>JARQOC010000008.1:62836373-63436373 GCA_033576535.1 Allobates femoralis | reverse complement strand
AGGTACAGCTAAGCAGCTGGGGGCTGGAATCCGCAGCGCAGGGATGCCCAAGCTTTCTGGGCACCCCCCGCTGCAAATTGCAGCCCACAGCCGCCCCAGAAGATGGCGCGTTCATTGAAGCGCCATCCTCTGGCGCTGAACCCTGCTCTTTCAGCGGCTCAAGGCGCCGACCAATCAGAATAGCGGCGGGTTCTATGCCGCCATATTTGAAATACACTGAGTACAGTGTATTTTAAGCATGGTGCCATAGAGCGCAGCGCTCTTCTGATTGGTCGCTATGTTGAGCGCGCCGACCAATCAGAATAGCGGCGCGCTGTATGGCGCCATCCTTCAAATACACTGTACTCAGTGTATTTCAAATATGGCCGCATTGCGGCCGGTGCTATTCTGATTGGTGGGCGCGCTGAAGGCGCCGACCAATCAGAATAGCGGCGGGTTCTATGCCGCCATATTTGAAATACACTGAGTACAGTGTATTTCATAGGATAGGAGTGTGTTTGGGCGCGCCAAACGGCGCCAACGGCGGAGCAGGCACGAGCTAGCCTGCAGCCGACTTCGGCTCCCGGCTACCACGTGCCCGCTCCGTGCCCCGCTCCGCTATTCTGATTGGTCGCTCGCGGCTCCCGGCGACCAATCAGCATAGCGCCGCGCCGAACGGCGCCATCTTTTAAATCCTTTTGTCTAACATCAGATTCAAAACATGGCGCCGTTTCTCGCGGCGCGCTTCTGATTGGTCGGCGCCTGCCGCAAGCGACCAATCAGAATCGCGCCGCACTGCAACACACTCCGCCCACCATTTTAAGGTGCGCATTTTGATTTTTTACCTCAGACACAGTTTCTACTGCGTGGAGGCGGTCCCAGTGACGTCGCATTTCAAGCTGATGCCTAATTTCGTCAAAAAAGAGCTAAGACTATTTACCTACACTATATATATTTCGGTGTGAAGTGCTTCAGTGACATTTTCACACCAATATTGAACTTCTGTTTTGTGTTTTCTCTATATATACTGCCTATTCTTCACTGACTGTTATACTGAGAGACTGCCGTTTATTAACCTCTTCTGTGCCATCTCTGCACACTGGGTATATTGCTCTATTATTTGCCACATAAGGACATTGTCCATTATTGCTGAGCAACTTCTCTGCAATATAAACTGCCTATTATTAATATCTGCATTCCTGCAAAGAACTATTGCCTATTATTAACTGGCTATTTTCCTACTACCTGACGCTGCATCTTATTAACCTGTTGTTTGCCACTACTACGCTTAAAGCTCTTTACCTTTGCCAACATGAGCTCTAATAGCACGTATACTAATGACACACAGCCAAAAGCTGCTGATGCCGCACGTAATATCAGGTGTGATAGAAAGTATGCTTATGACGCAGAGCGAAAAGCCGCCGATGCCGCACGTAAACGCAAACAGCGTGCTAACAAAAGTACAGAGGACAGATGCAAGACCCTGGACACTGTTATGTATACTAATGACACACAGCTAAAAGCTGCTGATGCCGCACGTAAGATCAGGTCTGATAGAAAGTATAATAATGATACAGAGCTAAAAGCCGCCGATGCCGCACGTAAGGCCACACAGCGTGCTAACAAGAGTACACAGGACACATGCGAGACCCTGGACACTGTTATGTGTACTAATGACACACAGCTAAAAGCTGCTGATGCCGCACGTAAGATCAGGTGTGATAGGAAGTATATTAATGACGCAGAGCTAAAAGCCGCCGAAGCCGCACGTAAGACCACTCAGCGTGCTAACGAGACTATAGAGGACAGATGCAAGCGCCTGAACACTGTTAATGCTGCTTTCATTAAATGCCTCACTAATGAGTCTTTTGAAGAAAAAATGAATCGATTAACTAATAAAGCTGCTGCTGCACGCCGTCAATGTTGCAAACATAATATTTCCACGTTCTCAGTCATAGATTCTGCCCACAATACAGCTTCTAAAACTGCATTCTTTGAAAGTGCGCTGCCTAAACCTCCTGCAACTGTTGGTAAATCTGCACGTAAGCGCAAACACTGTCATACCAACACTCCAAATGATAAACGCCGCCGCCTGCACACCGTTAAGTCTGCTTATAATACATGCTTCACACCTGACTCTTCTAAGGCAACAAACAATCCATTACCAAATGCAGCTGCTGCACGCCGTGAACGGCGCAAAAAAAACGCTTGCACCTCCACATTGATAGACCCTGACCACGATGCACCTTCCAACTCCTCAGTGATTAAATCTGTGGACAGTAAAGATCCTCCACCAGGTCCATGCTTTATATATGTTGGCTTACAGAACCATTCCAATGCTACGTTACCACAACCTCTACATCCTACAGGTTTTACTAATGATGACAGTACTGTAGTAGAACACACCTGTGGTCCTATGAACTATTTATGTCAACATTGTGAAGCATTCCATTTTAATGCTGAGATACCAGCAGATAAAAATTTTACTCTGTGTTGTCACAAGGGTAAAGTCCATATACCTATACCCCAATATCCCGAGGTCTTTAAACGATTGCTGACAGGGGAGAGTGAGGTTAGTAAAGGTGGGGTCACACGCGGCGATGTCGCCCGCGACATCGCCGCACAGTGACGTCACAGCGAAGTCGCGGGCGATATTGCAAGTGCGTCGCGCTGTGTGACAGCGCGACGCAACTGCAAATTATCGCTGGTCGCAGGTTGACAGGTTTATGAACATGTTCATAAACCTTTCAACCTGTGACCAGCGATTAGGCTGGATCGCGCCGTCTGACACTGTTGGCGGCGCGATCCAGCCTATATCACAGGGTTACTGAGCCATCGCTCGCTGGGCTGAGCCCAGCCCAGCGAGCGACGGCTCCGCCCACATCGCCGCCGCGTCACCGGCACCGTCGTGCCGTGTGACAGCTGGCCTGCGATGTCGGAAGCGACCGCGCACCTGCACGTCGCTTCCGACATCGCAGACCAGATCGCCGCGTGTGACCCCACCTTAAGAATCTCATGGAAAAAATCCGTAGTATTAACAGCTCATTTGCTTTCGCCTCCATGGGTGCCAATATTTCCTCTCCACCTGGACATGGCCCTTACTGTTTCCGCATACATGGACAAATATATCATCGTACTGGAACACTACATCCCTCTGATGATCAAGTTCCAGCTTATGCCCAACTGTATATTTTGGATACCGATACTGCGAATGAACAACGTTTAAACTGTCAACAAAATCAAAAATGTCATCCCACTTTGATGAGTATAATTGCTCTTCAATTAGAGAATGTGAATCCCTTTGTTGCTGCTTACAAAATGTTACGGGATGTGGAACATGAAGAACATCTTAAAGCTGAAGCTAATGGCACTCTCATGCCAAATATCATCATGGCCCTTAAACAAGATTGGAATCAAGACCCTCGCCGATATAATAATCCAACTGTCAATGAAGTTGCTGTCGTATTTGAAAATGACAATGGAGAGCCACCATCCCATCGTGATATTTTAATACATTTAAACCCTGACCCCAAAAATCCTTTGGCTCCAAGAACACAACAGGTCAGCATTCTACACAGTAATTTAGATGCTTTACTCTATCCTTTATTTTTCCCTTACGGAGACCAGGGCTGGCATGATGGACTCAAACATCAAGGGCAAAGTCCACGCAGGATTACACAACTGCAATATTATTGCTATATGCTGTCTGTCCGTAATCAGTTTAATCCAATCCTGAATGGTGGCAAACTCGCTCAGCAGTACTTAGTGGATGCTTATGTGAAAATCGAGGCTAATCGCCTAAATTATATCCGTCAACACCAAAGGATTTGAAAGTAGAGGATTATTGCGTACTCCAGGAACATCTCCAGAAAAAATCCATTGAGAAGGGCATCCCCGTTGGAAAAATTGTCATTTTACCATCTTCGTTTGAAGGCAGTCCCAGGAATATGCAGCAGCGGTACCAGGATGCCATGGCTACTGTGACTAAATATGATCGCCCTGATCTATTCATCACCATGACCTGTAATCCAAAATGGAGTGAGATTACTCAGAATTTGGAACCTTGGCAGCGTGTGGAACCCAGACCTGATTTGGTAGCACGTGTTTTCAAAATAAAACTGGAAGCACTCTTGAAAGACATTCACAACGGATTATTTGGGAAAGTTTGCGCTATGGTTCATGTAATTGAATTTCAAAAACGTGGCCTTCCACATGCTCACATTTTAATTATTCTAGACAGCAATTCCAAATTAAAAACTAAGGAGGACGTAGACAATACCGTCTGGGCAGAAATTCCTCATCCTACCGACTACCCTCAGCTCCATAAAATTGTTATGCAACACATGATACATGGTCCCTGTGGAGAACACAACCCCAACTCTCCCTGTATGGATAATGGAAAGTGTACGAAAGGTTTCCCAAAAGATTTACAACCATCTACCACCATTGCTAAGGATGCCTATCCTACTTATCGCAGATCCATGGGTCCTTCATTTGAACACCATTCCAAGATGATTAATAATTCTTGGGTAGTGCCATACAATCCTTTCCTATTATTAAAATACAAGTGCCATATTAATGTCGAAGTTTGTGGTTCCATTCAAAGTGTGAAATATTTATTTAAGTACGTGTATAAAGGACATGATAAAGCCAATCTTGAAATTTGCCAGACAAACATCCAACATGATGAAACACATCAATTCATGGATTCAAGATATGTTAGTGCACCAGAGGCAGCTTGGAGAATCTTTGCTTATCCTATGCATAAGCAATCTCATAGCATAATTCGCCTTGCCGTCCATCTACCTCATTCTCAGCAACTCTATTTTCATGAGGATGACTCCATTCCAAACATCAAACAAAAGCTTCATACCAATTCTACACTTATGGCCTACTTTAATCTTAATAAGGACGACCAACATGCTCATAAGTATTTTTACCGCAAAATTCCTGAATGGTATGTCTGGCAACAAGGATCTTGGGAAAAAGAAAACGATCAAGTAGCTCTATTATTGGCAGAATGTATACTGTAAGTCTCAAAGACCAGGAACGATACTATTTACGGTTGTTGTTATTGCATGTGAAAGGTGCAACCAGTTTTGAGAGTCTTAAAACTGTCAAATGAGTCATACATCTAACCTTCAAACAAACAGCATTAGCACCTGGATTACTATTCGATGATAGTGTCTGGAGAAATACCTTACTTGATGCCTGTATTCTTAATATGCCTGCACAGCTTCGCGACCTCTTTGCCTATATCTGTATATTTGGTCCTCCAGCTAATCCTCTTGAGTTGTGGGATGAATTTAAAGAACACTTTGTACAAGACTACTGCCGTGCATACCACTCCAACATTGAAGACTGTATAAATTGTGAAGGATATGCTATGACAGATGTCCAAGATGTTCTAAAAGTTCACGGGAAAAGTTATACTGATTTCAATTTACCACGCCCAGCTAAGAAACCACAACTGCTCCCACAGTATGATAAGGATTATGAGCTAACAATAGCTGCTGAGATGAAAGCTACTCTCAATGAGGAACAACTTTTGGCCTATGATACCATTAATCAGGCTTTAGAAGACAATAATGTAACACCCAAGTGCTTTTTCCTTCACAGTCCTGGTGGTAGTGGAAAAACCACTCTCCTCTCATCTCCTCCTACATCTTCTAAGGGGACAAGGAAACATCGTATCACCTGCTGCCACTACAGGAGTTGCGGCTAATTTACTACAAGGGGGACGAACAATACATTCTCTCTATGGCATTCCAATACCTGTGAATGAAACATCTGTTTCCAGGATTAAAAATGATACCGATGCGGCTAAGCATTTGCATAATACGAAACCTTTTATTATTGATGAGTGCACAATGCTATCTAAACATGCCTTGAATGTCATCGATAGACTTTTACGAGACATCATGACAACGAATGTGGCTAAGAAAGAGAAAACACCTTTTGGAGGAAAAGTTATTGTTCTTGGAGGAGACTTTAGACAATGTCTTCCTGTTATTGCTCATGGATCAAGAACAGATATTGTAGAGAGCTGTATTAAATATTCACAAACATGGCAACTTTTTGCTCGACTGCCGCTTATCAACAACATGTGCTCCATTGATCCTGAATACAGCAGTTGGTTGCTTCAACTGGGAAATGGACAGCTGTCAAATGAAGATAACCTTGGAGACGATGTCTTTGAAATTCTTCCAGACATGGTGTGCACTGGCTGTTTAATCACTGATATTTTTGGAGATAAACTTTCTATTGATGTGAATGACACCGAGAGCATAAATATTGCTGCTTCTCATGCTATTTTATGTCCAAAAAATGAAGACGTTGAGAAAGTCAATTCTCACGTCATATAACGCTTGCCAGGTGACTATAGTGAATATATCAGTGATGATTCCATCGATCCTGATGAAGCTGATGACCTCGACCAATACCCAGTGGAATTTTTAAATCCACTAACACCAACTGGAATGCCTTCACATCGGCTAAAACTTAAAGTTGGCACCATTGTCATGTTATTACGAAACATCAACACCAAGAAAGGTCTCTGCAATGGTACTCGGCTGATTGTCACTGCGTTACATGCCAATATCATACAAGCTAAAGTAATTTGTGGCTCAGGAGCAGCAAATGTGGTATTCATTCCACGAATTGATTTGTGTCCATCAGAGACTGGATTGCCTTTCAAATTATGACGTAGACAATTTCCGATTAAGCCAGCATTTGCAATGACCATTAATAAATCCCAAGGGCAGACCCTCAGTCGAGTTGGGATATATCTACCAGAACCAGCATTTGCCCATGGTCAACTCTATGTTGCATTTTCCAGAGTCAAACGGAGTTGCAATGTCAGGGTCAAAGTGGTCAATACACCACTTCAAGGACAATTACTGCCTGATAGTCCCAAAGTTTTTACAAAAAATATTGTGTATAAAAATGTTTTAGTTTAAAAAATGTTTTTGTTTTAGTTTAGTCATAGATATACCGTATATACTCGTGTATAAGCCGACCCGTGTATAAGCCGACCCCCCTACTTTTGCCCCCAAAACCTGGGAAAACCTATTGACTCGTGTATAAGCCGAGGGTGGACCCCAGCACAGGTATACAGCCCCCAGCAGTGTAGTATACAGCAGCCTCCCCAGTGGTAATATACAGCAGTCTCCCCCTGTGGTAGTATACAGCAGTCTCCCCCTGTGGTAGTATACAGCAGTCTCCCCCTGTGGTAGTATACAGCAGTCTCCCCCTGTGGTAGTATACAGCAGTCTCCCTCTGCGGTAGTATACAGCAGCCTCCCCCTGTGGTAGTAAACAGCAGCCTCCCCCTGTGGTAGTATACAGCAGTCTCCCCCTGTGGTAGTATACAGCAGCCTTCCCCTGTGGTAGTATACAGCAGCCTCCCCCTGTGGTAGTATACAGCAGCCTCCCCCTGTGGTAGTATACAGCAGCCTCCCCCTGTGGTAGTATACAGCAGCCTCCCCAGTGGTAGTATACAGCAGCCTCCCCTGTGGTAGTATACAGCAGCCTCCCCAGTGGTAGTATACAGCAGCCTCCCCCTGTGGTAGTATACAGCAGCCTCCCCCTGTGGTAGTATACAGCAGCCTCCCCAGTGGTAGTATACAGCAGCCTCCCCTGTGGTAGTATACAGCAGCCTCCCCCTGTGGTAGTATACAGCAGCCTCCCCCTGTGGTAGTATACAGCAGCCTCCCCCTGTGGTAGTATACAGCAGCCTCCCCAGTGGTAGTATACAGCAGCCTCCCCTGTGGTAGTATACAGCAGCCTCCCCAGTGGTAGTATACAGCAGCCTCCCCCTGTGGTAGTATACAGCAGCCTCCCCCTGTGGTAGTATACAGCAGCCTCCCCAGTGGTAGTATACAGCAGCCTCCCCTGTGGTAGTATACAGCAGCCTCCCTAGTGGTTTATACAGGCCCCTGCTCTCCCCCCCCCATGGTATATACAGACCCCCGCTCCCCCCCCCCGATGTATATACAGACCCCCGCTCCCCCCCTCGTGGTATATACAGGCCCCCACTCCCCCCAGTAGTATATACAGGCCCCCACTCCCCCCAGTAGTATATACAGGCCCCCACTCCCCCCCTCGTGGTATATACATGCCCCCACTCCCCCAGTAGTATATACAGGCCCCCCCGCAGTAAATACAGGCCCCCCCGCTCCCCCCCTCGTGGTATATACAGGCCCCCACTCCCCCAGTAGTATATACATGCCCCCCGCGGTAAATACAGGCCCCCCCGCTCCCCCCCTCGTGGTATATACAGGCCCCCACTCCCCCAGTAGTATATACAGGTCCCCCGCGGTAAATACAGGCCCCCCCCCGTTTCCCCCCCGTGGTATATACATGCCCCCGGTAGATGCCGCACACCTGTAAAAGAATCGCTTTCATACTTACCCTCCTCACTGTCATCGCGCGTCCTCCATCCAGTCTCCTTCCTGCTTCTACCCGGTCATGTGACCGCGCAGAAACAATGACGTCATTGTGGATGCGCCGGCCGCCTGGTAGAAGCGGGAATGAGACGGGAGGAGCGCGATGACAGTGAGGAGGGTAAGTATGAAAGCGATTCTTTTACAGGTGTGCGGCATCTACCGGGGGCATGTATATACCACGGGGGGAAACGGGGGGGCCTGTATTTACTGCGGGGGGCCTGTATATACTACTGGGGGAGTGGGGGCCTGTATATTCCACGAGGGGGGGAGCGGTGGTCTTTATATACAACGGGGGGAGAGCGGGGATCTGTATATACCACGGGGGGGAGCGGGGGCCGGTATTTACCACGGGGGGGGGGAGCGGGGCCTGTATTTACCACGGCGGGGGGAGGGCAATGTAATATGCACAGCTCCCCCTGCCGCTGATGGACAGGGGGATGCAGTGCATATTGCATTGCACTAATGAGCGGCCCCACGTGACCGGGCGCTCATATTACAGCCTCCCCCCGCCTGCTCCAGCCCCCGGACACCGGCCCCCCCACACTCAGCCGTATAGTGACTCGTGTATAAGCCGAGGGGGGGACTTTTAAGCACATTTTTTGTGCTGAAAAACTCGGCTTATACACGAGTATATACGGTATTTAGTTTAGTGATATATATATATATAAAAAAAAATAAAAATTAGTTTAGTCATAGATATATAGGACAAAAAAAAAAAAAAAAATTAGTTTAACCATAGATATATAGATTTCAAGTACTCATTTAGGAAATAGCCACATAACATATATAGTTTTTAGTTTTAGATCTTAAATCCTTTATTTAGACAGTTCATAGTGTATATATATATATATATATATGAACACACATTTAGTAAAAGATGATAGATGTGTATCATCCAAATTTATGGATTTGGTGATATGAACCACAATCTTAAGCTCCAGCACTATAGGTGCTGAGAAATTTGCATTTCTTTTTCACCGGGAGAGGTTTTTGTGAACAGCTGAGAGACGGGTGGGATGGCTGTTCACACACATCTCCATCTCAAGGTGTGTTCTGTACATATAGATAGATAGGTTCATAGATAGATAGAAAATTGGACCTTTAGCTTTAACATCAGCATTTTTCGGCTGTTTGTGGATGTTTTGGTGGAAAAAAAACACAATTTCTGCACTTGCTCCCTAAGGCCTCATCTACAGCACACTTGCCGTAAGCTGCATGCAGTACTTGCAGCAGGTGCCACATACGTGGTTACGGCAGTTTCGGACGCAAAAACCGCACTGACCTGCGGTTTTGTAGCGGCTGCATTTCGTGCACCTGCCGAGGCCATGTGTGCCGCATTTACGGCAGGTTAACCGCAAGTTCCATATACAGTGCATCAGAATTGCTGCAAGTGTGTCGCAAGTAAGCCCTTAGGTGTCAAGTGCGGAAATTGTATTTATTATATCCCCACCTTCTACAAATAGCTGAAAAATGCTGCTCTGAAACAGCTTTTAGTCTTCACAAATAGGAATTAGTTAGAGTAGGGACCCATCAGACGTAGAGCCACCTTGACGTAGTTTATGGGCAAACACAAACTGGCTGATACGCACAATATAAATATTGATTTTTTAAATCAAGCTACTTACTGAGTATCAAGTATTAACCAGTCGGTGTACCAAGAGCCCTACAATATAATAATTCAATTGTCCACAAATGATATTCATCCTACAACTATACATAGTTAATGAATAGATATCATCAATTAATTGTATGATTCTTAATTTTTTTAAAATAAACTATATATAGATTCTAGACTACCCGATTCTTTAGAATCGGGCTGCCATCTAGTACTATATATACCCCTTATGGTGCACCATAAGAGTACCACTGAGGAAGTCATAGGATGTTGTTATGTTCTAGGCATTTTCTCCTCTCTCCCTTATTTTTTTCTTTCTGACTCATGTTTATTCAGTTCACACATCCTAACTGGTAACAGTGTATATATGCTTTTCATTTTTTCCTTATACATTGTCTTATTAATTGTATTTCTTTAGACCTACTGTGGAATTTCACCAACATTTACTCTATATATGGTCTGCATTATTTGAAATTGTATTATCCACATTACACTCTGTGGACACTAGGGAGTATGGCAGTTCACTCCCCCCAATTATATGGGGGATTGTGTCTTTGATGTTAAATGTTTTATAGCGCTTGGTTGCATTTTCTTGAATAAAGTTTTTAGTATTTTTTCACCTGCAGATTTACATTTATTATCATTTGGAGTTTCAGTTTCTATTTATGCACAATTGCCTCCTTTCTTGTTTTGTCTAGGGTATAATCCAGAACTCTATCATTGATTTATTGGAGGTGCCGATCCGCTCTCTTTTTCTATCAGGAAAGGGCGATTTAAACGTTCACATTTATTTTATTTTTTCTAATATTTTTTATTTTTTACTTTTTTGATCTTACACTTGATCTTGTGAACTGTCTGATTTCCCATAATTACAGTATAGAGCCAATTTCTGACTTACTACAAAAGCCTAGCTAGAGAAAAGTAAAGGTTACGCCACGAGGTCTTGTATTTTTGGAACATGGATTGTCTTTTAGAATGGCACCAAAAGTGTTCAATGGGTAAATAGGATTCTATTGGCACTGTCATGGTGCTTTATTCCATTTTTTTGTTTTCCATTTGCAAGGCTTTAAACACAACTTTCTTTTATAGAACAATAGGAATATAACAATATTATAATAGTAGAGGGCGAGTATTTGTACTCTGTCTTAGTAGTTGTGAGGATTAAATGTAAGTAAATACATATTTATGGAAATAAATCATTTTCATTCAACTGCATACTGAGAGTCCTGACTCTTCTTTTCATTAATACGGTATATAAGCCTATTAATTGAAAAATATGTTGAATTTTTTAATGATTAAAAATAATTTTTTCGGGGATGGGGGGGGCCTCATTCAAGATATTAATCAACGCCACCATTGTTTTTTTTAACTTTTCTATGGTTTATTACATTTTTGGTTGTGCCAACAAAGCATTTTTTCTTGGCTAACTATTAAAGTACTAAGAATTAAAAAAGGGTTAATTAATGATACTTGGTATAGATCATCTGAGGGACTTGGAGTAGTGGATAATCCTTAGTTAATCTGTCAGCCACCATAATTCGGTATTGGTCAGATGTAAATGATTTTATTTTTTAAGTAAAAAATTGTTTTCTTATCATGGCGCAGCCTGGTGGTCAGTGGTTAGCACCGCAGCTTTGCAATTCTGGGGTTTTGGGTTCAAATCCCACCAATAGGACAATATCTGCAAGGAGTTTGTATGTTCTCCCTGTTTTTGCATGAGTTTCCTCGGTTATCCAGTTTCCCACCACACTCTCAAAGACATACTGATAGGTAATGTAGATTGTGGTCCCCAATTGGGACAGTGTTGCTAATGTATGTAAAGTGATGTGGAATTAATGGTGCTGTATTAATGAATCAATGTTGTTATTATAATCAAAATGTCATCTGAGTCAGTTTTTACAGTCTGATGATGGATGATCCTTGATAAGCGGGATGGATCTCAGTATTTACTTCTACTTTTGCAATTGAATTTAGGGTCAAATATGTGCTTTCATTGTATAAATCTGTGAGAGTGAATGTTCACTCAGTAGAAACAGATTTGCAGGTCTAATTTTGTGAGAAAAAAAAAGAAATTCACTATTTCAAGTAAAAGTAATGAACCCTTTCTTTAGGAAAGTGGAAACTAAGAGACAAGGCAGGAGGGATGGAAATAAAGTGGTGTTTGTACGACTGGTGTCAGCAGGTGCACAGCACACGGCTATCCAAATTTATGGGCTGTTTCTGTGAGTCTTGGCTCACCTCTCACTCTTTTCAGGGCTTTAGGATAGCACATAAAGTGGTAGCAAAGTTTAGGGCATCTCAATGACTTTTCTGCTCCCCTCTTCTTTCTATTATATCCCATATGCCATGTGTCGCGTGTGTGCACTGAGGAAAAAATCTGAGAGTCTGTCTGCCAAGAAAAACAACATAACTCTGTGAAGTAAGCATACAAGAATGGTTTATGTGTTTCTTTTTCACTTCTCAAGTGGACCAACAGCTAGTAATGCTGAGCAACCAGATGACTGAAAGAGTAATAAATAGGTAAAACTAGGCCAGGCTGTAGATTCTACACTCCTGGTTCTTAATACAGTTCACATCATTTCATAATCAAGAACAAAACAAAATGTTTTTTTTTTTACAAAATATTCTATCTGAAAATACATAAATCAGTCTTCTAGGTTCATTACCTGTGTATATTATTTTAAAAGATTGCAAGCAGCGATGACTACAACTATAAGTAGAGCATCAAATTCAAGTCAAATTTCCTAAAATCTGGGGTTTAATGTAAGTTTGAACAATCTGTGATAAAATTAGAAAGATCCTTAAATAAATTAAAAAATGTATCTCCGGTGCCACTTCACACATTCTGCACACTAAATGCAGACCAACAGGGTTAGGTGCGAGAGCATCAACTTCTCCACAATGCTCTTGTTTAGATTATGAGATCACACCCTCTGTTGTGCACTCTCCCCCACATTGGCCTGCAATGCTATTGTTCTCTGTTAGCATGTTCCTACTTGCCCATAAAATAGGAGTTTTTTTTATCCAGATAGAGGCTGTGAATAAGTCTAGAGACCCGTATACAAGACATGCCTCGATTTGGCCACAGCTTTCTTTGAGAAGTAGCGGTGACTCTGCATCTGGTACTGGGGGACTGCGACTTGACCACATCTGCCGGACCGAGGGCTGGCTGGCTATTGTGCTGAGACAGGGTGAAGTAGGGTGTACCCGACAAACTGCTAAACTCTGACTAAGGTTCAGGCAGAGATATTACATTGCCTTTATAAAGATGTGGTGCTCTCGATTTGTGACAGCGCTCAACACCAGTAGGAGCATACACTTCCAAAACAGCTGACAGCCTTTCAATCACACTGGATGTTGCAGGTTAGGAGGTGGACGTACTATGGCCAGAGGCCTGTGTGACAAATGTCCCCACACTCACGGAGGATGAATATGTGTTTGATGGAGCGGACTCACTGCTGAAGGGGATAGTGCCCGGTGTTTCTACATTAATTGCTACTTGAGACTGTCATTTATTCCACCGTGAGCACGTCCAGCATTGCAGAGAGAGATAAAAAGTCAGTATACTCCAGTATGGAGGCAGAACCGATCGACTCGGGAATTAAAGCTACAGCAGGTGTATCAAGATCTATTAAAGCGGGGAGGGAGGATGCAGAGAGGTTTTTTACAGAGTGCAACACGGAGGAGGTTTCCTCTCTTTTAAGTACAAAAAGTTTGGAACAGCGAATACTAAACCTGGCTGAACGCGAAATCAAAGCGTTCTGGACTGTACAATCATTAAAAGGATACATCATGTGTAAAAGGATTCCAAGAGGACTCAGACTGATTAAAACAATGGCTTTTGGGAAAGAAGATCTCAACTTTGTAAAAGAATGGCAGGACTTGCTCGAAGCCAGCTCGGTCAATTTATTAAAGCTGGTGTTGAAACAAAATATGAAAGAACATGATAAAATAAACTCTCAATTAAAATCATTAAGAATCGAGTTAGAGTCAAGGTATAAAAATAAACAGGATTGGAATGCCTTTCTAAAAAACTGGATAAAAAACTTATCCCATTACAATCAGAGATCAAAGAGAAAAAAAGAGAGAAGTTTCTGAGAGACAAACAAGATTATGACTCTGGGAATGTTTTTACATGGGGGAAACCAAGTAACGCGACTCCCTTCAAAAACAAAAATAAAAACAAGAATAAGAAGAAACCCTATGTGAATTCCACTGATACCCCAAAAACTCCCAATTACCCACAAAAACCTCCTCATACCCCGAAAGGTGATAACAGAGGGGGAAAAAACAGGAAGAACAAAAAGGATTCTATAAGCTCAAGTGAAAGCGATGAAAATGAAGAATTAAGTGACAGCGAGCTCAGACCACAGAAAAAAATGAGCAAAAAATCTAACCACACTGAAGAAGACCCTTTAGAAGAAAGACAAGACGAGGGAGAGGAAGAAGAAGGAGGGTCTGTGTACGGGAAAAGAAAGACAGTATCGTGGAGGGATTAAACACATCACAGGATAACACAATTAAGATCTTTAATCTTACAGACAGAACAATTACTCAGGATATGGATATGCTGTTAAAGAAGGGCCTGAATTACTGTGTGGAGGAACCATTCGATTACACAGAGTTCAGGGTGGACTTGTATAAATCAACAAGAAAAATACACCTATTTAAACATTTCATGTGTAATAAAAGTGAAAAGGAGGGGAAGGATAAAACACAAAGGGATAGGAATACAGTAAAACCAATAAAAATAGGAGCATTAGGTTTTTTTGCTAATGAGGATTCTTTGAAAGAAGTGAAAGAGGATGTAGCAATGCTGTTGGATGTGGATCTTGGTATAATGAGTGGTGAGGATTTGGAGAGGAGTGAAACAGATAATAAGAATTTTTTTTCAGGAGGAGTGAAATCAGATTTCTACCCCCCTGTTTCACCTGGGAATAGTGTCGACCTATTTGAGGAGATGGTCTGTAAAGAAATTGAATCATTGATCTATCCAAGACCAAAATCAAATTTATCAAAAAAGGAAAAAATAGCATTAGACACTATCCTCAAATGGGACGACACGTTAGTGAAGAAAGCTGACAAAGGTGGAGGAGTAGTTCTGTTAAAAAAGACAGACTACATTACTGAAGCCATGAGGCAGCTCAACTCCTCAAATACGTATAATAAACTATTAAGTGATCCTACCTACAAATTTAATAATGAATTGAGAAATTTATTAAGGAAGTATGTTAACAGCAATGTCATCAGTAAGAAACAGGCAGAAAAATTGATTTATGAATTTCCAATGAAGCCCTTTTGGTATTACCTACCGAAAATCCATAAATCTATTCAGAACCCGCCCGGACGCCCTATTGTGTCCGGGATTGGGTCTGTGACTGAACCTTTATCTCAGTACATAGATTGGTTACTCCGACCCCTACTAAAAAGAATACCTTCTTATATCAAGGACTCTGGTGAGTTTGTTAAAACCATTGATGAATTTGAATGGAGATCCGGGTATAATATGGCTTCCATCGATGTGGAGAGCCTATATACCCGGATCCCACAAAAGTTAGCTGTTTCAGTCGTAAGAGAAATACTACAAGTAGAAGGTCAGGATGAGCCATTAATTGACTTCATTTGTGAGTCTCTGGATTTCATCCTAAACCATAATGCCTTCACTTTCAATGACAATTGGTACAAACAGATCTCTGGTACAGCCATGGGGACTCCGGTCTCCTGTACTTTGGCTAACCTCTTCCTAGCCCACTTTGAAGATCGTTTCATCTATAATCAATCCAACTCCTATTTGAAACACAAAATTATTTGTCCGCTATGTAGATGATATCTTCATTGTCTGGAAGGTGAAGAGTTCCTCTTCTCTTCCTTTGTGACACACATCAATGAGAAGAACGATTATAATATGGCATTCACATACGTGTTTGGTAATGAGAGTTTGGAGTTTTTAGATGTAAAACTAAATTTGAAAGAGGGTACACTAATTAGGTCCCTTCATAAAAAACCTACATCATCCAATACCTTACTACACTTCGATAGTGCCCATCCCCATCATACTAAAAAGGCTCTCCCGTATAGCCAATTTTTGAGAATAAAAAGAATGAACAACACCAACGAGATTTGTGAAGAACAAATGAATAATCTAGAAAGTAACTTCAAAGATAGGGGCTATCCTGAGACTATGATAAAAGAGACAAGAAATAGGGCGGTAAAAGAAACAAAAAATGGCAACAGAAAAAGAGCAGAGAATCGGGAAAAAAAACGGTTTGTGTTTACCTTTAAATACGGTCCAATGTACCAGAGAATAACAGGAGCAATCAAAAAATATTGGCATATACTAGAAAGAGACAGAGATTTAAATTCTGTCGGGTTGGAAGCACCAGTGATTGCATACAAAAGATGTAATAATCTGAAGGATTTGATGGTAAAAAATAGAATTAGTACTAAGAAAACAACAACTTGGTTAGAAAAAGGAAGACCAAAAGGTAATTACAAATGTAAAAACTGCAGATTCTGTCACCAACATGAAGTTGCTAACCCATTAGTCATAGGCGATAGAACACACAGAGTTACTTCCTTCATAAGTTGTAAAACTGCGTGGGTAATTTATGCAATTTTTTGCCCATGCCGACGATATTATATCGGTAAAACCATAAAACCACTATATAAAAGGTTCTATGAGCATTACAGATCAATCAAAACAGGCATAGGGAGTCCAAAATTGATACAACATATAAATGAGGCACATGAAGGTAACGCAGAGGTTTTGACTTTTGTAGGTTTGGAACAGATCCAACCCTCAGATAGAGGGGGAGACACACACAAAAGACTACTAAGAAAAGAGAGCAGGTGGATAATTGAGACCAGGGCATGTGGCCCACTAGGGTTAAATGAAAAAAACGACCTAGCAGTGTTCCTATAGATAATAGGCAATAGGGACGCATAAGCACACTAATAGTAGTTGGTAATATTTCCTACAGCTAGAGGTGCGTATATATATAAAAATATAGTAAAACAATGATTATATTCCATATAGGTACGTTTAAAGAATTTAAAGAATTGTTACGTAGTCTTTGCTCTATGCAGTGGTCTGATTAGCACATTGCAGTAATGCGATGTGCGCAGATACCAGATAGAATATGGGCTAGTTGGGGTAGGCATTTGCGCGTTTGCTGAGGTCTATACGGTAAGCATCGATAACAAGTGAATTGTTAGCTGTTTCAAACCCGAGTCATAAGGACTCGTAATATTCGTACTTGAATATATAATAACTTGAATATGTATGTATTTGACTCCTAACCATGTTGCACTTTAATGTATTTTTGATATGTGTTTTTGTTTTACACACTCTAACTACGGGCAGTAGTGACGTCATGCTGGGCGGAAATTTAATCCCGGACATGACGACAGATGCCGTAGAGGACCCGTAGAAGCGGCACAGAACCGCGAAACGGTGTACCGTCGTCCGCCTCCCACGCACCCCCTCCCTGCTATGTTGCTCGATCGCATGGATTGTACCAACAAATAAAGGAAGAAAAACGCAACCTCGGTGAGTGCGACATCTTTTTTCTTTGGAATATTGCACTATATAAATAGATAATAATAATAATAATAATAATAATAATAATAGTAAAATTAATACCTCCTAGTAAATCAGTGAAGCTGTGAAGCAGACCTGTGAATCCCAGGCTATAGTATGAGTGAACAGCTCTGCAGACTCAGCCATCTGTGTTGACCCACAGTCAATAGGGTGGCTGGAGACTTGTGACATGTAGGGAAACCAGTGTGTTAGGGGTGACACTTGTGAGGACTGGACTGTGTGTGATGTTGAAGTTTAAGTGAAGTAGAGTCCATTTGCGGGAGAGCTTGAGATCCAATGTAGCACTTGCTCTTTCTGTACCTCATCTACAAGTCATAGCGATGTGCTACTGCTTAGGAAAGGGATGATTGTAGATTCAGTCAGAAAAAGGAGCGGCACTCACTGGTTGCAGGCAATGCCTGCAACCCGGTGAGTGCCGCTCCTTTTTCTGACTGTATTGACTATACTTATGCTTGAGCTGAGCAACATCGATCGGGTGTGTCGTAAACCCACATAATGGAATAATTGAAATAGGATTGGAATTGGAAAAGGACCCAGTGCCCAGTTTTCTTTCTTCAAGTCTGCCAGTTTGATGATAGTAGATTGTTCACTAAAAGAAGTTGACATTTTTCTTTGGCTAGAAGCCAGTGTTTGTTGAGCAGAGCATTCAGTAACTTTAGCACCTACCCCATAGACACCAATCATTTTCCCCTTACCACCATGTCTATTTACCTTTCCATCATGACCACGGCATTTACCACTCATATTTGATGCTAACAGATTTGGAACTCTGTTGTTCTAGGCCCTAAAAATCTGGGTATGTAAATACAGCAGATCAGGTTTGGCAAACCCTAATTGTAGACAAAAAGTATTTGGTGGCTAAATTTTGTCAGATCTAGCAAAAAATGCTTTTTAGCACTAAATTTGTGGAGATTTTAAGACAGCACTGCATCAGACCTGATATGGCAAACATTGGTACTAGACAAAAAGAATTACAAGGATCCTCAAATCCAGAGTTTAATGTAAATTTGAACAATCTGTGATAAAATTAGTAAGATCGTCAAATAAAAAAAAAATATATATATATCTCTGGTGCCATTTCACACATGCTGCCTACTAAATGCGGGCCAATAGGGTTAGGTGTGACAGCATCAGCTTCTCCTCAATGCACTTATTTCGATTATGGGATAACATCCTATGTTGTGCACTCTCCCTCACACTGGCCTACGATGCTATTGTTCTCTGTTAACAGGTTTTTACCCGCCCAAAAAATAGGATTTGAATCCAGATAGAGGCTGTGACTAAGTGTAGGGACCCCATATACGAGACATGCCTCGACTTGGCCACAGCTTTCTTCGAGAAGTAGCGATGAATGTACATCTGGTACTGGGGACTGTGACTAATAGCCACATCTGCCGGACCGAGGGCTGGCTGCTTTGCTGAGACAGGGTGGAGTAGAGTGTACCAGACAAACTGCTGGTCTCTGAGGGAGATGCAGGCAGAAATATGTTGCCTTCATAAAGATGAGGTGCTCTCGATGTCTGACAGCACTCAACACCAACATAAGTATCTATTTCCAAAACAGCTGACAGCCTATCAATCACACTAGCTGTTGCAGGTAAGGAGGTGGAAGTTCTATCTCCAAAGGCCTGTGTGACAATAATCCCCACACTCACAATGGATGAATAAGCAGAAGATGTAATTGATGGGGCAGTCAATGGATGACCAGGCCCGCTAAACTGAATTGGATCACAGTGACTTTGTCACTGTATTTTATGCTGCATGTCCATGTGATGGTTTGCATGAAGTACACAAACTATTGATTTATTTTCCTCTATATCAAATTTTTGTTACAAATTTTGCAAATAATATGAGTTGGTTCATTCTTTGTAATCTGAGAAAAGGTCCGGGCAAGGTAAGGCTTAGTGCCAATACAAACGGCAAAGCCCACACAACGTCTGCAAGGTATCTGAGTGTCATCATCAGCGTCATTATCTCCACCACCAGGGGTTATAGTCTGGTAACAAGGATCTAGATTATGCTCGGACCCCATTTCCTCCGGGCCTGGATATGACTCAAAAAGATTTTGGGCATTGCTGAAAATTAATTCCTCCTATCGAATCAGTGAAGCTGTGAAGCATACCTCTGATTCCCAGGCAATAGTATGAGTGAACAACTCTGCAGACTTAGCCATCTGTGTTGACCCACAGTCAAATGGGGTGGCTGGAAAGTTGTGACATATGAGGAAACAAATATGGAGTGATACCTTTAAGGACTGGACTGTGTGTGATGTTGAAGTTTGGGTGGAGTGCTTGATATCCAGTGTAGCACCTGCTCTTTCTGTATCTCATCTCACAAGTCGTAGTGATGTGCTGCTGCTTAGGAAAGAAATGATAAAAGATTGTGCACTAAAAGAAATTGACATTTTTCTTTGGCTAGAAGCCAGTGTTTGTTGAGCAGAGCTTTCAGTAACTTTAGCACCTACCCCCACAGACACAAAGCATTTTCCCCTTACTACCATGCCTATTTACCTTTCCAGCATGACCACGGCTTTCACCATTTCTATTTGATGCTAACAGATTTGGAACTCTGTTGTTCTAGGCCCCAAAAACCTGGGGATGTAAATACAGCAGACCAGGTTTGGCAAACCCTAGTAGTAGACAAAAAGTATTTGGTGGCTTGATTTTGTCAGATCTAGCAAGAAATGCTTTTTAGCACTAAATTTGTGGAGATTTTATAACAGCACTGCACCAAGACTGTTGGAACACAAAAAATTATGGTATGGTCTAGTATATAGGGTACAAAGATAGTGGGGCCATTCTTCATCAATGGAAACCTCAATGCCACTGGATATCTGAAATTGCTACATGATTCAAAGTCTATGCTGTGAAGACACGAGATGTGCAGCATCTGAAACAACGGTCACTGGAAGCCTGTGCTAGCATTTCTTCTGCGGTGTTGCTATCAATGTGTCAAGAGTGGGAGAAGAGGGCTGCATTGACAATCCAACACAATGGGCAGCACTTTGAACACATTTTATAAGTGGTCATAAACTTGTAAATAACTCATGAAAGAATAAAGTTATGTTAAAACTAAGCACACCATTGTTTTTCTTATGAAGTTCTCAATAAGTTTGATGTGTCACATGACTGTTTTCCCATTAAAAAAAATAAACTTGGATTCAAAATGGGCGACTTCAAAATGGTGACTATGGTCACCACCCATTGGGAAACGTTTTCCCCCTCCCATATAGTAATGTGCCAGAAACAGGAAGTTGATATCACCAACCATTCCCATTTTATTTAGGTGCATCCATATAACTGGCCTACCCTGTAGAACAGAAGCATTAGCGCAAAAAGACACTAATGCTTTATTTCAACCAAACAGGTACTGAACAAAACTCAAATTTCCAAATTTTCAGCAAACTGTTCATTGAGTGGCCGAACAAACACTGCTAAAAATTGGCCCAGATTTGAAATTGGCAAATATGTTTGACCAAAATGTACTCATCCCTATTGATGAAGTGTAGGCATTCCTGATGGGAAGGTACATCAGTAGCAATGAAGAGGGTTGGACAATAGTAAAGTTCACTAATCATGAATATTAATCACAAGTTGTGCATCTGAATGTTCACTTCCAAAATGGATAGAGGATTTAATTTGACCCAGCAAACCTCTGCCAGCAGCTTCTAACAACACCTAAGACCACCCTCTTGGCATTTTTTGAACTGTGTCAACAATATTCACTTGCAAAAACAATTCTCTACTGTGATATCCCAAAGTACTACACTTGGAACGTATCCAGAAAAATTCTACAATGGAGGAAACTGTTTTGCAAATGTTACTCTTGGTCGTGTCTACACTGCTCATCTGTCAAAGAATGCTTTACCTGTGCAAATTACTACATGTTGTCATGGGCCCAACATAATTTTGTAAGATGAAGACTATCAAAGCCATGTCTGTGAAAATTTAGGAAGCTTGCCAAAGACAAGGACTTCTAAAAAATGACACTGGGACATGGCGCTCAATGAAGCAGCAGCCACACAAACCCAACTCGACATAGGTACTGCTTTGCTTTTCTTCTAGCAACCTCTGAAGTTTCAAATTCCCTTGAGGTTCGGACAAAGTACAAAACTAATCTCAGTGAGGACATCCCATGCATGATAAAGAGGAAAATTCTTAGCAAGTTATCAACTTCTCTGAAAACAAAGCCTTAATTCTCCTATAATACCAGAGCATGGCAATGTTCAAACAAGCATAATAGCTGCTTGGCTTGCCTATCTCAACAAGAAATCAGGAAGTTAACCAACTGTCCAGGGAGATTTTCATAGAAATAAGCTAAAACATAAACATTGGGGCGGGTCATCTTCAGTCCACTTTCAATGGATTCAAGCCTTGCTTTGCTTCTTGTCTTGCGGCTATAAGCACTGCACTGTATTTTACTATGACAAAATAAACTGGTTGTTTTATTTTACTCCTGCTACTTGTGATTGCTGGATCTTTTTTCTTCCAGTGATAGCTCAGTGTTTAACATTGTCAACATATCAGGACAGGCCAAACTACTTTAAAAGTGTGGTGCCATCATTTGAGATGAATGAATCACGTCACACAAGAGGGTTCTGGAAGCAGTGCACAGACTGTTGCAAGACTTGGGACAAAACAATTCTATCATGGGAGGTATAGTTGTTGTTTTGACAATTAATGTTCGTCAAACACTATCCATTATTCCAAGATCAACCCCTGCAGATGAATTCAACACCTGCATCAAAGCATTGAAACATTGGAGACAAGTGCAGAAAATGTCGTTGAACACAAACATGAGGGTCCACATGACAGCAGATGTTTTTACTGGACAGTTCTCATGCCAGCTACTGACTACTTGAGATGGCAAGGCACCAGTAAACTCAACCACTTGACAGATCATTTTCCAAGCAATGTGTTCTACATCGTGACATCCTCTGTGGAGGTAAAACATTTTCCAAACATTCAATGCAACTGCAGGACCTACAAGTTAGTGGATTAAGTGATAGACCCTGCTCAAGCATTACACTAGCCAACCGAGTTCCTCAACTCCTTGGAACCACACAGACTTTCTAAGCATAACCTCATTCTAAGACCTGGAGCACCGATTCTGTTGTTGAGAAATTTGGATACACCAAAGCTGTGTAATGGAAGAAGACTCTTGATTAGGAATCTATTTCCACATGTATTTGAAGCAACCATTTTAACAGGATGTGTCAAAGGGAGGACATTTTCATTCCAACAATTCCATTAATTCCATCTGATTTGCCTTTTGATTTTAAACACCTCCAGTTTACAGTACAAATACCATTTGCAATGTCCATTAACAAGGCTCACAGAAAGTCAATGAAAGTAGCCGGAATTGATTTACAATCATCATGCTTTTCTCAAGGTCAGCTTTACGTGACCTGTTCAAGAGTTGGAACTGCCAAAAATCTGTTCATCTTTGTACTGGAAGGAAAAACGAAGAACGTAGTATGTCAAAAGGCTCTCAGGTAAGGAGCTGCAGTTAAAGTACTTCAAGTTAATGGGTAATAATTTAGTTTATTTGTGTTGATATCTATGTTGTTGAATATATGATGTGAAATGCTTCTATTACTTTACTTTTTGATTTTTAATAAAAATATTTCTATCTATTTAGTTTGTGACTTTTATGGGTAAAATAATTTTTGTTAACTCAATTCTGTTTTGTTATAGCTAAAGAACAGTTAGTTACTATCCCGGGCAACTATATAATACTAGCACACTAATAAATTAATAAAAAGTGACGAATATTTACATGTATCCCAAAATGATACAATTAAAACTAATTTATAAACCCTAACAAATCCTAAAGTAGCTCTATTGGGAAAAAAAAAGTTATTGCTGGCAGAATATGGCACAAGAAGCAACGTTCTTGATTATGTTTTTTAATTTTCAAAAATAATAACGCATAAAGAAAATAACATTTGGTATTGAAATAATTTTTTAACCTTCTAACAAATATTACATGACCGTTATACTGCAGAGTGGATAGTGTAGAAACAACCCCCTAAAAAATAAACATACAAACTTATGGAATAGTTTTTTCCCTACCTCCCTCTAAAAAGAAAAAGAAATAAATAATTTCAATACTTTACATGTATTAAAAAAAAGTGGTCATTTTCAAAAAAACAATCCCTGATATGGCTACATATAAGAAAGTTCATGGTTATTTAAGAGAGAAACTGAAATAACCAAATAATTTCTTGGTCTTTAAATGGATTTTAGATGGAAAATAATTGTTTGAAAAGGGTTAAAGTTTTTAAAACATGCCACATACACTACCGTTCAAATGTTTGTGGTCACCCAGACAATTTTATGGCCACAAAATTACAGATAGAATACCAGCTGCCTGCTTCTTCTCTAAATACCGTATTTTTCGCATTATAAGATGCACTTGTATTTCCCAAATGTTTGGGGGAAAGTGGGGGGTGCGTCTTATAATGCAAAATTGCTAGGTTATGCTGTAGGGGAGGAAGGGGGGATGTGGAGCGGTGTCCGGGGGCTGTCAGGAGGCTGAAGGAGGATACAGCTACAGCCCCGAGTCCACATGGGGCCGCTCATTATCTCCTGTAATATGTACTGCTTCCCACTGTCAATCACCAGCGGAGCAGCGCATATTACAGGAGCGGGTCGCAGCTGCTGGCTGCGATCCTTTGTGTGTAGTCAGTGCTTTCCACGCTTTCATTGCGTGGAAAGCACTGACTATTTCGGTGATGTGATACTCACCTCACTCCACCGTTCCCTGCAGCCGGCGCCATCCCCGATGTCTGTGCTGTGCTAACATCGGGACCTGTGAGCATCGTTGCAGAGTGATGTCATCACCGCGCGCTGCTCACAGGACCGGAGGTCAGCTGCAGTGCAGGGAGCGATATGTAGCGAGGTGTTTATGACATAGTTTGTTTTTTTAAAGAGTGCACCAGGGTGGGGGCAGTGTGTACCAGCCAGGGGAACAATGTGTGTCTGCCAGGGGGGCAGTGTGTGCCTGCCAGGGGGGCAGTGTGTGCCAGCCAGGGGGGCAATGTGTGCCAGCCAGGGGGCAATGTGTGTCAGCATGAGGGCAATGTCTGTGCCAGCCAGGGGGGCAATGTCTGTGCCAGCCAGGGGAGCAATGTCTGCGCCAGCCAGGGGGGCAATGTCTGTGCCAGCCAGGGGGGCAATGTCTGTGTCAGCATGGGTACAGTGTGTGCCAGCCTTGGGGGACAGTGTGTGCCAGCCTAGTGGGCAGTGTGTACCATACTGGGGACACAGTGTGTACAAGCCTGGGGGGAGTGTGTGTCAGCATAGGGGCAGTGTGTGCCAGCCTGAGAGGCAGTGTGCCAGCATAGGGAACAGTGCACCAGCATGGGGGGCAGTGTGCCAGCATGTGGGGACATATATACCAGTATAAGGGTTTCATGTACCAGGATGAGGAACTTACATATGATTTGTAATGCGGACACTGGCATTATAAGACAAACTCCATTTAAAATTAAAAATGTATTTTTTCTTTCTTTTCCGTCACCAAAATTGTGGGTGCGTCTTATAATCAGGTGCGTCTTATAAAGCAAAAAATACGGTAGTTTAGGTATAATTTGGAGGTGTGCTTTGAGTCATTGTCCTGTTGTAGGATGAAATTGGCTCCAATCAAGCGCTGTCCACAAGGTATGGCCTGGCATTGCAAAATGTAGTGATAGCCTTCCTCATTCAAAGTCCCTTTTACCTTGTACAAATCTCCCACTTTAACAACACCAAAGCAACCCCAGACCTTCATATTACCTCCACCATGCTTGACAGATGGCATCAGGCCTCTTCCAGCATCTTTTCAGTTTTTCTGCCTCTCACAATGTTCTTCTGTGTGATCCAAACACCTCAAACCTTGATTCGTCTGTCCATAAAACTTTTTCCCAATCTTCCTCTGTCCAATGTCTGTGTTCTTTTGCCCATATTAATCTTTTCCTTTTTATTAGCCAGTCTCAGATATGGCTTTTTTTTTGCCACTCTGCCCTGAAGGCCAGCATCCCGGAGTTGCCTCTTCACTTTAGACGTTGACACTGGTGTTTCGGGGGTTACTGTTTAATGAATGCTAGTGAAATACGGTAGTGCGGTTTTTAACCCTTCATCCTCCCTACTCTATATGCACCATGCTGGGGACTGCAGCAGCTGTGATCTGCTTTTATAGTTGTTGTAACTCTCACAACCACACAAGGTGAAGCCTCTGATACCTATTTAGGTAATATTTTATCTATCAGATCCTTCATCCTCCCTACTTTATTTTCTGAGATAATGACTTTTGGCTTTTATTGGCTGCAAGCCATAGTCATCAACATTAACATAAATAAACACTTGAAAGAGATCACCATGTTTGCAATGACTCTATATAATATATGTGTTTCACTTTATTTATTGAATTACTGAAATAAGTCCACTTTTGATGATATTCTAATTCATTGAGGTGCACCTATACTTTAGGAGAAAATAACAGCTTTATCAGGTTTAAGCCTGAGTCACACATAACGATCGCTCCAACGATCCCGACAGCGATAACGACCTGCCGGGATCGCTGGAGCGTCGTTACCTGATCGCTGGGGAGCTGTCAAACAGGCAGATCTCCCCAGCGATCAGGCCCTGGGAGCCACCTCCCATATCGCTCCCTGCTTAGCGCTGTCAGCGCTAAAGCAAGGAGAACGCAGGTAACTATGATAAACAGCGCGTATCCAGGCAGTGCGCGCTGCCTGGATACCCGCTGTTTATCATAGTTACCAGCGTTCTCCATGCTTACAGGCAGTGCTAAGCAGGGAGGACGCTGGTAACCATGGTAAATGCCGGGTATCTAGGCAGCGCGCGCTGCCTGGATACCCGGTGTTTACCATAGTAACCAGCCCTGTGAGGTCACAGATCGCTGGTGTCTCGCGGTCACACGCAGCGATGCGTGCTGACCAGCGGGAAACCAACGATCAAAAAATGACCCGCAGCACTTTGCAACGATCAGCGACCTCACAGCAGGGGCCTGATCGCTGCAAAGTGTCACACAGAACGACATCGCTGGAGAGATCGTTGTAACGTCACAGTTACAACGATCTCTCCAACAATATCGTTATGTGTGACTGGGGCTTTAGGAGACTATATACTAATATATGCAGTTTGAGTTGTTAAATCAGATTACTGACACACAGTATTCTCTTGCCCATTTACGGTATATCTTCTAGACAACTATTGCAATATTGTAACATATCTGCTATTATATCTTCACAGATGTCGTAATCATCTAGAGCCAAAATCAAGGGAAGTTCAACCAGAAAACTTTTCTTCCCCTCATTTCACATAGAAAGTATCTGTAACAATAAACTGTTTAGTATTCTCCCCAGCTACTCACAAATATTTGTTTTGCAGCAAGCAGGATTTTACAATATTCTTGAGAGTTTTGCAATAACTCTGTATTTGTTGTATTCAGTTTCATCAGCATGAGAAAAGGGAAAGTTGATGCTTTTTTACTTTTTTCTTTCTTCTTTTCCCTGGGTTTAAAACACTAAAGCAATTAGGTGTTATTGATATATACCACAGGAGTTATCTCTGTCCTCATTGTTTTATGTACAGTATCTAGTAAATGGAGATGACAAATGTACTTAATGTGAACTGGTTTCAACAGACAACCTTTCCTTTGTGTATGGAACTGCCAATCCTGTGATCACTGTGAGGCTGGCACTATTCGTAGGGCATTGTATGGCTTCTCTAATGCTTAGGCTGGCTTCACATTAGCGTTTGTGTCTGCATGCTGATGGCATGCAGACACAAACGCTGTCAGAAGCAGGGACACTTTGATGTGTCCGCAGCGGATAATGTCCGCCTGCGGACACATCACTATGGAGCCCGGCAGCCAATCGGCGCTGTCCGGGGGCGGGCCGGAGGCGGAGATCAGCGCCGGAGATCTCCGCCCCCCGGCCGCCGGTAAGCTCCGGGACTGTCGGCGGGGAGAACAGCTGATCTGAGAGCTGTTTGAATCTTCCCGCGCCGACACTGTGAGGAGATGTCGGCGCGGGAAGATTCAAACAGCTTTCAGATCAGCTGTTCTCCCCGCCGACATCGCTATGAGATTACAGGCGGCGGGGAGAAGGAGGACAGCAGAGGGTCAGCTGATCTCCCGGTGGCCGTCGGTGAGCTCCTGTGACATCACCGGCGGCCACCGGGAGATTTTTCAATGGGTCCGCAGCGTTCTCCTGCTGTGTCATGCAGAGGACACTGCGGACCCATTGAAGACAATGCTTTTTTTGTACGCTTGGGGACGCTTGCTGATTGTCCAAGGTCCCCAAACGCACAAAAAAACCCAACATGCTGCGTCCCGGGTGCGGATGCTGGACACCGGAAGCAGCAGATATCGTCCGCATCCGCACCCGAACGCAGCAAACGCAGGCACCATGCGTTCCTATGTTAAACATAGGAACGCAGTGCGCATGCGTTTAACTGCGTATGGGAACGCAGCAAAACGCTGCCTTCCCATACGCAAATGTGAAGCCAGCCTTAAGGAAACTGTATGGCTGCTATTATTTTTTGGGAGACTTATTTAGCACTTTTTTCCCACCTTTATAGCAGATTATGTATTCTATTTTTTATATGGACAGTGATTTGGAGCGTGAGGTGGAGTGTACACAGAAAATATCGGAGAACCATTACATATGGGGCTGTGTGAGGGGACCATTACATGTGGGGCTGTGTGGGAGGATCATCACATGTGGGGCTGTGTGAGGGGACCATCACATGTGGGGCTGTGTCAGGGGACCATTACATGAGGGCTGTGTTGGAGGATCATCATATGTGGGGCTGTGTGAGAAGATCATCACATGTGGGGCTGTGTGGGAGGATCATCATTATGTGGGGCTGTGTGAGAGGACCATAACATGTGGGCTGTGTGGGAGGATCATCATATGTGGGGCTGTGTGAGAGGACCATTAAATGTGGGGCTGTGTGAGAGGTCCATTACATGTGGGGCTGGGTGAGAGGACCATTACATGAGGGGCTGTGTGGGAGGATCATCATATGTGGGGCTGTGTGAGAGGACCATTACATGAGGGGCTGTGTGGGAGGATCATCACATGGAGGGCAGTGTGAGAGGACCATTACATGTGGGGCTGTGTGGGAGGATCTTCATATGTGGGGCTGTGTGAGAGCACCATTACATGTGGGCTGTGTGGGAGGATCATCACAGGTGGGGCTGTGTGGGAGGATCATCACATGTGGGGCTGTGTGGGAGGATCATCATATGTGGGCTGAATGAGATGACCATCACATGTGGGGCTGTGTGAGATGACCATTGCATGGGGGCTGTGTGGGGGTATCATCACAAGTGGGGCTGTGTGTGAGGACCATTACATGAGGAGCTGTGTGGGAGGATCATGATATGTGGGGCTGTGTGGGAGGATCATTACATGTGGAGCCTGGTGCGAGAGATCATCACATGGGGCAGTGAGAGGACCATTACAGTGGCTGTGAGAGGACATCAATTGGGTCTGGTTGAGAGACCAAAACATGTGGTGGTGTGAGGGGTAGAAACATCATAATGTGGGGCTGTTTGAGATGACCATACATGTGAGCTAGTGTGGAGGATCATCATAATGGGGCTGTTTGAGAGGACATTACATGAGGCCTGTGTGGAGGATCATGTACATTGGGGCTGTGTGAGGGGACCATTACATGTGGGGATGTGGAGAGAGATCATTACATGTGGGGCTGTGTGAGAGGATCATCACATGTGGGGCTGTAGAGAGGACCATTACATGTGGGGCTGTGTGGAGAAGCATCATATGTGGGGCTGTTGAGAGGACCATTACATGTGGGAGCTGTGTGGAGGATCATCATATGTGGGGCTGTGTGAGAGGACCATTACATGAGGGGGCTGTGTGGGAGGATCATCATATGTGGGGCTGTGTGTGAGGGGACCATTACATGAGGGGCTGTGTGGGAGGATCATCATATGTGGGGCTGTGTGAGAGGACCATTACATGAGGGGCTGTGTGTGGAGGATCATCATATGTGGGGCTGTGTGAGAGGACCATTACATGAGGGGCTGTGTGGGAGGATCATCACATGGAGGGCAGTGTGAGAGGACCATTACATGTGGGGCTGTGTGGGAGGATCTTCATATGTGGGGCTGTGTGAGAGCACCATTACATGTGGGGCTGTGTGGGAGGATCATCACAGGTGGGGCTGTGTGGGAGGATCATCACATGTGGGGCTGTGTGGAGGATCATCATAGTGTGGGCTGATGGATACCATCACATGTGGGGCTGTGGAGATGACCATTGCATGTGGGGCTGTGTGGGGTATCATCACAAGTGGGCTGTGTGGTAGACCATTCATGAGGGAGCTGTGTGGGAGGAACATGAAAGTGGGGCTGTGGGAGGACATTACATGTGGGCTGTGTGGGAGGATCATCACATGTGGGGCTGTGTGAGAGGACCATTACATGTGGGCTGTGTGAGAGGATCATCACATGTGGGGCTGTGTGAGAGGACCATTACATGTGGGTGTGTGTGTAGATACATCATATGTGGGGCTGTTTGAGATGACCATACATGTGGAGCTGTGTGGTAGAATCATCATAGTGGGGCTGTTTGAGATGACCATTACATGAGGGCTGTGTGGGAGGATCATGACATGTGGGGCTGTGTGAGAGGACCATTACATGGGGATGTGTGGAGAGGATCATTACATGTGGGGCTGTGTGAGGGATCATTCACATGTGGGGTGTATGAGAGGACCATTACATGTGGGGCTGTGTGGTAAGATGCATCATATGTGGGGCTGTTTGAGAGGACCATTACATGTGGGCTGTGTGGGAGAACATCATATGTGGGGCTGGTTGAGAGGACCATTACATGGGGCTGTGTGGGAGGATCATCATATGTGGGGCTGGTGAGAGGACCATTACATGAGGGGCTGTGTGGGAGGATCATCATATGTGGGGCTGTGTGAGAGGACCATTACATGAGGGGCTGTGTGGGAGGATCATCAATGGGGCGTGTGAGAGGACCATTACATGTGGGGCTGTGTGGGAGGATCTTCATATGTGGGGCTGTGTGAGAGCACCATTACATGTGGGGCTGTGTGGGAGGATCATCCATAGTGGGCGAGTGAGATGACCATACATTGGGTGGGGCAGTTTGTGGGGATGACCATTGCATGTGGGCTGTGTGGGAGGTATCATCACAAGTGGGGCTGTGTGGGAGGACCATTACATGAGGAGGCTGTGTGGGAGGATCATATATGTGGGGGCTATGTGGGTGAGGATCATTCATTTGGGGCTGTGTGGGAGGATCATCACAAGTGGGGCTGTGTGAGAGGACCAATACATGTGGGCTGTGTGGTAGAACATATATGTGGGGCTGTTTGAAATGACCATTACATGTGGAGCTGTGTGGGAGGATCATCATAAGTGGGGCTGTGTGAGAGGACCATTACATGAGGGGCTGTGTGGGAGGATCATGACATGTGGGGCTGTGTGAGGGGACCATTACATGTGGGGCTGTGTGAGAGGACCATTACATGTGGGGCTGTGTGAGAGGATCATCACATGTGGGGCTGTATGAGAGGACCATTACATGTGGGGCTGTGTGGTAGAAGCATCATATGTGGGGCTGTTTGAGAGGACCATTACATGTGGAGCTGTGTGGGAGGAACATCATATGTGGGGCTGTGTGAGAGGACCATTAAATGTGGGGCTGTGTGAGAGGTCCATTACATGTGGGGCTGGGTGAGAGGACCATTACATGAGGGGCTGTGTGGGAGGATCATCATATGTGGGGCTGTGTGAGAGGACCATTACATGAGGGGCTGTGTGGGAGGATCATCATATGTGGGGCTGTGTGAGAGGACCATTACATGAGGGGCTGTGTGGGAGGATCATCACATGGAGGGCAGTGTGAGAGGACCATTACATGTGGGGCTGTGTGGGAGGATCTTCATATGTGGGGCTGTGTGAGAGCACCATTACATGTGGGGCTGTGTGGGAGGATCATCACAGTGTGGGGCTGTGTGGGAGGATCATCACATGTGGGGCTGTGTGGGAGGATCATCATATGTGGGGCTGAATGAGATGACCATCACATGTGGGGCTGTGTGAGATGACCATTGCATGTGGGGCTGTGTGGGGGTATCATCACAAGTGGGGCTGTGTGGGAGGACCATTACATGAGGAGCTGTGTGGGAGGATCATGATATGTGGGGCTGTGTGGGAGGATCATTACATGTTGGGCTGTGTGGGAGGATCATCACATGTGGGGCTGTGTGAGAGGACCATTACATGTGGGGCTGTGTGAGAGGATCATCACATGTGGGGCTGTGTGAGAGGACCAATACATGTGGGGCTGTGTGGTAGAAGCATCATATGTGGGGTTGTTTGAAATGACCATTACATGTGGAGCTGTGTGGGAGGATCATCATAAGTGGGGCTGTGTGAGAGGACCATTACATGAGGGGCTGTGTGGGAGGATCATGACATGTGGGGCTGTGTGAGGGGACCATTACATGTGGGGCTGTGTGAGAGGACCATTACATGTGGGGCTGTGTGAGAGGATCATCACATGTGGGGCTGTATGAGAGGACCATTACATGTGGGGCTGTGTGGTAGAAGCATCATATGTGGGGCTGTTTGAGAGGACCATTACATGTGGAGCTGTGTGGGAGGATCATCATATGTGGGGCTGTGTGAGAGGACCATTACATGAGGGGCTGTGTGGGAGGATCATGACATGTGGGGCTGTGTGAGGGGACCATTACATGTGGGGGGGTGCGGGAGGATCATCATATTTTGGGCTGTGTGAGATGATTATCACATGTGGGGCTGTGTAAGAGGATCATCACATGTGGGGCTGTGTGAGGGGACCATTACATGTGGAGCTGTGCAGCATGGTGGCTCAAGTGGTTAGCACTGCAGCCTTTGCAGCACTGGGGTCTTGAGGTCCTGGTTCAATTCCCAACAAGGACACTAAAGACAACATCTGCAAGGAGTTTGTATGTTCTCCCCGTGTTTGCGTGGGTTTCCACTGGGCACTTCCGATTTCCTCCCACATTGTAAAGACATACTGATAGGATGTTTAGATTGTGAGCTCCAAGAGAGACAGCATTACTCATGTATGTAAAGTGCTATGGAATTAATAGCGCTATATAAATGAATAAATATTATTATATAGTCCAAGTATAGAAAACAAATAGGTGGCACTCACCGTGTGTTCGTAGATGCTTTCTTTATTGAAGAGTGCGGGGAGGGGGTGCATGAAGGTACAGACGACAGGTCCTGTTTCGCGGTTTGCCCGCTTCTACAGGAGACCTGTTTTCTATACTTGAACTGTAAATGCTTGACTGGCTGATGCAGGCGTAGCACTACCAGGTGGCTGGGGATAAGACAGCGGTCTGTCTTTATGGAGGAATAGGAAAGACCAATAGCCCTGAAGGTGCCCGGTGCCCCTACCTTTCTATACACGTGATAAATATTATTATTATTATACATGTGGGGCTGTGTGAGGGGACCATTACATGTGGGCCTGTGTGGGAGGATCATCACATGTGGGGCTGTGTGAGATGATCATCACATGTGGGGCTGTGTAAGAGGATCATCACATATGGGGCTGTGTGAGATGATCATCACATGTGCGGCTGTGTAAGAGGATCATCACATGTGGGGCTGTGTGAGATGATCTTCACATGTGGAGCTGTGTGAGAGGATCATCACATGTTGGGCTGTGTGGTGGGATCATCATGTTGGGATGTGTGAGATGATCATCACATGTGGGGCTGTGTGGGATGATCATCACATGTGGGGCTGTGTGAGAGGACCATTACATGTGGGGCTGTGTAGGAGGATCATCACACGTGGGGCTGTGTGAGGGGACCATTACATGTGGGGGTGTGTGGGAGGATCATCACATGTGGGACTGGGTGAGGGGGCCATTACATTGTGGGGCTGTGTGGGAGGATCATCACATGTGGGGCTGTGTGAGTGGACCATTACATGTGTGGCTGTGTAAGAGGATCATCAATATGGGGCTGTGTGAGAGGATCATCACATGTGGGGCTGTGTGGGAGGATCATCACATGTGGGGCTGTGTGAGAGGACCATTACATGTGGGGGTGTGTGAGAGGATAATCATATGTGGGGCTGTGTGAGGGGACCATTACATGTGGGGGGGTGGGAGGATCATCACATGTGGGACTGGGTGAGGTGTCCATTACATGTGGGGCTGTGTGGGAGGACCATTACATGTGGGGCTGTGTAGTAGGAGCATCATATGTGGGGCTGTTTGAGATGACCATTACATGTGGAGCTGTGTGGGAGGATCATCATCTGGGGCTGTGTGAGGGGTCCATTACATGTGGGGCTGTGTGGGATGATCATCACATGTGGGGCTGTGTGAGAGGACCATTACATATGGGGCTGTGTGGAGGATCATCACATGTGGGGCTGTGTGAGGGGACCATTACATGTGGGGGTGTGTGGGAGGATCATCACATCTGGGACTGGGTGAGGGTCCATTACATGTGGGGCTGTGTGGGAGGATCATCACATGTGGGGCTGTGTGAGGGGACAATTACATGTGGGGCTGTGTAAGAGGATCATCATATGTGGGGCTGTGTGAGAAGATCATCACATGTGGGGCTGTGTAAGAGGATCATCACATGTGGGGCTGTGTGAGATGATAATATATATATAGAGAGACTGTATGTGTTAAAGGGGGCCCACTGAGACTCTTTTGCCCGGGGCCCACGAAAACCTGGAGCCGGCCCTGGGTCCATTACATGTGGGGCTGTGTAAGAGGATCATCATATGTGGGGCTGTGTGAGAGGATCATCACATGTGGGGATGTGTGGGGAGAACATTACATGTGGAACTGTTTGGGGGGACAAATACGTGTGGGACTGTGTGGAAGGATCATCATATATGGGGATGTTGAGGGCCATCATAGTATATCAGGAATTCTGGTGACTATACTGTATATAGGGCTATGGGAAACTGAAGACTGTGGTGGCCATCATACTGTGTGGAGGTGCAGTAGGGCCACTATATTAAACATAAAGACTGTAAATACCATTATACTATATGGGGATCTTGGGGGGGTCAGAACACTGTATGGGAGACTGAGGGGCCATAATACTGTATAGGGTGCTTTGGGGACAATATACTATGTATGGGGCCTGGAGTTATGATAATTTTATATTTTGGGGTATTGGTATGGATATTATACCATATATGCAGCTGTGGTGATCAAAATACTGTGTAAGGTGGCAGTGTGAGTAGTTTGGAGAGAGAAATATGGTGGGCAGTATGAGGGCAAAGGATGAAGTGAAGAGGGGGTATAAAATCGATATGGAAAGGAGGCAACATGAAGTAGTGCAATGGTATGCAGAGAGGTTAGTGTGGCGCCCTGCTCACGCAGGTAACCACTTCTGTTATGCACAGCTGGGTTTCCACAGCAGGTACCTATTACATACAACACCTTCTACCCCGGCACAGTAGGGGGAGACCAACTTGCTGCCCTTAGGCAAGATCCCCTATAAATACTGCTGACTGCTGCTGGGAGTTGAGTTAAGTGTGCAGATGCTAGGAGAGCTGCGAAGATGTCCTGGTGGTTGGTGCTGCGATTAGGCCCGAACCAGTGACCCGGAGTGGCCCTTCTACATCCCGCAAGCCTAAGTGGGACTGAAAGCAAGGAGCTTAGGACAGAAAAGGAGTGAGGAAGTTGAGGGAGTTCGTCCAAAGAGAACCACCGGATATTGGGGATCCGCACCTGTGGGAGACTATAGGACCACAGAAAACCCCGTCGCACTGTGGAAGCTTCGGCTACCCGCTTTCCTATGTGGGTCAAGAGAGGGAGCCATACACAGCAGGGCAATGCCGCGGTGTTCAGAGAAGGTAATCCGGAGACCGCACAAGAGGAGAAACAGACACTACAGACAGGAAGAGAGAGGAGGCAAGTCAGGCTGCAAGCAGGCTGTGCTTCGGACAATACTACAGAGCCGAGGAGGCCTTATACCCACTTTCTGTGGGGATCCACTGTGCAACCTGTCCACCCGTCAGTGCCCTGGATCATTTTACCTGCCAACCATCAGTAAAAGGTAAAAGAGACTTTGATGTGTGCGTGTATCCTTCTTCACTCCCAGTATCCTACATAGACTGTTCCCATACTCCCTATACAATCCCAGCTCCACTCCAAGCTGCCCCTTCTCACTACGCTGCCCCGGAGGTCCCAGTCCTGCCTGCGGAAGACTACTCCATCTCAGCCGCGATACCACCGACTTCCGGCAGACCGTGACGGCGCTAGTGCAAATCACCAGAAACTGCAGGTGGCGTCATGACAAAAACTTGTACATAATCCCTTGTAAATATCACTCCCTTTTCAAAGATAGGCCCAGGACACGGGATCAGGCGTGGCCGCCTTTATCCGTGACACCGCAGTTAACCCTTGCTGCCTGATACCCGAGTACCCCAAAGCCTGGGTGCTACACCTATCTTTCCTGTCGTCACGAACAGGATACCGTGCCCGATATTACCGGGTAATGTGTGCCATTCATTGACCGTATTAAGTACCTGTTTAAACTACGCTGCCATTACTGGGCCGAAGAGCGGGAAGAAAGGGAGCGTACCAGCCTGTAGTAGCGTGAAACTGAAACCCGACCCTCGCTCTGCCTTCCCGAGTGCCGCGGGATAGTCCGGAAACTCCCAAACTGTTTAACTCTTTAAGGACTGGCTGTAATTCACTAGGGGGGCCTCCAAAATGTTGTTCTCCTCCAGCGAGGCTGATCCCCGGAATTATACTGAAAGATCCATGGCTGCCTCCGGTAGCACTGCCAGCACCACCGGCACCCTGAGTGCCCTCGCCCTGATAATGCCGATGTCACTCCTATACATCCCGGGGGCCAAGTGGTTGCTCCAGTATGATGGGCGCCCCGATACATTGGACGTGTTTAAACGAAAAATCAATAGCGTCCTAGATATGTATGCGATAACCAGTCAACAACGCGCTGCTGTGGTACTCAGACAGTTAACCGATGCAGCAGAGAAAGAAAGTGCGTCTTGGTCTGCTGCGAACCGCAAATCCGAATCTGCTATATTCAATAAACTGAGAGTTACTTTCGAGGAGTGCAATGAGGCTGATATACGCATGCGATTCCATCACTGCTACCAGAGGCTGGAAGATGACATAAGAGCTTATTCCTGGTGCCTGGAAGAAGCACTGTGCGCCCTCATACATGTCAGCCCCACCAGTGCCCTCGATGAAAATAAACTCCTCATTGAACAATTCACTCGGGGACTGCTATCCCCCGAGGACAGTAAGACTGTACGTTGGTGGTCATTGAGCAATCCAGCAGCTGACTTTAACACCCTGAAAGAGATGGCCATCAAAGGGTTACAACCGGTAGAGACCCATGAAGCTGTAATTAAATGGTGGTGCAGTGGTGAGGTGCAGGCTACTTCAAAACCATTACCCATGCCTGCAGCCACGCACAATGTACAATCTGCTCAGCCTAACAAATATTATTCTCTGCGAGCAGAGATGCGTGCTGAGATGCGCCAGATGAACAAAAACTTTGCCAGATTAATGGATGCTATGCAGTTATGGCAAATCCAACAGCCAGCGCCAATACCCCAAGCCTCAGCCACTGCTTCAACTTGCCGACAGCCCGGAGGATGTACCCTGGATGCGAGGGAAGCAAGCTGCGGCGTACAGAGGAAAAACCAGCAACCGATACAGCTCCACTGGGGAGCCCATCTGCCGCCGTTGTAACCACACCGGTCACCTCGCCAGGAGCTGTCCTTTAAATGAGCAGTCACAGGGGGCCGGGCTAAACCTCAGGACTAGATCAACAGGGCCCAGCCACCTGGTACAAGACCTTCATCGGACAGAGGCCGTTAGTGTCCATTGTACTGGAAGCCAAGAGTGCAGTACCTGGGACACATAGTCAGTGCCGCAAGCGTGGCCCCCGATCCAGACAAGGTGACAGTAATCATAGAATGGCCAGAACCCACGACCGTCAAGGAAGTGCGTCAATTCCTGGGTTTGGTGGGCTACTACCGGAGGTTCATCAAGGAGTACATCAAGAAGACTGCTCCACTGCAAGACCTCCTAGTAGGCCAACCCACGAAGGGCAAGCCCAAGGATTCTCCGTGGAGATGGGACAAAGAACAAAAGGAAGTGTTCCAGATGATGAAAGAAGCCCTGACAGGAGAAGAAATCCTTGCTTACCCAGACTACAACCTGCCATTCTTGCTGTATACAGTCGCCAGCAATGTGGGACTCGGAGCCGTCCTTTCCCAGAAGCAAGACGGCAAGGAGAGGGTAATCTCCTATGCCAGCCGGAATCTGCGTCCCACAGAGAGGAACCCAGAAAACTACAGTTCCTTCAAGCTGGAATTCCTGGCATTGGTCTGGACCGTCACAGAAAGGTTCAAACACTATCTAGCCTCTAGCAAATTTACAGCTTACACGGATAAAAATCCGCTCACCCACCTGGAAACTGCAAAGTTGGGAGCCATGGAACAGCGATGGATGACCAGATTGTCCAACTACCAAATTACCATCAAGTACCGGGCTGGGCACCAGAATAGAAATGCGGATGCTTTATCCAGGATTAGGGATGAGCGAGTATACTCGCTACTATTTGGTATTCGCCGAATAGTAGCAGTATTCGGGCTACTCGCTACTCTACGAGTACTTATGTGTATCTATGGATACACTGCGAAAGTAGCCTAAAAGTGAATAAAAGTTGTTAAAAAACAATAAACTTACATACTCACCTGTCCGACGCCTGCACCGGGACCAGAAAACCTCACCTCCACCAATCAGATGGCCGGTAGCGATCTGGCCAATCAGATGGTGCCACGTCACACCACGTGATCGCTAGTGGCCACCTGATTGGCCAATTTGCAAGGTCCTAGATGTACTATCAGGATCTTGCAAACTGGCCAATCAGGTGGCTGCTAGCGATGACATAGCTGTGACGTGGCGCCATCTGATTGGCCAGATTGCTACCGGCCATCTGATTGGCTGGTAGTGAAAGGACAGGTGAGTATGCAAGTTTATAGTTTTTTAACAACTTTTAATCACTTTTTGGCTACTTTCGCAGTGTATCTATCGATAGACTGCGAGAGTATTCATACTCGCTATACTCGCAACGAGTAGCGAGCACCGCTACCTACTCATTGAGAGTATAGCGAGCATGAATAATAAGGTACTCGCTCATCCCTATCCAGGATGCCTCACTTATCCAAAGAGGGCGTAGATGAAGACGAGCTGGAAAAAATAGAGTTACTTGCCTTCCATCATGTAAGAGTAACCCAATGCCAGCAGACCTGTCAAGACCCCTCTACAAGGACAGTAAACCCGTTACCCCATTTCGGCTGGAGGGAGGCACAAGGCGTTGACCTGGCTGTCAGTCTAATCAAGCAACTGATAACCAAAGAATCAGTGAAGCTGCCTGAGAGTCCCCGGTCTGAGGCTAAACATCTGTGGAATTTACTAAGTAAATTGTTCCTATACCAAGATAAGCTATGTCGGCTGTACATAGATCCAAGAACTCACCAGATAGCTTGGCAAATCATCGTGTAAAATTCAGAAGTCCCCGTAGTCCTGAACGCTTATCACAACCAGACTGGTCACTTCGGATGAAAGAAGCTTGAAATGCTACTGAAGGATAGGTTCTTTTGGGTCAGCATGCGGTCATCTATAGAAAGATGGTGCAAGAATTGCAAATCCTGCAGCCTGAGAAGAAAGGACGTACAGAGCCAGAAAGCCCAGCTTCACCCCATCGTAACCAAACAGCCTTTGGAAATAGTCGCCTTGGACCATGTAAAATTGACTCCAAGTAGATCCGGCTTTACCTATGTGTTGACCATGGTAGACCATTATTCAAGATTTTTAATGGTTGCCCCTGTCAAAGACTTGACAGCTGCAACAGCTTCTAGAACTTTTCAAAATGTCTTCTGCAGACTGTTGGGATATCCAGAGTGTATGTTAACAGATCAAGGATCAGCCTTTGAAGTGGAAATTTTCCAAGAGTTTTGCCAGATGTATGGCTGCAAAAGATCAGAACAACCCCAAACTAACAGACTCTGTGAGAAAATGAATCACATCATCATTGACATGTTAATGATCCTACCGTTAGAAGAGAGAAACCAATAGCCAGAGAAACTACCTAACTTGGTTGACATGTACAACCACATTCCAGTAAGTTCTACCAACTGTACACTAGCATACCTGATGAGAGCCCGTACAGGAATGTTACCCGTAGACTTGGAACTCGGAGTAGTAGATCCTGAAGCAGATCATGCCATTTCAAACTGGAAAACCCATCGCCTAGAGCAATACAAAAAGGTTCAAGCAAGCATCGAAGACAACCTGGAGAAGTCCTGTGAAAAGCAAGAAAGAGATTATAACAAACATGCTCCAGCAAAACCAATACTACCTGGAAGTATGGTCCTAAAAAGAAGAAGAACTCACCATAAATTAGACGATCGGTGGGAACGAGAACCCGACTTCCCACTAGACTCTGGAAATGACATTGATAAAGTCTGCATTATCAGCAAAGACGGTGGAAGACCCAAACAGACTGTATCCAGAGATCACATTAAAAAGTGTCCTATAGATTGGGAAAATCAAGATCTCTCCAATCAGCCCATTCAAGAGTATGAGCCTGTACAAGAACTAAGTCCATATCCAGAACAAAAGCAGAAAGTAATCCCTACCATCTTAGGAGAATTCCCAGAAGATTGGCCTCAACAAGATGGAGCCATCATAGTGCCAATATTGAACTTCTACCAGCCCAATGAAGAGATACCAAGGAATCAGGAAGACATAACCATTGCTAGAGAATCTGAGGATGCTGCAATTGGTAAACCTGCTAGCCCTGTAGTGAAACTAAGGCAACGCAGAAGCTTACCTGAAACACCTGTACTAAGCTCAACACTAGACACCTCACCTGAGACAGTGACACCTGTAGTGCGAAGGTCAAAGAGATGCACACAAGGTTAACTACCGTCTAGGTTCGGAGAGTTGGCATAAAATGAGGTAGAGCACACTAAGGAAACGTGTAAATAGTATACTGTACAATAGAGTGGAAATAGTAGTGTACAGAAGGGTGGAGGAACTGGGCCCAGTCCCAAGCACATTAAGTTAGGAACAGAAAGTGCCTGGGGCGGGGAGGTACCAGGTCTCCTAAGCCTAGACGCCCATAGGATACCGTCACACCTGGACATATCGCCGGCGATCCCACAGGCGATGCACGTGCGCGCGCACAGTATTTGCATGTTGCCCAAGGTCGCCGACACCCATTTACACCCATTTACATGGGGCGACAACTCAGGTGGCGCTTGGGCAATGACCTGACCGGAAATTGCCTGAGCGTCGCCCAAGGCCCAGGGGCGATCAAGTCGCTGGTCGCCGCTTCCGCGTCGCACAGAGCCACCACATTAGCGATGTGGGCGTAATTTTGAGCCGCATCTCGGAGATAGGCGTTAACATTATGTTGTGTGATGCCTTGAAGACGTGTGATTGGTTGCAAACAAACACCAATTATTATTAATGTGTCCTTGTTCGGCGCGCCACATCGTTACATGTAAGCATGCATGTGCGTATTGGCTTGGTGCTTTAGTCAACTCTCGTGTGATGTGTCGCGGATTATTGCTAGACGCATTGGCGTGGGCAACAAGGCAAAACACGGCGCTCGCGTGACGATTAATTGTACAGTGAATTTGCATAGCGCTTTTATGTTTTATGTGTTGAGCTACTGCATTGGCTAATAAAATCACTCTTGCATTCTTGGTCAGGATAATATTGGAGCCTTGAAAGTATGTGTGTGCATAGATATTTGTTTATTTCCAGTTATGTGGCCCATATGTATTGATCACCTAACATTTCCTTGTTCATGTGTGTGTACAGAATATGTGTAATGAAACACATGTATATGGGGGATAACACACACACATGCACCATACAGTGTCACCACAGAGACCTGTCCCTTGGTCCCGTACATATGTCCCCAATGATTATGTACCCCTATAAATCTGACATTATGTCACCATACGTTTGTGGTACACCATATACTGGGACATGCATCTCTTTCCGGGGACAAATACACTTTTGAGGACACCAATACGTACTTGTGGTACCGTGTCAATCTTTCTTACATAATAATCCTATGGGGTAAAACCCCGTTACAGGGGTAACAAATATTAAACATCATACATGCACAAAAACACTTAACAAGAGTCCATGGTTTAAAACACATTTTTATTAATGTTTCTTCTTTACTAGGTCACACGACGACATGTGGTTTGGTGCCAATGAAGATTTACTAATACCTTTCTTATCCTTTTTCCTTTTTTTCCTGTTTATAGGTCCACAGATAGATGCTTATCAGCCTCTCTCTTTTTCAATTTAATGTATGCCTGTACATATATTTTCCTTTCATACATCTCTGCACATTGATCTGCAATTGGTGGTTTTGCCACCTTAAGATTATCCGTAGTGCCTCCCTGCCTTCTCCTTTGCCTCCTTTAGCCATTCCAGTCCAGCAACTAATGTTGCCGCAGCACTTCTATTTGTCTAATAAAGACTTTCTTTGAAATGCGCATGTGCACCTCTTTTTGATGACCGGCCGGTCTGCGCTTGCGTTCCGTCGCCTGGCGACGGCATACACAAGGGGGCTCCCTTGCTACGTAATGACGTGTTATCTCGCGTCACTACGCCACCTCTAGTCCCGCCTCTACATTTCCGGGTACACGGCTGCAGACCTGGATGTGATTTGCAGGTGGGCTCATCTACTATACTATTTAAACGTTTCCTTTACAGGTTACTGACAGGTTCTCCCCCATAGGAAGCCGTCTTATAGGCGGCGACACGCGTCGGGTGTCAAGCCTGCTATGTGCCTTGTGTGATGGATGATGATTATACTTGGACATGGTGGCACTGATTGGTGCACCTGAGGTCCTATTATTCATCTGACATTTATTTCTCCCTTCTTTGTAGGGCTTGTTGACTATTTCATCACCACATTACTTTATGTAGACACTGTCCCTCCCTACTCAGGGGATCTTTCGTCCCATTCACTGCACATTTGACTACATAGTGGCTGAGGTCCTTTAGTACAACCCCTTTTTAGGGAACCTATAATGTTTGGTTGATTTGGTTTCCCATTCTTTTGTTCCAGCCTATCTATTTAACAGGTGTTTATAACTGATCCTGTTTCATGTGTGACTATTCACAGTACATCAGTTTACTGTACTGTACGTTATTTGATAGGATGATTGATTTTGCTGTGACTTTGTCTACCAATTGATTACCAGAACATCTCATCATCCACCTATAAGAAGTGGTTTATACTGCTGAGTTACCATTTGTCGGTTCATTATAATGTATATTACAAGGCCATAGCTGTGTTGGTGGTTTCCACCTTTTAATGGTTTTTAAATTGTTTGTCAGTTCCTGTCTGTGTAAGTGTTAAATAAATGAATTTTTGTCTATCTATATTGGTCTTTTTTTCTATATTTCCCAGATCCCGGTTACATATACATGCTTCTTTTTCTTCCTTAACATATTAATAAAACACATGACCAACATGGTCCATAAAATCCAAACTTCTGTATCAAAAATCCCAGAAACATGGGTAAAATTTTGTATAAAAGCATCAAACATGAGGAAGAAGAGGCTGGTCATCTTGAGGGGCAGAGGTGAGATGGGCCTGTTTATATGCATCAATTAGGTGGCCTAATTGGGCGAGTTTTAAAGCCGCTTCATCATGGGCCGCCTCCAGGTCCTGCAGGGATGGGCCACCTACAGAGGATACAGAACATCAACATCAGCAACATGTTTAGGACACATAGCAGGTGTGTTCATACAAGTGTTTGCACTTACCAGGGGGCTGGGGAGCCACCATTTGGGGGGGTGAGGATGGTGAGGGGCTTATTGCCCAGTCCACCGCTTGGCTGGAATTATCTGTAATCAGATCAGCATATGTGTATTTGTTAGGCCATAACAAAGGTCCCGACATACAAATTAATGGGAAAAAAACAAGAAAGACACATATAGTGCACAGTATATATGAGTAATATTGACATTACACACATCTTCTTGGCCGTTTGTGGGGTCCTGAGGGGACCACTGTGCCGAATTGGCACCACAAGGGTGGGGTGGGTGCAGCCCTTGGGGTCCCCTTTGACCCAGATGATCTCGGAATGTGGGGTGATGTGGGCCCTTGTGGATGTGGTGGCGTTCCTGTTGGCGGTTCGGCCGGCAAGCCTGGTTGGCTCTGTGGTGGTCCTACAGCGGGGGATGGGGGATGCTCCGGCCTTCTGTCCCTACCTGTTGAGGCAACAACATACTTTGTCACAAGAACAACATGGCCAGATATGTGGGGACTTAATAAACAGTGCTATTTGAAGTTCATTAGGTCAGGATGAGTGAGATTGAAAGAAGGGCCAGGATAGGCCAACATTATGTCATATGTGGGTATGGTAAACATATGACAATATGTGGCTATGTAAAGTAGACATTTTATAGGTTACAGGGGACTAATAGGGTGTATGTGGATCTTGCAGGAAGATGATCCTGCAACTGCAGAGTCATGAAGAAGCTCTCACATACATTGGCCCTATATATGTTGGGGTGTATAGTCGCATGTGCAGGCCTTCATATGTTATTTTTTTTTAAACAGAAGGGTATGTGTATGTTGTGAGGCTACTCACCACGCATCTGGGTAATCCTGGAACGCAGTCTGTTGATGCGCCCAGGCGTCTTGAATTTTAGATATGCGATCTTCTTGCAGATCTGCTTACAGCTGCGCACAACCCCCAACCTCCTCTCCAGCCGCCTCTGCACCCTCCGCAGGACAGCCTGTTTGTGGAGGCGTGGATGGGTGTGGTGCTGGTGACACCAGTAATCCCTGGTGTCACATATCTCAATGAGAATGAGGAGCTCAGGCTCTACCCACACTGCAGCTCGCCTGGGTGCCACCATTTTCCTATTCTGCAGGGGAAGGGAAAGCAGCAAGAAGGCGGCGCCAAAAGATTGACAACGTTCTGGAGAATGAACGCACGGGAGAGATGTCACATGTTGACGTGGGCCCAGAGGCGCCGCAAAAGCCACAGGATTCACTGTATGCTTTTGCGTCATGTAATACAGGAAGGCTGCCACTACAGCGCTCATGCAGACATTAGTTGGGATGTAATGGCAATTGCGTTTCTGTTAACACACATTTGTGGCAAATCTCTGCACTTTTGAACACAGCCGCAAAGACAGAGGCGACATCAATGCGCTACTGTACAGTATGTACGCTCCTGGGTAAAACACCTTTGGACACACACAGCATCAAATATGGCGCCGAGGAACAAGACGACCAATCGGAACGCTCGAGCTGCCACCAATCAACGCAGACCGCCAGAGCTAATAAATACCCCTGAAACGCCTACCGGAATGGTGTAGGCGATGTGTGCTGTCGCCTTTGACATCGCTGATGAGATGTTACACAGGGCGATCAGCACACATCGCCCAAGAATGGTCGCCTGGTTTCAGAGGTCTGATGTTAAACCAGGCGACCACTCAGACGTGATGCCCTTGCCCATTTACATTAGGCGACGCATAGGCGATGTCGCCGGCGACAGGCCACGCCTCAGCACTGCCTGTGAAATCGCCGGCGATATGTCCAGGTGTGACGGTACCCATAGGGACATGTGTGTTAAAAATTGTGGACTTTCGAAAGACTTACCCCTTTTATTACCTGGAGCATACAAAAATGGACTGTAAGAAACTCTTAAAACTTTTCCCTTATTGAACTCTGAACTCTCCCCTTTGACCTTTTTCCTTTTCAACTTTTAAAATTTCAATGGACTACAGTTACTGGACTAATGTAGCCACAAACTTTAAAAAGCCTGCGGTGGATGGACTTACCTGATTTTCACTTTTTCGATATTTTTCAGTGTCTTTTTGTAAATTTTTATATTTTGTAAATATGTTACATGTTATGTTATTATTATTGTTATTCCTTTTGTTAAAACAAAAATAAAAATGCTCAGTCCAGGAGTACTGATGTTATCTGGGGGGGGGGGGGTATGTGGCACCCAGCTTACGCAGGTAACCACAGACTTCTCTAATGCACAGCTGGGTTTCCACAGCAGGTACTTATTACATACAGCACCTTCCACCCCGGCACAGTAGGGGGAGCCAATCTTGCTGCCCTTAGGCAAGATCCCCTATAAATACTACTGCATGGGGCGGAGTTAGTTAGAGTGTGCAGACACTAGGAGAGTTGTGAAGACGTCCTGGTGGTCAGTGCTGTGATTAGGCCCGAACCAGTGACCCGGAGTGGCCCTTCTATGCCCCGCAAGCCTATGTGGGACTGAAGGCAAGGAGCTTAGGACAGAAAAGGTGCGAGGAACTTGAGGGAGTTTGTCCAAAGAGAACCACCGGATATTGGGGATCCGCACCTGTGGGAGACTATAGGACCACAGAAAACCCCATCGCACCGTGGAGGCTTCGGCTACCCAGTTTCCTATGTGGGTCAAGAGAGAGAGCCAGACACAGCAGGGCAAAGCTGCAGTGTTCAGAGAAGGTAATCCGGAGACCGTACAAGAGGAGAAACAGACACTGCAGACAGGAAGAGAGAGGAAGCAAGTCAGGCTGCAAGCAGGCTGTGCTTCAGACAATACTACAGAGCAGAGGAGGCCTTATACCCACTTGCTGTGGGAACCCACTATGCAACCTGTCCACCCATCAGTGCCCTGGATCATTTTACCTGCCAACCATCAGTAATGGTACCTTTACACGCGACAACATTTCTAGGGTTTCCACAGGTAACTTACTGGCTGCAGTGAAATCATGGAGACATGGTTCTATCTTGCTGCTGTGTACAAATGGAATAATGTCTCCATGATTTAACTGCAGCCAGTAACTTACCTGTGGAAACCCTAAAAATGTTGCCACGTGTAAAGGTACCATAAAAGGTAAAAGAGACTTTGATGTGTGCGTGTATCCTTCTTCTCCACTCCCAGTATCCTACATAGACTGTTCCCGTACTCCCTATACGATCCCAGCTCCACTCCAAGCTGCCCCTTCACTATGCTGCCCCGGAGGTCCCAGTCCAGCCTGCGTAGAACTACACCATCTTAACCGCGATACCACCGACCTCCAGCAGACTGTGGCGGCGCTGGTGCAAATCACCAGAAACTGCAGGTGGCGTTACGACAAAAACCTGTACATAATTCCTTGTAAATATCACTCCCTTTTCAAAGATAGGCCCAGGACACGGGATCAGGCGCGGCCGCCATTCCCCGTGAAACCGCAATTTACCCTTGCCGCCTGATACCCAAGTACCCCAAAGCCTGGGTGCTACATTAGCAAGGCAAGAGATACACTTATCTCTAGGGATAAGTAGAGAAGGGACTGACATGGTATAGGTCATGATTCAACATTCGGGTGAATGGTGTGGTGTTTATAGCTGATAGTGGCAAACAGTGCGGTGTTTGTTGCTGATTAGGGTAGACAGTGTGGAGGCTATATACAATTGGAGGCTTATTTAGGGCATAGTATGGACAGATATTTTTATGCAGAGGACATTTTAATAACTTATTTTCAAGAGCACCAGATGATCCCTATAAAAGTTAAGCTGTATTTTTCATGACTATCCTTGGGTCTGACATTTAAAATATAGAACATCAGTAATGAATCATGCTATTTGTCCATCATATTGTGTAAATGGTCCGTAAACAATGTAATGAATTATACCATAGCTGACTTCGAAATTCCACTTCTAGTGCAAATGGTAGTGATGAGCGGACTTTTCTGAAAGAGGTTTACCAATTTCAAATTCGACACAAACCTGGACAATTAAAACTCGGGATCAGAAGCCCAAACACTTTGCTAATAAGTCGGCGATGCCTGCATTCTTTGGTGACTGTTCAGAAGCGTAAAATGTCCCTAACATTTTCCTTGATGGTTTGGGGACAAAATGGTCATTGCAAGACCCGGTGACTGTTTGGTAATCCATAGGTTACTTTAGTTCATAGCTATCGGATCTACCAATAACTTTCAACCAGGTGAGTGTACAGGATCTTTAAAAGAGACTTTAAGTTTCCTAGAGCTCCCAGGTGTTGGGACACCTGTAGAATGTGAACCTTTGCAAGAATGCCAGATGTTCCAGCAATGGTAAACTCCAGGATCCTTGATTATTTAAAGACAGCTGTACAACTTTAGACATTGGCATTTAAGGGTAGATCTTTCTTTCCAACGTCTAAAGGCATCGGAAAAGAAATGCCTGTAGTGCCCCCCAGCATTGGAAAATCTCTGGAATTTCAGCTACAGAAAGCAGCTGAGAACCTTGAGATTATGAATTGATTTTTCCCATTTCTTATCACGTGATCAGCGGTATAGAGCATTTCTCTGCAATCTGACATGATCAAACATGTCAGATGGCATGGAAGGGTCCTCCCCTTGTTCTCTCGAGGTAGCAGGGAGGCCGGAGAGCAGGAAGTTGCAGTTGTCGAGGCAGGAGGTGATGAGAGCGTGAATAAGGGTTTTAGCAGTGTCGTGGTCTTGAAAAGTGCGGATCCGGGAGATGTTTTTGAGCTGGAGATGGCAGGCGGTGTCGAGGGCCTGGATGTGGGGCTTGAAGGGGAGGGAAGAGTCGAGGATAACCCCGAGGCACTTGGCGTGGGGGACTGGGGAGAGAGAGTCATTGGCGACGATGGATAGGTCAGGTAGTGAGGGGGAGTGGCTTGGGGGGAAGACGATGAACTCGGTTTTGTCCATGTTCAGCTTAAGGAAGTGAGCGGAGAAGAAGGATGAGATAGCGGACAGACATTGTGGAATTTTGGATAGTAGGGAGGTGATGTCAGGTCCAGACAGGTAGATTTGGGTGTCGTCGGCGTAGAGGTGGTACTGGAGGCCATGGGACTCAATGAGTTGCCCTAGTTTGAGAGTGTAGATTGAGAAGAGTAGTGGTCCCAGAACCGAGCCCTGGGGGACCTCGACAGATAGGGGGTAGGGTGGAGAGGAAGTGTGGGAGTGGGTGATGCTGAAGGCCTTGCGCATTTTGAACGATGTGCATTATGGGTTTTTAAAAGTGTGCTATATACCCTGCCTTTACACAGCTAAATTAATCCTAAAAAGCATCATTGTTTTGGTGGATACATATTAGAAGCCTGCACACCAGCCCCAGATGTGCTGACTGGTATACAGCCTCTTGTGGTACACCGTAGTGTGCTATATACCCCTCCTGCCTGTATACTGCTAAATTAATCTTTAGAAGAACTGTTGTTTTGAAAGATATATAGATAGATAGATACTAGATAAAAACTCTCTGCAGCACTCAACTACTACCAGTGGTGTACATATGCTAACAAGCTAAATATATATGAGAAAAAATTTAAAAACTTACGTTTTTTTCAAAAAACTCAAAATTCTTATATTTTTTTTAATCTGAAGTTCTTAGTACACACATTGGCCAATGTCTGCTTGCTCATCGACTGCGACAAAGTTACTTCAGGCACGATGAGTCCTAACGCTGACACCCAAGTCCTCCTTGTCCACCCGACCCCACTACTAAGTGGGAGGACACCATCTATACCCTAGATCACCTGTAGGCAATGAGGGTGCACATTGCAGAAATGGAGCCAGCCACTCCACACGATACAAAAGAGAAAAAAACTGCACAGCACTCACAGACAATGTGAACTGGTGCCAGCAGGGACGCTGGATCAAAATACTAGATAAAAACTCTCTGCAGCACTCAGCTACTACCAGTGGTGTACATATGCTAACAAGCTAAATATATATGAGAAAAAATTTAAAAACTTACGTTTTTTTCAAAAAACTCAAAATTCTTAAGTTTTTAAATTTTTTCTCATATATATTTAGCTTGTTAGCATATGTACACCACTGGTAGTAGCTGAGTGCTGCAGAGAGTTTTTATCTAGTATTTTGATCCAGCGTCCCTGCTGGCACCAGTTCACATTGTCTGTGAGTGCTGTGCAGTTTTTTTTCTCTTTAGATAGATAGATAGATAGATAGATAGATAGATAGATAGATAAAGCCTGTACACCAGCCCCAGATGTGCTGACTGTACTGATTTGTGGTACACTAAAGTGTGCTACATACCCCTCCTGCCTGTGTACAACTAAATTAATACTTAGAATGACTGTTGTTTTAATAGATAGATATTAGAAGCCTGTACACCAGCCCAGATGTGCTGACTGGTATACAGTCTCTTGTGGTACACCAAAGTGTGCTATATACCCTGCCTTCCTGTATACAGCTAAATTAATCCTTAGAAAGACTGTTGTTTGGATGGAGATTGATATTAGAAGCATGTACACCAGCCCCAGATGTGCTGACTGGTATACAGCATCTTGTGGTACACCAAAGTGTGCTATATACCCTGCCTGCCTGCCAGTATACTGCTAGATTAGTCCTCAAAATGACTGTTGTTTTGATGAATTTTGTATCCCAGCACCTACACTACCTAAAAGACCCAGAATCTTTTCCTCACTCAGCAGCACCTCTCCCTACACTAGCTGGCAACGTGGAGCAGAGTGACGAGCACTGCGCGGTCAGGTCTTATATAGAACTGATGATGCTGCACGGCCAGCCAATCATTGTAATGCTACAACCAACATGGCTGTGGCATTACAGTGTGTGACAGACAATCCCTGCATTGGGGCTGGCTCTGTAAAGAGGGCCAACATGCAGGGAGGTGGACGCGAGCTTGAGCATCTCGCTGGTACTCGGTGCTATCTGAGCATCGCGAGTACTGTGATGCTCGCGCGAGCACTGAGTATCGGCGAACATGTTCGCTCATCCCTAGTTATTACATATTGTCTTAGTTTTTTTTGTTTTACCTAGTCTTTCTATGTGACTTGTAGACCCAGATGACTGATCACTGTTATAATTTACTGCAATACTAATTGATTGAAGTTATTTTGTTAATATATTATAATTCCTTGTTTTGGCCAATTTTAGCCAAACTCCAGAAACCTCTTTAGTATTTAAGTTTCTGTACTTTGGCTAAAACCTTGCATTGTGGCTTACCTCTACTATTCATCCTGGAAATCTAAACATAACTTGCTAAGTGGATGTAACAAGTCACTTGTCAATATGATGTGTCTGTCCACAATCTGCAACTCTCCAATTAGTGCTGGTGGTGTCAGACTGTAGTCATTTGAGTTGAAAAAGTATTATTGTATTTCCAGGAGGAATTAAAGAAGAATGTAATAACATAACATTCAAAGAAAAGATGAGTCTGCACACATATGTCATGGGAAATACAAGTATTGACTTAGACTTCACAGTAGAGCAGACAGATTATGTTTAGTACTGTAGATTAAGAGTACATGACCATGCCAATATTCATGTAGACTTTGACCAAATTTGGAAGAGACAACCAGTCATCATTCTTCATTTCAGCTTTGTAAGAAATGTAAACTATGAAAATGCTGCGTCATACAGAGTCTATTCATGTTACCATTGTTTCTCTATTATCAGTGATTGCTTCAACCTCCTTCCAACAGAAAATTGTGATAACTGCTCACTCAGTCTCTGATTCATCATCCATCTTTTTACTATTAACGACCTGTCATGGTTAAAGACGTATTTAGGGCTCAGTTCATTCACTAAATAAACAAGGCATATGATACACAACGTTTCAGATTGCATTGCTGTTTACAATAATTACCTCTGCATGTCTTTCCTATCACCGTCTTTGTCTATTGTATCGTGTTTCTCATTTTAAATGTTTATTACATGTTTGATATGACTGCACTTCTCCTATGATTGCAGTCATTACTGTCCCACGTTCCATCACACCCGGAGAAAACTAGGATAGAGTTATCTGAACTTTCCGGGCAACTTGGCTGCGGCTACAATTTCCAATCAGCATATCTCAGTAAAATGTTCTCTAAATAACGTGTATAAGTGGAAACAGAGAGCGGCATGCTGAAAATACATAAAGCAATGATGTCTGGCAGCTCTTTGTACAATTGGGGAGTTCTGACAGTTGACATTATCTGTATAGAGCATTTATTCATCACCAAATAAAATCTCACAAATGGGCTGGAGCGGTTCCATGCTCACTGTGCAGATGTTGTCTACAACTAGCACCTAGTAAATCAGCATTATTCATAGAAACTTATCTCACTTTTGATGGCCAGATAGGAGTAAATTACCATGCCCGAAACAAAGCTTACACAGAAACTCAGAGCATCGTAATAAAGCAGGTAGAATTAATGATGTTCCTTCAGTATGACTGCAAAATGTTTTGTATGCGGCAAGGACTCCTCTGTACTTATTCCTTGTGTTGTTTATTGTGTTTACCATGTAATTTTCTAGCCGTCTGATAAACTTCTGATTTCGACCGTAAGCGCAAATATTGTGAACACTTGACATTTCCGCTTGCTATACCCCTGGGTGTTATCTTAACAAAGCAGGAAATGTTATTGTCTGCTGTCATTCTTTTATGCCTTCTGGCTGGGAATATTATGTTGTTCTTTTGCTTTGAGGTAGACTTCAGGTAACATAATTAAAATAAAATAGATTTTGTGCACCTTAAAGAAGAGCTTTTCAATTTCTTTCTATCCAGAAAATAAGCAGAAACAACATGGTGGTACCTGGACACCTCCATAGGTGATTGTCCAAATCAATATTTTAAACATTTCATCACTTTAGCTTTAACTGTCCTTTTAGATATATAGATTACCATTAAGACTAAAGTTGCAAGCTACATTGCCAAAGTCAATGGCTTGTATCGTAAACCTGATAAAACTCCAACCACGACAAGCAACTCACAAAATCTCTGAATCAGTTAGTTTTTTTGCAACTTGCTTGTCATGGTTGCAATTCCATTGGGGTCACAATGTGACAACATTGACTTGTATTGCATTGCAACGTAGCAGTGACACCTAGCAAACTTTGTGTGTCTGTTCTCGTGGACAAAGTTGTTGTGTAGCCCCAGTATAAAATATGCAAAAGAGGAAAATCATGCTACTAATTTAGAGCTAAAGGTAGAGAAATAAACACATATCTGTGTACCATACCTTAAATTTTTTAAACAAATATACACATCTTACCTGAAGACCCACCTCTTCCTTCAAGTCTACAACCCACACTGAGACCTAATCCGCTGCACCATCTCAACCTCACCTCTCCCCTTCCTACTGTCTCCCACCCATCCCCTATAGACTGTGAGCCCTCGTGGACAGGATCCTCTGCCCTACTGTACCTGTATGACTCAAATGTCGTCACTTTACGTTCGTGTCATCTTCTGCCCTTACACATGTAAAGCGCCATGGAACCTGATGGCGCTATATAAATATTTCAAATAATAATAATCATAGGTTTATAAAAGAGAAAATAGGGTAAAAAACATTTCCTGTTAATTATGGACCATAAGACTCACACATAAGCCATGATTCATTGAACAGTTTTCATCATAATTCTGGAATGAAAATATTTGACATGTCAAAACAATGTAGTGTAATTTGAAGTTGTGCAAGAATTCTGCATCTTTTGTTATCTTTATGCCAGTCCTTACCAACCTTGGCAATTTTTTGAAAAGGGGGCAGAGTTTAGCCAGCAGGGATCATGGCTGAACAGAGCTGACAAATTCATTATAATGTGAATATTTAACTACCCAATCCCTTTCAAGCTCTTTAACACAAATGCAGCTTTAGAAATATCACAGGAACCTCAAAATACACCTTATGGCTATTAGTAATACGTTGTAGCGGTTGGTAAACAATAGCCCGTTATACCATGCAGCAGTGAATTTTGTTATGCTCTTTAAAATGTAAAAATGAGGCCAACAATAATCAATTTTTGGTGGAGTTTATATACATGCAATCTTTATTAAGCCATGGCTTTTTGACAAGCAATGATCAAAAATTTTCCCGTTTTGGGAGTAGCAACAGATTTGTTTTTAATTGGTTTTTCAAAATATACAGTTGTGGCCAAAAGTATTGACACCCCTGCAATTCTGTCAGATAATACACAGTTTCTTCCTGAAAATAATTGCAATCACAAATTCTTTGGTATTATTATCTTCATTTAATTTGTCTTCAATGAAAAAACACAAAAGAGAATGAAGCAAAAAGCAAAACATTGATCATTTCTAACAAAACTCCAAAAATGGGCCAGACAAAAGTATTGGCATCCTCAGCCTAATATTTGTTTGCACAACCTTTAGCCAAAATAACTGCGATCAACCGCTTCCGGTAACCATCAATGAGTTTCTTACAATGCTCCCCTGGAATTTTAGACCATTCTTTTTTGGCAAACTGCTCCAGGTCCCTGATATTTGAAGGGCGCCTTCTCCAAACTGCCATTTTTAGATCTCTGCACAGGTGTTCTATGGGATTCAGGTCTGGACTCATTGCTGGCCACCATAGAAGTCTCCAGTGCTTTCTCTCAAACCATTTTCTAGTGCTTTTTGAAGTGTGTTTTGGGTCATTGTCCTGCTGGAAGACCCATGACCTCTGAAGGAGATCAAGCTTTCTCACACTGGGCCCTACATTATTCTGCAAAATTTGTTGGTAGTCTTCAGACTTCATAATGCCATGCACACGGTCAAGCAGTCCAGTGCCAGAGGCAGCAAAGCAACCCCAAAGCATCAGGGAACCTCCGCCATGTTTGACTGTAGGGACCGTGTTCTTTTCTTTGAATGCCTCTTTTTTTCTCCTGTAAACTCTATGTTAATGCCTTTGCCCAAAAAGCTCTACTTATGTCTCATCTGACCAGAGAACATTCTTCCAAAACGTTTTAGGCTTTCTCAGGTAAGTTTTGGCAAACTCCAGCCTGGCTTTTTTATGTCTCGGGGTAAGAAGTGGGGTCTTCCTGGGTATCCTACCATACAGTCCCTTTTCATTCAGACGCCGACGGATAGTATGGGTTGACACTGTTGTACCCTCAGACTGCAGGGCAGCTTGAACTTGTTTGGATGTTAGTCGAGGATCTTTATCCACCATACCGCACAATCTTGCGTTGAAATCTCTCATCAATTTTTCTTTTCCGTCAACATCTGGGGAGGCTATCCACAGTACCATGGGCTTTAAACTTCTTGATGACACTGTGCACGGTAGACAGAGGAACATTCAGGTCTTTGGAGATGGACTTGTAGCCTTCAGATTGCTCATGCTTCCTCACAATTTGGTTTCTCTAATCCTCAGACAGTTCTTTGGTCTTCTTTCTTCTCTCCATGCTCAATGTGGTACACACAAGGACACAGGACAGAGGTTGAGTCAACTTTAATCCATGTCAACTGGCTGCAAGTGTGATTTAGTTATTGCCAACACCTGTTAGGTGCCACAGGTAAATTACAGGTGCTGGTAATTACACAAACTAGAGAAGCATCAAATAATTTTTCTAACAGTGTCAATACTTTGTCCACCCCCTTTTTTATGTTTGGTGTGGAATTATATCCAATTTGGTTTTAGGACAATTCTTTTTGTGTTTTTTCATTGAAGACAAATTAATTGAAGATAATAATACCAAAGAATTTGTGATTGCAATCATTTTCAGGAAGAAACTGAGTATTATCTGACAGAATTGCAGGGGTTGTCAATACTTTTAGCCACAACTGTATCCATTTTCAAGAAAAGCATTTCTACTGTTTTGAAAATGAACAATTGATTCTTTAACAAGCCATTCAATAATTAAACCTTTTTTGTGAGTAGCAACCAGTTTGCTGTTTGTAAATTAAAGAAGCAACGGCTTTTTGAAAAGTCATGCAAATATTTCACCCATGCAAAAAATGTAACTCACAACATTATATTGCAGCCACTGAGTCAAGTATGGAGCCATATATTTAATCTACTCTTTCACTTCCTCCCCACTAACATGCTTGTTGGAGGCAATGGAGTAAAATTATGACATGCATTTGTTTGCCAGATTCCTATTACCACATGTTATGTTGCCAATTTCAAATTTGTCATGGACAGTGCAGATTGGGTTCATGGTTGAAAACACAAGCAATTTTGCAAAAAATCGGTGAACGTGACTTCATTCCTAAACTTATCGGCTTAAGAAAAGCATTACTGCGTTTAAGTGATGCTTTTCTCCTACCTTTTTACAGTGTAGGATAGTGGGCGGGATGGGTTTGAACAGGGTTAGTGTGGGAATAGGTCAGAGAAACATCAGACTCAATTTTATTTTTCACGGCACTTTCGATACAGGTGTTCTGGGCCGGCAGCCAATCAGGACCTATAAAACATCCACAAGTTGAAGACACAAGGTCTTGTGTCATTGGCTGGCTTGTTTCATTGTCTTCCAAAGTCACATGTCCCTATAGGAAGCATTCATTTGCCATTGTTGCCATTTTCAGAGTATTACTGCTTAGAGTGCTGCTGCTCCGTCCATGATACACAAATAGATAGCTAGGTACTCCATCACTTTTTAGATAGAATAGGAAGGTGAGAGGGTCCATCTGGACATGGGCATTTTTTGATGAGAACAAGTGTGATTACTAAATCTGTGTGCATTGCCAAAGGCACGTTTTTTGCACACAGTAAGTGATTGTTAAATCTTAGTGTTTCCCCTAAAAATGCTGTGTTTGGTCTTTAACCAGTGATTGTCAAGTCCTTCAGTTTGTGCTAAAGTGAATTTTTTACCTCAAACCATTTGTTGTCACATCAGTCAGTTTTCCCTAATAAGGCTTTGTTTGGTTTGGAGGAGGAGATATAATTTCATTACAACCTTTAATAAAGCAAAATATGAAATTATAGGAATTCTCAATAAGCATTGGTACATTTTACAAAAGGATCCTCACTTGAGAAGTTGTATACCCAATTAACCAGGAATTACCTTTAGAAGGGGCAAAACTATCAGAAATCTAATTTATTCTAGAAAAATAAAAGAATCTGAGAGTCCTCAGTGGTTGATACCTTTTAATATCTAACTGAAAAGATAGCAAGCAAAGCAAGCTTTCGAGACACTATGACTTCTTCATCAGCCTAAAATGAGACAAATTCTGAAGACACACGCATATATACATATGCAGGGTAGGATGATGCATTAAATACGACAGGTGATGTAAAGCAGAGTTGGTCTTGGGGGGGGAGAGGAGCTGGGGAGGTAAAATCAAAATTCCAAGATAAGAGGAACAGACTGTATTATTGCTCTATGAATAGTAGTTGGAGACCTGAAAATTCCTCAGTGAATATAGAAAGCCATAAATCCATGCAAGGCAGTTCACATAAGACACGTCAAAAGTTTATTGTCCTCTAACTGGGGTCTGTTCAAAGATGTGATATCCCCAAATACCCTTTCAATGGATGTAAAAATGCATGAGTCCATGTGAGACATTCAATCCTGTTTTGAATGTGCCAAAGGTCGTTATCAATTTGTATTCCCAAATTCTGCTCTCTTTCTGAGATTTGAAGTTATTTTTTAAATGAGCAGACTCATGTCAGTTATCCTGTGGTCAGAGCTGCAAAAAATGCTTTGCTACAGGTAGATCCAAACGCCTTTCTTTTATTGTGTGGCGATGAGAATTCATTTTTTTCTAAATTGTCGTTCGGCCTTTCCCTAACGTACATGCCACCTGTTGGACCATTTGATATATATAATTAATTACACCACATTGCTTGTGGAGCAACTGAAGTACCTGGGATCTTGTAGTCCTAATTAGTCCTGGAATCTTTATTATGTCGTTATCATTATAAATGGCAGGTTTTGCACCTGTTCTGTTAGGTAAAGGTTCCTGTTGTTTGAGAGGACAGGGCTGTTTTGGCAAACTGGCAAAAAATTTTTTAGATGGAGGTTTCTAAAACACAAGATTGGTGGATCGGAAATATTGATTTTAATCAGCATGTTTTTGTAGGAGTGGTTGCAGTTGCGTGCAGCTCCTCTTGTATTCCAGACTTGGATGTTCGGTGACTACAAGAGGAACTCGATTTGCTTTTTCTCTAGTTCTGTATGAAAGGAGTGATTCCTTGATATTCTGGGTCTATGTAATCTGGTTTTCAATTGTTCCTTGGATGGTAGCCCTGGTTCAAAAAGATCTTTCTGAGATCTCAAGGTGATTGTCTCTATCTGTATGGTTGGACATATCCGATTGTATACTGATGGGCTGCCTGTAACACAATGAGTTTTTTATGTGTTTGAAATGAAAATGTCCCAATCGGAGATATTTTTGGGACAGTCAATTGGCTTCCAATACAGGATGTCTCTATTCATTATTCAATAACTTAAGCTGGTTTCTGAAAGCTGATTTCGTTGCAGGAGTGTTGAGAGGTATAATTGTTGGTGGAAAAACTGATTCAAGTGTTCAGGAAACATCTTCAGTTGATGAACAGACTTGTCCAGATGATTAAAATGTCATCGATATAACAGTATTAATCCATAGGCCTGATAGGACAACGAGATAAAAAGTCCCCTTTCAAGCTTGGCCATGAAAAGATTTGCACTAGTGGTGCCATTTTGATTTCCCATTGCTGTGCCAGTCCTCCGTAATATATGTTGTTGTCAAATGTAAAGTAGTTGTGTATAAGGATGTTTTTCAAAGTTTCCCACAAATTAGCATCACAACTGTGTTTTCAGAGGTTTTGCAGGCATTTAATCCATTGGGTGTGGATGTTGCTGTACAAGAATATCTCAACATCACTTTGAGTGGTGGATGATTCCTTCTGGTAGAGGACCTATTGCTGACAGTTTATTCAATAGGTCAAGTGTGATCCTGAATGTAGCTGAGTATTCTTTTTTACATTGCAATGAGAACACCTCCTAATCACCAGAAATCTGTTTGGTAAGGTTGCCTCACAGAAATGTTTAGTTCTCCTGGATTTTCTGATTTGTGATTTTTTGGGAAACATGTAGAATGTTGCCTGTTCTTGGACTTTCTGGTATTAGGTCATCAGCTCTTAAGGATATGTCAGGTAGACAAGTGTGTTTGATTCCTTGTGATAGTGCTGTGTTGTATTTCTTGTTGTAGCATGTGTCCATCAGTTGTCTATTTGCTTCCTTCAGTAGTCAGATTTGTTCATCCTGACTATTGCACCACCTTGTCTGCAGGTTTAAATGATTATTTCGTTTGTGGTTTGGATGTCTGAAAGTGTTTATATTTTATCCAATGGAGTTGCGTTCAGGTGAAAGGTGTCCAGGTTTGACTTTTTTGGTTGTGAGGATCCTCTTCTTCGGCGCATTGGGTTTGGAGGCCTCTTTGTTACTGTAATTCCCTTAGGCTTTATTCTCTCTCCTGAAGTAATTCTTCATGTCACAGCACAGACAATTTATCCAACTTTAGCAGCAATAATGGAGTCCCCCTAGTAAAGCACAGCAATTCCACTTGTTGGCTTGTAATCCAAAGTGATGACACAATTACATTCTTTTTATAATAGTTGCCCAACGTTGTCAACTTTGTCTTAGTGTTTGTTGTATTGAGTAATGCAATTGTGCGCTAGATCTATTTAATTTCTTTTCATTGTTATTAATCAGAAGAGTTTGTAATTTATGATAATATTGTTGTAATGTACTAGTTCCATAAGCTTCATGTAAGTTTTTCCACCTGTATCCAATTTCTCAACTGATAACATTTTGATGCTGTAGAAACATGCAAAAAGTGGTTCTTAGTCTCTCATAGGTATAAAAAGTTTTTGTGTGTAACTGAGTTTAAGGTATGAGAGCATGGATTTCTAATCAGATCATTTGCGAACAGATTCTACTATCTTGCATAATTAATAGAAAAATATGTCACTGTCCAATTGTGCAGCTTCAAATTCTTACAAACCCATAAAGTTTGGACATTGGTAGTAATATTTGATAGGAAATAATGTTTATACCTATTAGCCAATATATAAATACATATTAGATCGGAAGTCGTTCATGGTTGATACCTTTTAAATGGCTAACTGAAAATGATGGTAGAAAAGCAATTTCGTGAAGTATGCTTCTCATCAGGCTAATAATAACAAGACAAATCGAAGAACAATCACACTATATTATATGCACTGTATCCTTTAGAAAATTCTGCCATATAACACCAACGTACCGAAAATAAAATTAAGACACCAGAGGATTGTATCAATATGTGGATAATGTTTCTGTCTGCAAAAGCCTAATACGGACTTCATTTCCTTCAAATATACAGAAAGATAATTACTGATTAGAAACATTTGTCCTGCCAGATGATCTTTCGTCATATATGTTACACCTGCAAATGTGGCTACTATGCTTTGTAACACAAAGAGGTTCGTACCTCTGACTAAGGCCATCTCTGCAATGCACAAGGACGATACTAAGCCTGTCACGTCATCTGTATTGAAACACGGGAATTAAATTTGATGTCCCATGCTGTCCTCGGTCTGTAACATATTCCTAATCTAATGTTTTAAATTAGGATCCAAGTGTTAAACCAAAAGAGTCTGACTGGATTTACAGACTTATGCAGCACTGCATCCAGATGGACTCAATCGAATAAACTAGGAGAATGGTGTACCTTTAAACTCACTCCTCGTCAGCAAGCTTCTCAGTTTGATCCTGGACAAAGAATTCTGCTAAACAAGTAGGAGGGTTCGCTATGGTGATCTATCCAGTGTCTTACCATAAAATCTATATAGCGTGAGGTCAGTGGTCTCTCACAGACTAAGCACACCTGGGAAGTCTGCACAGTGATTCCTCCAGCAGCCCTTCACCGAATGGGTCTATTATAGAAACCTACACCGAATAAACTGACAATTATTATACAAATCTCCTGATAAAAATAATTCTAAAATAACTTTTTATAACTGTCTACAATTTCCTAATGATAATTCTCGTTCTCCTGACCTCTTGTGATAAACATAAACATTGAGAGCCCAATACTACTTATTAGGAGACTCCTTTTTATTTTTATTATAAAAAAAAAACTACAGTCTGGAATATAATGATATAAATCATGAAGGTGTAATGACGGAGGTCCTATTAAGATCAGTGAGTCATAGACTGAGACAGAGGCAGAAATAAACAACAGTATTTTTACTGTTATGGGGATCAAGGTATGGTTCAGTAAGGAATGTAAAAGTCTCAAAATCCCCTTAAAATATTACAATAACAGTTTAACACACTCAGCGTTAGCCGACATCAATGCACCGATCTCAGAGTTCCCAGGGTATGTAAATCACACTCAGAACCAGAAGCAAATTTACCTACACGTTAGACTTATCAAGGATTTAACTTAACTAAAGGCTATGTACATCAACGGTGGCGGTCTGATGGACTCTGAGATGGCACACTGAGTATAACTTATCACAGCTAATAACAATACATTACACTATATCAATGCTGCTATACACTTAGCACAGGATACCAGGGTATCTCAAAACTATGGTACCATCAACCTCAAATGTAGCTTTACACCGGTGTTATTCCACGTGGGCTGCAGCAAGTCCAGAAAAAGAAAAAGAAAAGAAAACCTTTGGCGCCAAAAAAAACGTATTGTAAAACAGCAGAATTTGGCAGCTTACCAGCCAATGCCAGATTCACATGTCCAGTACTTTAGTCTGTAAGCTTGGGGTGCAATCTGTAGAGCACTCTTACAGGGCTTGTCAGGACCTTGTCAGGGTCCTCCCAATGTGGATGGCACCGGACGCCGACTCTCCTTTCGCAGTCACTCACGGCCTTCTTGGACGCCAATCACTCGCTCCATCAGGGAACATCTCCTCAGCTCCTTGTCAGGATCCTCCCAATGTGGATGGCACCGGACGCCGGCTCTCCTTTCGCAGTCACTCACGGCCTTCCTGACGCCAATCACTCACTCCATCAGGGGAACATCTCCTCAGCCTCTCAGATGCTGGACACTTTCTCAGTTCAAGATAAAGTCTTTAGTCCACACAACAGGGCTGCAAACAACTTAAAGCCATATAGCTTGCATGGCTCTGCTGTAATCCTTACACTAGTAATGGCCACCGCAGTGAGCGATCAACAACAACAGGAGCACTGACAGAGCGTCACCCAGGCAACCAGAGATTGTGCTTTCACTTTCCTAGACACAGAGCAGTCACCATGGCAACCAGAGACTTTTTCACTTTCCTGGGCCACTACAAAATGGCAGTCTGCTTGGTTTTAGCAGCTTATTAGTTTACTCTCTTACAAAGGTAGTAAAATGTATTCACATATTTAAAAAAAAAAATACAAAAATTATGTTAACCAAGGGAATCTTTATTTAATTAAATTACAGCTTTTTATAACAATTAAGTAGATCCTTTGCTAGAGATACGCTATAGCTGCAAAGATACTGGTAAATAATTGGCATTTTTAAGATTTTGGAAACTACTTATATCTTTTATGTATAATTATTTGTATACTTGTATATATATTTTTTTTTTGTTTATAATATGTTACTTAAGACTTGTTAATAAGGTTTTAAAATAATTTAATAGAATATAACACATACAGTGCCTACAAGTAGTATTCAACCCCCTGCAGACTTAGGTGGTTTGATAAGATGCAAATAAGTTAGAGCCTTCAAACTGCAAACGAGAGTAGGATTTATTAACAGAAGCATAAATCTTGCAAACCAAAAAGTTATGTTGCTCAGTTGAATTTTAATAAATTTTAAACATAAAAGTGTGAGTCAATTATTATTCAACCCTAGGGTTAATATTTTGTGGAATAATCTTGTTTGCAATTACAGCTAATAATCGTCTTTTATAAGACCTGATCAGGCCGGCACAGGTCTCTGGAGTTATCTTGGCCCATCCTCATGCAGATCTTCTCCAAGTTATCTAGGTTCTTTGGGTGTCTCATGTGGACTTTAATCTTGAGCTCCTTCCACAAGGTTTCAATTGGGTTAAGGTCAGGAGACTGACTAGTCCACTCCATCACCTTGATTTTTTGCCTCTTGAACCAGGCTTGGTTTTCTTGGCTGTGTGCTTTGGGTCGTTGTCTGTTGGAAGATGAAATTACGACCCATCTTAAGATCCTTGATGGAGGAGCAGAGGTTCTGGCCAAATCTCCAGGTAAGCCGTGCTATCCATCTTCCCATGGATGCGGACCACATGGCCAGGCCCCTTGGCTGAGAAACAGCCCCACAGCATGATGCTGTCACCACCATGCTTGACTGTAGGGATGGTATTCTTGGGGTCGTATGCAGTGCCATCCAGTCTCCAAACGTCACGTGTGTGGTTGGCACCAAAGATCTCGATCTTGGTCTCATCAGACCATAGAACCTTGAACCAGTCTGTCTCAGAGTCCTCCAAGTGATCATGAGCAAACTGTAGACGAGCCTTGACATGACACTTTGAAAGTAAAGGTACCTTACGGGCTCGTCTGGAACGGAGACCATTGCGGTGGAGTACGTTACTTATGGTATTGACTGAAACCAATGTCCCCACTGCCATGAGATCTTCCGGAGCTCCTTCCTTGTTGTCCTTGGGTTAGCCTTGACTCTTCAGACAAGCCTGGCCTCGGCACGGGAGGAAACTTTCAAAGGCTGTCCAGGCCGTGGAAGGCTAACAGTAGTTCCATAAGCCTTCCACTTCCGGATGATGCTCCTAACAGTGGAGACAGGTAAGCCAACTCCTTGGAAAGGGTTTTGTACTCCTTGCCAGCCTTGTGACCCTCCACGATCTTGTCTCTGATGGCCTTGGAATGCTCCTTTGTCTTTCCCATGTTGACCATGTATGAGTGCTGTTCACAAGTTTGGGGAGGGTCTTAAATAATCAGAAAAGGCTGGCAAAAGAGATAATTAATCCACACATGTGAAGCTCATTGTTCTTTGTGCCTGAACTACTTCTTAATACTTTAGGGGGAGCAAACAGAATGCTGGTGGTTTGAGGGGTTGAATAATAATTGACCCACACTTTTATGTTTAAAATTTATTAAAATTCAACTGAGCAACATAACTTTTGGTTTGTAAGATTTATGCTTCTGTTAATAAATCCTACTCTCGTTTGCAGTTTGAAAGTTTGAAGGCTCTAACTTATTTGCATCTTATCAAACCACCTAAATCTGCAGGGGGTTGAATACTACTTGTAGGCACTGTAGGTTCCAAAGCATTCGCCGCATATACCTTGCTTGGATCATGTACAAAATTTGTTTTAACTACAAGTAAGTCTTTAATGTACCAGGTAATTGCTGTTACTAAATGATTCAGCACCTACATTTCCAATCCCAGGATGAACCTTGCTAATTAACTAGGCGGGGCTCAGGCATGGGTAATTGGACTGAGATAACCTATATAATGGAGTCCTCTCCTTGGTTCAGTATAACACACATAATGTACCTGATGAAGGCTATTTTAAACAGAAACACGATGTATCTAGTCCACTGCTACCCATATATTGTCAATAAAATACTTTTGAAGAAAAAACTCCTGGCCTGCTTAGGGAGAGCCGTGAAATTTGTTCCGGATATCCCTATTCAATAATGCTTTGGAAATGTGAGTCCCACAGCTGACTAGTTGTGGACAGCTATACAGGTTGAGGTCCAGCAATGACTGTCTCTCTAAACCTGGAGTCGGGGAAGGCCATATGCGATAACGCTGCAAAACCGAGTGGTGGCCCTATACTATAGCAAACGTCCACACGTGCCTTGTATGGTTGTACCGCAATTCCTACACCGTGATTCCAGTCTGGATGAGTTACTGCACAAGGCACAGTCGCTGTGTCCGCACTTCTGCCTTTCTGACCCTGTGACTCATCGCTACAGAGATCTTTAGGTCAACCAGGTTAACCGTTTGATATGTGATGTGCCGACATGGTGAAATTCCACTTTTCACATGTTGCAGAGACTGTGGCATGCAGCATCAAGCCCTCTCACAATATATAATGATTCATAGAGTGAATCAAACTGACCCTAATGTGGTGCAAATGACGCTTGCAGACTGTGTACAGATCAAGGACCTCTGTACCCTTCTTCATAGTTTATAAATAGTTACTAAGATAGTTACTGCTGACTTTGCAGTCATCAGCATCACTATTCCAGTCATCTACATGCTGGAGCAAACTTTGACAAGTCTGTGGGATGAGGTAATGGTACCAGAGAGAGAGAAAGATGAAGAAGAGGAATATGCAGAAAGTATATAAATATCTCAAAGGTCCAGACTCTCGTCACACAGCCTGGTGGCATGCCAGGGTGGAGTAGAGTGACAGAGACTAAGTGGAACCAGACATGATACCAGTCAAAGTGATAGTGAAGGTGCAGCAGCCGAGCAACAAATGAGGAGGACGAAGATGAAGAGGTGAAAGGCACAGAACAGTCAGGATGAGGAAAAAAATGATTCCCCCTTTGTTGTCCGAGGTTGATCGGAGAGTTCGGAACAAGGAAGCTCAATTTTTACGCCGCCACCAACACAAAAAGAACTTGGGACTCATGGATTCAATTGACACATGAGCAACGTCTTGATGCACTATCAGCAACATGGTGCCTGTTTTGTTAGGATTCAAATTATCGATGACTACTGGGTTGCCACACTGTTGAATCCACGGTACAAGAGTAAATTTAACCAGATGCTTACTTGCTTGGACAGGAACATGTACATGCTTCAGTATCATAGCTGGTAGATAATCTTACCACTGGTTTTACCTGAGACATTAGTGAGGAACACAGTATGCATCGCAGATTTACGCTTACAACTCAGGAAATGATGTCAGCGTTGAAACATTAGCAGCAGCAGTTTAACTGTCAGAAGCAATTTCTTAGAGTCCTTTGACCAATTTTTTAAACCAGCCCGTCCACTGACAGAACGGAGTACAAGTTTTTCTCATAGCGAACAACTGGAGAGGATGCGCAGAGGTACCTAGAGCTCAATATCCATGCCATCAGGGGGATGGACTCTTTTGCATTTTGGCTTCATAAATGGAGAAGTGGTCTGAGCTCGCCAGTCATGCCCTGAAAGTTTTGTCATGTCCAGCAGCCAGCATTCTCTCAGAATGTGTCTTCAATGCTAATGGTGGTGTCCTGACAGATAAGGGCATCCAGTTGTTCCCTGAAAGTGCAGACTGCCTAACTTTCATGAAAATTTGCAATTCATGTATTTCCAAGGACTTTTCCACCCCAATGGAATACTGGGCAGAGTAGGCCATGTTGCACTTTCAGCATACTGCATTCAGCCACTGAGTCAAGTATGGAGCCATATATTTAATCTACTCTTTCACTTCCTCCCCACTAACATGCTTGTTGGAGGCAATGGAGTAAAATTATGACATGCATTTGTTTGCCAGATTCCTATTACCACATGTTATGTTGCCAATTTCAAATTTGTCATGGACAGTGCAGATTGGGTTCATGGTTGAAAACACAAGCAATTTTGCAAAAAATCGGTGAACGTGACTTCATTCCTAAACTTATCGGCTTAAGAAAAGCATTACTGCGTTTAAGTGATGCTTTTCTCCTACCTTTTTACAGTGTAGGATAGTGGGCGGGATGGGTTTGAACAGGGTTAGTGTGGGAATAGGTCAGAGAAACATCAGACTCAATTTTATTTTTCACGGCACTTTCGATACAGGTGTTCTGGGCCGGCAGCCAATCAGGACCTATAAAACATCCACAAGTTGAAGACACAAGGTCTTGTGTCATTGGCTGGCTTGTTTCATTGTCTTCCAAAGTCACATGTCCCTATAGGAAGCATTCATTTGCCATTGTTGCCATTTTCAGAGTATTACTGCTTAGAGTGCTGCTGCTCCGTCCATGATACACAAATAGATAGCTAGGTACTCCATCACTTTTTAGATAGAATAGGAAGGTGAGAGGGTCCATCTGGACATGGGCATTTTTTGATGAGAACAAGTGTGATTACTAAATCTGTGTGCATTGCCAAAGGCACGTTTTTTGCACACAGTAAGTGATTGTTAAATCTTAGTGTTTCCCCTAAAAATGCTGTGTTTGGTCTTTAACCAGTGATTGTCAAGTCCTTCAGTTTGTGCTAAAGTGAATTTTTTACCTCAAACCATTTGTTGTCACATCAGTCAGTTTTCCCTAATAAGGCTTTGTTTGGTTTTGGAGGAGGAGATATAATTTCATTACAACCTTTAATAAAGCAAATATGAAATTATAGGAATTCTCAATAAGCATTGGTACATTTTACAAAAGGATCCTCACTTGAGAAGTTGTATACCCAATTAACCAGGAATTACCTTTAGAAGGGGCAAAACTATCAGAAATCTAATTTATTCTAGAAAAATAAAAGAATCTGAGAGTCCTCAGTGGTTGATACCTTTTAATATCTAACTGAAAAGATAGCAAGCAAAGCAAGCTTTCGAGACACTATGACTTCTTCATCAGCCTAAAATGAGACAAATTCTGAAGACACACGCATATATACATATGCAGGGTAGGATGATGCATTAAATACGACAGGTGATGTAAAGCAGAGTTGGTCTTGGGGAGGGGGAGAGGAGCTGGGGAGGTAAAATCAAAATTCCAAGATAAGAGGAACAGACTGTATTATTGCTCTATGAATAGTAGTTGGAGACCTGAAAATTCCTCAGTGAATATAGAAAGCCATAAATCCATGCAAGGCAGTTCACATAAGACACGTCAAAAGTTTATTGTCCTCTAACTGGGGTCTGTTCAAAGATGTGATATCCCCAAATACCCTTTCAATGGATGTAAAAATGCATGAGTCCATGTGAGACATTCAATCCTGTTTTGAATGTGCCAAAGGTCGTTATCAATTTGTATTCCCAAATTCTGCTCTCTTTCTGAGATTTGAAGTTATTTTTTAAATGAGCAGACTCATGTCAGTTATCCTGTGGTCAGAGCTGCAAAAAATGCTTTGCTACAGGTAGATCCAAACGCCTTTCTTTTATTGTGTGGCGATGAGAATTCATTTTTGTTCTAAATTGTCGTTCGGCCTTCCCTACGTACATGCCACCTGTTGGACATTTGATATATATAATTAAATACACCACATTGCTTGTGGAGCAACTGAAGTTACCTGGGATCTTGTAGTCCTAATTAGTCCTGGGAATCTTTATCTTGTCCGTTATCATTATAAATGGACAGGTTTTGCACCTGTTCTGGTTGCAGGTAAAGGTTCCTGTTGCTGTTGGAGAGGACAGGGCGTTTCTGGCAAACTGGCAAAAAATTTTTTTAGACTCGGAGGTTGTCTAAAACACAAGAGTGGGGGATCCGGAAATATTGATTTTAATCAGGCATGTTTTTGTAGGAGTGGTTGCAGTTTGCGTGCAGCTCCTCTTAGTACTTCCAGACTTGGATTGTCGGTGACTACAAGAGGAACTCGATTGCTTTCTTCTCTAGTTCTGTAATGTAGGAGATGATTCCTTGATATTCTGGTGGCTCTTGTAATCTGGTTTTCAATTGTTCTTGGATGGTAGCCCTGGTTCAAAAAGATCTTTCTGAGATCCTCAAGGTGATTGTCTCTATCTGTAGGGTTGGAACATATCCGATTGTATCTGATGGGCTGCCTGTACACAATAGAGTTTTTTATGTGTTTTTGGATGAAAACTGTCCCATCGGAGATATTTTGGACAGTCAATTGGCTTCCAATACAGGGATGTCTCTATTTCATTATTCCATACCTTAAAGATGGTGTCCTGAAAGCTGATTTCAGTGCAGGAGTAGTTGAGGGTTAAATTGTTGGTGGGAAAAAACTGATTCAAGTGTTCATGGAACATCTTCAGTTGATGAACAGACTTGTCCAGATGATTAAAATGTCATCGATATAACAGTATTAATCCATAGGCCTGATAGGACAAGAGGATAAAAAGTCACCTTCAAGCTTGGCCATGAAAAGATTTGCATATTGTGGTGCCATTTTGATTCCCATTGCTGTGCCAGTCTCCTGTAAATATATGTTGTTGTCAAATGTAAAGTAGTTGTGTATAAGGATGAATTTTCTAAGCTTCACCACAGAATCAGCATCAATCCTGTGTTTTCCAGGAAGGTTTTGCAGGCATTTAATCCATCCTGGTGTGGATGTTGCTGTACAGAGATTCCACATCCATGGTGGTGAGGATGATTCCTTCTGGTAGAGGACCTATTGCTGACAGTTTATTCAATAGGTCAGTTGTGTCCTGAATGTAGCTGAGTATCTTTTTTACCATTGGAATGAGAACACCCTCTACTCACGCAGAAATCTGTTTGGTAAGGTGCCCTCACAAGAAATGTTTAGTCTTCCTGGATTTTCTGATTTGTGATTTTTTGGGAAACATGTAGAATGTGCCTGTTCTTGGACTTTCTGGTATTAGGTCATCAGCTCTTAAGGATATGTCAGGTAGACAAGAGTGTTTGATTCCTTGTGATAGTGCTGTGTTGTATTTCTTGTTGTAGCATGTGTCCATCAGTTGTCTATTTGCTTCCTTCAGGTAGTCAGATTTGTTCATCCTGACTATTGCACCACCCTTGTCTGCAGGTTTAATGATTATTTCGTTGTTGGTTTGGAATGTCTGAAAGTGTTTATATATTTATCCAAATGGGAGTTGCGTTCAGGTGCAGGTGTCCAGTTTGACCTTTTTTTGGTTGTGAGGATCCCTCTTCCTTCGGCGCAGTTGGGTTTGGAGGCCTCTTTGTTACTGTAAAATTCCCTTAGGCGTAGTCTCCCTGAAGTAATTCTTCATGTCACTGCACAGTTCAATTTTATCCAGAGCTTTAGCAGGACAAAATGAGAGTCCCCTAGAAAGCACAGCAAGTTCCACTTTGTTGGGCTTGTAATCCGAAAGGTTGATGACACAATTACATTCTTTTTTATAGGAGTAGTTGTCCAAGTTGTCAGAATTTGTCTTAGTTTTGTTTGTATTGAGTAATGAATTGATGCGCAGTCTATGTAATTTCTTTTCCTTGTTATTAATCAGAAGAGTTTGTAATTTATGATAATATTGTTGTAATTTCTGTTCCATAGCTTCTGTAAGTGTGTTCCTCCTGTTTCCAATTCTCCTGGATGTTACTTTTGATGCTGTAGAAGACATGCAAAAAGTGGTTCCTTAGTCTCTCAGAGGTCCAGTGAAAAAGGTTTTGTGTGTAATGAGTATTATAGGTATGTAGAGCTGGATTTCTAATCCAGAGTCCTTTGGGAATCAGATTCTCCTTCTTGCATATTTATAGGAAAAATATGTCACTGTCCAATTGTGCACGTCTTCAGAAGTGTCTTAAAACCCATAAAGATTTGGTACATTCCGGTATCCTTCATTTTGATAAGGCAAAAAATGTTTATACCGTATTAGCTAATAGATAAAATAATATTAGAATCGGAGAGTCGTCAGTGGTTGATACCTTTTAATGGCTAACTGAAAAGATGGTATGAAAAGCAAACTTTCGTGACACTATGGCTTCTTCATCAGGCTAATAATAATAAGACAAATTCTGAAGACACACACATATATACATATGCACTGTAGTCGCTTAAGAAAATCTCAGCCATATAACACCAACTGTACCGAAAATAAACATAAAGACACCAGAGGAGTATACAAATGTGGGAAGAAAAAATGTCTGTGCTGCAAAAGCCTAATACGCGGACTTCATTACCTCAAATAGTACAGGAAAGATAATTCTGATTAGACAACATTTGTCCTGCCAGATGATTTTCGTCATATATGTTATGACCTGCAAATGTGGCCTACAGTATGTCTGTTGTACCACAAAGATGGTTCGTACCTGACTCAACGGCCATCACCACAATGCAAAGACAGAACTCACAGCCTGTCACGTCATCTGCTATTGAAACACGGGAATAAATTTGATGTCCATCTGACCTCGGTTGAACATATTCCTAATAATATTTTAAATTGTATCCAAGTGTTAAACCAAAAAGAGTCCTACTGGATGTACAGACTATGCAGCCTGCACCCAGATGGACTCAATGATAAACTAGAGAATGTGTAACCTTATAACTCACATCCTCGCAGCAAGCTTCCTCAGTTTGATCCTGGACAAAGAATTCTGCTAAACAAGTAGGAGGGTTCGCTATGGTGATCTATCCAGTGTCTTACCCATAAAATCTATATAGCGTGAGGTCAGTGGTCTCTCACAGACTAAGCACACCTGGGAAGTCTGCACAGTGATTCCTCCAGCAGCCCTTCACCGAATGGGTCTATTATAGAAACCTACACCGAAATAAACTGACAAATTATTATACAAATCTCCTGATAAAAATAATTCTAAAAATAACTTTTTATAACTGTCTACAATTTCCTAATGATAATTCTCGTTCTCCTGACCTCTTGTGATAAACATAAACATTGAGAGCCCAATACTACTTATTAGGAGACTCCTTTTTATTTTTATTATAAAAAAAAAACTACAGTCTGGAATATAATGATATAAAATCATGAAGGTGTAATGACCGGAGGTCCTATTAAGATCCAGTGAGTCATAGACTGAGACAGAGGCAGAAATAAACAACAGTATTTTTACTGTTATGGGGATCAAGGTATGGTTCAGTAAGGAATGTAAAAGTCTCAAAATCCCCTTAAAATATTACCAATAACAGTTTAACACACTCAGCGTTAGCCGACATCAATGCACCGATCTCAGAGTTCCCAGGGTATGTAAATCACACTCAGAACCAGAAGCAAATTTACCTACACGTTAGACTTATCAAGGATTTAACTTAACTAAAGGCTATGTACATCAACGGTGGGCGGTCTGATGGGACCTCTGAGATGGCACACTGAGTATAACTTATCACAGCTAATAACAATACATTACACTATATCAATGCTGGCTATACACTTAGCACAGGGATACCAGGGTATCTCAAAACTATGGTACCATCAACCTCAAATGTAGCTTTACACCGGTGTATATTCCACGTGGGCTGCAGCAAGTCCAGAAAAAGAAAAAAGAAAAGAAAAACCTTTGGCGCCAAAAAAAAACGTATTGTAAAACAGCAGAATTTGGCAGCTTACCAGCCAATGCCAGATTCACATGTCCAGTACTTTAGTTCTGTAAGCTTGGGGTGCAATCTGTAGAGCACTCTTTACCAGGGCTTGTCAGGACCTTGTCAGGGTCCTCCCAATGTGGATGGCACGGACGCCGACTCTCCTTTCGCAGTCACTCACGGCCTTCTTGGACGCCAATCACTCGCTCCATCAGGGGAACATCTCCTCAGCCTCCTTGTCAGGATCCTCCCAATGTGGATGGCACCGGACGCCGGCTCTCCTTTCGCAGTCACTCACGGCCTTCCTGGACGCCAATCACTCACTCCATCAGGGGGAACATCTCCTCAGCCTCCTCAGATGCTGGACACTTTCTCAGTTCAAGATAAAGTCTTTAGTCCACACAACAGGGCTTGCAAACAACTTAAAGGCCCATATAGCTTGCACTGGCTCTGCTGTAATCCTTACACTAGTAATGGCCACCGCAGTGAGCGATCAACAACAACAGGAGCAACTGACAGAGCCGTCACCCAGGCAACCAGAGATTGTGCTTTCACTTTCCTAGACACAGAGCAGTCACCATGGCAACCAGAGACTTTTTCACTTTCCTGGGCCACTACAAAATGGCAGTCTGCTTGGTTTTAGCAGCTTATTAGTTTACTCTCTTACAAAGGTAGTAAAAATGTATTCACATATTTAAAAAAAAAAATACAAAAATTATGTTAACCAAGGGAATCTTTATTTAATTAAATTACAGCTTTTTATAACAATTAAGTAGATCCTTTGCTAGAGATACGCTATAGCTGCAAAGATACTGGTAAATAATTGGCATTTTTAAGATTTTGGAAACTACTTATATCTTTTATGTATAATTATTTGTATACTTGTATATATATTTTTTTTTTGTTTATAATATGTGTTACTTAAGACTTGTTAATAAGGTTTTAAAATAATTTTAATAGAATATAACACATACAGTGCCTACAAGTAGTATTCAACCCCCTGCAGACTTAGGTGGTTTGATAAGATGCAAATAAGTTAGAGCCTTCAAACTGCAAACGAGAGTAGGATTTATTAACAGAAGCATAAATCTTGCAAACCAAAAAGTTATGTTGCTCAGTTGAATTTTAATAAATTTTAAACATAAAAGTGTGAGTCAATTATTATTCAACCCTAGGGTTAATATTTTGTGGAATAATCCTTGTTTGCAATTACAGCTAATAATCGTCTTTTATAAGACCTGATCAGGCCGGCACAGGTCTCTGGAGTTATCTTGGCCCACTCCTCCATGCAGATCTTCTCCAAGTTATCTAGGTTCTTTGGGTGTCTCATGTGGACTTTAATCTTGAGCTCCTTCCACAAGGTTTCAATTGGGTTAAGGTCAGGAGACTGACTAGTCCACTCCATCACCTTGATTTTTTGCCTCTTGAACCAGGCTTGGTTTTCTTGGCTGTGTGCTTTGGGTCGTTGTTCTTGTTGGAAGATGAAATTACGACCCATCTTAAGATCCTTGATGGAGGAGCAGAGGTTCTTGGCCAAAATCTCCAGGTAAGCCGTGCTATCCATCTTCCCATGGATGCGGACCACATGGCCAGGCCCCTTGGCTGAGAAACAGCCCCACAGCATGATGCTGTCACCACCATGCTTGACTGTAGGGATGGTATTCTTGGGGTCGTATGCAGTGCCATCCAGTCTCCAAACGTCACGTGTGTGGTTGGCACCAAAGATCTCGATCTTGGTCTCATCAGACCATAGAACCTTGAACCAGTCTGTCTCAGAGTCCTCCAAGTGATCATGAGCAAACTGTAGACGAGCCTTGACATGACACTTTGAAAGTAAAGGTACCTTACGGGCTCGTCTGGAACGGAGACCATTGCGGTGGAGTACGTTACTTATGGTATTGACTGAAACCAATGTCCCCACTGCCATGAGATCTTCCGGAGCTCCTTCCTTGTTGTCCTTGGGTTAGCCTTGACTCTTCAGACAAGCCTGGCCTCGGCACGGGAGGAAACTTTCAAAGGCTGTCCAGGCCGTGGAAGGCTAACAGTAGTTCCATAAGCCTTCCACTTCCGGATGATGCTCCTAACAGTGGAGACAGGTAAGCCCAACTCCTTGGAAAGGGTTTTGTACTCCTTGCCAGCCTTGTGACCCTCCACGATCTTGTCTCTGATGGCCTTGGAATGCTCCTTTGTCTTTCCCATGTTGACCATGTATGAGTGCTGTTCACAAGTTTGGGGAGGGTCTTAAATAATCAGAAAAGGCTGGCAAAAGAGATAATTAATCCACACATGTGAAGCTCATTGTTCTTTGTGCCTGAACTACTTCTTAATACTTTAGGGGGAGCAAACAGAATGCTGGTGGTTTGAGGGGTTGAATAATAATTGACCCACACTTTTATGTTTAAAATTTATTAAAATTCAACTGAGCAACATAACTTTTGGTTTGTAAGATTTATGCTTCTGTTAATAAATCCTACTCTCGTTTGCAGTTTGAAAGTTTGAAGGCTCTAACTTATTTGCATCTTATCAAACCACCTAAATCTGCAGGGGGTTGAATACTACTTGTAGGCACTGTAGGTTCCAAAGCATTCGCCGCATATACCTTGCTTGGATCATGTACAAAATTTGTTTTAACTACAAGTAAGTCTTTAATGTACCCAGGTAATTGCTGTTACAAAAATGATTCAGCACCTACATTTCCAATCCCCAGGATGAACCCTTGCTAATTAACTAGGCGGGGCTCAGGCATGGGTAATTGGACTGAGATAACCTATATAATGGAGTCCTCTCCTTGGTTCAGTATAACACACATAATGTACCTGATGAAGGCTATTTTAAACAGAAACACGATGTATCTAGTCCACTGCTACCCATATATTGTCAATAAAATACTTTTGAAGAAAAAACTCCTGGCCTGCTTAGGGAGAGCCGTGAAATTTGTTCCGGATATCCCTATTCAATAATGCTTTGGAAATGTGAGTCCCACAGCTGACTAGTTGTGGACAGCTATACAGGTTGAGGTCCAGCAATGACTGTCTCCTCTAAACCTGGAGTCGGGGAAGGCCATATGCGATAACGCTGCAAACCGAGTGGTGGCCCTATACTATAGCAAACGTCCACACGTGCCTTGTATGGTTGTACCGCAATTCCTACACCGTGATTCCAGTCTGGATGAGTTACTGCACAAGGCACAGTCGCTGTGTCCGCACTTCTGCCTTTCTGACCCTGTGACTCATCGCTACAGAGATCTTTAGGTCAACCAGTTAACCGTTTGATATGTGATGTGCCGACATGGTGAAATTCCACTTTTCACATGTTGCAGAGACTGTGGCAGCAGCATCAAGCCCTCTCACAATATATAATGATTCATAGAGTGAATCAAACTGACCCTAATGTGGTGCAAATGACGCTTGCAGACTGTGTACAGATCAAGGACCTCTGTACCCTTCTTCATAGTTTATAAATAGTTACTAAGATAGTTACTGCTGACTTTGCAGTCATCAGCATCACTATTCCAGTCATCTACATGCTGGAGCAAACTTTGACAAGTCTGTGGGATGAGGTAATGGTACCAGAGAGAGAGAAAGATGAAGAAGAGGAATATGCAGAAAGTATATAAATATCTCAAAGGTCCAGACTCTCGTCACACAGCCTGGTGGCATGCCAGGGTGGAGTAGAGTGACAGAGACTAAGTGGAACCAGACATGATACCAGTCAAAGTGATAGTGAAGGTGCAGCAGCCGAGCAACAAATGGAGGAGGACGAAGATGAAGAGGTGAAAGGCACAGAACAGTCAGGAGATGAGGAAAAAAATGATTCCCCCTTTGTTGTCCGAGGTTGATGATTGCAGCAGATCAAAGGAGCCTATTTTATTACTCTCCACCAACCCACAACATGCTTGGGAAAATGGATAATTTGACGCATTGTGCCCACTATACAAGTTGATGCAATCAATTTCACGGACAGGTGCAGTTGTTCTGATTGAAAAGCATTTCAAAATAATCGATGAACGTGGCTTCAATTTAAATCCACGGTTACAGAAAACATTAACCTAGGATGCTTTTCTTCTTTTTACAGTGACATGTACATGTCTTCAGTTAGTGTGTGTAGAATAATCATACTAATTTTTTTCAACCTTTGATGACATTATTTTGGGCCAGCATCCCAATCGAGACTACCTAAACATCCACAAGTTGAAGCACAGGTCTTGGTCATTGCTGCGCATGTTTAAACATGTCCTAGAAGCAATTCATTTGCCATTTGCCATTTTTCAGCGTCATTACGCTTAGAGTACAGTGTTTTTCTCCTCATCGATACAAATAGATAGCTCAGAGTCCCTGATCACTAATAGAATAGGAAGGAGAGGTCATTTGAATGGCTTTCTTAAATGAGAGAAGTGGTCTGACTCGTAGTCATTGCCAGCATTTTTGACACAGATTTGTTCAGTGTCCTAACAGCTGTTTGTCTCTAAATGTTGTCTTCAATGCTAATGGTGGTGTCCTGACAGATAAGGGCATCCAGTTGTTCCCTGAAAGTGCAGACTGCCTAACTTTCATGAAAATTTGCAATTCATGTATTTCCAAGGACTTTTCCACCCCAATGGAATACTGGGCAGAGTAGGCCTGTTGCACTTTCAGCATACTGCATTCATCTCATCATTATACAATTTTAATTCTGGGTCAACTGATGCCACTTTTGTGTTATCTGGCCCTAATTTTTACAAATATCTAGACTTTTTTTGAGGGTCACCTCTTGTCTGCTTCCTGAATTTAACAAGAGCATGATGCTACACGTGTTACTCATCCCTGTATTCATAATGAATGTTTAACCTTCAAATGCTAGGTCAGGCCCTGTCCCAGACCCTGTGCCATGCATGCAGGCAGCGGCCATTATATAATTTTTATTCTGCATTAATTGATGCCACTTTGGTGGTATCTGCCCCTAATTATTTTTAAAAACAGAGATTCTTCTTTGGGGTCTCCTTCTTGTCTGTTTCCTGATTTTTACATATAACAGAGCACACCACTCAATTTGAAAATTGTGTGAAAACTTTATTGACATTAAGAGACAAACAATAAAAAAAACAATTAAAATGTACAAAAGCAGGCTAAGGCCCCTTTCACACAGCGGTAAATGCTGATCGCGGCATTTGTGGTGAAAAAAACGCAACTGCCGCGATTACCGCATAACGGCCGCAATCGCGGCACACTTGCAGCAAGCCCCATACAATGTCTATGGGGTTTGCGGTAAGTGTGCGGCAGGTGCGGCAAGTGCAGTTTCGGGACTTGCGGCAGGTGCGGCTGCCGTAAATGCCGAAACCGCAACTACACCCACTTGCCGCACCTGCCTGCAAGCCCCTATAGACAAAGCATGGGGCTTGCCGCAGGTGAACCGCAAGTGCGGTCGTTATGCGGTAATCCAGCAGTTGCAGATTTTTTCACACAACTGCCGCGATCAGCGTAAAACGCTGATGTGAAAGCACCCTAACATGACCATAAATGATTGTGATTCAACAGTCTCAGTTTCAGGAAAAAATTATTGAAATAACTTCCAAGTTAAGTTATAATATGGGAAATGTTTAGCAATGTACAATTATATAGATAAAGGGATATATATCCATATTCTCTGCACTGTGCTCTTAAATATATACAGTACATCTCCTTATTCCCACAATTGTGTAACAATCTTATCAAATATATAGTAAGGAACAAGGTGCAAACCAATTTGCCATTTGAATAGTATATGGTCCATACAGACAGAAAAATATAAGTATGCAAAGTTTGGGAGACATATACTGTAGTCTGACAAAACTGAAATTGAACTGTTTGGTCATTATGACCATTGAAATGTTTGGAGAAAAAAAACACAAAGATAAAGAAAGTAGACGACGTTGGAAGCCTGTTAAGAAACACAGAACATTCCCAATTGGTTGGACAACATATGGGGGTTGGGCGATCGTTAAAATTGTGCGGGATTGTTTTTCCCTGTAGGAGGGAGACTCAGATTTGAGCCACTTCACAAAAATATATTGTCCAATCACAAAGATGGGGAAAGAAAAAAAAATATAATAGGGGCCAAATGTCGAAGACAAACATATCAGCCCAGAACCAAGAAAGTTAAAGCTTGGGTGGAAATTAGTCTTCCTAATAGGACAATGTCACAAAGCATACTGCCAAAACTGTTATGAAGAGGCTCAGTGGTTGATACCTGACTACTTAAGATTTTAATATTTTTTCACCCACTCATGTATTTAAGGGCAATGGTACCAAATACTAATGATAATGTAGTAAACCTGAGACTTTGCAGAAAGTTATAAAAATGCCTAATTCTTTCTCTTATTATTTTGGTATTTGCCAAATATTATATAATTTATGAAGGCTTTTTTCTGATTTCATGTCAGCTAGTAAGAAAAATATGCAGATGTGCCTTTTATATAGTGTATGTAACCTTCAGGTTTCACCTGTATGCCAAAAAAACAGTAGCAGCAACAGACATTATTAGTGTATTGTTTATGAGACATCAATTTTGATTAATAAAAATGTGTATACAGATAAGATTTGTGACATGCACATCTTGTGAACTAAACAGTCACATATCTGGATATTCTTTTAAATTTCTCTTTGTGTTTTTTTTATAGGCTGAAGATACACTGTGCGGTGAGTGCGCAGTATTTGAGGAAACTCGCACTGCACTCAGGACCAGTTTGCCATATCAGACAAGGGCACACTGGTGGTGTCCCCTGCGCTGAACTCGCACTGCGAGTCAAATGCGAGTTCACTCGCAGCATGCTGCGACTGAACGCGTGCTTGATGTGCGAGTGGCTAATGAAAGTTTATGGGTGCGAGGTTTCCTCAGACAACACACTGTGCGAGTCAATCACTTGTGTACTATTCTCCCAACACAGGAAAGACCGTTAGCTATATATCTACAGATAAAGATATGTAGATATAATAGCTATATCAAGCTTTCTACTGCTTTGACAGCAGCGTTTTTTGAATCTCCCGAGGATAACCGGCATTTTAACCCCATCTGCAGCTTCTGTACTGCATGTCAGCCGGTTATGTCGGCTTAACCCCATGCTTCTGTCCTGCCAGGTTGTGTCCGATTTTGTCCAGACTCCCTAGACACAAACTGACAGTACAGAATGTGTCTGAAGGTGTTAATTATTTATTGAGTTTTTTTTAACTGCATCTGCCGCCTCCCGGCTGACATGCAACACAGAAGCTGCAGATGGGGTTAATATGCCGGTTATCCTCGGGACATTAAAAAAACGCTGCTGTCAAGGCAGCAGAAAGCCTGACATAGCTATTATATCTAGAGATCTTTATCTGTAGATATATAGCTATCGGGCTTTCCTGTGTCAGGTGTTTCAACCACGCGAGAAAGCCCATGTTACATTCTCACTACACTCGCACCACATTCACACTACCACACGGAATGCACTCGCATCACTGTCATGCATCAAAAACGCATCATTTTTGATACATGACAGTTTGCCTCCTCCCTTAAACAATAATTTCCCCCTTCCCAAATAGCACTAAACAGGAAATACTAAGCATACAACAAACCAAAAAGACCAGTAACAACAAGTCAAGCTATTAGTGTGGCTCGTATGTACGTCAAATACAGTAAGTAGAATACATTGTGACATGCATTCTTTGCAAGGCAGGCAGTAAGGCTAGGGTCACACTTGGAGGGATGGTTTTGGAAAGATCAATATCAGGCTCCTATGTTCCCAAGCTCATTACTACTTCTCCTGTCTGTGATCGGCCAGTTACAGGAGAAGACCCCACCCCCTCAAATCTGCCCGTCTGCAGTCTCCTCTCCTCACAGTCCATGGTAACAAGCAGGAGAGGAGACCGGGACAGATCTGTGATGACAATAGCAGCAATCTGTCCCAGTCTACCGAGGACATGCACAGACTGGAGGGGGCAGGGTCTTCTGTGACTGCAAGAAGCAGTGCGAAGCCAGAGATGAAGGTTGAAGGGAGGGAGTGAGGAGCTCAGCCACATAGGAGCCTGACATTATGCTATCACCATGCACGATGTCAGACATCCTGTGCCAATGCCTGGTATATAGTGACAAAAGGGGAGTGAGAGGGAAGGGAGAGGAGGAGGGAGGAGGGTTTGGCTTTGAGCCCACAGGGTGTAAAAAAAAATAATCCAACACCACATAGTGACGCTGCGCTGCACTTACCATAATTTGCTGCACTGTTTTCCCGATGTTTTATAACCGTTTTCTCGGCAATGATACATGTAATCATGGAAGTAAAGGTATAATTGCACTCAGCACCCCAGTGCCTATAAGGCACTGGCTTCACTTTATAGCTCTAAATACTGCTGGTTGGTTCACTTTAAACTATCTCAGCTGATTATTATGGTGACAGCATTTAGGACCTTGATGAGTAGACTAGTGTAAAGCTTGCCATAAAAACCCAGACAATTTGTTAATATCAATGTACATTATAATCTCACTTTATTGAGAGAAAGAATTATAAACTCTATTACATCAGTTGAGCGAGTCATACATAAAACATCCAAAAATGCAATCAAATTTTCTATTATTTGATACATATTGCACATAACCAAAACCAGAGTGTTTTACAGACCGGTTTTGCACTTTAAAGCAAAAAATCAATATAGTCATCCCTTTGTGTATTTCATCTTATAAATCAATAAACATATATCTGCCAACTACAGATAGAAAGATCCTCCTCCTTTTACAAATAGATTTTCTTTTTCAATAAGGACAGCAAGTCAACCAATGGTTAATTCAGATGTGTACCTAAAAGCTATTCAAGCTTAGAGATTTAATAAAATATATCTTTATTAATAAAATATCTAGCTACGAAATAAAAAAAAAATAAAAGACAGCATCAATGTTATTGCAAAGAGTGCAATCCTCCGGGCCTTGACTCAACGCCTCTCAGTAATTTGCCAGAAATGCATTTAGGGCTCCAAAGTTTACAAAATGAAAAAAAACCTATATATATATATATTTGTTTACCATAATAAAGCTATAACATGGTTAAATTAAAAAGCTTTCTTCACTATTTAACAATTGGGGAGATGACTATCTATCTATTAATCTATATTATTATTATTATTATTATTATTATTATTAATTTATATAGCGCCATTATATTCCATGGCGCTTTACATGTTAAAAAGGGCAGACTAGGACAAGTAACATAGTAGCAATACGAGTAACAATAAATGTTGACAATTCAGTTGTACAGAAACAAGAGGGGAGAAATCCTGTCCACAAAGGCTCACAGTCTACGAGGGGCGAGTGGGGATACAATTACGAAAATAGAGGCAGAACTTTAAATTAAAAAAAAATGCAAAAAGTTTATTCAGCTCATATGGTGTGGAAACATTTTGGTGTATAATCCACCTTTATCCAACTAGATAAAGGTGGGTTATCTACTGAAACATCGCCACGCCATATGGGCTAAATATACTTTTTGCATTTTTTGAATTTGGAGTGCTGTCTCTATTTTTGGTTATGTTAGGCTGGGGTCACACATAAGCCCTTGGTCCGTTTTTGGCTTCATTTTTGGCTTTTTTTTTCTAAGTCCAAAAACTGACAGAAAAACGGATTGGATGTAATAAACACCGTTAACGCACATGCGTTTTTAATGAAAAAAAATGAAAAAATGACTAAGTCCAAAAACGTTCAGAGGTGCAGGAGGCTCAAAAAGCACCTATAAAAAACGGATTGGTGATGGAAATCACTTCCAAAAACGGATTTCTATGTGTGACCCCAGCCTTATTTGACTAGTTCCCCACTGTTTTTTGGGAGCTTTTTTGTTTCTTTCATTGTTTGATGTGAGGTTCCATTTTTTCTATCTATCTATCTATCTATCTATCTATCTATCTATCATTTGTCTATCTATCTATCTATCTATCTATCTATCTATAAATCTATCTATCATTTGTCTATCTATCTATCTATAAATCTATCTATCTATCTATCTATCTATCTATCTATCTATCTATCATTTGTCTATCTATCTATCAGTCTATCAGTGTCTGTTTAGCTATCTTAAAATAGAAATATTTAATGACATAAAAAGTGGGTAATCATATTGGAAACAAGGCATGTTTCTTCTATGTTGACTATATAGAGAGTGAAGCTATATTCCCATATGCTTAATACAAGTTGAAATTAATGGCATTCATCTGACAGAGAAATCTTACAAACTATTAGTCTATAGGTACCGTCAGACTGCACGACGTTGAAACGATGTCGGCAATGATCTTGGTGGTACGCGGTCATTTTTGACATAATTTTAACATCGCTGGTGAGATGTCACACGTCTAGAAATCGTGGACAACTCACCAACGATGTTGTGAGCAGGTATCGTTCGCAAACCCCACGAACGATCCCTGCTCATTGGTGTGACTGGGCGAAGTCGTCCAAGACATCGTTATCGCGGTGTCACACAGAACGATGCAGCAGGTTGCTGGAGTTGAGATCATCAGGTTTTCCAACATGTTGGTAAACCTGCCAACTCCGATCCAACGATTTATCGTAGCAACTTGCCAGAGTCACATGCAACGAGGGCGTAACGACGTCGCTAGTACGCCTCCAAACCCGTGACATATCAGCGATGTCATTGACAATGTTGTGCCGTGTGACGGTACCTTATTGAAGATGACTAAGTACAAAAACCAAGGAGCAGCAAGAAGAATCTACCTTTTAATGATAAAGAGATGATTTTGATAAGACTATAGTTACATACTGTAGTTAATATAATTGAAAAAAAAAAGCAGTCCATCAAGTTCTGTCAAAGGATGGGAAAGGATGAAGTACATCCATGCTGCATAATCTAGGCTGTCCTAAAATAGAAAATATTTCCCTCCTGATCATGAGTGTGAATCAAATGGATCCAGGTTCAAAAAAGGGATTTTACACATTACCTAAGTACTTATATGTGATATTTTTGCAAAAAAAGCATCTAAACTTCTTGTAACCATTAGTTCCTAAAGTGACCAGCTCCTGATGCTATTCCACAAGTTAAAAATCCTCGTGGCACAGCCATGTCTCCTTCAGAGATTGAAGCTTTCTTTCTCCAGGTGAGGAGTAATGCCCCCTTGTCTTTTGAGGCCATTACTAGTTATTTTACACATAACTGCTTTTGACCATATTTTGTGTGTATCATTTATATTCTTCTTCAAGTTGATCACGCCCCCTTTTCTTTGATGTCCCTTCTCAAGACATTGTCAGATGTCTTTGCAAACTGAAAAAAAAACTATATCCATGACTGCGTCTCTGTTCAGGCTTGAGCATCTCATAAAAATGTAGGTTAGTTGTGTAATTCCTATCCTTAATAATAGCTTGATGGCTATCATTTTTAGCTTTCTAGCATGTATATAATCCCTTACAAGGTCCTCAAACATTATTTCCCACGAAGGATGTTAAGCTTACATTTTTTAAACTGGGCACTATATTAGATTTGCTCTAGCTTCTCAGCACAGTACCGGATTTTTATGTACCAATCATTTACATTATTACTGTTTGTATCTCCATCATGCATCTTTATTTATTATATATTGAGTCCCATCAATAACTGAGCTGAGTCCCTTAAGAACTCTCAAATGCAGTTTATCGAAGTCTCAGGTATTATTCACCATAATTTCATTTTTCTTAGTTTATATCTAGATTTAACCAACTCAGCATAATCAATGTAATATTATGACCACTCTTTTTCGCCTATCTAGACCTATAGAACCAGTTTAACAATTCTGCCTTCTATTGACCCTCAATGACAAACTCTGAACCACCATTATTTAATGGACCCACCTTTGTGGACCTTATTGTTTTTTTCATTAAAATATTTAAAGAAATTCTTGAGATTTGTCTTGCTTTCTTTGGCTACCTGTAAATCCACTTATGCAGCAATGCTACATTTTTCCAATTTGCTGCCGTGCAGATTCAGCACAAATCCCAGCCCTAGGGCTTTGTTATTCTGAACCATAAAAGTCCAGCTATCATAATAGCCTCTTCTGCCCCCTTGTCATTTACTGCCATCTGTCAGATCCTCGTCTTGTCTTTAGAACAGTGTCAGCAGCACTGAAAACCTCTGGTTTATGTTTTTAGGCCAGGGCTTGTGGCTTTTCGAGGCCCAGGAGGATCCTGTGCATGCACCCATTGGGGTTACGGATGATAATGACATAGCGTGCACCATTGCAGACTCATGCACAGAACCCTCCTGGGCCTAGCAGACCCAGAAGCCTCTGCTATCACCCGAGGCCCCAAGATTTTAGTGCTACTGATGACAATTTGAAGACACAGCAAGGACTAGATGGGTGGATGAGGAGTGGAGGGGATGCAGAGGTGAGCTGTGAAGTGTGATAACAGTGCAAGTGGCTGTGCATGGTGCCTGGTACAACAATACAATGAGTAGGGCACATCTACTCTATAATTGCCGAAGGCACGTTTGTGTCGGACCCCGGCACGCCGTGGCTTTGTCACTATGTGACGTCACCACGCCGTGCGAAGCATTGCCCGCGTAGCGGGCATTGCGACCCCTCGCCGCTGTCATCCCGGTCCGGAGCAGCTGCTGTCAGCACATGCTGACACAGTGCTCCGGAGCCTGTGCCCCTGTGCCCCTGTGCCCGCTCCGGAGCAGCTGCTGTCAGCACATGCTGACACAGTGCTCCGGAGCCTGTGCCCCTGTGCCCCTCTGCCTCTGTGCCTCTGTGCCTCTGTGCCCCAGTGCCCCAGTGCCGTAGTGCCCCTGTGCCCCAGTGCCTCTGTGCCCCTCTGCCTCTGTGCCTCTGTGCCCCAGTGCCCCAGTGCCGTAGTGCCCCTGTGCCCCAGTGCCGTAGTGCCCCTGTGCCCCAGTGTACACAGTGCAGGCGGCCAGCACCGGCCACAATGCGGCCCCCGAGGACAGGAAGGGTTTAAGGTGACTGTGTGCAGAGTCACTCACCTGAGCTGCGGGCGACTCTCCTCCACCGCCGCCTCAGACACCGGGCACCGGGCGGCACAGGGTGGCATGGGGACACACACACACGGCCGGGCGACCCTTCCTCCACCGCCGCCTCAGACACCGGGCACAGGGCGGCACAGGGTGGCATGGGGCACACACACACGGCCGGGCGACCCTTCCTCCACCGCCGCCTCAGACACCGGGCACAGGGCGGCACAGGGCGGCATGGGGCACACACACACGGCCGGCACTGTGCTCACACCCCGGGCACACACACACGGCCGGCACTGTGCTCACACCCCGGGCACTCACACCAGTGATATCAGGGCACAGACATGACCTGCGGTAATCCCCATAAGGATTACCGCAACCGCGCCGCAAGTGCAAGTTGCGGCGCGGTTGCGGTAATCTCCATAAGGATTACCGCAACCGCACCGCAAGTGCAAGCTGCGGCGCGGTTGCGGTAATCCCAATACAAAGTATAGGGGGACTTGCGGCAAGTGCGGTTTTGCCGCACCTGCCGCAAGTCCCCCTATACTTTGTATGGGGATTACCGCAAGCGCGCCGCAGATGCGGTTTTTTAATAAAATAATAAATAATAAAATAAATAAATAAAATAATAAATAATACAATAAATAAAATACATAAATAAAATAAAATCTTAATACAAATAAATTCAATTAAAATATAAAATAATAAAAAAATTTAATAATAATAAAAATTGTAAAAAATAAATAAATAAATAAATAATAAAATACAAAATAATAATAACAAAAAAAAAATATATTAAATTAAGATATTAATTACATTAACTAATTAAAAATATAATAAAATAAATTTAATTAAAATAAAAAATTAATATACAAAATAATATCATTAATAATATATTAATCTACTATATAATTGCCGTAGGCAAAATCGTGTCGGCCCCCGAAATCGCCGTGGCTTTGTCACTTTGTGACGTCACCACGGCGAAGCATTGGCCGCGAGGCCATTGCGAGTCGCTAGCTTTGTGCGAGCAATGGCCGCAAAGCGGCCATTGCGAGTCGCTGGCCGAAAATAGAACCAGAGGCTCGGCCACAAAGCTAGCGATTTACCGCTCAGGTAGCGAGTCGCTGCCTGAGCGGTAAATCGCTAGCTTTGTGCCGAAAATAGAACCAGAGGCTCGGCCACAAAGCTAGCGATTTACCGCTCAGGTAGCGAGTCGCTGCCTGAGCGGTAAATCGCTAGCTTTGTGGCCGAGCCTCTGGTTCTATTTTCGGCCACAAAGTTAGGGATTTACCGCTCAGCCCCCCAATAAGTATTGGACCCCCCAAAAAAAGTATTGGACCCCCCAAAAAGTATTGGACCCCCCCAAAAAAGTATTGGACCCCCCCAAAAAAAGTATTGGACCCCCCAAAAAAGTATTGGACCCCCCCAAAAAAGTATTGGACCCCCCCCAAAAAGTACTCAGACCAGCTATAACTATTATAAGCAAATTTATGCACGTTCTAGAATCCCGATGCATTTGCATCGGGCTCACAGCTAGTGGCTATATAAATGCAGTGGATAGCTGGAAAATCTTGGCATGGCGGAAATTGCAAAGCTGTGGCCCTCGAGATCCAGCTTTACCCTGTTATCTCTGCATTAAAGCAGAAAAGGTAAAACACTTCAAAAATAATGGTGGCTGGGATATGAACAATGGGAGCAGAACCGAGCTTACTACATATATAAAGAAACAGAACAGAACTTACTACATGGATTGAAGAACAGAACTGAACTAACTACATAAATACATGGACAGAACTCAGCTTCCTACATAGATACAGGAACAGAACTCAGCTTACTACTTAGATGCAGAAATAGAACAGATCTTACCACATTGATAAAAGAGGAGAACCAAGCTTACTGCAGAGGTACAGGAACTGGGCCTCTTATAAACTTTGACACGTGCTGACAAAAGGCCGCAACATTTTTAGTGCCACTTCGGCAAACCCGTGACATTATCACTTGTCACCGATGGGTTGCTTTGACAGCAGAAGTCTGTTTAAGATCTATGTGCTTTTCCTAGCAGTTGTCCTTTGAAAGCTGGGCTCCAAAGAAGACTGTGATTTTCACTATATGCAGTAATGCATCAATCTTTCACTGCCATCAATGCCATCAAGATCTCTGAAGATTGGCTTGTAACCTTGAGATTGTTGATATTTTTCAACAATTTTGGTTCTGAAGTCCTCAGGCAGTTCTCTTCTCTCTCCTCTAGCTGTTCTCCATGCTTAGTGTGGTACACACAGACACACAATGTAAAGACTGAGTCAACCTCTTCCCTTTTTATCTGGTTTCAGGTGTGATTTTCATATTGCCCACACATGATACTTGTCACAGGTGAATTTCAACAAGCATCAAATGCTTGAGACAAAGTTGTTTTATCCAAACTTTTGGAAATGTGCCAACAATTTAGTTTGGCCCTTTTTTGGGGGTTTTGTGTGATATTATGTCCATGTACACTTTTTTCCTATTTTTTTGTGTTACTCCAATAGATTTAAAGGAATTAAACATGTATAACAAAACATGTGTAATTACAATACGTTTCTGGGAAAAAATACTTTATTTTCTGGAACAATTTTAAGACCAGCAACACTCTCAGCTATGACTGTACATATAAAATGAATTACTAAATTGAGATGTTTGCATACTTTTTTCAGCAATGTTATTCAATGTTAGATCATTTATATTAACTGGTTGGATTGAAAAGCTGTAATTATATGAAGTATTTGTTTTATTGAGCTGACAGCATCTATTTTTAGTTAAAGGTGTTTTCTCATCATTTTATAATGGATAAAATTTCAAAGTCCATGTAAAAACAAGCATCTTTGTAACTTATCTTTTATTAAAAAATAATGGTTTTCTGGAATGTAGAGATTTTTAATTTTATTATGTACTGTCCATTGATCAGATTACTGGCTTCCTCTGCAGTATATCGGAGGGGACCAATTTCAAAAGGAAGGAGCGCACGTTTGTAAATTTTTTTGCTATATAGTTTGCTGCATTTGTCCAAGTTCAGTGCCATAGCATTTCTCCAATCTGCAGAGAAAAGGTGCACAGTTTGGTCAAGTTGTCAAAGTTGTCAAGTTGTGAATTAAAAGAGTTTCAGCAGTTTTGAGCTAGCGCTTGGAGAAAAAAAACACAGAGAAAGCTTTTTAGTACCTTCTCTTTACTTGCTCAAAGTGGACTGGTCACTCCTCACAACATGTTTCGGCAGCTGATATCGCCTTCATCAGGTGATGCTTTGTGCTCTGTCTTTTTTTTCTCCAAGCTCCCGCTCAAAACTGCTAAAGCTCTTTTAATTCACATGTCTTTACACCCTGCCGGGTGTGCAGTGTTGCTGGAGAAAAAGCTTCTATGTGACCTGTGGAGGATGAGGACTGTGGGAGTTAGGACCGTAACCATCGTGATAGTGTCGTCTGACAGCAGCAGCTGGTGAGAGCACACTGTAGGTCTGTACCGCAGTTATCCCAAGCATAACGACTAAGGTTCTTCCCCCAGAGCTTCCACTACCCCCGGGTATTACACCAGGAGTGCCCCTCCTTGTCTCTCTTTTGTTAAAGTTGTCAAAGTTGGTCAAATTGTGGCACTTGCCTCATCTGTCAGTTATCAAGAGTGCACCCCCACCGCCTCCCCAGTAAGAAAGAAGTCAGGAGGCTGGACAGTGGTGCACTATTGAACACATAACTTGAAAGCAAAACTGAATGTAACAGATTAAAAAGAAAATACTTTCAAATATTGCAAACTTTCCATATATGGTGCCACCCCATCATCTAATTCTAATCACTTTTACTGTATAACTGTGGTTTCAGATGAACTTGCAGCAGAATGTGTATGTCCTAAATCTTCTTCCCTCTCTATTCTGTTTCACCGTGTTAGGGTGCCTTCACACTTGCATTTGTGAATGCTGTGTATGTTGCGCATGCGTATACGCAGGTAAAAACGCATGCCAACGCATGAGAACACTGCATATTTTGTCCGCAAACAGATGCGCAATCCTTAATAAAAATGCAGCGTTTGCATGCGTTTTCAGCATGCGACGCGTTTTCCATCCGCATGCGTTAAAGAAATGTTTACCATTTTTCACCTTTCAAGCTTCTTTTGTTTAGTGGCCACGCCCATGGGGAGTGGGGTTAAGGGCAAAGTATAAATAGACCCTGCCCTGTGTCAAAACTCTTTCTATGCAGCTGTTCACAGAGGCTAGATGGATCTCGGCTTCGAGAGCTTCTATGCGGATCTGGATTTATCGATGAAGATGGCAGTTTTGCTTGCTTGTGAAGAAGAACGTCGAAGAGAAAGACAGGGAAGAAGACGTCATCATCGTCGTTTCTGGCAACACCCCATCATGGAGATTTTAGAGACCCGCGGAGTCTACCACCTGTTGTACCATAAACTTCGAGAGGACCCAGAAAAGTTCTACGACTCATCAGGATGTCCCCAGACATCTTTCGATGATTTGCTGTGGATGTGTGCAAGGATCGATCACCAGGCAAGATACACAGCTTCGTCGATCCATTCCTTCAGAGGAACGTCTTTTGGTGACCCTGCGGTACGTATCTTTTAAAAACCAAACACCTGTAAAATGTGTCACTCATTTATTATTTGCAAAGAGCAATATAATTGACCTTTTTGTACATTTTTTTTTCAGATTCCTGGCGACCGGAGAGGCTTTTCTTCTCTTCATTTTCAGTTCAGGATTGGATTGTTACGCTTTCTGGGATAGTTGAAGAGACCTGCAAGGCAATTTGTGATGACCTCCGTGAAGAATTCCTCCCTCACCCCACAACTTAACTATGGCTTGAGAAAGCAGCAAGATTTAAGGACATTTGTCAATTTCCCAACTGCGTTGGGGCCGTGGTCGGGAAACATGTTCGGATCCTGAAGCCGGCTGGAAGTGGACTATAAAAAACTATATCAACTATAAAAAAAATGTTTTCAATTGTACTGATGGCGATTGCGGATGCTGACTGTTGTTTTGTTGCTGTGGATGTTGGCCAATTTGGACGATCTAATGACTCCAAATCTTTAAAGACTATGACATGGAACAAAAACTTTATGGTAACAATTTCAACATTCCACCGCCACGACCCCTACCGAACTGTGATGGCCCACCAATGCCTTATGTTGTTTTTGCTGATGAGACATTTCAGATGTGTCCCAACCTTCTCAAGCCTTCTCTAGCCATAACTTAACTCAGACCAAAAGGATTTTAAATTACAGATTGACACGGGCCAGACGCACAGTGGAGTGTGCATTCGGATTGCTTGTCTCCAAATGGCGGATTCTTGGGACTACCATCAATTTGAAAACAGACACAATTGATCAGGTTGTGAAAGCGTGCGTTGTCCTTCACAATTTTATACAAGTCAGAGAAAATCACCGCGTTGACCTTGAGGAACCTCTTTCAAGCAACTTGGAAGAATACCAAGACTACAACCTGAGGACAAGCGTTGAAGTTGGCAACATGAGGTTTGCATCCTATTTTGTTTCTGAAAATGGACGTCTAGCCTGGCAGGACGATATGGTTTAATTATGTTGGGTTCTATTACATTTTTGAGTACTAAAATTTTGATTACATAAGTATTATTGTACAATACGTTGATTTGGGAGTAATAAAGCTTTAGGCTCTTTAATCATATCCCTACCCTAAAAGTATTACTATACCTATCTGTTTTGGATAATCAACTTGCTTGTTTCTTTGTGTAATGTCATTGATATCTGTATATAGTATAATGTTGTGTTATTTTTATTGAAGTTTAAAAAAGTTCAAGTAATTATTGTTGAAATTGAAGTTGGTTTTGTTTTTGTAATCATATTCAATTCTCAGTTTGATCCAGGATCAGTATCAGACTTTAAAAATGAAGTCTAGGAACAATTTTTTTTTGATCCAACGTCCTCAATTGGCAAGCTTTGGACCTTGTATTTTTTTATAACTTCCTCTGGATCAAAATTTGTTTAAAGTTCCTAAAAAATAAAATTTATGAAACTATCAATGTTGTCTTCCCTTCCCTTCATTAATTAACTACATGCTGTTCCAATTGCAAAGTGTCGTTTATTATACAATATGTTTGTTGTATATCCTCTATACATCAAAACAATAAATTGAGTAGGTGGAGTATCTTGTGCACTGTGGGGAGGAGATACTGCACTGGTAATATTGTATAGCTGATACTCTATAATAATTCTGAATAGCAAAAGTGAGTAAACACCTTAAATAAAAACAAAACCGCACTATGAAACTTATCATTAATAAAAAAAACTTTCCAACTGTATAAATACATTACAGTCACCATAATATCAATACCCTACTATGTAATGTTTATAGGCAAGAAATCAAACAATTTTTGATAAACCAAAAAAATGTTTATTGACACAATCATGCATGTAATCAAACTTTTCAAATTACAAGAAAAATGTTTTAATTATAAACAAGGAAACATATTTTACAATGGTGTGTAAGTCTTTGTGCTCACGCTCCTTGTGTTGCTGTTGGTTCTTGTGTTGTGTACATGTTGATGTTCGTCAACAACGTTTGGTGAAATAGTGGATGAGGACTTTGAGCATGAACACCAAAAGTTGAAACAGAGTGACTGATACTAGAGTCCAGCTGTAAGAGTGGACTGAACGTAGGAGACCCAACATTTTTCAATCTCAAAGCAGTACATACAGTAGGAGTTGAGGTAAGACTATCATTTGACGATAGACCAAGATTACCCAAGAAATCAGAAAGGACATTCGAAGGTAAAGATACATTGGATAGGAGTGAGATATTGGAAGGGACAGACAGAGCTGAAGGTGTAGAGACATGAAGTAATGAGACATTAGCTGGTGATGTTGAAGGTGGTAATAGTGGTGCAGGTTTCTTTATTTTTTTGGTCGACCAACTTTTTTGGCAGAGACTGCAGCTGGAACTGGCTGTGCTGAGGGTCCATATTTGTTTGTGAAAAAACATTGGTATCTGACGCACTGGTTTTAACAGTTCGCTTGCGCTTAACTTTTAAGGGCTTCATTGGCGTGCTGGTTTCTGGTCCTTGTGTTTCCTGTGAATTTTGGTGTTCTTTGCAACCGTTGTACTACCGCCATGAATCATAGAAGGGATAGCTGTTGATGCTGGAGTACATGTTGCCGTTGCCAATGTGTGGGTGGATTGGTCAAAGATACCATGCAGTACAGAGGAAGCTGAACTGAACGCTGTATGTGATTAGTGAAGTTTCTGACGTGCTAGTACCCTGAGGCAGGTACGATGACGAATGTGCAGTGTTGTGTAGCTTGGTACCTTAGGTACAATGTCCATTGGTGGTGGTGGTGGCGGCAAGTTGGTGTGTGTTGGAAAACTTGTTCTTTGTTGTCGTTGTGATTCAGTTTGCCACTGAGTCTGCATTGGGGCGGATTGGGAGACTTGGACATTATTCCGTGGCTGGTTGTAGAAACCATGTTGCTGGGTCCGGTAAGGCAGCTATTGTAGCTGTTGCTGTTGTTGTTGTTGCTGTTGTTGTTGTTGCTGGACTGCCAGTCTAAAAGCACCCTTACAGGCACTCATGACATCAATCTGGAACTCGGGTGATAAGGTATCCGTCACGCACTTTTCCATACAAGAAAAAAAATGTTGTGACGATCTTGTTAGATCAGCTTCCAGGCGGTCGAGTCGGCTGTTAACTTCGCTGAAAAGAGTGTTCTTATTCTGAAACCCTTTTTCTACACAGTTACCAAGGCGTCTCAAACTTTCCTGGAAGTTCGAGCTTAAGTGCAAAAACTCAGGCATGACTGTCCTGTCACAGGCCCTCCAAAGTAGGACCGAAGGCATGGGATAGGGGATAACTTTGAGTGCCAGCAACCTGAGTTCAAGATTGTGACAAGTCAGGCATTGCTCCTCTACTCTACCGGTCTGGAAAGAGAGTTCAGTGTCGCTCCCAACTCCTTGAGATGGTATGGACACTGCTGCGGGCTCAGCAGTACTGCTCCAAGTCCTGGAGGTACACAAACAAAACTAAAAGTTAGTCAACAAGTATAACAAAAATTTCTATGTATAAATTTTTTTTTTTTAAAAACTTTAAAAATTAACTGAAATTCAAAATACACATATTTGTTAATTTATTTTTAAAACAATTTTAATTTACAGTAAATGGAGCAAAAAGCAACATACAATTAAAAAAATATATACTTACACTCGATGCCCGACAGCTGGCCTCAGGAAAGAAAGTTGCTGATGATAAATGTAACATTTCAACGTCCACTGAGATCCGCTATGAACTTTCATATCCTCCCGAAGATCCCTGTTATATCAATCTTTCATCGGGCGCCACCGAACTTTCAACCTCTTGACTAAAGTGGGACAGACAAACAAGAGATAGGTTGAATTAAATATTTCATTTGGATAATTAATGACTTTTTTTTTTTTTTTTATAAAAGATGCATTATCAAACTTACCAAACAACCTTCTGTCCTTTGGTGTTGCACTGTCCCAGCCTCGCAACATAGATTGTCCAATTTCATCCCAAAGTCTTCGTAACATTTGGGTATCCGAAGGCTTACGGTCTCGTGGGTCCCATATAGCAACTCATTCTTGTATGAGGGGTATGAACTGGTCAATATCGATAAATGGTTTAGCTCTTTTTCCTCTTTGAATCTATAGTTTCAAATAAACTAATGTTTAACCACTAACTCTAAACGACAGCCTTACGTCTACAGACATCGGAAAAAATGGGTACCGTATATACTCGCGTATAAGCCGAGTTTTTCAGCCCAAAAATTGGGCTGAAAAGTCCCCCCCTCGGCTTATACGCGAGTCATACGGCCCCCCTCAAAGTTTGGCGCCCCCACCTCAGTTTCTGGGCCCCCCCGCATGCAGCGCTGCACATATACATTACGTGTCTAGCAGCTGTTACCCTCCGGTGGCAGATCGCGGCTCCCGGCTCCGGGCTCCATCTTCCTCTCTGTCTTCCTGGTTGTCATGTGACCGGCGCGATGACGTCATCGCGCCGGTCACAAAGCAGGAAGACAGCGAGGAAGATGGAGCCCGGAGCCGGGAGCCGCGATCTGCCACCGGAGGGTAACAGCTGCTAGACACGTAATGTATATGTGCAGCGCTGCATGCGGGGGGCCCAGAAACTGAGGTGGGGGCGCCAAATTATGAGGGGGGCCCTGCTGGGGCCCTGTATACTACCACTGGGGCTATATACTACCACTGGGGCTATATACTACCACTGGGGCTATATACTACCACTGGGGCTGTATATATACTACCACTGGGGCTATATACTACCACTGGGGCTGTATACTACTACTGGGGCTATATACTACCACTGGGGCTATATACTACCACTGGGGCTATATACTACCACTGGGGCTGTATATATACTACCACTGGGGCTATATACTACCACTGGGGCTGTATACTACTACTGGGGCTATATACTACCATTGGGGCTATATACTACCACTGGGGCTGTATGTATACTACCACTGGGGCTATATACTACCACTGGGGCTATATACTACCACTGGGGCTGTATACTACTACTGGGGCTATATACTACCATTGGGGCTATATACTACCACTGGGGCTGTATGTATACTACCACTGGGGCTATATACTACCACTGGGGCTGTATACTACTACTGGGGCTATATACTACCACTGGGGCTATATACTACCACTGGGGCTGTATACTACCACTGGGGCTATATACTACCACTGGGGCTGTATACTACCACTGGGGCTATATACTACCACTGGGGCTGTATACTACCACTGGGGCTGTATATATACTACCACTGGGGCTATATACTACCACTGGGGCTGTATACTACTACTGGGGCTATATACTACCACTGGGGCTATATACTACCACTGGGGCTATATACTACCACTGGGGCTGTATATATACTACCACTGGGGCTATATACTACCACTGGGGCTGTATATACTACTGGGGCTGCGTGTATACTACCACTGGGGCTGCTGCTGTATACTACCACTGGGGCTGCTGCTGTATACTACCACTGGGGCTGCTGCTGTATACTACCACTGGGGCTGCTGTATATACCTCTGGGGCTGCTGTATACTACCACTGGGGCTGCTGCTGTATATACCACTGGGGCTGCTGCTGTAACACTGCTGGGGCCTGTATATACCACTGGGGAGGCTGCTGTATACCACACTGCTGGGGGCTGTATACCTGTGCTGGGGTCCACCCTCGGCTTATACACGAGTCAATAAATTTTCCCAGGTTTTGGGGGCAAAAGTAGGGGGGTCGGCTTATACACGGGTCGGCTTATACACGAGTATATACGGTACTTATGCCTAGCCGACGTCTGTAGACGTCAGGCAGGAAAAAGCCCTGTAGCGCCGCCCCTGTAGCTAAAATCTCTAAGGTGTCAGCGTACCGATTGTAGCTGAGACTCTAGAGATTAGGAATTAGCTGCTTTTTTACCGGCACCTGTAATGTGATGACCGGTAGGCACTCTTTACCGATCATCACATTACACAAAGTGAAAGTGCTTGTAAAAAATGCTTTCACTTTGATCCGACATGAAAACGCATGTCGGATCAAAGTGATCCATTAACCCCTAAGGCCCCCAAGACCCCCAGTGCCGGAGATAAAACACACCTCCATGTCAGGCCGCATGTAAATGTCCTCCCCTGATGCTGCCTACTCCCCTCCGGGGTCCCACTGGCCTCCGGACACCCCCGCCCCCTTCCCCGATGCCCCGTGTCCGGTACCCTTTCCCCAAGGCCCGCATGCCGGCCCCGCCGCCTCTAAACTCCATCCAATGTGACCAAACATCACATCGGACAGAGTTTGCAGGCCCCCTGTCCCCCAGTAAAGCCCCCCTACCTCCCCCTCACCACTCTTACCTACCAACGATCCTGATTCCGGTCCCGGGGTCCTGTGATCCTGCGGTCCTGGATGCTTCTCCTGCCGGCTGCTGCTGCTGTCTTCTGCGGCGTGCGCCTCCTCAGTGCGCGCACCGCTGTTAACTCCTTTTGTGTGGCCCAGGGAATGACAGGTCATGAACTCAATGAGTTCATGACCTATCAGAATCCTCGGGTCACAAGGGGTTAACTGTGCTCTTCATGCTGGTCTCCACATCAGATCACCATCAGTGGTGATCTATCAGGATCCTTATGTGATCCCAGGATGCTGATAGATCACCACTGATGTTGACCTGATGTGGAGACCGCCATGAAGAGCACAGTTAACCCCTTGTGACCCGAGGATTCTGATAGGTCATGAACTCACTGAGCTCTGTCATCCTGTCATCCTCCTGACAATGACCCTGCTTTTATAGCATATGGGGGACGCCCCATATGCTATAAAATTGAGAATCGTCGCAGGACCTCCCACTGGACTACGTCGGACCTTCCCCCTGGACTACGTCGGACGTCAAAGAATAATAAAGATAGAATCCAAGTAGTGTTTGTGTTTTTTTTCTAATAAAAATATTTTTCTCTGTGTTGTGTCTTCTTTACAAATTACTAGAGATTCCTAATGGTCCGGTCTAATATTAGCCAGACGTTATGAATCTCGTGCTTAGTGACAGCTGCCAAAAAGCTGGCATTAACCCCTTATTACCCAGTCTGCCACCGCTACACGGCAGCTGGAAGAGCTGGATACAGCGCCAGAAAATGGCGCCTCTTTGAATGTGCCATTTTCTGGGGCAGCTGCGGGCTGCAATTCACAGCGGGGGGGGGGGGGGGTCCCAGAAAGCTTGGGCACATAGGGGCTCTCCATACGTGACATAGTATCCACTAACAATTGTAATTGTAAGTGGATACCATGTCGTGTATGGCGAGCCCCTGTGTGCCTAAACATTAGAGCTCCCCCACAAGTGACCCCATTTTGGAAACTAGACCCCCTAAGGAACTTATCTAGATGCATCGTGAGCACTTTGAACCCCCAGGTACTTCACAAATTTATCCGTAAAAATGAAAAAGTACTTTCTTTTCCACAAAAATTTTCTTTTTTCATTTTTACGGATTCATTTGTGAAGCACCTGGGGGTTCAAAGTGCTCACCACCAATCTACATAAGTTTCTTGGGGGGGTCTACTTTCCAAAAGGGGGTCACTTGTGGGGGAGCTACAATGTTTAGGCACACAGGGGCTCTCCATACGTGACATGGCGTCCGCTAGCAACTGGAGCTAATTTTTTATTGAAATTGTTAGCGGACACCATGTCGCGTATGGAGAGCTCCTGTGTGCCTAAACATTGGAGCTCCCCCACAAGTGACCCCATTTTTGAAACTAGACCCCCAAGGAACTTATCTAGATGCACAGTGAGCACTTTGAACCCTCTGGTGCTTTACAAATCGATCTGTAAAAATGAAAATGTACTTTTTTTTCACAAAAATTTTCTTTTGTCCTCGATTTTTTCATTTTCACATGAGCAACAAGATAAAACACATCCGAAAATTTGTTGGCCAATTTCTCCTGAGTACACTGATACCTTATATGTGGTCATAAACCACTGTTTGGGCGCAAGGCAGGGCTCAGAAGGGAGGGAACGCCATTTGACTTTTTGAATGGTAAATTAGCTCCAAAAGTCAAATTGCGCTCCTTCCCTTCTGAGCCCTGCCGTGCACCCAAACAGTGGTTTATGACCACATCTAAGGTATCAGTGTACTCAGGAGAAATTGCCCAACAAATTTTAGGATGCATTTTATCCTGTTGCCCATGTGAAAATGAAAAAATGGAGGCTAAAAGAACATTTTTGTTGGAAAATTAAAATGTCCATTTTTTCCTTCTACTTTGCTTTAGTTCCTGTGAAGCACCTGAAGGGTTAATAATCTTCTTGAATGTAATTTTGAGTAGCCTGAGGGGTGCAGTTTTTGGAATGGTGTCACTTTTTGGTGTTTACTGTCATGAACACCCCTCAAACGGACTTCACATGTGATGTGGTCACTAAAAAAAAGGTTATGTAAATTTTGCTGGAAAAAGGAAAAATTGCTGATGAACTTTGAACCCTTATTACTTCCTAACCAAAAATTTTTTTTTTCCAAAATTGTGCTGATGTAAAGTAGACATGTGGGAAATGTTATTTATTAACTATCTTGTGTCACATAATGCTCCGGTTCAACAGAATAAAAATGACAAATTTGAAAATTGTCAAATTTTCAAAATTTTTGCCAATTTTTTTATATTTTCACAAATAAACACAAAAATTATCGACCTAAATTTACCACTAACATGAAGCCCAACATGTCACGAAAGAAAAAATCTCAGAATCGCTAGGATCCGTTGAAGTGTTCCAGAGTTATTATCTCATAAAGGGACACTGGTCAGAATTACAAAAAACAGTCTGGTCATTAAGGTGGAAATTGGCTCCGTCACTAAGGGGTTAAAAATGGACATGCTTGTGTTTATGATAACCAAGAAAGTATACTTAAATCAAACACTTACATTTGGTCTTTCGGCATTGACAAATTCATCGTGAAAACTCTGGGATGATTCTTGGTCAGTATCTTCTTGATCACCTTCAGCGGAGGAGTACTTGTTCCAAAATAAACATAATTCATAAAAAAATGTATTCCTCAACCTTGCAATAAATTGCAAATTATTAATGTGTACTATATCCTTACATGTTCACTTTCTTGGCCAAGCTGTTCAGCAGGCACATATTGACTTTCATCGGACATTTTTGATAGGTCAGCACAAACAAAAGGCTGCAGCAGCAGACAGTTGCAACAAACTATGCACAGAACACCAGGGAGCACCAAGAAGCAGAAACTTGAGCACCAACAAGAGACAGCCGGTGACAGCTACAGCACCACAGAGGATGACACTTGGCGGAACACCTCGAAAAACGGGCAATGGAGACAAAACAAACCCAAAGCTATGCATTAGAACTTTCAATGAGGTGAAGACCTATGCAAAAGAAAAAGTTATAAATATGAAAGTTTGCGAAGGTGAGACTATCAAGTGCAATAGCCGTTGCTACAGTTTACCTTCTACTAGAGGAGGGAAAAACAACATTTCATCCACAGTGTCACAACTTACCACAGGAAACACCAGCCAATGCCCAGAAGACCAGGAACCAGAAAGTAGAGCACCAACAAGACACAGCAGGTGAATGATACAGCACCATAGAGGATGTCACTTGGCGGAGCACCTGCAAAAACTGTCAAGGGAGACAAAAACAACACAATGCTATGCATTAGAACTTTCAATGAGGTGAAGACCTCTGCAAAAGAAAAGGTTATAAATATGAAAGTTTGCGATTGCACACAGTAGCGTCACTTTGACACTCTGGGGCCCTCAGTGTGCCAAGGTGAGACTACCAAGTGCAATAGCCGTTGCTACAGTTTACCTTCTACTAGAGGAGGGAAAAAACAACATTTCATCAACAGTGTCACAACTTACCACAGGAAATACCAGCCAATGGCAAGAACACCTGGAAACAGCAACACAGACTACTACAGCCAGACAACAGACGAGGTGACAGGCCCACAGTGTGATGATGTCACTGCCTTTGAAAATACATTTTTGAATTTAAAATAAAAAAACAAAACAAAAAAAGAAACAACATAAGTGTATAGTATTGCCACAGCAAAAACAATGCATTGTCATGTATGATACAATCCAAAATATTCCACCACACAGTACAGGCTACAAAGCAATACACTCACAATTGTACACAGAGTACAGGCTGCAAAGATAACAACACCAACAGCAGTGACAAAATATACATTATTTTATGTCAATTTTTGAACTTTAAAAAAAAAAAAGAAAAGAAAAAATATTTTGACACATACAAGCGTACAAGGGGGAGGTGAAGATTACACGCTAGGAAATTAAAATTAAACAAAAAATAAATGCACTTTGTATTTTACCAAGACAGCAGGGAGAGCAGCAACGTGGAGGCAGAGATCCAGGAGGCAGAGATCCAGGAGGCAGAGATCCAGGAGGCAGTGATCCTGAAGTCTGAGATCCAGTTGTGTAGTCAGAGATCCAGTAGTCAGAGATCCAGTAGTCTGAGATCCAGGAGGCCCAGGTCCATCATGGAGATCAACAGAGTTCAGCATGGAATGGACACATCCACTTTTTATACAGACTGTTTGTGGGCAGGGATATGGGCGGACAATGGGAGGAACTGCAATTCTGTTTTCTGGGCTTGCGCAATGACTTGTACGCATGCGTATCAAACGCAGACATCCGCAAGACCTTGCGTAGGCTTGTGTACCCATAGACAATACTGCATTGTTTATGCGCAAGCGGATGCATGCGGATGGTTGCGGATTTTTGGAGCACCCAAAAATGCAACATGTTGCGTTCGAAGGGCGCGGAAATTCCATGCGCAGGTACGCATACACAGACATATGCATGCAAACGCATGTCAATGCGGACGAATGCGTACTCCAATCGAAAGATACGTCCGCAATACGCTTGCGGATTTAGATTTTCAGATCCGCAACATGCGCAGCTCTTGCAAACGCAAGTGTGAAGGCACCCTTAAAGATGTGAGGTAGGTGCCTGAACTACCTATATGCTGGGTATTTGAATGGACCCTACTCACGTTAATAAGAAGGTGTCAGTTAGTTTAACTCAACTGCACAGACTTTATAATAAGAATCCAGGAGAAGTGGAGATGCTTTTCACTGAAAATCTTGTATTGATGTACAATGCAGCAGGTAAAAAGAGTGATTCTTCATAGATCAATAAAACGTGTCTATACTAAAATGGCTGCAGTAAGAATACATGGGGAAGAAGGGAGGAGTATGCTGCCATCACCAAGGGACAAAATACCAAAGGCAATGCTTAGCAACACAGCAATACACAATACACAGCACTAAAAACAATGTATAATTCCCATTCAATGGATATAACACTCTCCATCTCTTCTTCCCTCTCAAATTTTATCTCATATATCTGTGAACTGAAAATTTGGCTTCGCTGAATATGGATTTTAATTGTATATTGAGAATGAGAGATCAATCCATGATGAGAAAGAAGCATATATCTCTGAAAAGATATATTACAAAGTTTTTTATCTTCTTAGGTACTATTGATTTATGGTTTTCTATTCAATCATAGGTGTAGAAAAAAAGCTGTGTGCTAGTTCCAACATATGACAAACACCAATGTGCTAATGGATTTCACTCTAATAGGCTTCATCAGAATTTAGTCATGGTGTCAATTTACCGGAAAAATAGTGCTGTATGTTAAAGCTTTTTTATCAAGCAAGGAATGTGAAAATAGCTTAGGATGAACAAAGTAATAGCTTTTAGGATTACTAAAACACGTGTTGGTATGTCTTTTTTTCTAACACTACTAAAATTGTTTCCTGGAAGCAAAATATAAACTTCTCACTTTAGAGCATTTGTTTATTGTGTCCTGATAGTATTCTTGATTGTGAGTCGATCTCTCCTCTTTCAGAGCTGAGTTGGTGTCTTCCGTAAACTGTAACGTCTGTAATATTGGCTATATTTAATGATATGAACCATGCGTGTTTCCTTAACAGAACAAACCTTATCATATTAGACAAAGAAAAAAAATCCTCATTGCACATTTACACTGAAAAAGTTTATTATCTCAGAACTCACACATTACATCTATAATGGAATACAAAGACTTTCAAGGGAAGCTCACAGCCCCATATTGTTTTGAAAGCAGACCTGGTTTCCCTGCTCTTTTACAGTCCTGGTTCTCCAACTTTTTAGTTGAAGGAATGTTACATCCCCATCTTGTACAGTTCATCTGGTCCTCTGGGTGGAGATGGGTCGGAGGTGCTGGCCAGAGCTGCCAGAACAAATAAGTGCTGCAGAGTATACAAGAAAAGGCTCTTTATGTGGCTTGAACAACAAGAAGACGGAATGTATATGGCTGAACATCTCTAATGATTCTCACCCCTGCCTTTAATTTGCCTCTGGGAATTGCTGCTAATCTTTTTCAGATTTTAGCTTTGTTATTACAAATGCTTATAGAGAATATATTTTCAGGTTATATAGACGTCTACAAATGTCTTTCTTAAAAATTCTTTGTATTAATAGGCACCCATACAAATTAAATAAAAGATATCCGAACAAGGCTTTGACCAACAGGTACTGTATATCTCCTGGCTCCTATTACACAGGATTGATCAGCTCAGCCAAGAAATCCTGTGTTCTCTATAAGAGAGTCATTAATGATATCATCCGGCGGTGGCCGATCTTTCTGAACAGAAGGATGGGCAGCTGATATTCAGCAGGCCAGGTGCTTGTCTCTCCCATATTAATCTGATGCAAAAGAGGTGAGAAAACCTACATAGATTAGAGTATTCACCTATCCTACTAATATCAGGAGGGGGATTTGTTCATAGAAACATAGAAGGAAGGATTTGCAAACAATAAATCATCCCATAATTTTTTTCATCCAAGAATGCAGTGGTATACAAATTTTCTTCAAAAGACTCCTCCCCTGATTTTCAGATGTCCTCCTTAGCGCTGCAATGGCTAAAGCCCGGTACTTTTAGAGTTTATGGAGACTCTTGGCTTATGGCTCGGCAGAATGCATTAGGAATCTGCAAATTTTCTTCCTTTCCCTTTCTCCTCCCCTGGTTTAACTTTAGTTTAGTATGTATGGACATCATCATGTAAGAGCTTTGCAGCACATTTTGTTATTTCAATCTGCTTATATAACACTAGATGAGTGCCCGATGCTATCGCATTGGGAGGGCAGTGATGTCACAATGGGGGCGGGCTCTGTGGCACTGAAAACCTCTGTACACTGTCTGTTTCCCCTGTACTCCCAATGTATGTAAATAGATATATTTTTACTTAAAATCTAGGGAAGAGCGAGTATGCTTGTCACTACTCGGTACTTGCACGAATATCTTGGTACTCGGGGTACCCGGCGAGTACCGAGTAATCTCGCCATACTCTTGCTATGCTCGGGGTCCACCTCCCTGCATGTTGGCGCTCTTTACAGAGCTAGCGCACATGCGAGGATTGGCTGACAGACACTGTAATGCCACAGCCATGTTGGTTGTGGCATTACAGTGATTGGCTGGCCGCACAGCGTCATCAGGTCTTTATAAGACCTGACCACGCTGTGCTCGTCACTTTGCTCCACAGACAGTCAGTATAGGGAAGGATGCTGCTGATTGAGGGACAGATTTGTGGCCTTTAAGCTAGTGTCGGCGCAGGGCTGACAATATAATTACCACAACAGTCCTTCTGAGGACTAATAGAGCTGTAAACAGGCAGGCAGGGAGGCAGGATATATAGCAAACTTCGTTGTGCCAGTATACCAGCCTGCATCACATCTGGGGCTGGTGTACAGGCTCATCCATCCCAAAACAGTGCTTTCAGGGATTAATTTAGCTCTCTATAGGAACAAGTAGGTTGTAGCGTAAAGTAGGATACGCCAAAAGACTCGGTATTCTCGTCAGTGTTTGTGTCTGACCAGTCCACCTGCAGGGCCTTAATCTCTAATCTCCATGTCCAGCTAAAAACCAACTCTTGTCTGCATTCATTTAGCATCTTAGTGCAGCAGGAGTAGGTTTTAGCATGAATTAGGATACGCCAAAAGACTCGGTATTCTCGTCAGCGTTTGTGTCTGACCAGTCTACCTGCCGGGATTAAATCGCTGTAATCTGTAATCTCAGTGTGCAGCTAAAAACCATCTTTTGGACGTCTTCATTTAGCTGTATACAGGCAGCACAACATTGGAAATGCTAAGGCCGGTGGCAAGGGACAAGGAAGTGGACGTGATGGTGGTACAGGCAGAGGCCAAGGCCGTGTGCAAGCTTGAATTGTGCCACGACAAATGCCCACATCATCTCGCTCGACCTTCCTGTCCCAATTTCTAGGGGACCGCAGCAGTACACCACTATTAAACCAAGACCAGTGTCAAAAGGTTGTTAGTTGGATAGCGGATAATACTTCCAGTCAGTTTGGCACCACAACAAATACCCTGTCTTCCACATGGTCAAGAGTCAGTAGCTGTGAGACTGGACCGCACATTTCCACACCTGATCCTCCTTTCTCCCACCATGCCGAGTGCCCGGCCCCGGACATAACTGATCCCACACTTGGACACTCTGAAGAGCTGTTCACTTATCCATTCGTAGATTCTAGCCTCTCGCCAGCTCCACTTGACGTGGAGATTGTATGTACCGATGCACAAATATTTGAGCAGCCACGGTCTCACGAAGGCAACTGTGGGAGCATGTCTCAACAAGAGGTAGATGATGATGAGACACAATTGCCAGAAAGTCAGGAGGAGGACCAGGGTGCGGAAGTGGAAGACGACATGGTGGATGATCCAGTAACTGACCCAACCTGGCAGGAGGACATGCAGAACGAGGACAGCAGTGCACAGGGGGAGTTAGGCATAGCATCAGAACAGGCAGGAAGAAGCAGGGTGGTGGCCGCAGGCAGAAGGCAGGCAACCGTTCCCCGAAACAACACAACAGAAGTTGCCAGTACAACTGTTAGGTCTTCCCGAGTCTGGCTGTTTTTTAAGGTGTCTGCAGATAATTCAAAAAAGGCCATATGCAACACCTGCCATGCCAGCATCAGCAGGGGTAGCAAAACTAGCAGCTTGACCACCACCAGCATGATCAGGCACATGTCAGCAAAGCACCCGACTTTGTTGGATGTACACCAGAGTCCAGGAGCAGTGTCTGCGGTTGACACCGCTGCGTCTTCCACGCTGCGTCTTCCACTGTTGTGCGTGCAAGACAATCCCCTTTCCATACTGCATGTGAAGATGCCTCCTGTCATTCACCTGTAGTTGCACAAGCAGAAATAGCACCATCATCAACCATGTCCTTGTCCCAGCACAGCATTCAGTTATCCGTACCCCAATCTTTGGAATGCAGGCGCAAATACGCTGCCAACACCCCACATGACACAGTTCTAAACGCACACATTTCGCGACTGCTTGCACTGGAAATGTTGCCTATTAGGCTAGTGGAGACGGAAGCATTCCCCAACCTGATGGTGGCAGCTATCCCACGTTACTTGGTCCCCTGCCGCCACTATTTCTCCATGTGTGCCGTCTCTGCATTACATAAGCACGTGCCACAAAAATCATACGTGCCCTTAACAATGCAGTTTCAGGCAAACTTCACCTAACCACGGACACGTGGACAAGTGCTTGTGGGCAGGGCCGGTACATCTCGCTGATGGCACACTGGGTTAATATTCTGGAAGCCGGGACCCAGATTGAGCTTGGGACGGAACACGTCCTTCCGTCGTGCTCCTCAGCCTCCTCCTCCTCCTCCTCCACTTCACCCTCCACACCAGTCCCAAACTGGAAGCACTGTAGCACTGCCTCGGTTAAGCGGCAACAGGCTGTGCTGAAGCTAATTTGTGCAGGTGACAAACCCCACATTGCTGAAGAGTTGTGGACAGTTCTGAAACAGCAGGCAGATCACTGGCTCAAACTGCTGAACCTACTGCCAGGCATGGTCGAGTGTGACAATGGCTGGAACCTGGTGGTGGCTCTGAGGCAAGGCGAGCTGACACATGTTCCATGCGTGGCCCATGTGCTCAACCTCGTGGTTCAGTGGTTCATTAAATCCTACCTGGAGCTGTCAGATGTGCTTGTCAAAGTACGCCGCCTGTGTGCCCATTTTAGAAAGTTACCCACTGCTTCTGCCAACCTTGCCGGCTGTCAGCGGCGCTTGCAGCTTACAGCTCACAGACTGGTGTGTGATGTACCCATGCGTTGGAATTCCACACTGCACATGATGGTCAGGATTTGTGAGCAGAAGAGGGCAGTTGTTGAGTACCAGCATCAACTAGCCCGTCGGTATACGGTTCAAATTCCACACATAAGACCTCAGGAGTGGACATGGATGTCCGACATATGTACCGTCCTCCAAAAGTTTGAGGACTCCACCAAAATGGTGAGCGATGATGACGCCATCATTAGCATCACCATCCCGCTCCTCTGTCTTCTAAAACGCTCTCTGCTCAAAATCAAAGATGATGGATTGCAGGCGGAGCACGATGAGTTCCAGCAAGAAACCGTACTGGGTGATTACACACAGCCCAGCCTCATCTCATCCCAACAAGCATTGGAGGACTATGATGAGGAGGAAGAAGAAATAGAGTTACTTTCATGCGGAATTGACGGTAATACATGCACTACCGTCAGACCGTCGGTTTAGCGTGGATGGCCAGAGGACATGGGAGAGGGGGAGGAGGAAGATGATGAGGCAAGCATGGACAGTCATGCTGTAGGTGAGGACCCTGAAGTCTTGCCTGTTAACTGTCTGGCACACATGGCTGACTTTATGTTACACTGCCGGTCTCGTGACCCTCGCGTTATCAACATCTTGGGGGACACTCATTACTGGTTGGTGACACTTTTAGACCGACGCTACAAGGATAACTTTATTTCTCTTATTCCCGAGGTGGAGAGGTCTACAAAAATGCTGCAGTACCAGAAGGCCATAGTCGCGGAATTAGTAAAAAAATTCCCTTCTGAAAACGCTAGCGGCAGAGGTCACGATTCAGTGGACAACCAAGGCATCCAGCCGAGAGAGGCACAAATCCAATCCAGCAGAGGTAGGGGAACACTCTCAAAGATCTGGGACACTTTTCTCAGCATGTCCCGTACCACAGGCCCTGAGGTGCGGGGCAGTGTCACAAGGACTGCAAAGTTTGCCAAGATGCTGACGGAGTACCTTGCCGATCGTACTAAAGTGCTCCTAGACTCCTCTGTGCCTTATAATTATTGGGTATCCAAGCTGGACACGTGGCAGGAATTGGTCTCTACGCCTTGGAAGTCCTGGCCTGCCCTGCCACTAGCGTTTTGTCAGAGTGTGTTTTTAGTGCCGCAGGTGGAAACATTACTGATAAACGCACCCGCCTGTCAACTAAAAATGCTGACAGGCTGACTCTGATCAAGATGAACAAGGGTTGGATTGGGCCTGACATCACCACACCACCACCAAATGATAGCGGAATTAAAATTTTGTGCCGGTAAATTGCCATGCACCTCCGCACACCCACACATGGGTACACGCTTCATGACTTTGGCTACTTGCTGTACTGCTCCTCCTTCTCTTCATCCGCCACCATCATATGATCAGTGCGACCGTGGTTCATGATGCCACGAAAACATAATTTTTTTACATCATATTTATGATGATGATGATGACCCTAACCATTCAAAAGTTAGACAGTAGTTTCATGTATACCCCCCAGGGGTAAATGTTTTGGTCCATGCTTACCGAATGGGCATTACAAGTAAAGGAGACCCACTCCTTTGTAATGGGAACAATATTTAGAGGCTCTCCTCCATGTTTCTTTCCAGGGACATTGAAGTGCCTAACAATTTTTGACAGCCCTGCCTAGGGCAGTCCTACAAAAGACTCACTTCCTTATAATGGGCACAATATTAAAAGAGGCCCTCATGCACGCCTCTATCCAGGGGCATCAAAGTGCCACCCAATTTTTGGCTTCCCTGCCTAGGGCAATCCTACAAAAGACCCACGTCCTTATAATGGGCACAATATTAAAAGAGGCCCTCAAGTACGCCTCTATCCAGGGGCATCAAAGTGCCACACAATTTTTAGCTTCCCTGCCTAGGGCAGTCCTACAAAAGACCCACTTCCTTATAATGGGCACAATATTAAAAGAGGCCCTTATGCACGTCACTTTCCAGGGGCATTGGGTTGCCTCCCAATTTTTGGCTGCCCTGTCAAAGGGCAATACTACAAAAAAACGACTTCCTTAAAATTGGCACATTATTTAAAGAGGCCTTCATTTACGTCTCTTCCCAGGAGCATCGGAGTGCCACACAATTTAAAAAAAAATAAATCTTTCATGTAATACAAAAAACTAACATACATCAACTCTGTCTCACAAGTGGGTATGAGCCCTTAATATTTTCTCCAGGAAAATCCATTTTGGTTTCATTTTGTAACGTTTTCTTGACAGTCCATAAAAGTGGAGTAATACTCTGACAACTTTGTTCACAGCAGTGACCTTGGAGTCTGAAATGCTTACAGGGTCTTCCCTATGCTGTTCCAATGTCATTTGAGCACTGTTCTGATACTTTTGTGAAATTTTTAGGGTTTATCCATGTTGCCGGGGGTCATGTCAGAAAAATACTCGGGTCTCCCATAGGATAACATTGGGCTCGGTGCTCGGGCCGAGTACACGAGTATCTTGTGATACTCGGCCCGAGCTTCGAGCACCCGAGCATTTTAGTGCTCGCTCATCTCTACTAAATAATCCTTGGAGAAATTGAAGAAACTTTATTCTTAATTCTGGAAGCGCTCGTTGTATGAACCGGATGTCTTTACTCTAAAACAATCTTTATATATTTTTAAGCTTTAATTGTGATATAGTAAATAATCAAAAGAAAGCAGGAGATGATGTAAGCAATTGTACAACAATCTTTTCGATGCCAAAATATCTCTGTGTCTTCTATCACAGTTATACTGATGATAATCAAAAAAATTCGGTCAGGATATGTGCACAATTCATCCTTTCCAGGTAGATTTCACCCCAGATATGAAGTAATACCACCAAAGCACCCCATAAAAAACATAATATACAGCAATGTCAAAAAGATACTGATGTGCACCTTCCATTTTATGTCACTTCTTATACCTGATTTAGCCTTCAGAAACCCTTAAGCAGGTAAAAGAAGTTACATGGTTTATACTTCTCTGATGCCTATAATTCCCTTTATAAATGTATCTTTATATTTATCCTTATCCCCCACCACTTTTGTAATTTGATGTATTATGAAATTGCCTACTATTATCACCATCTTGTTATTCTCTAAAAGAAGATTTTTTTTCTTTACTTGCTGGTATCATTTAATTTGAGGGGAATCTCAAACAGGACATCACAGGAGGCTGTGGCTGTACTCAGTTCCCTGTGGCTTTTTTTGACCCTCTTAAACAGGACATCATCAGGGGGCGGTGCTGTGGTCATGTAAAACAACTGATAGCATTGACATTCTCTGACATCCTTTTTTAGGGTGGGTGATGGAGAAGTAACCACAACTGCTTTCCACACCAACTACTCCTTCAGTTGCCAGCAGTGCTGCTCCCTGATGATGATTTATTTTAAGGCAGTGCTGCTGTCACTTATCGTGCTTCTATCACCACCCTCTGATGATGTCTTGTTTCAGAAGCTGGGACTATAGTAGTGGAAACTGAAGTTTGGGACAGCTACTGAAAATGCAGGCGGTGGAAACAGAAGTTGTGGTCACTTCTCATCACCTACCTGAATCATCATCAAAGGATGGCATGATAGGAGCTGTGGTAACTGACCACAGTACTGCCCCTTGTAGATATATTTAGAGGGGGTAAAGGAAGCTGCAGAGAAGTGACTGTACAGTCATCTCTATCGTCTAGATGTATGGTTGATGAATCAATAGGGTGATCAGCACTCTTTCCCTTCTTCGTCGTGCATGTTGAAGCGCATGCAATAAGAAAGAATTTCTCACAGCAGTCATGTTAATCTCAGATAATTGTAGCTTTATTTCTGCAGAAATAAAGCTACAAATTATCTGCAATACACATTGATGTATGACTGAGGCTGTTGCTGTGGGGGGGCAGTGGTGGTGGAGCGGGTCACTGCAGGCAGGAGTCGGTCACCAGTAGTGGGAGCAGGCTGTAGAAGTGTCTGCTGATGACCCTGTTGGCCCACTGTTTAGTTTAAGCTAATTTAATTTGCTTTTGTATTACCTTAAACAGTGGGCCCACATGATCAACCAATCACATGTGCCCACAATTAAAGACAGTGGATAGTCACTGCTTCCCATGCATACTGCTTGGAAGTGGTGAATATCCCAACAGGAGGCAGCAGATGAATGATTATAATCAACATCTACTGCAACAGAGCAATGTCCTGTTCTGATCCCAGCAGCTGAGCTGACAGCACATGAAAGTGACGTCATGGGCTGTGTGCTTACATGCTGCAGTGCTCAGTTGCTGATATTAAAACGGGGCATCACTCTACAGCATGAGAGCAATGGAAGGGTGAGTATGATGTATTATTTCAATGCAATTTTATTATTTATGTGTGCCATAATTGAGCCTATACCAGGATGGGAGACCATATTCCAGGATGGGGCTTGTACCAGGATGGGGGTTATATACCGGATGGATGTCATATGAAGGATTGAGGTCATATACCATGATTGAGGTCATATACCAGGATGACCATATACCAGGTTAGAGGCTGTATAGAAGATGGGGGCACATACCAGAATGAGGGCATATACAGGATGGTAGATAATACAGTATGATAGGATTGGGGCCATCTAGAGGATGGAGGAGATATTCCTGGATAGGAAGTATATACCAAAAATGGAGGCCATATACCAGAATGGGAAACCATATACCAGGATGGGGGACATTTATTTCAGGATGGAGACCATGTATTGGTAGAGATATATGCCAGATGGGGGACATATAGGATGGTGGCATATATAGGATGAGGGCATATACCAGAATGTGGGCTGTATGCCATTAATGGGCTAATACCAGATGGGGACCAAATAACAGGATAGGGGCCATATTCCATAACGCAGACATATATTTCAGAATGGCAGCCATATTCCAGTATGGGGGACATACACTAGGATGGAGGACACATATACCGTAGATGGACGGGGGACATTCGTACACAATATGGGGACATTAACCCCATAACTGTGTCAGCAGTAGATCCCCCCTCCAATAACAGTGCTTCATGACCAGATTTTTTAATTAACTTTTTTCCTATTTTCCTCCTCTAAAACTTAGGTGCATCTTATGGTCCGGTGCATCCTATAGTCTGAAAAATTCACGATATGAAAACTTAAAATTTCTGTTTATAGATGTCGCTGTCTAGGGCATAGAGATTGTTTCTTGCAGTGGTAAAAATAGCTGAACTTTGCTCTGACATAGACAATAAATTGAGAGGTAGAATGCATGAACATTCATTCAACTTCTGCTAACAATGGTCTTACAGCCAGGGGAGAATCATGGAAGAAAGGTGGATATAAGCTATCTGATTTGACAATTGGTGGAGATGCTCATTCTATGAACATACATTCCTATCCAGTTTTTGTAGATAGAAATACGATAAAATAATTGTACTATAAATGTACACATTGATAAAAATACTTGTACTGCTTACACCCATCTCTAGTCTATGTTACTAATACTGGCCTATCACTGCTCTCAAGGTCGTGTGATATCAATTTGATATCGCTATAGGTAAATGATCTATTAGATGGATTCATCATATGCATTTTTCCAGGTAACTTTTCTATTTTTCTCTTATCATATTCTCTAGTGCAATTTGGAACAAATTCTTCAAAATATTGCAAAAGGTTCATGAATTTTGACCAGAATAAAAACTGATCTATGTCTATAACCTGTTTTACAATTTCATTGGGGAAAAAAGTCATAAATGAAAATCAGACAAAAACATCTGAAAACCCTAAACTTGGAGCACAAGATAAAAAAGTATACAAACACAAATACAAGTGATCAAAAAAGGCGAAAAACAATAGCACAAAAATTAAAAAAGATGCAAATGCAATATTCTTGGCCAATATTTTAAGCTTCATGTTTATCTGTGTTAGTTAAGTTAAGAACATACAAATACGTAATGGCACAATTATATTTGGAATACCATCTTGGAGACAATAGAGACCTAAAGACTAGAGAGGTGCTCACATAATGGATATTGCACCATTCGTGATTTTCATTTTCTGCGATTTATACCATCTGTCTTGTTCTTTTTAATATTTCTGGCTTTTAGAGATTTCCGCTTGTCTGGCTATAGCTGTGAAATCTGATTATTTTTCTGATTGCACAAATTGCTTTTAAATGTCACTCATTACTGTTACAGTAGAGTATCATTTACATGAGAACTAATGAAGATTATTGAGATAAGAAGTAAATGGTTCCCTTGAAGTTTACAGGAGGCTGCCACACTAATAAAGAAAAGAGGGGAATACTCTACGAATTGGCTTTCAGAAAAATGCTGCAATTTGTTAACCCATTCTTATTCACAATGTAAACATGCATTTTTCACATCCATAACATTGCAGCTATAGATAATAAAACTATCCTTTAAATGACTAACCTATATATTGGGCAGACTAAAAAGTCATCATTAGAGATGAGCGAACCTTTTGATGTTCAGGTTCTGGTCGCCGAACGGGCATATGTTTGCCGAATAGATCAGCGAACAGTTCGTCGAATTTCCAGATCCCATTCAATTCAATGGGAGGCAAAATCAAAGGCTCAGAAAAGACAACACCTTTCAAGAGGCCCAGTTACTGTCAAACACAGGTTAAACTATTTTACAGTGGAGTCCTGATGTTTTGGCACAGATATTATCTTCTTACACTATTACTTAGCAAACTCCAACTCCGCTGTCACCATGTTTCTAAGCCCACTCATGAATGTCACACATATTCACTCCTTCCCCCTCCCCTAAGTAGTTAAAGACAGACTTAGCTCTGCCCACTATCTCTGCTGTCATCTGTGATTGGTTACCAGTATTCCAACCAAACTAAAGTCAGATTACTGTAAAAATAAAAAGTTAAAAAAAACTGTTGTTCCCCCCCTCCCCAAGTTCGATAACAGGCAAGTTAAATCCATCAGCTGTGGTCTTCAGGCTGCAGCTCTCTTCTGTACCCTTGCTGGGTAATTAGCAAAACTAAAGACCAGGCTAAAACATCCTTTAGTGTAACATGAAAAGCACTAAAGGGTGCAAGCTTACAATATATAGTAAAGTGAGACAATATGTAGCTTTGTGACATGTATCTATCTCTAAATCTATTTTTTCCCTCTATATACAAATCTATCTCTATTTTACATCAATCTATTCATCTATCCATGCACTTGAACACTACAGCTGAAAAGTTGAGTAATCTTTAAAATCTTAAAGGTTTTTAAAATCTTGAAAAAAATTAGAAGGCCACAGCTGTCGCAGCAGTGGCGCCCCCATTAGATGCGTCACTACTGGCGCTTCGTCCAGGCTTCCTTGCTGCCCAGGTGCATTGGCAGACAAGGTAATGGTATTTGGAGTTGATGGCACTCCATTGCTTTTTAAATAGAATAAGAGGGTGAGAGTGTCCATCCAGACATAAATATTTTGTGCTGAGAGCAAGCATGATTCCTAAATCTGTGTACATTGCCAGTCATATTTTTTACATACAGCAAGGGATTGCCAAATCCTTCAGTTTCCTCTAAAAAGGCTCTGTTTGGCCTGTAACCTGTGAATCTCAAATCCTCCAGTTTCCCAAAAAAAGCACTTTTTTGCCTGTAACCTCATTCTGAAATCCTTTTTCTCTTTTTCTTTCAATCATTATAACAGGTAAAATGAATTCATTCTTTAAAAAATAATATTTATTAAAGGTGCATATTTTCTGTATATTAACATGTTGTCAGTATTCACGCTATTTTGCACATGGCCGGTCATTGACCTGGACATTATATAGGTATCTCTATACACTGTCAGAGTTGTATATGACTTTTCCTGAAGAAGGGGCAAGTGTTAGCCCTGAAACACATAGAATTAAAGTCATCGTTCACAATATTTAGAGTGGATTTTTTCGACAGTGCCTTGAGTTGAAAATTGCGACAACGGCAAATGGTCGATTCTTATATCACTAGAGACATGTGACTTTAGCAGCCAATGAAACAAGCCAGCCAATAACACAAGTACTTGTGTCTTCAACTTGTGGATCTTTTATGCGTCCTGATTAGCTGTACACCAGGAACATCAACAAAAATATGCCAGGAACAAAAAATGGAATCCGATGCTGCTCTGACTTCTCTACAACCCCTCCCCTCATCAAACACATCCCACCCTCTATCATACAATGTCAGAAGGTAGAAGAAAAGATTCACTTAAACACAGCAATGCATTTTTAATTTGATCACTCACCTAACAAATCTGTGTTCACTGACTTTTTGGGAGATTACTCAGGTGTGCTGAAATGTAATTCAGTCAGTCTATAAACACACAGGCACTAATAGGACTATAGCACAACCTGCTAAGCCTCAAGAAAAATTTTAAGTGGGTCACTCAGGGTCACAACAGCTCAGGTCACTCAGATCTTCTTCAGGCATGTTGTTTGGTCTTGACCTCCTTCTGGAGTTGATGTTTGGTATCGGTCTTCGGGTTCCTTCAGAGGTCAATATTTGGTCTTCATGTTCCTTCAAGGGTAAATGTTACTCAGGCCTTCTTGGGGACTTTCAAGGCAATGGCAGCTGCAGGCCTGTTTTGCTGATCATACACCTGCTTCCTTCTAAATCTTGGTACCAACTTCTCCTTTTTCTTCTTTGCCCCAACATTTTATATTAGGTAATTATGACACAGCTGTCACCTGACTTAGCATCTCCTTCAAACTCTTCCCTCGAGGAAACACCTAAATGTTACTCAGGCCTTCTCGGAGATCTTGTCACCCATGGGGACTTCCATGGTAATGGCGGCTGCAGGTCTGTTCTGCTGATCGTAGATCTGCTTCCTTCTTTCTTTCAATGTTCTTTTTTTTTGTAAGTTTTAACAAACATTGAACTTACATCATTTCGTATACATAGTACAGGTTGCATAAACCCTTATATACAATAATCTTGGCTCCAACTCCTCCTTCTTCTTCTTTGCCTCAGCCTTTTATATTAAGTAACTGTGACACAGCTGTCACCTGACTTAGCATTTCCTTCAACTTCCATAGATGAAACACCTAGTTTTCCACTTGGTTCCTGGCTGTTCCTCTTGACCAATAGGTGGCTATGTTCTCCCACACGGACACTGCAAGATGTTAGCTAAGGCCGTCTTCTGCTGCTCCTACTTCCTTACAGCACCATAAAAAGTAGAATCATGAAAATGTGTTTACAGTGATCCACAGGATTTAATCAGACACAGAGATACATTTGTCTGGAGCTTTTCCTGGAATTGGCTGTTGCAAAGCTAAGAACCAGTATGTGAGGTACTCTTACCATGCAGTATTCAATAATTCACTCCTCCTTTATAATGTTGATTAAAATTTTAACTGAAGGCAAGCAAAGATACTTTGTTTTCATATTACAGTTGAATATGTAAAGGTGGACATATGCCTTAGATAGCTGTAGATTTCTTCTTATAGACTCTCTCACCAGACACATACATGCTTGACTTGGCAACAACTCTGTGTATTTTCAATGGAAGGAGGAATACATAGCTGGTAAACCCCTCTAAAATAACTTATCTACTTGGACAACAAAGCATTTGATGGTTTACTGGTCCTTCTGAACTTGTCTGGTTTACCCAACTTTTATCTTATTTGTATGGCTGCCTATAGAAGAGCCTATCGTTACAATCTTGATACCTGAACCAAGGGCAGCATGAATAAGAGCCTGGCTGTGCAATTGCAGCCAAGTATGTTTTGCTCTGAAACAGTTTGGAAAGGTGGCCATGGACTAGACGCATAGATGTGACTATTCTGAGACATACTAAGCCAGTGTCTCCCTGTCTTGCTCCCCATACTTTACAATTCTATTCAAATTACATACATGAGGATCAACTAGAGCAGGACAGGAAGAAGTCACCTTGGGATTTCAATAGACTACTCAGTTTTCATTCTATAATCCCGTTATTTCAATTTTTGTTTTCTCGGAAATACTGTAATTTCATAGTCAAACTCTAGAAAATTCTGCCTGTAATTCGTTAAATGTTTCCTTAAAGGTAGAGTTGTGGTTTGATGGGAGTTGAAGAACTGATACCGATATAAATTAAAAAATAATACCACTTAAAGTAGCTAAACCTCGTTTTTGAATTCCAAAAATGAAAATTACATGAACTTAAAGTCAGTTTCATCCTAAAACAATAACAATGCAAACAGAACCAAAATAAAATTGACATATGAGGATTCCTTTACATCTCTGGTCCCTATCACGACAGGATTCACTTCAACTGAAAAGCAGATAATGTCAGAAATAAAGCATTTGTATTTTAGTCGGTAGGCTTTATACTGAAGATAAAAGAAATACAACCTTATTTTCCAGAGTTTTAAGTCTATATCCCTGGATTTAGTACTATTTTTTCCTGTTTCAGTGTCTGGTCACTAGCTGCACCATGCAATGTCTACAATTGTTTGCCAGTAAGGAAATGTAAAGTTCTTGTCCTAGAGCTACAATAAATGCTTCTGACAAGAAAGAGGTAATAAGTGGATTTTGTAGTCCAATAACCTGAGACACAGTTATATATCATTGTTATTATCTTGAAGTGTAATTATCTTATGGATTCCAACCACGCCTTGAGACACAGTTGTGGAGATCAAGTGGGATTTGACACATTATTACAAATAAATATGATATTTTTGAGATAGATCTCATTTGGTGTTAACAACAGACTATGCTTCTCCATGGCAACTTTAACAAGAATGACAGATTGCAATTCTGACCATTTCGCTGAGTGACTTAAACCTTGCCTGGAGATATGATAATTTATTAGCAACCATCTAGACATGACAGACACATGGATACAAGTTGATCTGCATACAGTCTAAGCAGGGGTGCACCGAGCCCCACTGCCGCCTGAGCCGCGGCACTGATTACGGGGAGGGGGGGTGGGGGGGGGGTGCTATTGAAGCCTGTGACCGGGTCGCCACTGCCGCCTGAGCCGCGGCAGTGATTGCTGGCCATGGCCGTGAGTACCGGGGGGGGGGGGGGTGCTACTGATGCCTGGGGCCCCTGCCGCCCCTTCTGTGCCTCTCCCCCGGCGGTCGCCGCTTACCTCCGGTGCGCGGGGTGAGCGGCCGGCGCCATGACAGGGGGAGGCTGTTTGCATTGAGGCGCCGCCCCCTTCTGCACAGCCGCTCCCCCTGCCGGCTGCCGCCTGAATGACAGGGCTCACACTGTCCAATGGACGGTGCGGCCCTGAGTCTAAGAGAAAGAAAGCTTCGCCCATAAGTATCACATTGTGTCTTTGCCTAAAAATTGCAAATACCAACAACAGCACTAATCTTTAACTTTGTACAGTTTAGAAACAAATGCACTTGTGAGGTCAAAAAGTCCATAAAAAGTATAAAGTGACTAAAATATAACTTTTAATTTATATAACACTAATGTACTTCTCAGCTCTTTTCATTTCTCAGAATAAAATTACAAGAATAATTACAGTTGTGGCCAAAAGTATTGACCCCCCTGCAATTCTGTCAGATAATACTCAGTTTCTTCCTGAAAATGATTGCAATCACAAATTCTTTGGTATTATTATCTTCATTTAATTTGTCTTTAATGAAAAAACACAAGAGAGATTGAAGCAAAAAGCAAAACATTGATCATTTCACACAAAACTCCAAAAATGGGCCAGACAAAAGTATTGGCACCCTCAGCCTAATACTTGGTTGCACAACCTTTAGCCAAAATAACTGCGATCAACTGCTTCCGGTAACCATCAATGAGTTTCTTACAATGCTCTGCTGAAATTTTGAACATTATTCTTTGGCAAACAGCTCCAGGTCCCTGATATTTGAAGGGTGCCTTCTCCAAACTGCCATTTTTAGAGCTCTTAGTTCATAGGTGTTCTATGGGATTCAGGTCTGGACTCATTGCTGGCCACCTTAGAAGTCTCCAGTGCTTTCTCTCAAACCATTTTCTAGTGCTTTTTGAAGTGTGTTTTGGGTCATTGTCCTGCTGGAAGACCCATGACCTCTGAGGGAGACCCAGCTTTCTCACACTGGGACCTACATTATTCTGCAAAATTTGTTGGTAGTCTTCAGACTTCATAATGCCATGCACACGGTCAAGCAGTCCAGTGCCAGAGGCAGCAAAGCAACCCCAAAACATCAGGGAACCTCCGCCATGTTTGACTGTAGGGACCGTGTTCTTTTCTTTGAATGCCTCTTTTTTCTCTTGTAAACTCTAGGTTGATGCCTTTGCCCAAAAAGCTCTACTTTTGTCTCATCTGATCAGAGAACATTCTTCCAAAACGTTTTAGGCTTTCTCAGGTAAGTTTTGGCAAACTCCAGCCTGGCTTTTTCCTGTCTCGGGGTAAGAAGTGGGGTCTTCCTGGGTATCCTACCATACAGTCCCTTTTCATTCAGACGCCGACGAATAGTATGGATTGACACTGTCGTACCCTCGGACTGCAGGGCAGCTTGAACTTGTTTGGATGTTAGTCGAGGTTCTTTATCCACCATCCGCACAATCTCGCGTTGAAATCTCTTGTCAATTTTTCTTTTCCGTTCACATCTAGGGAGGTTAGCCACAGTGCCATGGGCTTTAAAATTCATGATGACACTGCGCATGGTAGACACAGGAACATACAGGTCTTTGGAGTTGGACTTGTAGCCTTGAGATTGCTCATGCTTCCTCACAATTTGGTTTCTCAAGTCCTCAGACAGTTTTTTAGTCTTCTTTCTTTTCTCCATGCTCAATGTGGTACACACAAGGACACAGGACAGAGTTGAGTCATCTTTAATCCATGTCAACTGGCTGTAAGTGTGAGTTAGTTATTGCCAACACCTGTTAGGTGCAACAGGTAAGTTACAGGTGCTGTTAATTACACAAATTAGAGAAGCATCACATGATTTTTCTAACACTGCCAATACCTTTGTCCACCCCTTTTTTTATGTTTGGTGTGGAATTATATCCAATTTGGCTTTAGGACAATTCTTTTTGTATTTTTTCATTGAAAACGAATTACCGTATTTTTCGCTTTTTAAGACGCACTTTTGTTTCCCCCACATTGGGGGTGAAACGGGGGTGCGTCTTAAAAAGCAAATGTTAAAAAAAAAGAAAAAAAAAATCTTACTGAGGGGGGTGGGGTGCATAGCGGGGGTGTCCGACACCCCCACAGCTCCTGCCTTGCCCCCAACCTCTGTGGCTCCCTCGGTAAGACTTGGGGGGGCTATGTACCAGGATGTATGTCCCCCATTCTGGGACATATATCAGGAGGGGGTTATAAATAATGGATGGAGGCATGGAAACCAGGATGGGGGCATATACCATATATCAGGAAGGGGCATATATACCAGGATGGGAGCATGCATACCAGGAGGGGGACCATATATCAGGAGGGGGCACATATACCAGAATGGAGACAAATATACCAGGATAGGGGACATACAATCAGTCTATAAGACAGACATTGGCATTATAAGACAGACCCCATTTAACATTAAAAATTATTTTTTTTCTCTTTTCCTTCACTAAATTTGGGGGTGCGTCTTATAATCAGGTGCGTCTTATAAAGCGAAAAATACGGTAAATAAAGATAATAATACCAAAGAAGTTGTGATTGCAATCATTTTCAGGAAGAAACTGAATATTATCTGACAGAATTGCAGGGGTGTCAATACTTTTGGCCACAACTGTATATACTAGGATGGGGACATATATGCCAGTATGGCCTCCTGGATGGGGTATATATAACAGTATGAGGGCATATTTAAAAGGATGAGCCAAGGATGGAGTTATATATACTAAGATGAGGTCCAGGATACGGGACATATCTACCAGGATGTGGGACATATATACAAGGATGTGACCAGGATGGGGTCATATATACCAGGATGATGACATAAATACCAGGATGTGGGACATGTATACCAGGATGAGGACATTTATATGAGAATGAATTATATATATACAAGGATGGGGAACCAAGATTGGGCCAAGGATGGGGACATATAAACCATGATTGGGACATACAGTGAAGGAAATAATTGTTTGATCCTTTACTGATCTTGTAAGTTTGCCCATTGAGTTGGTAGTTAAAGTTTACAGGCACGATGGGTTGCAGTATTCAGATAATTTACTCTCTGTCACTTATGCAACAGCCCACTGAGTGCTGGGTTCTCGGAGGCAGGGATCCAGCTACTCCCGGGTAGTAGGATGGCACGTAACCTTTACCCCTTCTCTTTCTTTCCTCGGTCGTCTCAGAGTGTGTTTGCTTCGCCTTGCACGTCGCCACACAGAGCTCTAAACCAGTAGCGAGGGTTTTTCTTACGGCCACTTTGTAGTATCTCCCTTAACCCTCTCTTTGCCACCTTTTCAGCAGATGTGTGCGGTTGTCGACTGTGTCATCATAGAAGTACTACAGCCTCCAGGTTGCTAGCTGACCCTGATCTGTCTTCTCTACTAGTCTTGGGGTCCTGGTGCCCCTGTTCTATGGCCTGGTCCCTCCACTGCCTGCGCCTGACAGTGGATGCAAGTCCCACAGGTGGATTGCTCACTGCCCGTGCCTCTGAGACCCTCTCTTCCTCCTGGAGCCACCTGGTTCTCTTTTTCTGCTCTTCAGTCTAGCTTCAGGATGAGTTCTCACTAGCTCCAGTCCTCTGGGCACTTCTCTCAAATTCTTTTCCTTCTGTGACAGGCTTTCTTCCTCTAGCTTCCATCCAACTCAACTCTCGCTGTTCAACTGTCCTTCTCCTACTGTTCAACTGTCTACCTTGTAGATCTTTCTCACTGTATTTATACCCTCTGTCATGTGTCCCACGTCATCTACATGTGTGCTTCCTAACTTCACTCGTAATCAGGTGCTCCCTCTAACTACTTCCTCTCAGCCATCTCCCTTACAATGGTTCCTCTTCCAGACAGGATCAGAGACTGTGCTCTCCTGTAGGAGCAATATCGCCCTAACCCTGACCAGGACCTAGTGTAGTGTGTAGCCTGGATGTCCCGGCACCAGTCTGTGCCCCTCTTACCCGAGAGTGGGATACTACACCCTAACACAGTGGCGACTGGATCCGCAGGGGCATCAAATTATCATGATGGGCATTAGGATGGTACATATTTACCAGGATGAGTGACATGTTTGCCAGAAAGGGGTCCAGGATGTGACACATTAAATCAAAAGGGGGACATTAATACAAAATTAAGAGGGAGGGGGGAAACTCATATGACTTCATACGATTTGCAAAGCTACACTGGCCATAGATTTGTGCAACATGCTGGAAGGAGGGCAGGTAAAAATTTTGCATTGGGATCCATTGGACTCAAGTTACATCACTGCTCTGCAAAAAAAAGCATTAGTGTTACTGTGTTAATAGGGAGGCACATTGGGATTCAGCATCAACCTACAGCACAGTAAGCACATTTCTTGTGTACAGTTAATTAAAATGCAGTCTAAAAAACTTTTCAATATTTAGGCAAAGGTTTGCTGGCTAAATGTACACTATGAGGCCACACTCTGGTATACATTTGGCTAGTGATTGTCTATGGGCACACTGGAAGTTGTTTTGAGAGCTCAGCATTGACTAATTAACTTATATGTTCTTTTTTATACAGTATACGGTATGTATTTGACAATTACGGTACTAAATTAGTGTCTATGCAAAATTTACATTTTGTACATGACCAATGCATGATATATTTTCCACTTGCAATTCATAATGTAAATACTTTGAAACAGTATTACATAATGATAAAGAAGTAGAGTGAAAAAGTGAAATGCATGAGTGCATACTCTGGTATGCACTTTTTGCTTTTAACTCTACCTGATTGGGATCACATTGCTCTTAGTAGTATAACTTTTTGCTTAACACAGACCGGCTGCCTAGCTCTCTCATTGCCTTACTATCGAAAAGATCTGAACTCCAATTAACCCTATGTGCTCTAACAGTTCAAGCCAAAGACTGTTATAGTTGGAGAGCGTTGTTGACGATTCTTCACCTAAGTTATACACAATTATCTAATTACCTCTGGAGAATATATATTTGCTGTATTGAAATTGGGCCTTAAACTCTTCAGACTTACACAAACTACTTTCAGAAAAAAAAGCCGCCATGCCACCATCACGCTTTTGGCGTCTGGCACTAGTATGCCCTCCGGTAATGTGATAACCACAATTAGAGGATGCAATGGGTCACAGACTTTTGATTTCGGCATGGGAAATGCATGTACTGTAGTTATTGTTTTTGAATAGAGGTTTTTTTCACTGTTCATCATATCACAACCAAATAGATCTGGCAAACTGTTATACTGAGATTAGATACAGCAGGCTGGGATTCCCTAGAAGAAACAGATGATGGGTTATATATTAGGTTTTGCTGAGGCAATAAGGGAAAGGTACCATAGCCAAGGAAAGAGGTAAGCACTGCTGTTGAACTTGGAAGTCTTTGAAGATGTAATTTGGAGGGGCTAATTCAAAGCACAACACTGCAATATAAACAGCCCAGATGCCAGAGAGGCATTCGTAAATATGTTTCAATAAGAGCTCGAAAAGCAGAACCAGCTGTGTTTGGAGGAAAAAACACTAAGATCCTTGTTGGTTTAGCTCTTTAAAGAGGGATGCATAAATGTATATGTTATGGCTTCCGCTTTTTACAGTAGTTAGAGAGGAAGAATGCTGGAAAATGCTCTAACCCTTTTTGGTAGGAGTGATTGCAATCAGGCACTCCAGGTGTAGGGTTACTAGGAGATGACCAGATGCCGAGCTCTCTAATGGAACCATTTTAAGTCCCAATTTCACTTAAAATATTTCATGATTTCTACCATCTTATTCTTATTACTGGGTAATCTGCACTGGTTTGGTTTACTAGATGTTGGAGATTTTATTTAGCAATGTCAGCTATCAAATGGGAGCCTATAATGAGCTAAAAAAGGTAAAATATCTAGCTACCTCTGGTGACTCAACTTCATATTTCTGAAATAGATATTATTTCCAAAGCTGTATGTGAAAGCATATCAAAATGGGTCTCAATACAAGTCTATGAAGGCAGAAAAAGGTCAAAATGAGGCTCTTATAGAGAAATATTGAGTTGTGACCTCCGACGGGCTCCATGGAACACTGGAGCTCACGGCAGGTTACAAATCACGGAGACTGCCCCGAGTGGCGTGGGAAACAGATGGATATGCTGGAATGTGAGTATAGGACAGGGAACAAAAGATTTAGATTTTATCCATTCATGACCAAGGATGTATATATGCGTCCTTGGCCATGTCCTGCCCCCTATTGCAAGTTCACACACTGAGTCCACATCCCCCTACACATCTCAGCTGATGACACTTAACAGCACCTCTCAGATCCAAGATCTCATCGATGATGTTAACCCTTTGGTTGGCGCTGTCAATTACTGAAAGCGCAATCCAAAACCAAGCGACGGGATTCACCCTGTTCCCTGCCTTGATCGGATTTCCCATGATTCGATCACGGGACCTCCATGCTTTATGTTGACGGCCCGGGGTCCTGTCTGTAATCACTTTCTGCTTAAGATCTCCCAGTGTGGTTTCCAGCAGAAAAATATAATTTCTCTTATGTTCAGATGTGCATCACCTGGAGTTGGGGACCTCCACTTTAAAGTGAACCTGAGATCTGATACAGGTTTATCTCTCCGTGGGAAGCAAGTATCAGGCACTGGATGTATGCTCTCAGCAAGGTAATTTTGACTCTGAAATGCTGAAGAAATTAAAGTCTCTGCCTATACACACACGTAGATCTGTTAATCCTGGGTGGTGTAAAGATGCTGGAGACCCGCTTGTCCAGGTAGTCAACAATGAGGTCTTCATCTCGGCTTTTATAGTATATTTTTCTCTGAAATGTTGCAGTGTTTTAAAGTCAAGAATACCTGAAAGGGATAATACACCCAGTGAGTGATACATGCTGTCCATGGATTGGGTATCCATATCAGCTGACAGGTTGACTTTAAACAATTCACTTTACTATGTTTATGCCAGCTTCATATGAGAAAAAGAAAGCTCAAAGACTTAAGGCAAAATTACATAAAGAAAAATATACATTGTTCGAAAGTATATGTTCAATTTTAAAATGGGCTGTGTCAAGATGGCTCCATTTAATATGTTTGGCGCTATATAAATAAAATTATTATTAATATAAGAAGGTGCTGATAGGTGCAAATCTGCCTGTATTTACCACTGTAGATCAGCTGCTGTGGCTGAAGGAAATGGATTTAATTATATATTTCATTTTTACTTTAGAACATGGGTCTACAACCTGAAGCTCGGGAGCCACATGTGGCTCATGTGCCTGTGATAGGCGGCTCACCACTTCCAGCTTGTTGCAGAAGCATCAAACTAGCAAACAGCTGTGAAGAGCAGGTCCCTAGATGATGACTTTTGTGAGTAGACCCACACAGAAGAGCAGATTTGGATAGTGGTAAGGTGGAACTCCTGCATCTAAGTATATGTGGCGCCCCTCTCACGCAGGTAGCCACAGACTTCTCTAATGCACAGTTGGATTTCCATGCAACATCTTCCACCCCAGCACAGTAGGGGGAGCTCTACTCACCGCCTTTAGGTGAGTTCCCCTATAAATACTGCTGCTGGGGGAGAAGTTAGTTAGAAAGTGCAGACGCTAGGAGAGCTGCGAAGACGTCCTGGTGGTCGGTGCCGCGGTTAGGCCTGAGCCAGTGACCCGGAGTGGCCCTTCTGATGTCCCGCAAGCCTAAGTGGGGACAGAAGGCAAGGAGCAGAGCCGAAAAGGAAGTGAGGAACTAGTGGAAGTTCGCACAAAGACGTACCGGACACCGGGGATCCGCACCTGTGGGATACTCCAGGACCACAGAAAACCCTGTCGCACTGTGGAGACTTTAGTCACCCGATCCCCCTGTGGATCAGAGAGAGGGAGCCAGACACAGCAGTGCACCACTGCAGTGATCAGAGAGGGTAACTCGTGGACTGCACAGGAGGAGAGAGCAGTGAGCAGTGACAGGAAGAGAAAGGAGGCCAGTCTGGCTGCATGCAGGCTGGGATTCAGCTACCACAGAGGAACAGAGGAGGCCTTATACCCACTTGCTATGGGGACCCACTGTGCACCTGGTCACCTGTCAGTGCCCTGGACATCTTTACCTGCCGTACCAACTGTAAACAAGGTAAAAGAGGCTTCTGCAGTGTGTGTACCTCACTCCTCTCTGCTCCCGGTGTCCCACATAGACTGCTCCATCATTCCTCATTCCGACCTAAAATTCCACTCCAAGCTGCCCCTTTACACTACGCTGCCCTGGGGGAACATCCCTGCCTTAGAGGGCTTTGCCAACTCAGCCGCGATACCATCCACCTCCGGCGGACTATGGCGGCGCTGGTGACCCATCACCAGATACTATAGGTGGCATCACGTGAACTGTATATAGAACTCCCCTGTAAATATACCCCTTTTGAAGTGTCACCCAGGACACAAGATCAGGTGCGGCCACCACTCCCGTGACACAGCGACGCTACCCCTGGAGCCTGATACCCGAGTATCCCAAAGCCTGGGGCTCGACATATACTGCCTCAGTGTGATTTTTGAGGAGAAGCTTTGCCTGTCCATTATACCAGTAATGGGGGCTCTGGGTGTCACTACTGAGGGACCGAGGGCTGGATGTGACTCTCAATGTCAGAAAGGTTGGGGATCTCTGCTCTAAAGTGACAGTGGTCAGTATCCAAAAGTTGTCTAAAGGTCCCTCAAACTGGAAATAATAAATTCTGGTTCATTTCTAATACTGGAAACAGAATAACCTACTGTAATCTAATGTGTAAATGGAATATTCAAATCTTCTAGTGCTGAAAATTAAAAGGTTGGTAAAACTCTTGTCTCTGAGCCAAATATCTGAATTCAATATGGCTTAATCTGAGTTATTTAACAAATATTGCATTCACATTTATTAGCTGTACATGTTGTAACAGTAAAATTTAGAGCCTATATAATAGTTTACAATAGTTCTATTATAAGTACGGTACTAAAGTCATATAAGTCATTCCTCTTATATACAGTAAGTTGGACAAGTAGTATCATTTCCTGCTTATTAGCAGCCAACGAAAAACATTCACACTGAATTACTTAGTAAGTTGAGCTTCAGAATTGGCATTGCTAAATAACTCAGTTCTGGGTCTTCAGTTAAGTAAATTAGGCTCTCGCCAAAGCAACCTGCATGCCTCATTACTCTGCCCATATTACATATTCAGTATGTGTAGTCTTATTTATATGCCCTTTTACTACAATGAGTGGAGCTGCACGGTGCACACTAACACAGGAATAATGAGTTACACCACAAGCTCTGTTTGCTTATATGATTTCATTTTCTTCAGGCAGATATGTATGTACCTTTATTCCTTCTGACAAGTATAGAGTTTAACCACTTTTGTTATTTTTCACCATACAGTTGTTATTACTTTTTAAGACAGCAATTCTAGCAAACTACCAATTAGCATTATCAAACATAATAGCATTTAGGCATATTATAGGTGTGAATTAAAGGGGTTGACAACTTCTTTACTTCTTTAGAGTAACTCAATCAGGTTTGCTTGCATTCTGGACGCAGTGTGTATTCTCTTGTGTCACTAGTGTCCTTTGCAGGAAATGAGCTGTCCGTGCCCACAATCAGGATTATGGGTGCAGAATGTTTTCGCTGAGTTCTCTAGCTCAGGACACTCACGTTTCCACAACAATAAATTGACATGCTGTGGATCGGAGAGTTGTGCCACATTTCAGTTTACAAAGTGTTAAAACGAAGCACAGTGGAAATAGGATTTCTATAAATCCATCCACTGTGCTTATAATGCAGAACGCAGTATTTTTTACGCAGTCAAACACACTACCTAAAAATGCAGCTAATCCTGAATGTGGGCACACACACTTATAATTTATTTCATGTGAACTAACTGCCATACATGAGCTCTTTACTGAACAACTTGCTTTTCGAAAGCTTCCTGTGACCTCCGATGCTCTCCTTGTCAGATGATGCCTGAGAATCTCCTGACTTCCGGTGATGCCATGTCAGATTCTCCATGACTTCCTTGATCTGGAATCTTACCTGACTTCAAAATTATGGAACCTCCACGTTGTGAATGGCAGGGCTCCATTTACCAGGGCTCATTGCTTCTGTGCATGCTTTTGAAGACACAGCCCCTTCATCCTCCCTGATACGTTTAGGCTTCCTAAGCCTTTACATGTATTTGTACGTATCCATATAATGTATATAAGCAAGAACCTGGATCTGATGATATGCTAATACAACAACACACCAAATGGGAGAGGATATATAAAGCATATGAGGAAGCTATGGATGGATAAAAGACTTGCATGTCATTGACTGAAAAACAACTAGTCACCCATGTTTCCATGTCATAAAAAGGAATCTATTATCACATCTTGGGATGGGTAAACTGCACTTCACATCCACAACACACGAACACCTGGAACAACAACAAGTTCAACCTCTCAAAATTCTGTTCAAATCCTGCAACTAGAGAGTATGGAAGCTGATCTGAAACAGAATCATAGATAAACTAAATACCATGAACCCTAGAGATTGACTGCAAAGGCTCAGCAGAGAAATAACACCAGACAGTATGCTAGGCAACTCCAAAAGAGCACTTGCCTCAATACCTACCACCACCAAAACTCAAACTAATAAACTGATCTATGCCACTGCCTCAGCAATCCTTGAAATGCTTGGCTATACTAACAAGTACAACAGAAGTGCATGCCCTCCTTGGAAAAGAAGACTGAAGAGAAAGATCAAGGTGACATGAAGAGAAGTCAGCCTAATAACAGAGATTACCGAAGAGTGTAAAATTCAAGATAAGACCAAGCTGACAAATACAAAGGCCTGACTCAATCTAAAGCCCTAGAGACTGCTAAACAAAGGCACACAGCATTGTTTCAAGACTAGGGAGGGTATGCTGAGAGAGGCTAAGGCGAAGAAAATAAATGCCCTGTTTTCCAAAGAACCATTCAAGATGTACTCCAACCTGTAGAGTGACAGCACAGAGGCAGCAACTCCACCACTAGCAGAGACTGAACAATACTGGAGGAACATACGGGAGAAGGAAAAAACACAACACCAGTGCAAAGTGGCTGCAAGATCTGAGAATGAAACAAAGTAACAACCTAGAAAAGAACTTGTCACCAAAGGCGTGTCAAGAACATGAAGATCTGGACGGCACCTGACCCAGACATAATCCATACCTACTGGCTAAAGAAATTTACATTGGTACATGAACACTGGCAAAACAGATGGCCAACTGCTAGAAGTAGACCACTACCCAGTTTGGCTAACACAAGGAAGAAGCATGCTGATTATGAAGGATCCTTACAAAGGAAAAATTCCATCCAACTACCACCCAATGACCTGTCTTACAACAACATGGAAACTCCTGTCAGGCTACAGAACTGTATTAAAAAGTACATGAATACAGCTCAGAAAGGCATTGAAAACAACTCAAGAGTCTCAAAGTATCAGCTGCTAGTAGATAAACCAGTCGCTCAAGACTCAGTATCCAGACGGACCAATCTCAGCACAGCCTGGATTGACTACAGGAAAGCCTATGCCTCAATGCCACACATATGGATCTGTGAAGGCTTGGTGCTCTTAAATGTCAACAGGAAATTAAGAGCCTTCTTCAGAAATTCACTGGGACTATGGAGGAAAACACTGGAAGTCAACGCAAGTCAACTAGCACAAGTGGCCATCAAATATGACATATACCAAGGTAATGCAGTGTCCTCATTGCTATTCTGCATAGGCTTGAAACATCTCAGTCATATAATTAGAGTCTAACTATGAATACAAGTTCTATTGTGGAAGCACCATAAGTCACCTCCTATACATAGATGACATCAAGCTGTATGAGAAAAATGAATAAGACATCGATTCACTGATCCACCTAACTAGGATATACAGTGAAGACATCGGGAATGTCCTTTGAACTAGAGAAGTGTGGCTGGTTGTCAATAAAGAGAGTCAAGATAGTCAAGACTGATGGAGTGGAACTACCAGCAGGGCACATATTGGGTGGTTAGACCTGCTACAAGTACCTCAGCAAACCATAAGGATACAGTAACCATGATGATGAGGCAAGGAAAGCAACAACATCCAAATACAAATAAAGGGTAAGACAGGTCCTGAAGAGCCAGCTCAATGGGAAAAATAAGTCCTGCAACATCAATACATTCACCCTGCCAGTTATCAGACACCCTCGCTGTCACAGTGTGCTGGGCAAAAGAAGAAATAGAAGTGCAGATTTGAAGACCCAGAAGATGCTTACAATGCATGGAGGTTTCCAACCCAAGTTAGTACCCAAAGATTGCATACCAACAGAAAGGAGGGTGTATTGTATTGGTGTCCAAGTCACCTTCATGGATGAAACAAGGAGTATCCAGAAAAATGGCATCAAATGCTTAGATATTGACAAAGAGCTTAAGGCAGCAACAACAACAGTCCTGGAAGGAAAAAAGGTAAATGAAGTGCCATGGCAAGTGACCATCTAATGTGCCATGTAACAAGGTTATGCTGCATGGAATTTACTGTTAATAGATAATGGAGGTGGCTAACATGGAGAAATCCTACCAGTGGCTGGAGAAATCTGGACTCCAAGACAGCACAGAGGCACTAATCATACTGGCACAAGAGCAGGCGCTAAGTACCAGGGATCTATCACACAAGACAAGACCCATGGTGCAGACTATGCAAAGAAACTTCGGAAACATTCCAGCACATAGTGTCAGGATGCAAAATGCAATCAAGACCAGTGTACTCCAAACACCACAACCAAGTAGCAGGAATTGTATACATGAACATCTGTACGGCTTATGTGCTAGATTCCCCTTAGTGCAGGTCGAAGACCCCAGAATAGGTTATGAAGAATAAATAGCCTAAAATCCTGTGGGCCTTCAAGATTCAGAGAGATAAGCAGGTGATGGCAAACCAACCACACATCGTGATAGTAGACAAGGATCAGAAGACAACAATGATAATAGATGTGGCAGTGCCAAAAGACAACAACATCAGAAAGAAGGAATATGAGAAGCTGGTGAAATGCCATAGCCTCAAAGAAGAAATGGAGAGGATGTAAAAGATGAAGGCAATAGTGATTCCAGTGGTGATGGAAGCACTTGGATCGTGACCCTTAAGTTGGCAGAATGACTACAACAGATCCCAGGAGCCACATTTGAACTCGCGGTCCAGAAAAGTTCTGGGAACTACTAAGATCCTGTACAGTAGTCTCAAACTTCAATACCTCTAGTGGAAGAGCTGAGAATGAGAAAGGACAAAAAAAAACACCCATGGTTGGTGAGAAGGTAGATTTTTTTTGTTTATATTTATATATAGAAACAGTATGTACACGTACCCTGTTCTGTTGCAATACATGTAATATAATAAAAGCCTGAGCAGGAGGCAGGGCGGGGTCCTTGTACACAGAATTGTGCCTTAGCTGCAGGAGCAGCAGAGATAGACAGGAGAGGTAAGTTCCAGGGGGCCGTGTGCTATACTAACACGGCCTAGCCCAGGAGGGCTGGAGGAATTCGGGGTGACCATAACGGAGGCCTTTGGCCTGAAGGACCGGGTTACTTTATATGAACTGTGTCCTGTGTACCGGCTGCGACCTGGATTCGGCAGACTGTGCCACCGCTGTGTGTAACAGCAATAACACGGGTCCTGTTTGAACTACTACGGTCTCCACGTGTTTCCTGACTTGCAATCCAGGCGCTGCCCACACCCTCTATAAATTATACAGTACTGAGCTAATGTTTTAGGCAAGTGTGAAGTGTTAACCTTCTCTCAGTGGGTGCCCACCAAAATTGGGGTTCTACTGGCTGAGGTTGTTCATCTTGAATTCTCTCAAATCACAGAGATTTTGATTTCTAGTGAGCTAGCAGAAGGTTAAAACTGTCACATGCACCATCTTGTGTTCTTGATTGGCTTGTACTATATGCAGTTATCTGTTGGTTTTTATCAGGTCTGACAGTTCTATATCCAAATGGGCCCCTTGTGCTTCTGAGCATGTTAAAGCTCTCTGTCAGGTCACCCATCACCCTTTACTGGCCATGAGGGCTGCAGTGTCACCATCTGGGGCAGTGCAGACACAGGTGCTCATTCTGACCTGGTTTTACACTCTGGGAGGTTTACTTCTGATACCCTGTGAAACGGGACACCGTAGCTCCCAGTGATTAGGCAGTTCAAGGTCCCCTGGTGGCAGCTATTGCCAGCAGGTACAGTATACAATGTCTGCTGGGTAAGCAGGTGATGGGAGGTGTTCCCTCCATTCCTCTCTACTTCTCTCGTCCATTGCCTCTTTGGACTGAAAGTGGACATTGGGCATTGTCTCAGTGATGTCAGGTGATTTCTGAGAGGCAGATTTAAACCTGCCATATCCTCTGCATAGTGCTGATTATTTCAGCTGTGTTTAGGTAGTAGAGGTTAGTTTTTGGTGTGCTTCTCAGATGGCTTCCTTGCTCTGGCTTCTGGTCCCTCTTTTCCTTACATAGTTTTGGACTTCACTGCTTCTTTTGGTTTACTGGTGAGTTTGACCCGGCTGTTGCTTCTTTGCCTGGTCACAAGCCACGATGTTACTTGTTGGCTGGGAAGAGCACTGCCAAAGCCGTCCCATTCCAGAACCAGGAGGCAGGTGAAGAGTACCTCAACCCTTAAGGGTGTGCAGTAGTGTGATAGATATCACAAAGTTTGACTGGCATAATACGCTTTCTAGCTAGCAGTCTGATCATTCCACCACTATGGTGCATTACAGTTGGTGACTCAATATGGTCTTACCTGAGTGTGGTACCCTCATCTTGTGTTGTCTGAGTACTGTTCTGCCCATGGGAAAGATTGCATTAGCTCCCTGCAGTATACCTGTCTCATTCAAAGGACAATTGTGCAGTTGGATTGAACTAGCGATCAATGAGGGAATATCCATCTCCCACCAATCCTGTGGGGCACAGTGCTCTGAACTGGGAGCAGAGAGGTATAAAAAAGGGCCTGCCTCTGACATCATTGTGATTTCTAAAGGACCTGATCTTAACGACCATGGCTCTAATTGGATTACAGCATTGCTCTACTGCCCAACACAAAGCTGAAAAATTCATTTGTAAAACTCAGGCTTGGACAATCCAATCACCTGACAATATACCAGACCAGCCAGTAATAGCACCCACTGAATTTAATTTTCTTTTTACTCTCAGAAGGACAAATAGTGGAATGGTAATTCTGCCAGTTAAGTGAACTTTTTGTACTGGCATGGGTTCAGGTGAACATTCCCTCCAGTTTCACTGAGTTGGATGTGATCAGTTGGACTTGGAATGTTGGAAAACACCTTCTTACAGACCTTAGTATGACCACCCAATCACCTGGATTCAAATGATGCACATCTGTACTTGCATTGTTATCTGGAATGGATGAAAACACATATTTATGCACCACATTGTCTTTCCTGCAGAACATGGACATGAGGTTCCATAGTACTGTGTTGCATTTGTAGCTCATGCAAGTGACACGCCCACTCTAGGGCCGTGGTACTCGTTATCAGGCCAGTTCTTACAGTTCTTTTTAGGGATATCAAGGTGGCCACCCGGTTCCGTGACCCTGGCGGTGTCAATTAAAAGTTCAGTTGACGGCTGAAATCAAAGAATGGGATATTCGTGATACCACCTTCCTTGTGCGGCCAGGTGTGGCCGCCACTGCTTCAGAACGTCTGGGGATGGTGACCGGTAGCCTGGATGATTTCGCTCCATGCAGGTGGAGCGCGGTCCCCAGGGCAAGGGGAAGGAGAAGTCAGTTCGTATCTTGACAGATGTTACTTAGGTCATCAGCACCCAGTGTGTCATGCAGCCTTTGGGCCGGTGGTCGCCACTAAGAAAAGTCTCACACACCACTGCTGGAGTTCCATTTCTTTTACTCAGTTGTTTCAGCATGGCTGCCAAGTGCTTCCCTTGCCAAGCTCTGGTTCAGCGTTTTGTCCAGAACCGGGACAGTGCAATCGAGCCTCTTATGGTGTTCCTGTCTCTCTCTCGGGTTGTCTCTTTCTTTCTCTTTTCTGTGTGTTCCTTTCTTTGATGGTACCTCAGCGCTATAAGCTAGTCTCTCCGCTCCTCTCAGCACCTCCACTAACAGAGCTCAGGTACCGACAGCCACGCGTGCTCAGTTGTACCACTCCCTGGTACTGCTCCATAGTTCGACCCCCTTCTCCAAGTTGTGCCGGGTGTTCGGCCGCAGCCCCCATTAGGAACTCAGGGCCTCTGGCTTTAATGGTTCGGGTTTACAGCATATGTGCCGTATTCAGGGCGAGTTCACTGCGTCGTCTACTAGCCCCTCTGTTCTCTCACCAGATATGGGCTTACGGGGATCTACGTCTCGTTCCGTACCCCAGGGGCTCTGTTGTTCTTACTCCACACCTGTTGGTCATTCCCTCCCTAGGCAAGCGTTGTCGTGCTCAAGCCCATGGGGGCTAACACCTCCTTACTCCTTCACTTTCTCACTCCTCCACTCTACTTCTACTACCTCCTGCTCTTTTTTCCTGCCCAGCTATGCTTGGGTCCTCCTCTTTTGTCTATCCACTGTCTCAGGGTCTTAAATGTTGTGTGTGTGGTGTGTGTGTGTGTGTGTGTGTGTGTGTGTATGTGTGAAGCTCAGAAGATGATGGGAAAAAAGGTGTGTCACGGTCCGCGTGGCCCAAGTCTAAGAAACTCACATGAGAGTCAGAGTTTAATAAAGTAGATCTTTTATTCTTCCACTCCTATGCGTTTTGGTGCCCCACTTGGCACCTTCCTCAGGGATATATCATATATATGTGTGAAGCTCAACTGCGCCATCCCAGCATCTGGTGAGCAGAGGCACAGCTCTCCCAAAATGGAGGAGTGCAGTACCCTTGATGGCGGCCTGCCCGGAGGGGCGCCACACAGATAGTATTGACCTTTCTTTGGGGCATTGCCAAAAAGTATTTAAAATATGAACAAGCCTTTCTTTCAAGTGTATCTGACTAAAAAAAGTGCAAGGAACAAGCACTCTACCTAGTTCTTACTTGTGTTTGTCATGGCCTTTTGAATTTTTAAGTAGGGTTCCTTTTATTCCATCCATTCCTTTTATTTTATCTCCACATTTCCACTGCTTTGTAGATGATAAGGAAATGCAATGTCAGCTCAATTTCCAGGACCTGTTTAATTTCCCTCATTTCTTCTCCAGTGTATTGTGTACCACTTTCCGTTTCTATGGTTTTTCGGACACATATGAATTTAGCAGAATTGTTTTATATTTAATTTGTCAGAAGTATTTTAAGCATTGGCACTTTTTACCAGGTAGGCTTTAGGCTAACCGGAAAAGAGATCTACACAAAACAGGACATATTCAGATATTTCCAGTCAAATGAACACTGGGTATAATATTCTGCAAATGATAAGTGAAGGAGAAACTTTGTCGCTATAATTCTTGAATAAAAATTATACGGCACTTTCCTGAAGTACAATGCAGTCAGTGATAGAGTCATCTTGATACGACTATGTTACAAGTCTACTCACTAACAATATATAAAGTAGTATCTCAGGCACACAACAAAGAAAGGAAAAAATCTTTTTGCATCAATTCCTGTTTTTATTGTCTTGTCAGAAAAAAGGAACGTTTCGGTTTCGCAGAACCTTCTTCAGCCAACTGACACTATATGATATAAACATAGAAAACATATATATATATATATATATATATATATATATATATATATGTAAAAAAATATATACAAGACATGTCAGATGATGATTCAGATCAATCATGCCATAAGACACAATGATAAAAAGAGGAAAACAAATGTCATATAGATATACATCATAGAATTAACATAATAATACATATGTGATAAGAGGCATAGCCCACATAAATGGAATAAAGTTGAAAATTAACATAAATAGATTCCACTATCATGGATTGTGACTTCTAAAGGAATATCATCTCAGATATCAGGACAACATTGTAGTTAAACATATGTTGGTGACAATCCATTTCGTAATGAAGTATATACCTGAGGAATAAAAGTCCTCAGGAACGTGCAAATTCATATATATATATGTGAGTTCAGCCTCGTTATGAGAACCAATGTAAGTAGGTTATAAGTACCTGTAGAGAGTACAAAAAAGTAATGGAGAGATAAAGGATCAACATAATAGGATACAGAGGACATCACCTCAATTATTTGAAAATATAACATCTAGCAATCACCTACTACTTAGGAAAAAGAGGACCAATCAGTGCAAGTATGGTCATAAATGTTCCCTTAGGTCAGTATGGACCCAGCGAAAGGGTCAAATAGTCCTAAAAAAAGAGAAAAGAGTACACATGTCACTCATAACGGAGAAGCACAAGCGAAGGATCAATAAGATCACATATCCGAAAATCGATAATCAAACAAATAACCTCTGCAAGGACCAAAGTAACCCACTGTGGTACTGCTGTTCTTATTTCAGAAGCAGCTATAAGAAAGTGAAAAAAAGGGGGGGGAGAAACAGTTGTAAGGGATAAAATCCCTGTGTCACTCCTCATTATCCCATACATTCCAGTAGTACTAAGCAATAGTGGTCAAATACCTTTTAGGTAAAGTCAGGCCGGTCTCTGATAGATAGGGACAGAAAAGGGATAGATAAAGTGATTAGAACGATCTCACCAGTGTGTAATGTTGTTGTATCTCTCAGACGCGTGCATACCGTCCGGTCAGGGGGAGTGCGGGTGATGGTAATGCCGCCACCTCCATGTTTATGTGGGAGAGGGGCGGGTGTATTGCGATTTCCTGTTTCCGCCGTCTGGAACGCAGGAGGCCGCTCCGGAACGCAAGCCGCGCATGCGCGTTAGCACCGCTACGTTCCCTATCACCTATCAGTCTGTCAGACCTATACAATGGAGCGTGGACAGCCGCAGACTGTATCAATAGATCTGCGGAATAAAGGAAAGGAAGAAAATAGGAAAAAGACATTAGTGGCATACAGTAATAAATACCTAACAATAGGGATAATTGTACATTAGTATACTGTACTAGAATGGTGGGATAAGATGTAAAATGATGAATTAACTCGTAGTGTTAAAACCCTGCTGGGATACATCAAATCCTTCAATTGAATATGTGTATATATATATATCCAGAAATACAGCAGTACAAATAAACCCTGGAAAAACACAAAGGTATATGATAAAACGGGAGAGCAACAGCCATATCACTTTGTGTTACACTAAGTAAACTATAAGAACACACATCAACAAGCAAGGCAGACCTCAAAGCAGTGTATGAAATGGAATCTACAAAACTACCTTCATTTTCAACATTTAGGGTCATACTCCCTATTCAGACCTAATGGAGACAGTGTCTGTAGGGTATGTATCCAGTATAGTTCTCGCTCTTTTAGTCTGGCTATGCGGTCACCCCCCCGACGGCTGGCAGGAACGTGATCAATGACTTGAAATCTTAATTGTGCCACATTGTGATTTTTAGTCATAAAATGATGTGGTAGAGGTAGGAGATTCTGACCACATCTGATAGTGGATTTGTGTTTGCTTATCCGGTCTCGGATATGTTGGATGGTTTCGCCAACATATCCGAGACCACAGGGACATTTAATCAAGTAAATCACGTAGCTAGAATTACAGGTAAAAAATTCTTTAATGGTATATCTCTTGCCAGTCCTTGGGTGGGTGAACGTTTCACCCTTAGTCATGTGTGAGCATTGGAGGCAGCCCAAGCATGGAAAGTTACCTCGTTTAGGTGTTGCCAAGAAAGTCTGCCTGGGGATTATTTTTGAAGAACCTATATCGGCTCTAATTAATTTATTTTTAAGATTGGCGGCTCGCTTATAGCAGAAAAGTGGAGGTCTGCTGAACTCTGGGACAGTAGGATAAGATAGGCCCAACAGAGGCCAATGTCTATTGATTATCTTCTTATACCCTGTCGAAAAAGGATGGTAAGTGTTGACACAAGTCACGTAGGGACCCGTCCGTTTTGTGCGTGGGACAATGTCTGTGTGGGACAATGAAATTGATCTAGGATAACCTCTTTCTCTAAACTTGTTCTCCATCTCTGAATGCCTAATTGCTCGCTTCTCTGGATCTGAGACAATTCTCGATACCCTCATATGTTGTGAATGTGGGAGGGCCTCTTTCAAAGATCGTGGATGACAACTGTCAAATCTAAGTAAGCTATTCTTATCCGTAGGCTTAACATACAAGTCTGTTTCAACATTGCCCGTTATACCAACACTGACAAGAGTGTCCAAGAAATTAACTTCTTGTGGTCCTACATGTTTGGTGAAGGTCAACCCAGGGGTTCTAGAGTTGATGTGTTCAAAAAAGATATCAAAGTCAGTCAGTGAACCCTTCCAAATCAAAAAGACGTCATCAATATATCTTCTCCAGAGTTTCACGTGTGTCTTCATCAGATTATGTGAGTAAATATGTCTGTGTTCAAAATACGACATAAATATGTTGGCGTAAGGGGGTGCCACATTCGAACCCATGGCGGTCCCCTTGCGTTGCATGTAGAACTGATCCTGAAACAGAAAATAGTTCTGTCCAAGTACCAGTTCTAAGGACTCTAAACAGAATTCTTTACCTGAAGGTGTCAGGTTACCATACTCATCAAGGAACCAATCTACCGCCTCTAAACCCAGTGCATGGTTTATGCTGGTGTACAGACTATTAACATCTAGTGTAACTAGCGAGCAGTCTGATGCTAATGTTCCGACATTTCTAAGGCAATCAAGGAAAGCAGATGTGTCTTTGAGATAAGCTGGGGTTTTCTGTACTAAAGGTGAGAGAATTTTTTCCAAAGTAATCAGGCTCGGTCTGGGCTGCCGGGTAACCGGTTAAAAGTGATGGTGGGCCCCCAGGCATTGTGGCCCCGCCCCCTTAGCCCCGCCCCCGAACGGGTCCCCCTGGAGCAGCGGTAGCATACTGATCGCTGATACCAGCGCCGGGCCCCCCCTTCACATGGATGTGTGCGTCTCCAAGGACGTACATCCATACCTCCCAAGTGTCCCGGGTCCAGCGGGACAATTTTCAGTTGTTCTCCCGCTGTCCCGGCCGGGAGGTTACATTTCCCGCACAGCAGAGAGTAGCTGCCGGCCACGCCCCCTATACAGTTTAGCTCCGTGTGTCACAGTGCTACGGTAGGCACTGTCCGGGGCGGCCCATTAGTGCTGTGCTCAATGCGTAGTAAATGTGTCTTTTTTTATTGAATAAAGTTTTGTGACTCTGGTGCACAAATGCGGGGATTGCTGGCACTGCCCTGCACGGCTCTGTGTTCCTCCCGCACTCTGCTCTCCCTCACCCCAGCTGTGGCCAAAGATTCCCTCCATCATTCTGCACTGAGGCTGCAGTGAGAGGCCAGCCTCAGTGAGGGGAGGGGGACGTCATTCAGTAGCAGGAGGTGGGCGGGGCCAAGTCTGTGCGGGAGGGGGAGAAACACAAGGCAGTCTGCCCTGAGGAAAGGGGAGAGAAGTGCAGCCACAGGAGCCCCCTCCCTCCTGTAATCTCACTAGCTGCTCAGCTGGCGCAGGAGGAGGGGGGAGAAGGAGAAGGAGGCCTCCTGCGTGTACAAGCCTCTGCTGATGATTCCAACTTCTCCCCCACTACTGTACTGCCATTTGATGCCCTGGAAATATGAAGAGAGTGAGTATATATGTATTCATACATATATCTTGTATGTATGTGTCATGTGTGTATGATGGTATGTGTGATGTGTGTGTGGGATGCATGAGTAACAGTGATGTGTGTGTGAGTCATGTGTGTGGTGTGTGAGTAATGCATGTGAGTGATGCATATGGCCTGAGAGTGATGCGTGTGGTGTGTGAGTGATGCGTCAGAGTGTGTGTGGTGTGTGAGCGATGCAGGTGATGTGTGATGCGTGGGGTGTGGGAGTCGTGTGTGATCTGTGTAAGTGATGTGTGTGATGCATGAGGTATGTGTGAGTGATGTGTGGGGTGTGTGTGAGTCATGCATGTGGCATGAGAGTAATGCGTGAGGTGTGTGAGTGATGCGTCAGTTAGAGTGATGTGTGTAATGTGTGTGTGATACATGGGGTGTGTGTGAGTCATGCATGTGGCTTGAGAGTGATGCGTGTGGTGTGTGAGTGATGCGTCAGTTAGAGTGCATGTGATGTGCATGGTGTGTGAGTGATGCATGTGATGCATGGGGTGTGTGCCATGTGTTAGAGTGATGCATGGAGGGTGTGAGTCATGCATGTGGCGTGAGTGATGCGTGTGGTGTGTGTCGTGTCAGTTAGAGAGATGCGTGTAATGTGTGTGAGTTGTGTGTGTGTGTGATGCTTGGGGTGTGTGAGTGATGTGTGGGGTGTGTGTGAGTGATGCATCAGTTAGAGAGATGCATGTAATTTGTGTGGTGTGTGAGTGATGCATGTGATGTATGTGATACGTGGGGTGTGTGAGTCATGCGTGTGGTGTGAGAGTGATGTGTGTGTGTGATGCTTCGGATGTGATGCTCAGCAGCCTCATGTATTGCATCTAGACCTATGAAGATTAGACCAGGTTAGGTCTATCTGTTAGATCAGTCCGGGCATTGTGCTCCTTGCACGGCCGGTGGAATATGGCCGTCTGATCTTGGCCTTAAGGCTACGTTACACGTAGCGATGTTCCAGCGACCCGACCAGCGATTGGGATCGCTGGAACATCACTATGTGATCGCTGATGAGATGACAAACAAGTAGATCTCACCAGCGATCACCCAGCGATGTGCCGACACCTGACGGTCGCTGGGCTCGGTCAGGGTGTCGGGTGCACACTGGGTGTTGCTGATCATTGCCCCTGTCACACATGGCGATGCATGTGTGATAGCGGCAGACCAACGATTGGAAAATGGTCCTGGCCATTCCTCAGCAATCAGCGAGATGATCGCTGGTCGTTGCGGCATGTCACACGCAGCGACGTCGCTGCCGAGGTCGCTGTAACGTCACAAAACCTGTGATGTTGCAGCGACATTGGCAGCGATATCGCTACGTGTAACCCCACCTTTAGGCTGCTCCTCTCCATTCTGACATTACGTTAACGTTTTCCATTTTGAGAAGTCGACAAATGGAATTATAGTTTGAGATGAATCCATTGCATACTGATATGAATGGAAGTAAAGGGGCCTGATTGATTATTGTGGGATCTATCTGTTTCCATATTTGAATGGAAGGAAAAGGGCATCATGCAGAACGTTTTCTGTCCTAATACAACATATAATCCAGGTGCCCCCAATAATCAGTGGGGTCCTACTGTTTTTCTCTGAGTTATTCAGCAGATTCATTTTAGACATTAAAGGCCCCGTTACACACTACGCTATCGTTAATGATATCGTTGAAACGTCACGGGTTTTGTGACGTAGCAATGACGTAGTTGCGTGTGACATGTAATTTCAACCAACGATAGGTCATTTGATCGTTGATCGTAGGTTTATGAACAGGACCATAAATTAGTCGTTGGTCGTCCGTACAACGTACAGCATCGGTGAGTGTGACACCTTGATAACGATCTCATTTACGACTTCGCCTATTCAGAACTGAGGAACATAGACATCCAAACGACTGCTAATATTGTTAGCTTGTCGCAGAGTCGTTGCTGCGTCGTTCAATATATCTATACATGTGACATCTCACCAGCGATCACTAAACAATGTTCCAGCGATCTCGGCCAGGTCGGATCGTTGGTCGGATCACTGGGACATTGAAGTGTGTAACACGGCCTTAAGGCTGTGTGCCAAGTTTGTGGTTTTTTTATGTGGTTTTGCTTGTGGATTGTCACAAATCTGAAAGAAAATCCTTGTGCCAGCAGAATCAGTGAGAATCCTGAAGTGATGTGGCCACGTTCAGGATTTTTTCCTTGCAGATTTTGGTGCAGCATGTCTATTGTTTCTGCATTTTTATCATTGACTTCATTTAAAGAAAAAAAAACGCATCAAATCTTGGCAAAATTGCACATTTTTACCTCTTTGTATCTACAAACAGAATTTCATAAAACAATTGAGAAAGTCGTCCCTGACATTACATCTATAAGGGCCCCTTTACACGCGGCTACATTTCTTGGGTGGCTACAGGTAACTTACTGGTTGCAGTGAAATCATGGAGACAAGGTTCTATCTTGTTGCTGTGTACAAATGGAATAATCTCTCCATGATTTCACTGCAACCAGTAAGTTACCTGTAGCCACCCTAGAAATGTAGCCACGTGTAAAGGTACCCTAAGGGTACCGTTAAACGGCACAACATCGCTGTGATATCGCCTGCAACTTCATGGGTACTATACACGGTACTGTGGACTCAGAGTCTGTGTCCATTTTGGGGGAGTTGGATTGAGGAAAACTGAGGACTTGTAGTCGTAGGTTTGGCTACTGACTCCACAGCCCTGGCTATAAAATGAACAATGCTGTAGGGCAGGCACTAGTCTCAGCCGTCCTGCAGCGTTCTATGATGGGGCAGCCCATAGTGTGTGCTGTCAGTACTAAACATATCACATGATCGCGAGCGGCCAGTCAGCGTCGGGAACGCCCCTCTGACATCAGGTCAGGTCCTGGCAGAAGACACCTCGCCTGGCCTCATTACCGGACACCGGGAAAAGGCGTCGGACAGGTAAAGTATTTCATTCTTTTTTATTTTTCATACACTTGCCTCTGTTTAATTTACATTTCGCAGTGTATATTAATACACTGCGAAATCTAATGGGGCTGTCACAGAGGGGAGGAGGAAGCTGGATTCTTCCTAACCTCTGTGACGTCACCTGCGATTTCTGGAGTAAAGAGAGAGCAGTGTGTGAAAGCCCCTGTGTACTTTGTTGCGCTTTTTTGCTGAAAAATGCAACAAAAAGCGCGAGCAAAAAAGCGCAACAAAATACGCAAATGTGTGAACGCAGACTAAAACGCATCAACTGAATAAATATATAAAGATTGAGGAGAGGAACCGGACACTGGTGGAATGCTGCAGTTTACGGCACACTAATTAGTGTATGTGGAAAACAAACGGTGTTGCTTAGTCTTCAGCACAAGTGCAACAATTTATAGCAATGAGGAAAGACGGCACTCACTGAAAGGTTACTTGCAGAAATGTCTTTAATCCAAGTGCGAAGGTTACATGGTGCAGGGAGGGTTCAGCAGAGGGGGACGACGGTCACTGTTTCATGCTAAATACGCTTCTACGGGTCCACAGCTCACAGCTCATAGCATGAAACGGTGACCATCGACCCCCTCTGCTGAACCCTCCCTGCACCATGTAAACTTCGCACTTGGATTAAAGACATTTCTGCAAGTAACCTTTCGGTGAGTGCCGTCTTTCCTCATTGCTATAAAGTGCATCAAATGAATTGGAAAAGGAAAAAAAAATGCAGCAAAAATGCAATAATCAGAAGTTTAATATTAATAAGGGCATCTGTTGAATGTTTGTCACTTGTAAATGGGCGTGGCTTGGGTGTGGCTAGGGGTGTGGCTAAAACTTGCGTGCGCGCCACATCTTTTGTCCCTCTTTCTGTTCTTCATAAGTTGGGAGGTATGCGTACATCCATGTGTCTGCATGACCAGTGTGTCGGAGGGGAGGTGGCGGTGCTGGCGCTGGCCTGCGTTTAAGCAGGCTTGTATCGGCGTGTGGCCGCTTCTGCACTCTGGCCCTCACACTGTGAGGCAGCAGTGGCAGCTGCTTGTTATCTCCAGCCGAGAGCAGGGCAGTGTCCGCGCCTCCTCCTGTAGTGCTGAGCGCTGCTAGGCAAGTACAGCCCGGCTCCCGGGGGCGGCAGTGAGTGCCGGATGTTGGAGGTGCACAGACAGGCAGAAGCTAATGTCTGCCGCTGAAGCACCTGGTGGGGGGGATGGCGGCACCAAGCTGAAGCGGCTGGTGGTGTGCACGGTGGAGCAGGTGCGGGTGCTGGGCGCTGGCCAACCGCTGCATGCTGATCACCAGGAGGAACTTACAGATCCTGTAACAGGTCAGAGACAGTGTTCTGTGCCCCTGCCCCATATACTGTGTTCCATCTCCATATACTGTACCCCCCTAAATTGTGTGCCCCCTCCCACTATACTGTGTGCCCCCCATACTGTGCCCTCCCCATATACTTTGTGCCCCCATACTGTGCATGCCCACCCCATATACTGTACCCCCTATACTGTGTGCACCCTCCCCAGTGGCGTAACATCCACGGTCACAGCTGTGACCAGGCCTGAAGGTACAGGGGCCCGCCGACCCCTGGCGGCATCCGCTTTACATGGATGTGTATCCCTGAGGACGCACATCCATGTCCCCAGCCGCCAGATGTATAAAGTCCGGCAGCACCGTTCTCTCGCTGCCCCCGCTACTGTCCTGGCCAATCAGCCAGTCGGCGCACGACCTCAGCTACTGGCCTGTGATTGGCTGCCAAGGTGGCTCGTGGCATGTGATTGGCCAACACAGCGGCACCGCAGTCATCTCCTTGCCTCAGATGCCGTTAGTGTATGGTGTCGCTGTCCTGGCTCCTCCGAGCTTCTGCAGGCTGAGAGAGGCGCCGGTAGGGTGGACCGGTGAGTAGTGTCCCTGTGTGTGTGTGTCCCTGTGTGTGTGTGTCCCTGTGTGTGTGTGTCCCTGTGTGTGTGTCCCTGTGTGTGTGTGTCCCGGTGTCTGTGTGTCCCGGTGTCTGTGTGTCCCGGTGTGTGCGGTCCGTGTCCCTGTGTGCGCGTCCGTGTCCCTGTGTGCATGTTCGTGTCCCTGTGTGTGCATATGTGTCCCTGAGTGTTTGTGTGTGTGTATGTGTGTTGGGAGGATATATGCTATATGGAGGGTTATGAGGCTGCATTATTGCATTATACTATATGAAGGGCTGTGACGCTGCATTATATTATGTGAAGGGCTGTGAGGCTGCATTATATTATATAAAGAGCTGTGATGCAGCTTTATACTATATGGAGGGCTGGGACGCTGCATTATACTTTTATGGAGGGCTGTGAGGCTGCATTATAATATATATGGAGGACTGTGAGGCTGCAATTTACTATAATGGAGGACCATACATACCAGGATAAAGGCATATTCCAGGAGGAGGACCATACATACAGTGGCGTACCACCCACGGTCGCAGAGGTCGCAAGTGCGACCAGGCCCGGAAGTCTATTCCTGGCTGCTCATCCAGAAAGTGAGGACACACTGTTGCTGAATACTCACAGAAGAGAAGTGGAGAGGTGAGAGGAGGAAAGCGCCGGGGGACACAGGAGGAGGAAAGCGGGGGAGACAGAAAAAGGGGACAGAGGAGAAGGAGAGCGGGGGACACAGGAGGACTGGGGATAGAGGAGGAGCAAAACGAGGGATGCAGGGAGACGGAGGAGGAGAGTGAGGGAGACAGAAGAGCGGGGACACAGGAGGAAGAGAGTGGGGATCACAGGAGAACTGGGGACAGAGTATGAGGAGAGTGGGGGACACAGGAGGAGAGCGGGGGACAGGAGAAGGAGAGCAGGGGACAGAGGAGTAGGAGAGCAGGGGACACAGGAGAACGGGGACAGAGGAGGAGGAGAGCGGGAGACCTAGAATAGGGGAACATGGGGGCCCAAGACGTTATTACTATATGGGGGCCAGAATGAGGAACTTACATTATTGGTTTACGGTGGGAAGTGGGGACATATTTACTGTAGGGGCCAATCAGGCGACATTATTACTGCTGTAATATAATTTACTTTTCCATGAGGGGAACCAAAGGGAGGCCTTGTTACTATGCGAGGCGGCACGATGTCGCTTTTTTGGTCGTTTGATGTAGTGTAGAAATCTTGGGAAAAGTGTGGAATGTGCTATGGAAGTGATCAGTTTTATACAGTAGATAACTGTGTTATTTTCTGCAGAGATGAGTCCTGGCTAGAAGACGTGATATTTGTCTGCGACAGGGGACGAAGCAACCTGAAGATGAATGACTTCACCAAGATACATCTCTGGTGAGTAGGTGTATTACCTATCCACGCACACTATACACTATATACAGAGCTCCTGTGTATAATGTCACTGGTGATCTCTGCATCACCTGTACACTGACACTATATACTGAGCTCCTGTGTATAATGTCACTGGGGTTCTCTGCATCACCTGTACACTGACACTATATATTGAGCTCCTGTGCATAATGTCACTGGTGTTCTCTGCATCACCTGTACACTGACACTATATACTGAACTCCTGTGTATAATGTCACTGGGGATCCCTGCATCACCTGTACACTGACACTATATACTGAGCTCCTGTGTATAATGTCACTGGGGATCTCTGCATCACCTGTACACTGGCACTATATACAGAGCTCCTGTGTATAATGTCACTGGTGTTCTCTGCATCACCTCTACACTGACACTCTATACAGAGTTCCTGTATATACATAGTAACATACATAGTAACATAGTTTTTAAGGTTGAAGGAAGACTTTAAGTCCATCTAGTTCAACCCATAGCCTAACATGTTGATCCAGAGGAAGGCAAAAAAAAACCCATGTGGCAACACTAATCTCCACATTGGGGGAAAAAATTCCTTCCTGACTCCAGATACGGCAATCAGACTAATTCCCTGGATCAACGCCCTATCAAAGAATCTAGTATATATAACTGGTAATATTATAGTTTTCAAGAAAGGCATCCAGGCCCTTCTTAAATGTTAGTAGTGAGTCACTCATTACAACATCATGTGGCAGAGAGTTCCATAGTCTCACTGCTCTTACAGTAAAGAATCCGCGTCTGTGATTATTATTAAACCTTCTTCCCTCCAGACGTAGAGGATGCCCCCTTGTCCCAGTCTCAGGCCTAAGAGTAAAGAGATCATTAGAAAGGTCTCTGTACTGTCCCCTCATATATTTATACATTATTATAAGATCACCCCTAAGCCTTCGTTTCTCCAAGCTAAATAACTCCAAGTGTAATAACCTGTCTTGGTATTGCAGACCCCTTAGTCCTCTAATAACTTTTGTCGCTCTTCTCTGGACCCGCTCTAGTTCAGCTATGTCTTTCTTATACACCGGAGACCAGAATTGTACACAGTATTCTAAGTGTGGTCGCACTAGTGACTTGTATAGAGGTAAAATTATGTTCTCCTCATGAGCATCTATGCCTCTTTTAATACATCCCATTATTTTATTTGCCTTTGCAGCAGCTGCCTGACACTGGCCACTAAATGTGAGTTTGTCATCTACCCATACACCCAGGTCTTTTTCAGTGACCGTTTTGCCCAGTGTTTTACAATTAAGCACATAATTATACCTTTTGTTTCCTCTGCCCAAGTGCATGACTTTACATTTATCCCCATTAAAGCGCATTTGCCATTTAGCAGCCCAAGCTTCTAGTTTACATAAATCCTCCTGTAATATAAAATTGTCCTCCTCTGTATTGATTACCCTGCAGAGTTTAGTGTCATCTGCAAATATTGAGATTCTACTCTGTATGCCCCCTACAAGGTCATTAATAAATATATTAAATAGAAGCGGCCCCAACACTGACCCCTGTGGTACCCCACTGTTAACTGTGACCCATTCTGAGTGTGTTCCATTAATAACCACCCTTTGTTTCCTATCACTAAGCCAGTTCTTAACCCACTTACACATATTTTCCCCTATCCCCATTGCCCTCATTTTATGTATCAACCTTTTGTGTGGCACCGTATCAAAAGCTTTTGAAAAGTCCATATACACCACATCCACTGCATTTCCTTGGTCCAGTCCAGAACTTACTTCTTCATAGAAGCTTATTAGATTAGTTTGACAGGAACGGTCCCTCGTAAAACCATGTTGATAATGGGTCATGAGGTTATTTTTCTTCAGATACTCCAGTATAGCATCTCTTAGAAAACCCTCTAGGATTTTACCCACAGTAGAGGTTAAGCTTACTGGCCTATAATTTCCAAGTTCAGTTTTTGTCCCCTTTTTGAATATTGGCACCACATTTGCTATACACCAGTCCTGTGGTACAGACCCTGTTATTATGGAATCTTTAAATATTAAAAATAATGGTCTATCTATGACAGTACTTAATTCCTGCAGCACTCTGGGGTGTATCCCATCTGGGCCCGGGGATTTGTCAATTTTAGTGATTTTTAGACGATGCCGTACTTCCTCTTGGGTTAAGCAGGTGACGTTTAATTGAGAATTTTTGTTATCACTGATCATATTGTCTGTCATGGGATTTTCTTGTGTAAATACTGTTGAAAAAAAGTCATTTAGCATATTTGCTTTTTCCTCATCCTCATCCACCATTTCACCCAGACTATTTTTAAAGGGGCCAACACCATCATTTTTTAGTTTCTTACTATTTATGTAGTTAAAAAATATTTTGGGATTCTTTTTACTTTCTCTGGCAATGAGTCTCTCTGTCTCAATCTTTGCTGCCTTGATTTGCTTTTTACAAATGTTATTTAATTTTCTGTATTTATTTAATGCTTCATCACTACCTACTTGCTTTAATTCCCTAAATGCTTTCTTTTTGTCACATATTGCACTTCTTACCGCTTTATTTAGCCATAGTGGTTTCCTCCTATTTCTAGCATGCTTATTCCCATAGGGTATATATTGTGCACAGGTCCTATTCAGGATGCTAATAAACATCTCCCATTTGTGTTGTGTACTTTTATGTCTCAGGACATCGTCCCAGTTTATTGCACTAAGATCATCTCTCAACCGTTGGAAATTTGCCTTCCTGAAGTTTAGTGTCCTTGTGGCCCCTCTACTACACGTCTTAGTAAAGGATACTTGAAAGCTTATTAAGTTATGATCACTATTACCCAAGTGACCTCCAACCCGTATATTTGATATGCGGTCTGGCCTGTTGGTTAATATTAGGTCCAGCAGTGCCCCCCTTCTTGTTGGGTCCTGAACCAGTTGTGAAAGGTAATTGTCTCTTATAGTTTTCAAAAACTTATTACCTTTGCTGGAACTGCAGGTTTCTGATCCCCAATGTATTTCAGGGTAGTTGAAGTCCCCCATAATAATGACTTCTCCCTGAGTTATTACCTTTGCTGGAACTGCAGGTTTCTGATCCCCAATGTATTTCAGGGTAGTTGAAGTCCCCCATAATAATGACTTCTCCCTGAGTCGCTGCTTCATCTATTTGCTTTATGAGGATATTCTCCTCCACTTCCATTATTGTTGGGGACTTATAACAAACCCCTATCAGTAATTTATTATTTTTCCCCCTCCCCTTATCTCCACCCACAGAGACTCTACATTTCCATTAGATTCACCTATATTATCACGCAGGATGGGTTTTAAGGATGATTTTACGTATAAACATACACCTCCTCCTCGCCTATTTGTACGGTCATTTCTGAACAAACAATAGCCCTGTAAATTAACAGCCCAGTCATGGCTCTCATCCAGCCAAGTCTCCAAAATCCCCACCATGTCACTGGTGTTCTCTGCATCACCTGTACACTGACACTATATACAGAGTTTCTGTGTATAATGTCACTGATAATCACTGTATTTACACTGACCAAATATACAGAGCTTTTTTTAATCATCATTATTGTAGTATTATTGGTCACTTTTCACACTGAAGAAGAAACAGCTGGGCACCACAGAGTATTGACATGTGGTAGTGGGTCTGGCACCAAACTTGTGGTTTATCAGGTAAGAGGAGAGGGGAAGGAGCAGACGACGGCAAACCATTTTGAGCTGGGTGGTGCTTCTATGGGTTGACCGGATTTTATTGGTTACCATGTAGTGGCATTATGTGCTCTGGTCCATGGCGTTGTGTGTTTGTCCCTTGAATGTGGAATTATTCAATTACAATATGTCGGTTATATGTGGTCTTATCAAGTTGTGGCAGTATTTATACCATGCACGTGGTAGTATTTGATCACAGTTTAGTAGTAATATGTGCTCTGATCACAGTGTGGTGGTATGTCTCCTTTATATGTGGTATTACTGGTCTTGGTGTAGTGGATTGTGGTTGATTATTAGTTTTTTTCTGATATCAATAAGGGGAAAATTCTTTATTTCCAGTAGATATTAAAAACTTGGTTGCTTAACCCCTTCCTGTCCTGTGACACAGCAGCAGCAAAATGCACTTACAGAGGTTCTCCAGAGAAAGCAAGTAATTATCTCGTCTAAGGCCACGTTCACACAGTGAGTATTTGGTGAGATTTTCACTTCAGTATTTATAAGACAGAAGCAGGAGATGGTGAGAAATGCAGAACATATATTACTTCTGCTCCACTCCTGGTTTTGTCTTACAAATACCGAGGTAAAAAAATTCACCAAATACTCAGTGTGTGCACATGGCCTAAGGATGTGATAAGGTATTAGTTGGTGGGGGTGCGACTGCTGAATGTGCAGCTTTTATCCCCATTATGTGTCCAAAAAATAGAAAAATATCCAGCATAGAGTCCTGAGATCTAGATCCTTAAAAATTAATTATATTAGAAAAGTATTAAAAAGCACATTTAAATCAATGTCCTTAAAGACATTCCTTAGTCATAGGTTTGTTTTGTCCCCATTAGACTGGAGGTGATGTATGGCTCGCCCATGATCCCTTCACTCCCTCAGTGGCTGTGAGTGCTGTGTTTGCCTTTTTCTGGGAGCTCCAATGATAATGAATGGAGCCGCGGTCACATCATTACCGGCCGCTGCAGTTAATAAAAGGTGTAAAAGTTTCACATTCTGCCGACGATGTGGTTTTGATTGGTCGGATTCCACCAATAACTAAGTGATCACCTGCCGAACCTGACGATTGTTGGTAACTTGTTTTCACCAAAGTATCCCTTTAATGTACACTACAGTAATGGTACATCGCAGTAATGGTGAGCGCAGAGTGATGTGCAGGAGTAACTGCTATAATGGGTATAACAGCTAACAGGTATTTGCATATAGCGGGTGAGTGGGCCCCTGGAGTCAATTTCCCTGGTGGGCCAAAGACACCCCAGTCCGACCCTGAAAGTAATTGAGATAGGGGAAAGTAGTGAGTCAGTTGATGCGACTATAGGTCTGCCTGGTGGATTCCTTAGATCTTTGTGGATCTTCGGAAGTATATAAAAAACTGGAGTTGTCGGATGGGGGTTCTTCAAGTAACAGGCCAATTTATCATCAATGGTACCCCTTTGTAAATGCCTCTGTATGTGAGAGTCGATCATTTTAGAGATTCTATGTGTCGGATCTTGTGATACTGTGGTATATGTATCTGTATCAGCGAGTTGCCTCTTAATCTCGTTCACATAGTACACACGATCGAGAACCACTATCGCACCACCTTTGTCAGCTGGTTTTATAATGATATCCCCATTATTTCTCAAACTCTCAATGGCTTGAGATTCAATACAGCTAAGGGTGCCTTCACATTAGCGTTTGGGGCCGCAGCGTATGCTGCGTTCCCATACGCATTCAAACGCATGCGCACTGCGTTCCTGTGTTTAACATAGGAACGCATGGTGCCTGCGTTTGCTGCGTTCGGGTGCGGATGCGGACGATATCTGCTCCTTCCGGTGTCCAGCATCCGCACCCGGGACGCAGCATGTTGCATTTTTTGTGCGTTTGGGGATCTTGGAAGATCAGCAAGCGTCCCCAAGCGTACAAACAATGCATTGCCGTCAATGGGTCCGCAGTGTTCTGCGCTTGACAGCGCTGGAGAACGCTGTGGACCCATTGAAAAATCTCCCGGTGGCCGCCGGTGATGTCACAGGAGCTCACCGACGGCCACCGGGAGATCAGCTCAGCCTCTGCTGATCTCCTCCTCCCCGCCGCCTGTAATTTGCTAGCGATGTCGGCGGGGAGAAACAGCTGATTTGTCAGCTGTTTGAATCTTCCCGCGCCGACATCTCCTCTCGGTGTCGGCGCGGGAAGATTCAAACAGCTGTCAGATCAGCTGTACTCCCCGCCGACAGTCCCGGAGCTTACCGGCGGCCGGGGGGCAGAGATCTCCGGCGCTGATCTCCGCCCCCGGCCCGCCCCCGGACAGCGCCGATTGGCTGCCGGGCTCCCTAGTGATGTGTCCGCAGGCGGACATTATCCGCTGCGGACACATCAAAGTGTCCCTGCTTTTGACAGCGTTTGTGTCTGCATGCCATCAGCATGCAGACACAAACGCTAATGTGAAGGCAGCCTAAGATTATGTTTGAGGTGTAACTCCCCTTTCTTGATATCCTTGATCATCTTATCCATGTCTGTTTTAACAAGTGTTATATAAGTCTCGATTGGATGGTATGTACGAGGTGGTTGAAAGTTACTACGTGTCTTAATGTTGAGACTCCGTTTAGTGAAAGTCATCAACTCATTGGTTGGTGTAGGGGAAAGGGAGTTATCTGTCACATCGGTTCGTCCTGAGAAGTGTGCCTTAAGTCTAAGAGACCTAAAAAACGTTCACCCACCCAAGGACTGGCAAAAGATATACCATTAAAGAATTTTTTACCTGTAATTCTAGCTACGTGATTTACTTGATTAAATGTCCCTGTGGTCTCGGATATGTTGGCGAAACCATCCAACATATCCGAAACCGGATAAGCAAACACAAATCCACTATCAGATGTGGTCAGAATCTCCTACCTCTACCACATCATTTTATGACTAATAATCACAATGTGGCACAATTAAGATTTCAAGTCATTGATCACGTTCCTGCCAGCCGTCGGGGGGGTGACCGCATAGCCAGACTAAAAGAGCGAGAACTATACTGGATACATACCCTACAGACACTGTCTCCATTAGGTCTGAATAGGGAGTATGACCCTAAATATTGAAAATGAAGGTAGTTTTGTAGATTCCATTTCATACACTGCTTTGAGGTCTGCCTTGCTTGTTAATGTGTGTTCTTATAGCTTACTTAGTGTAACACAAAGTGATATGGCTGTTGCTCTCCCTTTTTATCATATACTTTTGTGTTTTTCCAGGGTTTATTTGTACTGCTGTATTTCTGGATATATATACATATATTCAATTGAAGGATTTGATGTATCCCAGCAGGGTTTTAACACTACGAGTTAATTCATCATTTTACATCTTATCCCACCATTCTAGTAGACTATGCTAAAGTACAACTATTCCTATTGTAAGGTATTTATTACTGTATGCCACTAATGTCTTTTTCCTATTTTCTTCCTTTCCTTTATTCCGCAGATCTATTGATACAGTCTGCGGCTGTCCACGCTCCATTGTATAGGTCTGACAGACTGATAGGTGATAGGGAACGTAGCGGTGCTAACGCGCATGCGCGGCTTGCGTTCCGGAGTGGCCTCCTGCGTTCCAGATGGCGGAAACAGGAAATCGCAATACACCCGCCCCTCTCCACATAAACACGGAGGTGGCGGCATTACCATCACCCGCACTCCCCCTGACCGGACGGTATGCACGCGTCTGAGAGATACAACAACATTACACACTGGTGAGATCGTTCTAATCACTTTATCTATCCCTTTTCTTTCCCTATCTATCAGAGACCGGCCTGACTTTACCTAAAAGGTATTTGACCACTATTGCTTAGTACTACTGGAATGTATGGGATAATGAGGAGTGACACAGGGATTTTATCCCTTATAACTGTTTCTTCCCCTCCCCCCTTTCTTTCACTTTCTTATAGCTGCTTCTGAAATAAGAACAGCAGTACCACAGTGGGTTACTTTGGTCCTTGCAGAGGTTATTTGTTTGATTATCGATTTTTGGATATGTGATCTTATTGATCCTTCGCTTGTGCTTCTCCGTTATGAGTGACATGTGTACTCTTTTCTCTTTTTTTAGGACTATTTGACCCTTTCACTGGGTCCATACTGACCTAAGGGAACACTTATGCCCATACTTGCACTGATTGGTCCTCTTTTTCCTAAGTAGTAGGTGATTGCTAGATGTTATATTTTCAAATAATTGAGGTGATGTCCTCTGTATCCTATTATGTTGATCCTTTATCTCTCCATTACTTTTTTGTACTCTCTACAGGTACTTATAACCTACTTACATTGGTTCTCATAACGAGGCTGAACTCACATATATATATATGAATTTGCACGTTCCTGAGGACTTTTATTCCTCAGGTATATACTTCATTACAAAATGGATTGTCACCAACATATGTTTAACTACAATGTTGTCCTTATATCTGAGATGATATTCCTTTAGAAGTCACAATCCGTGACAGTGGAATTTATTTATGTTAATTTTCAACTTTATTCCATTTATGTGGGCTATGCCTCTTATCACATATGTATTATTATGTTAATTCTATGATGTATATCTATATGACATTTGTTTTCCTCTTTTTATCATTGTGTCTTATGGCATGATTGATCTGAATCGTCATCTGACATGTCTTGTATATATTTTTTTACATATATATATATATATATATATATGTTTTCTATGTTTATATCATATAGTGTCAGTTGGCTGAAGAAGGTTCTGCGAAACCGAAACGTTCCTTTTTTCTGACAAGACAATAAAAACAGGAATTGATGCAAAAAGATTTTTTTCCTTTCTTTGTTGTGTGCCTGAGATACTACTTTATATTACGACATTTTTCTCAAGAGCACCTTAAACTACAGTGAGCCAGGTCTACTCTTGAACTACTCACTAACAATAGACATCGAGGAGAAGGCTGTTGAACTATTCTATGATTAAGGTAAAGAAGAAATTGACAAGACACCAAAACAAGACTTGCTCATTATCATGGGAGGCTTGAATTTAAAGTGGGCCATGGAAAACATGGAGCCGTTATCAGAAACTTTCAATTGGTGAACAAAATGAGGCTGTAGGAGATTAGTTGACATTTACATGGCAAATCAACAGTCCATAATAAACAACTTCTTCCAAAATCACAATCAGAGTCTCTACACATGGTCATAACTGAATGAGGCCTATAAGAATCAGATTAGATACATATGTGTTCGACAAAAATGGAGGTTATCAATCATTAAAGCATAAATGAGACCAGGAGCTGATTGTAAATCTAATCATGACATTTTGACAGCAAATAATAAACACAAGTTGAGCAAACGGACTAGATAACAGGTCGTTTCCAATTTCGATTTGACCAACACACCTGACGTTTTTTGGAACGGTCTGCACAACTGATTTATATCACTGGACATGGGTGAAAGAAAGCTTGGGGAATTATGTACATACAGTATATAAAGGATATTATAACTGAAGAAGCTATAAAGATAACAAACAAGAGACAAACAATAAATACAACAAACAAGAAGAAATCTTCACAGCCATGGTTAACAGAAGAGATCGTAATGATCATCGATGAAAGACACATGACAAAAACAAAAGCAGGATTCAGACAATATCATTGAAAGAGTAAAGAGCCATTTGCGCAGACAAAGACCTTTATTGCCAAAAGACATGTTCAGAGATAAAAAATGAACATCTGAAGGGCAAGACCAGGAAGACATACTGAAAGATCAAAGAGATATGGCTAAAGTTTCAACCATGAGTTAGAATGATGAAAGACACCAATGGAAACAAACTAACAGAACCAGAACAGAAAAAGGAAACATGGAAGTGGAAAGAATACATACACAAAGCATTTTCGCAAGAATGACCCAATGATATGGGAAGTAACTGAGGTTGAAAATTAAAGCCAACTGAATATCTTAAAAGATGAAGTCATTGTTGCCAAAAGGTTTCTTTCAAAAGATAAAGCACCTGAATGTGACAATATTTCAAATTTGCACTTTAGTGAGGAAGTGGATGAACTCCAGCACCACCTTTAGGTAGCTCCTCAAAGTCATAGTTGACTTTCTGACAAGCCTTTTAATATGACTAAGGATTTGTGCCAGATCAGAACCCAAAACTACAGACGCTGTGTTTTAGGGTAATTGCCCCTCATCAGTGTGGTATATTCTGATCTGGCTGTGTGAGTGGGCTAAGACAAGGTCTGGGAACTCACTATTTACCTTATGGAGAGGAGTTTGCCTGCAACCATAAGAAGACAGTTAAGTAGATTAGGAGATTTAAGGCCGCATCCCTCCTCTAGGTAATATGCAAATTTGCATTTCAGTGAGGAAGTGGATGAACTCCAGTGCCACCTTTAGGTAGCTCCTCAAATGGTTGCAGGCAAACTCCTCTCCATAAGGTAGGTAGCACGTTCCCCAGACCACAATATTCCAATACATCCAATAAAGTCTTCTGAAACAGCAGTTCAGTTCATCATATGCCTGTGTCAACAGATATGGACAACTGGTAAATGCCTCAGGACTGGCTAAAATCAGAGTTCACTCCAATTTCTAAAAAGGGCGATGCTGTGGAAACTATTGGACAATTGCGCACATATCTCATGCCAGCAAAATACTGTTGAAGATCCTACAAAGATATCTACAGACTTACTTTGACAAAGAGCTGCCCGGAGAGCATGCAGGACTCAGAAAAGGCAGAACAACCGAGATGTCATTGCTAAAGTTAGATGGATAATGCAAAAGACCAAAGAATATAAAAAGGAGCTCTAATTTTTCAGCCTCAACAACAACAAAGCCTTTGATTGTGTTGATCACCAGATACTTTAGAAAACCATGAAGGACATAGGAGTGCCAAATCATCAGATCAGACTCATTAAGAACCTTTACATCGACCAAGATGCAACAGTTCAAACAGAACACAGTGACCCAGCATGGTTCAGAATAGAGCAAAGTATGCATCTTGCTATAATTTATCTTCAATTCATATGCACAAGCTATTTGCAGGAAGGTTTAAATTGCTGAAAAAGAAGAATCAAAATTGATGAACGGATCATTAACAATCATAGATATATAGATGACACCACTTAGATAGCAACAAATGTAGATGGAATGAAGGGCTTATTATTGAATGTCAAGGTGGAAATTTGAACATGGGACTCCTACTCAATACAAAGAAGAGAAAGATGTTGACTAAAGTGAGGTACAACCAGGACACATTTGAATCAAGATGTAACAATGACAGCAAAAGTCAAAAGTAGAATAGCTATGGCAAGTCTACAGGTGGTCACTAGGCAAGAATTTCAAATCAAGGATGATTTCACTCATGACAAAGACACAGCTTGTACATAATATAGTCTTTTCTGTGATAACATGTGGATGAGGGACCTGGCAAATAAAGGAATGAGTCAGAAGAAGAATCAACGCCTTTGAAATAGGGTGTTATAGAATAAATATCATTAATGGCAAAAAGAGAAAACAAGTCAATTTTAGAATAAATCAAGCATGACATGTCACTTGAAGCAAAGATCACCATGTTCCGCCTTGTCTACTTTGGACATGACATGCCCCTCCAGGGCCTTAGGATGTGTGGAATCGGGCTTTGAGGCTTCATCATGGGGATCAGAGGGACCATGACATGGCTCCGTGACCCTGGCGGTGTCGTTAAAAGTTTGGTGTGGGTGACTCTCTCTCTTAGGAACGGTAATCTGACGTGGAGGGTTCATTTTGGGGAGGGATGACTGGCCTTGGGGATACTTGTTAATTTTTTGTGACGCCACCCGCAGGTTGTGGCTATAGATGTCCGCCGCTGCATGACCGTTCTCCTAGGGGTTGATGGTAGGAGGCAGCAATGTTCTTAAGCCCTCTATGGGTAGGGCTGACCCCTAAGGCAGCTGGAGGTGCCTAAGTGAGTTGGTAGTCGTGTTTCTGGTGCTTTTTATGCATTAAGAAAGTTGCCAGACACAGTTTGCAGTCTTTAGGTATTTTACTCACAGTCTCGGTTCAACAGCCCGCTGAGCTTGGTTCTTGGATGCAGGGACCCACCTACTTCCAGGTATTAGGATGGTATGTAACCAGTACCCTTTTCTGTCCTTTCTCCGCCATCTCACACTTCACTTGCCTCGCCCGTCCTGCCTTGCGCCTCATCACACAGAGCTCTGAGCCAGTGACTGTGGGCTTTTCTTAGGGGTAAACCTGCAGTATCTCCCCTTAGCCCGTTGGTTGCTACCTTTTCAGCAGATGTGCACGGTTGTCGATCATGTCACCATGGAAGTACCACACAGTCTCCGGGTTGCTAGTTGAGCCTGGCCTGTGTTCTCCACTAGTCTTGGCGTTCCTGGTGCCCCTGTTCTTCAGCCTAGTCCCTCCACTTGACAATGACTACAAGTCCCACAAGTGGTCACTGCCCGTGCCTCTGGGACCCTCTTTTCCTCCTGGAGCCATCTGCTTTTCCTTCTCTGCTCTTCAGTCTGGCCTCTGGACACTTCTGTCAAGTTATTTTCCTTCTATGACAGCTTTCTTTGTCTAGCTTCCCTCCAACTCAACTCTAGCTGCTTCACTCTCCTTTTCTCTCTCTGCAGCAACTCTCCTCTCTGCTGTTCAACTGTGTCTCCTCCTTTCTAGATCTTTCCCACTCTATTTATACCCTTTGTCATGTGTCCCACGTCATCTACGTGTGTGCTTTCTAACTTCACTCCTCCCAGGTGCTCCCTCTAACTTGTTCCTCTCCTCAGTGTGTGATCTGAGTGTCCCGGCACCAGTCTGTGCCCCTCTTACCAGAGTGGGATACTACACCCTAACAGGGGTGCAGTACCTCTGTGGTGACTGGATCTGCAGGGGCATCACAGACACATCATATGAAGAGTGCAATCACTAGAGAAGGACCACTGGTGCGCTCAGTCCTCCAGCCATCCTGTGGTATTTGTTCCGCTGCTGTTTTTGGATACCAAGTGTCATATGTAGCCTGCGCTGCAGTCTTCTTGAACTGCTCTGTAGTGATTAAATGTGTTTAATGCTTTTTGTAGCTTCGGGGTTAATGTCAGTATATACTGCAGTATTGCGCTTTATGGTCTGTTGTGGCTCCTCAGGTGTGTTGTGTGTGTGTGTGTTTGTGTATCAGGTGGCATGGTTCTCCATGCTCCTAGTCTTTGAATGATTCTTTTCCCCACCAGTGTCATTGATAGTTTAGTCTCTGCTCTGATCTTGTGCTGTGCATAAGTAAAACTGTGTAGCCGAAGCATACCAGATGCAATCCACTTTGTGATAATCATTTGTTGGGAGTTGCTGTTCCTTTCCCTGGGTGGAGGTAAGGGTGTGTTAGCTCAGGGTTGGAAAAGGAGCAGTTCAAGTTTGACAGCCTAGACAATCTCCACCTTTAGGGATAACTCTGGAATCAGGGTCATCTAGGGAACCCCAGTCTACAGGGTTAGACTAGCTTCCCCGATTCCCTCAAACCATCTCTGCCTTCCTGTTACCATTCTACTTATGCGCTATTAGCACCCTGTAACATCAGGGCCTGCGCATGCTGCACAGGTCCCCCAGAAACCTATGCTTAGGGTGTGAGCGTATGTGGTGCCCAAGGGTCCGGTTGCCACAATATTAAGCTTGAAAGCAAGGAAGGGTACCCACCTCAGGCGAAACACACGCCCAACACCTTCCCAACTCCAGGCCAGAAGAAGGAGCTCTACACCCAAGTTCAGGGCAGGTCCCATATAAATTATTTTCTGGGGGGTCAGGAATTTCAGTTCCTAGGAGGACTGTGGAAGATGTACTATGTTTGGGAGCCATGCTAGGTCAGTCCAATGAAACTGATTAACCAGCGTGAGGTACCCAAGGTGAGGGTCTGAGGGAAGTGGAGAAAAGATTTGGAGAGAAGAGCAGATCCAGTTCGCCCCAGCACCTACGCAGTACGGACGCTGGAGTCCGAGGTCACAAGTGACTTTATGCCCAGCAGCCAACACAGGAGGTCGGGTAATTCCAAGTTGCTCGTCCACCACAAGGCCAGGAGACAGAGCCGCATCAAAAAGCTCAGCAGACACAGTGAATGGAGAGCAACACAGAAAGGGCTCATGACGCCCGTCACACGGCCACGACAGACAAGTGAGAGAAGGGTCTTAGCACAGCTTCAAGCAGTCAGGGCTCACAGAGAACAGCACAATAGGAAGGCCTTAGACCTTGTCAGGTGTGGGAAACCTGAACTTGCTTCCAGGCTCTGGACCACCACTTGTGAACTGTGCCCAGGATGAACCTGATTCTGACTTCAGTTAGGCTGTGGTCACACATTGCGTATTTTGTTGCTCTTTTTTGCGCGCGCTTTTTTCTGCGTTTTTCGGCCGCGCAAAAAAGCGCAACAAAATACGCAGGGGCTTTCACACACTGCGCTTTCTTTACCTCTGAAAGCGCAGTGATGTCACACAGGGGAGGAAGAATCCTGCTTTCTCCTCCCCTCTGTGACAGCCCCATTAGATTTCACAGTGTATTAATTTACACTGCGAAATCTAAATTAAACATAAGCAAGGGTATGAAAAATAAAAAAGAATGAATACTTCACCTCTCCGACGCCTTTTCCCAGTGTTCGGTGTCTGGTTCCAAGTGAGATGTCTTCTGCCAGGACCTGTGGTGACGTCAGAGGGGCGTTCCCGACGCTGATTGGGCTGCTCGCGGTCATGTGATACATATCACATAACCGCGAGCAGCCAATCAGCGCCGGGAACGCCCCTCTGACGTCACCATAGGTCCTGGCAGAAGACATCTCACTTGGAACCGGACACCGAACACCGGGAAAAGGCGTCGGAGAGGTAAAGTATTCATTCTTTTTTATTTTTCATACACTTGTCTTTCTTTAATTTAGATTTCGCAGTGTATATTAATACACTGCGAAATCTAATGGGCGGCCACAGATGTCACAGAGGGGAGGAGGAAGCAGGATACTTCCTCCCCTCTGTGACATCACAGGGAGAAAACGCAGGAGCAGCTGTGTAAAGAATTGACATCTCAATTCTTTACGCAGCTGCGCTTTCTCCCTGAAAACGCACTGTGTATTTTTACGCACTGTCTGCACGGCAAAGTGAATTTCACATTCACTTTGCTGGCAGACACAAAACACATTGTGTATTTTGAAAAGCGCACGTAAAAACGCGCAGCAAAATACGCAATGTGTGAACGCAGCCTAAAGGAGACTGTTACCCCTGTGTCCGTCTGTTATTCCGTACACTAAGCCCTTGCACCCCCAACGAACGTATCATATCCATTTACTTCACGGTTGCCCTGGGGACCTGCTCTTCCCGTGGAGAGCTGAACCATCCTCGCTGCTACTCCCATCATCCCCAGAGGTCCCGACTGCAGCAGCGGCTATAGCGGCCGTATTCTACGGGTGGCATCATGAAACTCATTTATTTTCAAAGCTTTTATTTTAGTTTTATCCATTTTTCTAATTCCCCTTTTTACTGCTCGCCTGACGAGGGGATCACAGACCGGGTCACGCCACCGTGACATCCCGCAGCCCCAGACAACGACGAGATGGCCCGGTTCTAAGTACCCCACGATCCATCCCCACCAGGGGCGAGACACATGCACACTTCCTGTCTCTTAAAAGGGAAGTGTGCTGACTCTGTATGTTCCCCACACCAATGACTGTACTAGTCTATCAATAAGAGACTCACTTTCTAGATATCGAGTTCCATTCCTTGTATACTGTATCTACTATCTCTACCAGCTAACCTTTGCCTGTGTTCCAGAATCCACAGTGCTTGCCAATACCTGCAATACCTGCCATATCCAGCCATGCCTGCTGTATATATCTGTCTAATCCATAGCTGCCAGTACATGTTACACCTGTCTAAACCAGCTGTGCATGCTATACCAGTATGTGTCAGCTGTATCTGTCAATTTTTTATGATGGCACTGCTTGTCACACTCTCATCATTGCCTGCATGTTTGCTCTCACAGCATATGGAGGATGCTTTCTGTGAACGTGACCCCACCATACTATTGCAAAGCCACGTGCCCATGATACATTGATGCATCTTTTGAAGCAGATGTTGAGAATCTGCATCAAAATCTGCATGTCTATCCCAAAGGCAGCAAAGTCTATGAAAGTTCTGAAATGCTGTGCCAATATGTTATTTTTTCCTTTGCTAATTTGGTGGAGATTTTGGGCACAAAGAAGAAATCTGAATCACATGTGCAAGGAAAAAAAAAGCAATGTGTGCACAGCACTTTTGACCTGTCATAGACTTCGCTGGCCTCAGGATAGACATGCAGATTTTGATGCAGATTCTCAAAATCTTCATAAAAAATAGCATCACACAATGCACCATACGCACAGGGTCTGAGAGGATACAGGAAAAGTTGTAGATGTAGCGAAAGTAGGGATGGGCGAATTACTCGCTACTATTCGGGACTCGCCTGAATAGTAGGGGACTCGGGGGACTCGCTACTTGACGAGTTTCCTTAGGAATTACTCGGGGGTAGCGAGTCCCTGTACTTTTGCAGTGTATCTATACAGATACACTACAAAAGTACCCTAAAAGTTAATCTAAGGGGTTAAAAACAATAAACATTAATACTCACCTCCTGTACTCCTGTATCTTATGTACCGGGACCGGTACCAAAGACCTCCGGCTGTTACAGGACCTCCGAGACCACCGGGAGAAGATGGGGAAAAGGACCTTGCAGTTCAGCCAATCAGCATGCGGCTAGCGGTCACATGGGTTGTGACGCGGCTGCACTGCGGCCACATGACAAACCAATGTGACCGCTAGCCGCATGCTGATTGGCTGAACTGCAAGGTCCTTTTCCCCATCTTCTCCCGGTGGTCTCGGAGGTCCCGTAACAGCCGGAGGTCTTCGGTACCGGTCCCGGTACATAAGGTACAGGAGTACAGGAGGTGAGTATTAATGTTTATTGTTTTTAACCCCTTAAATTAACTTTTAGGGTACTTTTGTAGTGTATCTGTATAGATACACTGCAAAAGTACAGGTTACTATTAGGACTTGCTGGACACGCAACGAGTACCGAGTCTCGTTAGAGTCCAGCGATTCCGAGTATTTCAGGATTCGCCCATCCCTAAGCGAAAGGGCTCAAAAATTCCTCTTGTTCCCTGGCTACCCCCACAGAGACATCTCGGGCAGGTTTGGCCAACTACAGTTTTCAAAGTCTGAAATCATTGCAAGTTTTCAAAATTTCCTTGGCATTGTACATGTGCTAATTTCATCGCCTGCAGAGGTGATGATTCCAGCACCTTCTGCAATGCTAAGGAAGTCCTGAAAACATGGACTGTTTGCAGCCCTTGAGGACTGTTCTTGGCCAGACGTGTTCTTCTGGAGGGTGTGTAGTTAGGGATGGGCGAGTCTACTCGCTAGGACTCGTTACTCAGCGAGTAGTAAGGGACTCGCAGGACTCGGTACTCTGCGAGTTTCCCAGCGATTACTCGCACAGCAACGAGTCCAATGCAAATCAATATCAATCCTAGTTTTGTCAGAGACTCTGACAAAACTAGGATTGCCATAGACTTGCATTGGTCTGATTACTGTGCAAGTAATCGCAGGGAAACTCGCAAAGTAACTGCTGTTACTTTGCGAGCCGAGTCCAGCTGCCTGCTCTGTGCAGGCTGCCGCAGCTCCAGGGTCCTAGAGCCCGCCTGCTCACAGAGATGATGTAGCAGAGCTGAGATTGTTCTCAGTCTGCTCATTCCCTGTGCATAGACATCTATATCTATGCACAGGGATGTAGCAGAGAGGACATCGCGTTTTGGACTACGTCGGACGGAAGAGGATTTTTTTAATTAAAGATGGAGTCCCTAATGGCTTTTTATTTTTATTTGTAATAAATAATTTTCTCTGTGTTGTGTTTTTTTAACCCTTTATTAGGGATGAGCGAGTCCTAAATTACTCGGAATCGCTAGACCCGCACGAGTCCGAGCCCAGGACTCGCTACTCGTTGCGAGTCTAGCGAGTCCAATGTTAATGAATAGGGAAACGAGTAATAGCGAATAATGCTATTTACAAATCGCTGATGTGTCTCTGAAAGTGTGCGAGTCCAAACTCGCAGGTTTTTCTCTTATTTGGAGCCGATGATGGGAGGGGGAAGCGATTCTCGGGCACACACCATGCTGTAAAAGCAAACAGGAAACGACTCGCTCTGACAGACGCACACACAGAGCAATCCATTCTCCAGAGCAATCATGGCCGGCCGTGTCGCTGTGAACACGCTGCGATTGATTCCTCTGGTGGAGGCTCGGCCACTGCTATGGCTCCCAACAGACCCTGACTATGGGGATAACATCATGAGGACTACTGCCTGGAGAGAGATCGCCCAAGTGATGTTCCCTGCGTTCCATCTGAGTGGCCATGATGAACAGAGCAATATGAGTAAGTTAAATGAGTTCACCCGTTATATATTGGATTTACTGTATATATACTCGTGTATAAGCCGACCCGTGTATAAACCGACCCCCCTATTTTTGCCCCCAAAAACTGTGAAAACATATTGACCGCCATCCTGGTATACAGCGGCTATCACTGGTAGACAGCCCCCCAGCAGAGTATACAGCTCCCCCTGCAGAGTATACAGGCCCCCAGATGGGTATCCATGCCCCCATATTATGGTATACAGGCAGGAGCGGACTGGCCCAGGTGCCTGGGGGGCAATTGCCCCCCAGGCCGGTGTATTTTCCCCTATTTTGGGCCGCCTGGACCATGAAAAGGGCTGCCGCCCGCACGGCTCATGCGGCTGCAGGAGCATGAAGCAGCGCATGACCCCGAAGCAGCAGCCGGAACCGCAAGCTCCTGGCCGCGCGATGACGTCATCAGCGCGCGGCTGCGGCCGGGAGTGAGCGGCTGTGAGGAGCGCGAGGCTGCGGCTGGGAGCGAGCCCTAGGAGACTGCGGGAGCTGCGGTGACTGTGAGGCGGCCGCCTGTCATCACCCCCCCCACCCCCGTCCTCACCTGTGTCGGACCGGTGAGGGAGGGCTGGCACCCAAACTGTAGGGTTCCAGTCAGTCCCTGTATACAGGGCCCTCAGTGGGTCTACAGCCCCCCCAGCAGTGGGTATACAGGGCCCCCAGCAGTGGGTATACAGGGCCCTCGTGGGTATACAGGCCCCCCATAGCAGGGTATACAGGACCCTCAATGTGTTATCATGCGCCATCGCATAGTTGCCTATATTTGGATGGGGTCACAACAGTACACTTAGTTTAAGGGCTGGTGCTCCTGGCTCTTACGGCCAGGGGGTTGGGTGTATATTAATACCACTAATGAGCAGAGTCTGGTGCCCGCACTATTACCTTCTCGATGCGTCGACATGTGACCTGCCTCATTTGTGATAGTGTCCACGTGAGCTCAATGTCCGTAATGCTGTTGATGATGTTCCACACTGTCGTGTCACTGTGCCTTGTATACACATTACACACACAACATGAATAAAATGTTATTGTTGATTTGTACACAAACTTTTGGTGTTTCAAATATTACACATGTCTAAACCCGGTTTGAAATCATTTCACAGTTGACCATCTTCAAAAACGTTGGAGGAGCTGCCGCGATCAACATCGCAAACAATATCGCCAGATCGCAGAGGGGGACCCGGGAGCAGCTCCAGAGCTGATATACAAACACTATGACCGGCTGTCCTTCCTTGGACCGGTGGCCCGTATGCCAAGGTATGTGTCTGCAGCACTGTTCTCTACTATTATTATAATTTATTTATATAGCGCCATTAGGTCTCATGGCACTTTACATGAGGATAATGGTTAACTACAAAAAACAGTAAAGGAAGACAATCAGGTCGTACAGGTACAAGAGGAGAGGACCCTGTCCACGAGGGCACACAGTGTACGTATGAAGCTCTATAATGAGTATGCTGGTTTACATACCCACACTGGGGTTTGTTTCTGCCATGGTGCAACAGATTTCTATTACCTTTGGCAGTGATCCAGGACATACACATTTATATTCACATTGTGACGTTGGGACAAATAAGCAGGGTGGGCAGACACAATGTTCCGTGACCTCACAATTAGCTCTTATTGTTGGCATGTTTGTGGAACAAAGCCATGTTCTTCCCTGCAATGGCCTCTAAGGTGTGTGGCCTTGTCTGGTTTGCCTGTCGTAAGCATCATTTGTATGTGTTCCTAATGGCCTCCCTCCACTTGCATAAGGGCCACATACATCCCTACACGTTTAATTGTGGGTGTTTTTTAGGCTAAATAACGTTGTAAGGATATACCCCTTTTGCACTAAACTGTTTGTACACCATCCCTGATTGTTTACACAGTCATACACATTTCAGGACATACCCTGTATCACTACAAATATGTGTGGGTGAGTTTGGCCATGGGTATATTTGTGGCTGCAAGGTGATGGTGTAGATATTAGGATCCACATGTGAATTTAATTGTTTTGTTGTTAACTGATGGCTACATTAAGAATCCTTCGAAAAACATAGTCTATTAATGCTGTATAAAATTAAACTTAAGGGGGCCATATTTTCAGTGCAACAGCCTTTTATGTACAAGGTCCTTTAGGAAACAAGAGGTTTGCCCTTGCTGTTCCCGGCTTTGTGTTCGGCCCCGTTGGAATAATTGTAAAACTGTCCATCTGGGAATACCACCTTGTTTGGCACCAACGATGTGTGACCTGCTGATCAAAACACCCCCATACTCTATGTCCATTACAGTCGTTTCAAAATCCAAGCCATATGTTTTGTGGGGTTTATTTACCAAGACATTCCTGATTAGCATACATGGCAGCAACAAGGAGTGTAGGCCACTAACGCCGAATGCTCATGTGTCACCTATGCTGCAGGACTCCATTTACTGTCTTGCTCACCTGCCCTATAGATGTGGGTTATGTGCTTTGAAACCAAGGTCGCCCACACTGCGTCTTTTACTGTCCATCTGATGGTAAGCAACCCTGAAGAATGTGTTTGCCTCTAAGTGTCAGGCTATAGCTTTGTCCACATAAAGTTACAACAAAAAGTAAATGCTATACTTGTGGCCACTAATATGTCTTCAAGTGCCTAAATAGCTGTCCTGCCTAAGGCAGGGCACAGTGTAATTGGGCAGACAAATGGTTAAATTTCAAATGTAATGTCAAAAAATCGAGGACCAACACTACCCACACATAGAATATTGGTTGAGGCATGAGCCAAAATGTCCTAATTTATTGGCTGCAATTCAATCTTAAGGTCAACAATGAAAAGACAGAATACACAGATGTGGGAGCCATGAACGAGGGTTGAGAAAGAAGTGGATGGAGATAGTGGCTGAATAGTCATTATTATATATATTGTATTATATTAATTATTATATTATATATATATATTGTATACGTTTGAACCCCTTCACTGGTTTATATAGCTGATGTAACCTAAAAGTTTGGTAAATTAAGTATGTCAAGTTAAAAGTGAAGTCAGGTGGATGTTTTTTTGTCATGTGAAACATTGGTGTTATTGATCGTCTAGATTAGATGGGATGGGGGGGGGGTTAATAATGTGTGGAAAAATTATGTATTATTATGGAATTAGCAAACCAAGTGACGTATTCCTTTATGTTATGTAGAGTTGGTTATTCTTTAATAATAATAAAAAATATCGGATTCAGAACACACTGATACACAGTCAAAAAAGCGTGCAACTTAATGTTTGACCTATGTTTTTGTTTATAAATGCAATGCATTCACCAAACTTTTTTGGCCTTTACCCACAGAGAGGTTCACTACCGCAGGCGCCGTGCACCACAACAGCTGCCTGAACAGGCGAGGGAGGCCCCAGAAGCCCCGGAAGTGGAGGACCAAGGCCAAGCTGGTGGAATACCACCACCGCCGCCGCCACCAGCTCCAACACCACCACCGCCGCCGCCACCAGCACAAACACCACCACCACCGCCGCCACCAGCAACAACACCACCACCACCACCGCCGCCACCAGCACCAACACCACCACCGCCGCCACCAGCACCAACCCCAGCTTTGGGGCATGTCCGGCCGCCAGAGGAGGTTGTTGCAGGGCCAGAAAATCGTGCACAAAGTAATGCTGACTTTGCCCGCAGTCTCCTACCGTTCTTGGATGACATTCCATTCGAGAGACGACTGCGGGCATGGTCAGCCATACATATTGTCATCGATGCATGTCGGCCTCCAAACCACCCTGGCCAGGTCTTTTCATATTTGGAGGGGTGGCAGCAATCTGGTGCAAACATTCTGGACAGGCAGACACCACGGCGGGACAGCTATGTGGCAACCCAGAGGCCGTACCAACCTTTCTGGCCAACCCACATGCACCTCCCAACCCAAGGCCATTTTGAGAGACCGGCCCAGGTGACCCAACCTACAGGGTTAGAAGCAGTGGGGGAGGCTATCCATGGGGCCCTGGACCTCCTCCATGACCAGGGTGATGGTGGCGGTGTAGAGGCTACCCCACACAATCGTCCCACCTACCACCAGCTGTAGGTTCAACTTTTTTTTTTTTTGTTTGTTAATGTAAATAGTGCATGTTTGCACTTTTTACATCTTTATTTCTGTTTTTTTCGGTTGCTTTTCGAAAGCTTAAAAAAAAAAAAAAAAAAAATCTGACATCTTTGCCATTAAGGCATAATAATACAGATTTTAAAAAAAAATGCTTTGTGTCTGTCTTTTTTCAGGGAATGGATGTGCAGGTTGTTTTGTGGGTGGCCTTAAAGTCATCATCATTAGCAAGTACTTTACGGCCTGCATGACGCATGAGGGCACCTTGGTTAGTACGTGTAAAATCATTACTGCACATAGCAATGTTGCTAACAAAGAAATAGTATCTGTGTTTGGGGGGGGGTTACTTAATGACTCGGTATGTTAACAACACTAGGAACACAGATGCGAGAGGCTGGGACGTCTACTTGCAACACACAACGTCTATGCGTTATCTCCGTAGCGTAGAGTGGGACCCTTCGCCAGGCTACAGCAGGATCATAGTACAAGCAACGTCTTCGATGCAGGCATAGGCTTGTTGCCTCAAACAATTAGCCCAAGGGGCTGTTTGGCATTTTGGGTATAAATGCAGGCCTAAGGGCCATGATCAGCTTGTTAGCCATGGTGGCTCAAAAAATTAGCCCAAGGGGCTGTTTTGCATTTTGGGTATAAATGCAGGCCTAAGGGCCATGATCAGCTTGTTAGCCAGGGTGGCTCAAAAAATTAGCCCAAGGGGCTGTTTGGCATTTTGGGTATAAATGCAGGCCTAAGGGCCATGATCAGCTTGTTAGCCATGGTGGCTCAAAAAATTAGCCCAAGGGGCTGTTTTGCATTTTGGGTATAAATGCAGGCCTAAGGGCCATGATAAGCCTCTTAGGCTGGGTGTCTCCAAAAATTAGCCCAAGGGGCTGTTTTCCATTTTGGGTATAAATGCAGGCCTAAGGGCCATGATAAGCCTCTTAGGCTGGGTGTCTCCAAAAATTAGCCCAAGGGGCTGTTTTGCATTTTGGGTATAAATGCAGGCCTAAGGGCCATGATCAGCTTGTTAGCCATGGTGGCTCAAAAAATTAGCCCAAGGGGCTGTTTTGCATTTTGGGTATAAATGCAGACCTAAGGGCCATGATCAGCTTGTTAGCCATGGTGGCTTAAAAAATTAGCCCAAGGGGCTGTTTGGCAATTTGGGTATAAGTGCAGGCCTAAGGGCCATGATAAGCCTCTTAGGCTGGGTGTCTCCAAAAATTAGCCCAAGGGGCTGTTTTGCATTTTGGGTATAAATGCAGGCCTAAGGGCCATGATCAGCTTGTTAGCCATGGTGGCTCAAAAAATTAGCCCAAGGGGCTGTTTTGCATTTTGGGTATAAATGCAGGCCTAAGGGCCATGATCAGCTTGTTAGCCAGGGTGTTTCCAAAAATTAGCCCAAGGGGCTGTTTTGCATTTTGGGTATAAATGCAGGCCTAAGGGCCATGATCAGCTTGTTAGCCATGGTGGCTCCAAAAATTAGCCCAAGGGGCTGTTTGGCATTTTGAGTGTAAATGCAGGCCTAAGGGCCATGATAAGCCTCTTAGGCTGGGTGTCTCCAAAAATTAGCCCAAGGGGCTGTTTTGCATTTTGGGTATAAATGCAGGCCTAAGGGCCATGATCAGCTTGTTAGCCAGGGTGGCTCAAAAAATTAGCCCAAGGGCTTTTAAATGTTTGCTAACAGAAAATAAAGGTTGATTCCTTGTGAAAAGGTGTTGTGATGGTTAATGAAACCGAAGTTAAGGTGTAGTGTTGGTTTAAGATGAAGCAGCCTCATTACCAGGTTGCAGGAACATGGTTACGCAAATCGTTACTGGTCTTGTACATACTGCTTGTACCAAAAAGACACAATATAATACAATGATTAATTATATCATATTGATGTTGAACGTGGCACTTCAGCTCTGAGTACTGTCGTCTTCAGGGCTCAAGAAGTCTTGTGAAATCCAGTTCCTATTAAACTTAATTAGAGTAAGCCTGTCTGCATTCTCTGGAGTAAGACGTGTCCTGGTATCAGTTATGATACCCCCAGCGGCACTGAAAACCCGCTCTGATGTCACACTAGCTGCAGGGCATGCCAGCACCTCCAAGGCATACAACGAGAGCTCTGTCCAAGTGTGGAGCTTGGAGACCCAGTAATTAAACGGGACTGCGGCATCAGTCAGGAAGCAGGTACTGTCACTTAAGTATTCTTGTACCATGTTGGTAAGTTTCTGTCTCCGCGAGATGGTTACTGGAGCAACATGGCGCTGCAGGTTCGATGGCTTATTGAACATAGCCCACTTTGCGGACATCTTTCCAGCATCTCTTCTGGACAGCGTGGATGATTGTGCCCCGACCAAAGGCTGCTGTTGCACAGAGTTGCTAACTATGGGCAGAGTGTTGTCTGACGGTGATATTCGAAGCATATTATCCACAAGAACCCTCTTGAAATAGTCAATTGTCAAGCCACGTGGTGACTGAAACAGCAGCGAGGTGAATTTATCTTTATAACGTGGGTCCAGAAAGGTGGCCAACCAGTAGAGGTCGTTGTGCAATATGTTAATCACTCGTGGGTCTTCTAGCAGACAAGTCAACATGAAGTCAGCCATGTGTCCTAAGCTGCATAGAGTCATGTCTACAGTGTCCTCAGAACGATGTTCAATACCCATTGTATCCGCAAAGTCTGTCTCCGCCTCCTCCTCTCCAGGCCACCCATGGTGGACAGACACAAAGCTGGGGTTGTGAGTACCATCTGGGTTGACATCGGCACCAACAAAAAATAAATCCTCTTCATCGTCTTGCTCCTGTTCCTCCTCAGGAGCCATTGTTGCCTGGTCATACTGGCTTTGCTGGCTAGGTACTGCGCTGTTTAAATCTGGCTCCATAGCCATCTGCTGGGCTCTCAATGCTTCATTTTTCTGATTAATGAGGGATTCTTTCAGCAGACACAGCATGGGTATAGTGACACTGATGATGGACTGATCACCGCTCACCAGTTTTGTGCAGTAGTCAAAATTATCAAGAACCTCAGATGTGTCAGCGATCCACACCCACTCCATTGTACTAATATGTCGTGGCTGACTGCCGGTCTGACGGGCATGTTGCAACTGATACTCGGATATTGCCCTCTGCTGCTCATTGATCCTCGATAACATATGGAATGTAGAGTTCCATCGTGTCGGCATGTCACAAATGAGTCTGTGGTTGGGCAAATTCAATTGCTTTTGAAGCAATGAAAGTTTTCCAACCGCTGTTGACGAATGACGAAAATGTGCACAAACTCGACGCACCTTCTCCAGTAGGTCACATAGCTCTGGGTATGTACGCAGGAATTTCTGCACTACTAGATTCAGCACGTGAGCCATGCAAGGCACGTGCACAAGGTTTCCGAGCTTTAGTGCAGCCACTAGGTTACGACCATTGTCGCTCACCACGAGACCGGTCTGGAGTTGGAGTGGGGATAGCCACTCATCTGTCTGTTGCTTCAGACCTTTCAACAGCTCTACTGCAGTGTGCGGTGTGTGACCTAAACAGATCAGCTTCAGCAGAGCCTGTTGGCGTCTTGCTGAAGCACTGCAGCAAACCTCCCAACTTGGCCGTGATGTTGAGGGCAATTGAGGATTGGTCGAGGAAGCGGAAGATGGGGTAGTGGACATATAGGATGATGCAGAGACCCTGAATGAGGTTGTGCCAGCTATCCGTGGCGTGGGTAGGATGTTTGATGTAACACTAACATCGTTTGGCACACTCTCCACAACGTTGATCCAATGCGCGGTGAGCGAGATGTACCGGCCCTGTCCTGAACTGCTTGTCCACGTGTCCGTAGTAAGGTGTACTTTCCCGGTTACAGCGTTGGTGAGGGCACGCTTGAGGTTGTTAATGACATGCTCATGTAACGCGGGGACGGCACAACGTGAAAAGTAGTGGCGGCTTGGAACCGAGTAGCGTGGTACTGCCACAGCCAAAAGCTCACGGAAAGAGTCTGTACCCGCAAGCCTAAACGGCAACATCTCGACTGCTAACAACTTAGCTATCTGGGCATTTATTTTTTTGGCTAATGGGTGGGAAGAGTGGTATTTCTGCTTCCTTTCGTACAGCTGTGTCACTGATAACTGTAAGGATGTTGCTGACCGAGAACTGTCTGCACTCGTGTTCAGTCTCTCTGCAACCGCTGCTTGTGATGAGTACATATGAGCTGGACCAGCTTCAGCAACACTTGATTGTGACGGACGTATCTCAGTTACCGTCGCAGTCTTTGGGTCAGATGACACTGTTGTGGAAGGCTGCACTTTTGACCACTGAATAGGGTGCTGACCAGCCATGTGCTTCCGCATACTGCTGGTGCTCTGGTTTCCTTTCCCGTGGCCTCTGCTTAGCCTTGCATGGCAGATGGTACAGATGACCACATTTTCTTGAGAAGGCCCATCTTTAAAAAATTTCCACACAGTGGCTGACCGACCTCTAGGCTTGACTGTACTCCCTGAGGGATTACTGAGGCCCACATTTGAGACATTTTGTCCAACAGTTGACAAATTTTGAGCCACAGTGGACACATTTTGGGCAACAGTGGTGACTCTTTCAGTTCTGGTGGGAGGAGTAGGCCTTGGTGCCTTTGTTGGTGGGACATACACACTTTCTTCCTCCGTGCTGCTCTGCTGGCTCTGCATCGCAACATTCCACGTGGGATCAGTTGTCTCATCATCAACCCCTTCCTCTTCTAAATCTTCCCGATAACAAGATAGATTTTGCTCACCAGATGACAAGTGTGTCACTGTCTCATCATCATCATCCTCCAACTCCTGAGACGGTCTAAGACTTTGCTGAAAGACACGTTCATGTGGCTGGGGTGTCTCTAAAACTTGTCCATGATTGGACAATTCTTCATCAAGTATCTCATCTACTACGGAGTCTGGCAAACCGGATTCATGTAAAGGATTATACAGTTAGGGCCAGAAATATTTGGACAGTGACACAAGTTTTGTTATTTTAGCTGTTTACAAAAACATGTTCAGAAATACAATTATATATATAATATGGGCTGAAAGTGCACACTCCCAGCTGCAATATGAGAGTTTCCACATCCAAATCGGAGAAAGGGTTTAGGAATCATAGCTCTGTAATGCATAGCCTCCTTTTTTTCAAGGGACCAAAAGTAATTGGACAATGGACTCTAAGGTCTGCAATTAACTCTGAAGGCGTCTCCCTCGTTAACCTGTAATCAATGAAGTAGTTAAAAGGTCAGGGGTGGATTCCAGGTGTGTGGTTTTGCATTTGGAAGCTGTTGCTGTGACCAGACAACATGCGGTCAAAGGAACTCTCAATTGAGGTGAAGCAGAACATCCTGAGGCTGAAAAAAAAGAAAAAATCCATCAGAGAGATAGCAGACATGCTTGGAGTAGCAAAATCAACAGTTGGGTACATTCTGAGAAAAAAGGAATTGACTGGTGAGCTTGGGAACTCTAAAAGGCCTGGGCGTCCACGGATGACAACCGTGGTGGATGATCGCCGCATACTTTATTTGGTGAAGAAGAACCCGTTCACAACATCAACGGAAGTCCAGAACACTCTCAGTGAAGTAGGAGTATCTGTCTCTAAGTCAACAGTAAAGAGAAGACTCCATGACAGTAAATACAAAGGGTTCACATCTAGATGCAAACCATTCATCAATTCCAAAAATAGACAGGCCAGAGTTAAATTTGCTGAAAAACACCTCAAGAAACCAGCTCAGTTCTGGAAAAGTATTCTATGCACAGATGAGACAAAGATCAACCTGTACCAGAATGATGGGAAGAAAAAAGTTTGGAGAAGAAAGGGAACGGCACATGATCCAAGGCACACCACATCTTCTGTAAAACATGGTGGAGGCAACGTGATGGCATGGGCATGCATGGCTTTCAATGGCACTGGGTCACTTGTGTTTATTGATGACATAGCAGTAGACAAGAGTAGCCGGATGAATTCTGAAGTGTACCGGGATATACTTTCAGCCCAGATTCAGCCAAATGCTGCAAAGTTGATTGGACAGCGCTTCATAGTACAGATGGACAATGACCCCAAGCATACAGCCAAAGCTACCCAGGAGTTCATGAGTGCAAAATAGTGGAACATTCTGCAATGGCCAAGTCAATCACCAGATTTTAACCCAATTGAGCATGCATTTCACTTGCTGAAATCCAGACTTAAGACGGAAAGATCCACAAACAAGCAAGACCTGAAGGCTGCGGCTGTAAAGGCCTGGCAAAGCATTAAGAAGGAGGAAACCCAGCGTTTGGTGATGTCCATGGGTTCCAGACTTAAGGCAGTGATTGCCTCCAAAGGATTCGCAACAAAATATTGAAAATAAAAATATTTTGTTTGGGTTATGTTTATTTGTCCAATTACTTTTGACCTCCTAAAATGTGGAGTGTTTGTAAAGAAATGTGTACAATTCCTACATTTTCTATCAGATATTTTTGTTCAACCCTTCAAATTAAACGTTACAATCTGCACTTGAATTCTGTTGTAGAGGTTTCATTTCAAATCCAATGTGGTGGCATGCAGAGCCCAACTCGCGAAAATTGTGTCACTGTCCAAATATTTCTGGCCCTAACTGTATGTACCAAATAAGTCATCTGAGTGACCCATGTCTGTGTCAACATTTTCATGGGGCTGCTGTTGGTCTGAGGAACTGTGAAGAGGTTGTGGATTAGATGACCCAGCATGGTATGTACCAACAGTAGACACAGTGCTCAAGGAACCTTGAGTGCTGCAAGAACCTGTTGTTGAGGTCTTGTCTGCCAGCCAAGACGTTAGATGCTGTTCGTCTTCCGGCCTCAATACTCGTTTACTTTCCTGACGGGGAAAGTTAGACAGGAGGAACGATCGATCAATCCTTGTCTGTCTGCCCGAACTGGTGGATAGTTGGCCACGACTACCAATGCCTGTACCTCGTCCCTGTCCCTTAGCAAGACTTTTTTTGGGATTTGGTTTTTTGTGTGACATTTTATAATTCCTGGTGGCTTTCTGGGGGCTTGTAAAACAAGTAGCAGGTACTATTTCGTGAAAGGTACACACTAGAGGCTAAGATATTTTAAGACAGATGGAAGGTACCGTGCGAGCTGCAGGAAGGACACCATACAGCAACGCACTGGCACAGGAAAAAATTGTTTAGTACGCAGAACCAGGCACTGTTAGGCTGCGGTACTGGCTGCGTGCAAGTTTACAAGTACCGTGCGAGCTGCAGGCAGGACACCGTACAGCAACGCACTGGCACAGGAAAAAATTGTTTAGTACGCAGAACCAGGCACTGTTAGGCTGCGGTGCTGGCTGCGTGCAAGTTTACAAGTACCGTGCGAGCTGCAGGCAGGACACCGTACAGCAACGCACTGGCACAGGAAAAAATTGTTTAGTACGCAGAACCAGGCACTGTTAGGCTGCGGTGCTGGCTGCGTGCAAGTTTACAAGTACCGTGCGAGCTGCAGGCAGGACACCGTACAGCAACGCACTGGCACAGGAAAAAATTGTTTAGTACGCAGAACCAGGCACTGTTAGGCTGCGGTGCTGGCTGCGTGCAAGTTTACAAGTACCGTGCGAGCTACAGGCAGGACACCGTACAGCAACGCACTGGCACAGGAAAAAATTGTTTAGTACGCAGAACCAGGCACTGTTAGGCTGCGGTGCTGGCTGCGTGCAAGTTTACAAGTACCGTGCGAGCTGCAGGCAGGACACTGTACAGCAACGCACTGGCACAGGAAAAAATTGTTTAGTACGCAGAACCAGGCACTATTAGGCTGCGGTGCTGGCTGCGTAAAATGTTACAAGTACCGTGCGAGCTGCAGGCAGGACACCGTACAGCAACGCACTGGCACAGGAAAAAATTGTTTAGTACGCAGAACCAGGCACTGTTAGGCTGCGGTGCTGGCTGCGTGCAAGTTTACAAGTACCGTGCGAGCTGCAGGCAGGACACCGTACAGCAACGCACTGGCACAGGAAAAAATTGTTTAGTACGCAGAACCAGGCACTGTTAGGCTGCGGTGCTGGCTGCGTGCAAGTTTACAAGTACCGTGCGAGCTGCAGGCAGGACACCGTACAGCAACGCACTGGCACAGGAAAAAATTGTTTAGTACGCAGAACCAGGCACTATTAGGCTGCGGTGCTGGCTGCGTAAAATGTTACAAGTACCGTGCGAGCTGCAGGCAGGACACCGTACAGCAACGCACTGGCACAGGAAAAAATTGTTTAGTACGCAGAACCAGGCACTGTTAGGCTGCGGTGCTGGCTGCGTGCAAGTTTACAAGTACCGTGCGAGCTGCAGGCAGGACACCGTACAGCAACGCACTGGCACAGGAAAAAATTGTTTAGTACGCAGAACCAGGCACTGTTAGGCTGCGGTGCTGGCTGCGTGCAAGTTTACAAGTACCGTGCGAGCTGCAGGCAGGACACCGTACAGCAACGCACTGGCACAGGAAAAAATTGTTTAGTACGCAGAACCAGGCACTGTTAGGCTGCGGTGCTGGCTGCGTGCAAGTTTACAAGTACCGTGCGAGCTGCAGGCAGGACACCGTACAGCAACGCACTGGCACAGGAAATTTTTTGTGGAAAAATGGCACCAAAATTATTTGGTAGACTAGTGCCAAAAATAAGAAAAAGCTTAGGATTACAGCTCTGCGGAAAGCTGGGTGAACTAAGCTCTGAGGATGGTGCTGGATTCACTGTAAGGCTGCTCCTATCTCCCCTTCCTTACAGTCCTGTACAGCAATCCTCCGTCCTGGTAGTTCTGAAAAGAACTTTTGGGTTATGTGTGAGGAATCTTGACTCCTACACTCCGTCCTGTTAGTTCTGAAAAGAACTTTTGGGTTATATGTGACTCCTACACTGCCTAACTGTCCCTAGATCTGCTCCAAGTCTCCCTGCACTAGGTCAGCTCTTCTCAGGAATGTGCCCAAAATGGCGGGGGCAAGCCTTATATACTGCCTTGCCTGTCATAGATGACATAGGCATCACGATGGACAGCAGCCAATCATAGTCCTGACACAACCAAAGCTGCTATGGCATTACTGACTATGATTGGCTAAGATGCTTGTCCTTCTTCACAAGTTTTCTGACCTAACACGCAATGCTGACTAGTAACATAAAAGATTCTGGATTCGCGAGTCCCGAATAGAGAATACAGGACTCGGAATCGCAGACTCGCTAGGATTCGGACTCGTAGACTCGCTCAGACTCGCTGCTGTTTGGGGAGATTCAAGCTATATAGCGATGTGATAGAGCGAGTCTAGCGAGTCTAGCGAGTGAGATAAAGTAAACTCTGACAAAACTAAGATTGCCATTGACTTGCATTGGACTCGTTACTGAGCGAGTATTCGCTAAAAGACTCGCCGATTACCGAGTCCAGCGAGTCCCTTAAGAATCGCCGAGTAACGAGTCCTAGCGAGTAGACTCGCTCATCCCTACCCTTTATTGGAGATTCTTAGTGGCCGGGTCAAACGTGGCCTGACATTAAGAATCTCGGGCTTAATACCAGCTTGTATAATAAAGCTGGTATTAACCCCTTTATTACCCAGCGTGCCACCGCCACCAGGGCTGCTGGAAGAGCGGGGTTCAGCGCCAGAGGATGGCGCTTCAATGAACGCGCCATCTTTTGGGGCGGCTGCGGGCTGCAATTTGCAGCGGGGGGTGCCCAGAAAGTTTAGCTGTACCTAGCTAGACATAGAAATTGCGCGGAGCCCCACGAATTTTTTTTTATTATCTCATGAAATTCATGAAATAATTTAAAAAAAGGGCTCGCCTATATTCTTGTGTCCGGCCAGGTACAAATAGGCACCTGGGGGTTGGGGGCAGCCTGTCGCTGCCTGCTGGATCCGGCTGGTTCCAGAAATACGGCGAAGCCCACGTGAAATTTTTTTCTGACAAATCCATAAAACAATGTAAATAAAAGGGACTGCATCTTTATTAACCCCTGGACCATGGGCGAGGGGTTAATAAAGATACAGTCCCTTTTTTAGGATTGTTTTATTGATTTCTCAGAAAAAAAATTACATGGGCTTCAGCGTATTTCTGGAACTAGCCGGATCCAGCAGGCAGTGACGGGCTGCCCCCAACTCCCAGATGCCTATTTGCACCTGGCCAGACACAAGAATATAGGGGAGCCCTTTTTTTTTATTATTTCATGAATTTCATGAAATAATAAAAAAAAATGCGTGGGGCTCCGCGCAATTTCTATGTCTAGCCAGGTACAGCTAAGCAGCTGGGGGCTGGAATCCGCAGTGCAGGGAGGCCCAAGCTTTCTGGGCACACCCCGCTGCAAATTGCAGCCCGCAGCCGCCCCAGAAGATGGCGCATTCATTGAAGCGCCTTCTTCTGGCGCTGAACCCCGCTCTTCCAGCGGCCCTGGTGGCGGTGGCACGCTGGGTAATAAAGAGGTTAGGGCCAGCTTTGTATTATCAGCTGGCCCTAAGCCCGAAATTTATGGCGGTCACGCCAATATTAGACATGACCGCCATGAATTTCTATTAAATTGTTTTAAAAAAAACACAACACAGAGAAAAATTTTTATTAGAAATAAAAAAAAAAGCCATTAGGGACTCCATCTTTAATTAAAAAAATCCTCTTCCGTCCGACATAGTCCAAAGCGCGATGTCCTCTCTGCTCATCCCTGTGCATAGATATAGATGTCTATGCACAGGGATGAGCAGACTGAGAACAATCTCAGCTCTGCTACACACAGGAAGAGCAGGCGGGCTCTAGGACCCTGTAGCTGCGGCAGCCTGTACGGAGCAGACAGCCTGACTCCTTACTGTGAGAGTTTCCCAGCGATTACTTGCACAGTAAACAAGTCCAATGCAAGTCAATGCCAATCCTAGTTTTGTCAGAGTCTCTGACAAAACTAGGATTGGTTCAGGCTGAAGCTTCCGAGACACATCTGTGATTTGTAAATCGCACACTACTCGCTATTACTCGCTTCCCCATTCATTAACATTGGACTCGCTAGACTCGCAACGAGTAGCAAGTCCCGGGCTCGGACTCGCTAGAGTCAAGCGATTCCGAGTAATTTAGGACTCGCCCATCACTATGTGTAGTGTCTTTCATTTCTATATCTCAGACCAGATACCTTCAGCTTGTTTGCCAGTCTGTGTAGAGCAGTATCAAATCACAGAAACACTCCAGCACACAACGAGTGAATTAAAAAAGAACTTTACTGTTAGAGCTGATGAAAAAAGGCCACAGTGGTACATTATATAATTTGTAACATATCAAAAACTAACAGTAATTATTTTGGCATAGACACTAAGCACAGAGTATAATAAGTCTCAAAGACACATATATCAACGTACACAGTATATATAGGAAACGTCCCATAGGGATCAGCAGACTCCATTAAAGTCCATTAAGGGAATAAGGACACCATCCATTAGGAGTTTTGAGGTGTAGCTCAAAGGCTGCAGTTCTGCTAAACCAGCAGGGTTAAGCTCAACCGGCGCTAACCTTGCAAAGGGGAAGAAAATGAACCAAAAACCTGGCCTCACTCTTCTAAGGACTCAAAAACAACTGAGAAAAGTTGTTCTCCAGACAAAATGCCAACTAAATGATGGGTCAGTGACCCAACAACATGCCTTTTTTACGGAAGTCCTCTATAGTTGGAGGAAAAACTGTCAAACAGCTTTCTCATAGTTGCCCAGGATGGAGGCGTATTGAGAGACAACAAAGCGCAATAGGGTCTTATCTCAATGGTAACAGGGCTATTTGCCTATGTATGCAATGCTCACCTGGTAAGGTTGTGTGACCCACAACCTTGTATTTTCACGTGTACAGCTGCTGCTGGATCCACACTTCCACGTTTTAAAAGGTGTCCAACTGAGACTCAAAGGACGAACTGTATGGTGATCCACGCAGCTGAAATGAAAGAACCGGACCAGGGACTGGTGCAACGATGCTCTTTTATTCCTCTTCCTATGCGTTTCGGAGCCTATTATGCTCCTTCTTCAGGGATTACCAGTATCAAGAGCAAGCACAACAATTCACCTTATAATTAAACACGTCATAGTGACGTTGCAGGAGAAGGTGGACAAATGTGACATATATTATCACATGATCTTAAAAACAATATTATTCTTGTTTTTAAGATCATGTGATAATGTACGTCACATTGGCCACCTCCTCCTACAACGTCACTATGATGTGTATAATTGTTGTTTTTCAAAATGTATATAAGGTGAATTGCTGTGCTTGCTCTTGATACTGGTAATCCCTGAGGAAGGAGCATAGCAGGCTCAGAAACGTGTAAGCAGAGGTATAAAAAAGCATCGTTGCACCAGTCTCTGTTCTGGTTCTTTCATTTCAGCAGCGCGGATCACCATACACTTCGTCCTTTGAGTCTCAGGGTGGAGGTGGGCGTTCCTCATGGTAATCCGCTGCCAGACGGTCTTGGAGGGTCACTGGGGCTCCTGTTTGAATGATGTGCTTCAAAGGTTTATCTTGAAACCCGGATATAAGCGCTCAGCATAGAGCACAGGATAAATTTGAGCCAAGCCTGCTATTGGGATGTGCCCCAACATGTCAGATTATCCACTACCCTCGGATCCTCCTCATCTGTCCATAAATTTAATGATCTGTAATAATAATGAGAAATTACATGGGGGAAAAAGTATTGAACACTTGGGGGAAGAGAGGTGGAAGAAGCCAGGGAAAGTCATGACACCGCTGAAATCTATCACTAATTAGAAAGTAATTCTGATACTTAGTGAAAAATAATATCAGCTGGTTCAACTGATGTCTCATGGATGGGTATGTCATTGCCAAGGTGCCTCACAAGAAACATGATAGGTAAAATGAGCGCACTCAGGATCTTCGCAACCGTATTGTTGCAAAACATACCGATGGTGTTGGTTACAGAAAATTTCTAAACTACTGAAGATTCCAGTGAGTACTTGTGGTGCCCCACTGGTCAGGCGTCACATGTGCGGTACTGCACCCAAAGATGAGCGTGTGGTTAGCCCTGTCACAATTAGAATGCAGAACACTGTGGAAGGATTTGATCCCAACACACACCCACCGATGCAACCGGGGGAGGTCCCAAAAAAGAGAGTTGGAGAGTGGGAAGTGTGAGAAGAGCAGAGTGGGAGAATGCACGGGGAGTCTTCAGTAGTGTCTTCCCCGAGGAAAGACGGAGAACAGGAGCTTACCAGAGAGAGGACTTCAAGAGAGGGCTAGAGAGAGACGTAACCCAGACAGAAAGGTCCTGAATTGTTCACCCGGAGTACACGGGTCTGACTACGCGGCCTGGAGTGTTCACCTTCCGACCATACTCGTCCCGGCTCCGAAGACGTTCTCAGGGTGTTCATCCCCGTAGTACTGCTCAAGAATCAGGCTACAAGAAGAGAGAGAGAGAAAGGAACAGGACAAGAGTTAGATCCAAGAAGGTACTACCAGAGACTTCCGCAGATTCTGCATTCTGCTGCGACTACCCGGCCATCCGTCCTGAGGGATGTACGGTGAGCTGTATCACCATCTTGATCAGTTTCTGCAAGTAAAGTACCTGGAATAGTGAACTGCCTCTGTGTTTCTGTCCTGCTTTCATTGACTTTTCTCAACGGTTTGCACCATCTTGGCACAGCTAACACTGCCCCGGAGGCTTAGCTCTACCTGTAGGGAGCTGCTTCACCCTAGCCGCAATACCACCACCCTCCGGAGGATGCACTGGTGTCTAGTCACCAGGTACGACAGGTGGCGTCATGAGACAAAAACTATAATCCATTGTAAATGCTGAAAATAAAAAACTTTTTATTAGAGGATCTGGGCAGGCCACCGGTGACATTTCCTGCTTGGAGACTAAGAGGCCCAGACATCCGAGTTCCCATATCCTGGGGTGCTACACACTGCTGGGTCCATACTCCGGAAGTGGCAAAAAAAAACATAATTTCACCAAAAACCTGCAATGACTAAGGCAAGATTTCAGCCAGAAGAGTAAAGAGAATTAACAGAAGAGTTGTCCAAGAGTCAAAACCACCTGTTGACAGCAACAGAATAACCTGGTCAGCAGGTACAATTGTTTGAAAGAAAACAATAAGTAATGCACTCAACTTCCATGGTTTGTCTGAACACTCACCATGCAAGATATCATTGCTAAACCAAAAACATGTTCAATGTTTATTGTTTGCTCAACAACTCTTGGAGAAGCTTGTAAAATTCTGTGAGATTATAGTCTGGTTAGATGAGACCAAAATTGAATTCTTAAAGGAAACCAACCACCTGGATTTAACCACCGGTAAATCAGTGCAGCAGGTGATTGACATGTGCAGCATGACATCACTATCTGGGTTTTATTTATACCTCCCCTCTAGGCTTGACAGTTTGCTGTAAACCAACCCCCCTCCCCTCTATCTCTCATCCAAACTCATCCAAGGGGGGTTCATCTTACAGCAAATTGCTAAGCCCACAGGGGAGGAATTAAAAAAAAAAAAAAAAAAAAACATAGTGAAGTCATGCTGCACATATAAATCTCATGCTGGTTAAATCCTGGTGGTTGCTCCCCTTTACCAGGATGATGAAGATGCGTGCAAGCACATTTCAGCAGGAAAATAATTCCACACAGCCAAGGAAACTTTCAATTGGTTTCAGAAAAAGAAAATAAAACTTCTAGACCTGAGTTCAATAATAAATTTATGAAAGGAACTAAACCTCAGAGTTCATAAAAAGAGCCCACGGAACCTTCAGGATTTGATGAGTGTTTGTCTGGAAGAATGGCCCAAAATCACACCTGAGCAATGCATGCAACTAATTTCTCCAGTAAGCGTGTTCAATATATTTTTACCTGTTTTATTTCTCATTACACATAATGTATGGACATCTATGGTTTCAATTTTTGCCAGAGTGGATGGACTGTTTGTTACTGACATCTGGAGAGAAAATAATGTCAGTAGCACCTTTAGAAACCTTTACTTAAAGAATTGGTGAGACGCTCAATATTTATTTCACTGTAAATCTAGTGTTCAGCATAAACTCCACTTTGAAAAGTAAGATTTTAATGAATATCTTTCTGAACACAAGAATAACTTCCAGAATGTTGATAAAACTGAGTTTCATAAAAAAAGTTTATTACCCCATAATTAAAGATAAGGTAAAATATAACATTCATTACAAAATATTCAATTTTACTAAAATTAGTTGATAAAAATGAATGCATTCTATATAAAAAGCTACTACAGGTAGTATTGTGTATGACCTCCGTAATTTTTAAGGATGGTACCAAGTCTTCTAGATATGGAATGAACAAGTTTGTGACTTATTGCAACATTTATCTTTAGTTATTCTTCTTTTAAAGCCTTGATGCTGGATTAACAGAAATGCTCAACTTCTCTCATGGTCATTTTTTACATGAGGTTTTATGGGTTTCAGACCAAGAGGCACATTTGGGCACTGAGGTAGACTGTAGTGGCGGTCTGGTGGAGCGCTGGGTGAGGGTTTAATATTTGAGAGAGGGCTTCAGTATGCAAAAACACAAACCTTTATTATTTTTTGCAAGGCCGCAACGCGTTTCAATAATGCGCAACTATCTTTGTCAGGTGGTACCCCCTGATGAAGATAGTTTCACACTATTGAACTGCGTTATTATTTTGGCATCACCTGATTCTGACAGTCACGGGTAGAACGAAGTTCTGGCTGCAGCTTTTAGCCTGTTAAATGCAGTTGTCAATCTTTGACACACACAAGTTAGTGAAGAAATGCACCATCCTATGCGCCCAATGATTCGCTCATTGGGTTCCATGACTGCAGGCGCAGGCGGTCTCTACTTTTCAGAATGGTTCTCCAGTAAAAGCAAGTTATTTAGCTGACCTTCAAAGAAGAACGTGATTTTGGCAATACATAACAACAGGGATGGACGTATCTTTGGTGCAACCTGTTCAGGCACACAGGGATTTAAGAGGAAAGGACCCAATTTCCATCTCCAATGCATGTGAAATTTGATATTATTATGAACTGTTGACTTTAAAGGACCCTTCTGTATTTGTTCACCAGAGCATGTACTTCTATGTATTTTAGAAGCTTTCAGACAATTGCAAGTTCAGGTCTAACAAATGTATTAAAAAGACATAATATGAAGAGAGCAATCACTGGAGAAGGATATTATTGTAAAATAGAAGGAACAAGGTAAAAAGGAAGACCAGAAATCTGATTTCTTGATATTCTCAAGATAATGGCAGAGAAGACTCTGGTAAACCTATCTAGGTTTTCACAAGGTCAGTCTTCCTACTGTGTTCAACATCAATTTGCCATGGCTCAAGATTGAGATGAAGGCTGTTAATATAAAACAAAAATGGGTTTCAAGATTATTATTATGGATATTAAAAAGATTTTCCAAGTTAACTAAAAATAAACAATTATTGTTGACTATAAAAATGTCAATTACAACACTTGGCAAAAATTATGGTATCACTTGGCTCAGAGGATGTCCATTCAGTTATTTTAGTAGAAAAAAAGCAGATCACAGACATGGCACAAAACTAAAGTCATTATAAATGCAACTCTCTGCTTTGAAGAAACACTAAAAGAAATCATGAAAAAATTGTGCTAGCCAGTAACGGTTACTTTTGTAGACCAAGCAGGGGGAATCATTATGGAATCACTCAATTCTGAGGAAAAAATTATGGAAACACCTGTAAATTTTAATTTCCAAAACTACCACCTGCATCAAATAAGATCTACTCGTTAGTCTGCATCTAAAAAGGAATGATCACACCTTCGAGAGCTTTTGCACCAAGTGAACTGACATGAATTATGGCTCCAACATGAGAGATGTCAATTGAAACAAAGGAGAGGCTTATTAAACTCTTAAACGAGGGTAAATCAACACACAATGTTGCAAAAGATCACAGTTAGCTGTGTCTAAAATATGGTCCAAATACAAACAACATGGGAAGGTTGCTAAAGGGAAACATACTGGTAGACCAAGGAAGACATCAAAGCGTCAAGACCAGAAACTTAAAGCAATATGTCTCCAAAACAGGAAATGCACAACAAAACAAATGAGGAACAAATGGGAGGAAACTAGAGTCAATATCTGTGACCGAACTGTAAGAAGCCGCCTAAAGGAAATGAGATTTACATACAGAAAAGCTAAACCAAAGCCATTATTAACACCTAAGCAGAAAAAAACAAGCTTACAATGAGCTAAGCAAAAGCAATTGTGGACTGTGGACTGGATGAAAGTCATATTCAGTGATGAATCGTGAATCTACATTGGGCAAGGTGATGATGCTGGAACGTTTGTTTGGTGTCGTACAAATGAGATATATAAAGATGACTGCCTGAAGATAACATGCAAATTTCAACAGTTATTGATGATATGGGGCTGCATGTCAGGTAAAGGCTCTGGGGAGATGGCTGTCATTACATCTTCAATAATTGCCCAAGTTTACATTGATATTTTGGACACTTTTCTTATCCCATCAATTGAAAGGATGTTTGGGGATGATGAAATCATTTATCAAGATGATAATGCATCCTGCCATAGTGCAAAAACTGTGAAAACATTCCTTGAAAGAAGACACATAAGGTCAATGTCATGGCTTACAAATAGTCCGGATCTCAATCCAATTGAATCCCATTTCATGGAAGTTAAAGAAAATGGTCCATGACAAGGCTCCAACCTGCAAAGCTGATCTGGCAACAGCAATCAGAGAAAGTTGGAGCCAGATTGATGATGAGTACTGTTTGTCACTCATTAAGTCCATGCCTCAGAGACTGCAAGCTATTATAAAAGCCAGAAGTGGTGCAACAAAATACTAGTAATGCATTGGAGTGTTTTTTTGTTTGTTTGTTTGTCATGATTCCATATTTTTTTCCTCAGAATTGAGTGATTCCATAATTTTTGCCCATGCTTGGTCTACAAAAGCAACTGTTACTGGCTAGCAAATTGTTTTTTTTCAAGATTTCTTTTAAGATACCGTTACACAGCACGACGTTGTAACGATGTAGTCTACGATCTCGTGGGTGCGCAGTCTTTTCTAACATCATTTCAACATCACTGGTGAGATGTCACACGTCTAGATATCATGTACAACTCACCAACGATGTTGTGAGCAGGTATTGTTCGCACAACTCAGCAAACTATACCTGCTCATTGCGGTGAATGGGAGAAGTTGCAAACGACATTGTTATTACCCTGTCACACAGTATGATGCTAGCAGATCGCTTGAATGACATCGTCCGGTTTTACAACATGTTGGTAAACCTGTCAACTTCAACTTGACTAATTATCGTAGTTGAATCGTTTGGTTAAACACAATGACGGACTAACGATGTAGTTTCAACATCGTTAAACACGTCACTTTTGAGCGATGTCGTGCCGTGTAACTAGACCTTTATGGTACCTTCACATGCCGCAATTTTGGCTGGCGATATGAGGCGATCTAACGTGCACGTTTTTCATGCTCGCCTCAGATCGCCGATGGCGGCATTACACGCCGCAATCTCGCCCTGGAAGTAAGGCGATGTGTCGCTCCGGAAATCGCCTCACATACAGCGGAACCAATCCTGCTTCATTCCATCGCTGCTTCACACGCCGCAATTCCAAAGGCAATGTGGACGTACATGGTCAGCGCTGCGAGAATATAGGCGTGCCACAGTGGTTTACACCGCGCCCCATACGCACTCATTGGACAACGCAACAGTGTTACAATTGGGCAGCCTGCTCTGGAAGGCTGGCTAATACATGACACCATTGAAGATGTGTGTGTTGCTGAACGGACAGCTCTTCAAATATGGCGCTCTGTCAACTGACAGCCAATGGGAACACAGTAGCCAACACCAATCATCGCAGATGGGGCGCGGACTATAGAACACTGTGGCACCCCTACGGGAAATCATAGACGACACTGATTCCATCACTATCGCCCTATCACACGCCACAACATAGAAATATCACCTTCATGATTGAGGCTGATTTCAGAGCAGTGCTCAGGAATCAGACGACAGGCGAGAAGCGATTTATCACCACTAAATTCCCCAATCACATGCCGCAACTGTGAGGCAATTTCACGGCGATTGTTCCAGGGCGACATATCACCTGTAGGATTCCCAGGCGAGATTGCGGCTTGTGAAGGTACCATTAGTGTTTCTTTAAGGCAGAGAGTTGCCATTTGAAATGACTTCACACTTTCTTAAAAATTGATAATTAAGTAACTGCTAATTGTTTTTTTTTTTCCTTTAAAATATCAAAAATCAAAGTTTAGACTCTCTCAATGATATCATTGAATCCATTTGGATATAACGTTCTCAAGCGATATATCCAAAATGTTTCTTTTCGATTTAAAAGAGCATTCCTATTTGCAACATCAGGAGGTATCTGCTCTACTGGAGTTACTTTTATGTTAAAAAGGTTATGTTTTATTATTAGATGTTTTGAGAGGCTATACTTCAAAAAGCCATTCTTTGGCCAGGGCCACACTTGTGTCTACAATCCTGCTACTGCATCCAATATTTTTTTCATAGACTTCAATGCAAAAAACGCATTGCAAAAGTGTGCCAAAGTGCAATGCGTTTAACGCATTGCATTTTTGAGAAATGCGTTTTTAATAAGGTCTGCAACATTTTTTTGTGTTTTGTCAAAAACGCATACTTTTTTTAACATGGGGGTCTATGGGAAATGCATGCCTTAACGCATGGTACATATAGGTACCATGCATTAACACATGCGTTAACGCATGCGGCAAAAATGGCTCAAAAATGACAACTTAAAAACACTGGATCCAGTAACGTATCCAGTAGATGGATGCAGGATCCCAAGTGTGGCCCTAGCCTTTGTGCTATTTCTGTGACCAATGATGTGGCACCGCAGTGTCTGCACAGTGAATCCCACATATTGCAAACCACAACTGCATGTGATGACATATACAACATGATTACTACTACAGGTGAGTCTTTGTGGGATCTCAAAAACATCACCTGTATTATTGCATTTGATAGTTTTAGCCACGTGACCTAGGATCCTAGATCTAGGAAGTTTTGATGGTGAGGGACGCTACTTGGTCCAGAGTGCTTCTGAGGGTGTCGTTTTGATTCACAGCCAGATCAGGAAAGGAGAAGGAGGAGATTGGGGACAGTGATGAGAGTAGAGAGTCTGTGAGAGCATGAGGGTTAAGGGACTAAAGGTTTCTGAATGTGTGATAGGTAGAAGTGTGCTGGGGTGGGCAAGGATTTGTGAGTGTGAAGGAGAGACTATTGTGGTCAGAGAGAGGAAGAGGTAAGTTATCTAAGGAGCAGGTTGAACAGAGCCACACAAAGACCAGGCCAAGTGTGTTACCATCTTTGTGCGTCTCAGAGGTTGAGAGCTGTGAAATTGCTACATGATACAGATATCCAGTGGCATTGAGGTTTCCATTGATGAAGAATGGCCCCACTACCTTTGTATCCCATATACCACACCATACCATCAATTTTTGTGTTCCAACAGTCTTATAGGGATCTATCCACTTTGGGTTCGTGTCCAATAGCGGTCGTTTTGTTTGTTATTTTTACCATTTACAAATAAATTTGCCTCATCGCTCATCTGAAAGCAATTGTCCATGCTGTGAAGATTCGAGATGCGCAGCATCTGAAACAACGGATACTGGAAGCCTGTGCTAGCATTTCTTCTGCGGTGTTGCTATCAGTGTGTCAAGAGTGGGGGAAGAGGTGTGGCACCCCAGGGGTTAATGTGCCACAGTAACAACACCAAGAGTTAACTCCCCATGCAGCACTCTACACTACACTAGCGCCTCCAGGCCAGAAGAGGGAGCTAAAGCAACTGCCCTATATATTCTGGTGTGGAGAGGAAGTGAGTAGTTCAGTTCCTGGGAGAACTGAGGAAGAAGGACAGTAGTGTAAAGGAGCTGCCTTAGGCTTCTCCACGGTCCGCTACTCAATTCCAGGCCTAGCCAGGGTCTGAGGAGAGGAGCTAAGTGAAACAAAGGAACATATCTGGGAGACTGAGTTACCCATAACTCGCCCCGGAGGAGCGCAAAGACCAAATACCGGATCCAAAACTGTGACTGACACAAGCAGCACAGTAAACACCGGACTAGTGGAGGTTATAGATCTGCACTGTACCACAGCGAAGAAACACGGCGGGGTCAGAAGTACACGGTTAAGACTCAACTTGCCTAGCAAGGTACCTAGGGGTACCTGTGAGGAGAGCCAGGGCCAGCAGCCTAGCTAAAGCGGCAGCAGGGCCATAAACACAGCGCAGGAGTGGGAAGCCAATGACCCGGTCAGGGTGGGAGCAACCCGGCCCCGGTAAAGACTCCGTAGACAGTACTTGCTGAACAACAACTACAGTAAAGATGTGGAAAACAACAAAACCGTGAGTCTGTGTGATCCTTGCACTCAAGCCCTACTTTCCCTCACAAGCTGCTATCATCTCTACTACTACCCCTACTCTGCATCACCTATAGACTTTTACCATCACTGCCCCGGGGAACCAGGCTGTACCCACGGAAAGCCGTTACATCACCGGCTGCCAAACATCATCCCCGGAGGTTCTGCGGCAGCGGTGGTCACCCTGACCACAACCCGTGGGTGGCGTCATAGCAAACTCCCCTGTAAATATTTCCCCCATTATTTGTGGGCTCGGGACACGGTCTGGACAAAGGACTGCCGTTATTCCCCCTGTAATACCCCTGTCCGGTACCGAGTACCCTGTTCCAGTGGGCTCCACAGAGGGTTGCATTGACAATCCAACACAATGGGCTACACTTTGAACACATTTTATAAGTGATCTTAAACTTATAAATAAAGTTAAATTAAAACCGAGCACACCATAGTTTTTCTTATTAAATTCTTAATAAGTTTGATATGTCACACGATCCTCTTCTCGTTGAAAAATATAAATTTGGATCCAAAATTACCGCCATTGTCACCACCCATCTGGAAAAGTTTCCCCCCTCCCATGTACTAATGTGCCACAAACAGGAAGTTGATATCACCAACCATTCCCATTTTATTTAGGTGGATCCATATAAATGGCTCAGCCTGTATATACTGTGAGCTCTGCCCGAGTGCTGAGATCACATGATGTTGGAACATTGTGCTTGCTTATAACGCAGGCACCAGATCCCACCCTGTGTGGTCTCATGCTTTATGTAGACTGCAGGGCTGGAATCTGACATAGAGGGAACAGGTGCAATCATGCTGTGTGTGCAGGTGCCAGATCCCAGCCCTGCAGTCTGTATACAACATAAGACCACATAGGGTGAGATCTGGTGACTCCTGGTTTATTATGATCTTGCGTGGAAAAAAAATGCAGCAAATATGCAGCGTGTGAACGCACCCAAAATGAATCATCTATGGTCTATATGGACTCATCTGATATTGTTCCTGCTGAAGCAGTAGCGCAGGTTTATACCCAATTCTTCACCCTATATCTACAAACTCTTTACGTGGGACCGCAGCAGCTGTTATATGCACTTATAGTAGTTGCAACTCTCACAACCACCAAAGGTGAGCCCTTCCTGCACTAATATGGCAATTGTTTATAAAGGAAAAGGCCCTATTTGTGCTTAATTTCTCTCTCCAGGCTGTGGACTATTTAAAATAATACTGCTCTATGGTGCTTATTACATTCTGTGTCTAGTTCACCATGAAACATTTGGTGAATGGTCCTCTTTAATACCAATACCTCTTATGAAATTAAGCCACAGACTGAGCTTTGTAGGACAACTATGATGTCTCAATGTACTGCAATACAGTCCTGAACTGATGGGTTACCAAGAAAACCAAGGGCTTGTCATCTTGGTAACTTATGTCGCAAAAAAAATCAGATTTATCAGAATAAAAAAAATTTAATCTATATTAAATGCCAAAAAAAGAAGAGAAAATGGAACAGAAAAATTACCATTTTGGTTGATGAACTACAAGAAAAAATGCAGCAAAAGACATCAAAACATGAAATGTACCATATTTTTCAGACTATAAAATGCACATTTGGAAAAAGTGGGGAGTGCATCTTATTGTCTGGATATATGAACTTTTGGGCTGTGCTTGGGGAGCAGCAGCTTTGGAATGGGCTAGATGAGGCTGGTGCAGGGTGCAGAGGCAGCAGGAGATATACATCCCCCTTTCCATCACCTCTCAGCCCTGAGATTAATGGATTATTACCTAATAATAAAAGGATTTTCCAAGTTTATAAAAAAAATTTAAAAATGATTGCTATCTATAAAAATTTCCAGAACATTTAATTAGTGAAAAAGTTGTTCTGCTTTCTGAGTCCCTAACATGAGACATTTCTGTCATTTTAGCCCTGGAGTTTTGGGATTTGTCATTAGTTTCACGTAACAATTGGAATCTAATGGTGTGAGACAAAGGCAAAGCAGAGAGAAAGGCTAGAGTTCAAATCAATATTTTCAGGCTAACAAAGAGCAGGGCAAAATGCATAAAGTCTTCCTGGAGCTGATACGAACATGGCATGGCTGGCAGCGGATACTAGTCCTGAAGATTACCGCTCATACAGTGCAAGACCAATAAGGAAAATAGTCTTTACAGTTCACAAAGAGTCCTGCACAGTACAGTATGCCTAGAAACACCAGTTCTGAACAGTCCTAGAAACCGCACTGCACTGATGTACACAAATAAATCATAGCAAGCATACATGTAGCTGAGTAGAGTGTATGAAACTGGCAGCAGAAATGATACCTTGTGAGGCACAGCTAGTTGCTGAAGAGTAACCTGAATGCAAGTTAAACCCTATAGAGCAGGTGATTGCAGTGGCAGGTATGCAGAGCTGACATGCAATAGCTGGAAGTAGAGCAAAATTCAGATGAAGCACAAGTGAGCTAGAGAGGAACAAACTCAAGTTGTGCATACAGGAGCCAGAACAGAAGCAAAATACTCAAGCAAAGCCTGGGAAATGGACTAGAGTGTTTATCAGCAGAAAAGCTGGAAAACATGGATGGAACAAGGTAGCAGAAGCCATCTTGGATATGTATATGAAGACACAAAAAGTAGTCTGGAAGAGCTAGAATCCTGAGATTTCAGCTCCAAGCATAGGGCTTCATGGTGATCCTGAACGATGATCTGCCTTCCTGTTTTTTTTGTCAATGTGTGCTTGGATTCATCTGGTTCAGCATTTCAACTTAGAAACAGGTGACTATGCCTAGTTGAAAAGACATGTCATTGATGGTGTCCCTATATGGTAAAGAATTAGTACATTTATGGGACATGATTGTCGGATGAATACATTACTATCTGAATCATGTGAGAGCACAAAACGGGGATACATTTTAAATATAATAAAATTGTAAAAATAGTTGAGGGTCTCATGTAAGGTTATTAAAAAATGGATCAAAGGGAAATTTGTTTTAAAAAAAAATGTAAAAAACCCTACAGAAACAGTTGACTTAAAAAGGTCATAAGAAATTTTGAGTCAGAACTGTATGGTACCATGAATGTTTTAACTGTCTCCTTGTGTTATTCAATGAATGTGTAGATTGTATGGTTCTAGTTAGGGGAATACGTGCCCACTGAATCATTCTCTTAGAAGAAGCCTTTTAATGAACCTTTGGCTAAAGTTGGGAGATATACAAAGCATTCTGGTAATAGTAATAGATCTGGGGACTTTATCCCCAAAGGAAATCGCGTTAGTAATGGAGACTAATGGAGATTAACAACAGTTAAAAATGGCTTCTAATTGGGCATAAGAGCTGTCATTGTTATGAAGTTAGGCTCTTCCGCTACTTTTAAGAAACACAGATACAGCTGCGGTATGGCCTGAGGCTGTGTTAGAACCCATGAGAGATGTATCATGGAGAGGTCTGGCCTGTCTGTGATGTCATATACGAGAATAACCGCAGACCTGAGTCACGTCCTCAGACATAAAATATGTTTTTCTAATACACGCTAATGGAAATTTACCAGCTTTAGAATAGTAGAAAATGTATTCTTGTGTCTTATACAGGTACGGAAAGATGAAAGGCAAAGAAAATGATTATCATTACCGTTACTACTATTATGCAAGGGTACAGAAGGGTCTGTGACATTAGAACATTTTCTTCTAGTACATTAAGACCAATGTCCAGCGTTAACCTTCTTAAATGCAAAGAACATGGACATAGGCCTTTTCTCTGAGACAATAATAACTTTCTGCAATAATCACTATTAAAGATAAGTTATTGGAACTTAAAGCAAATCTGTCCTTTCCCATAAAACCTGTAGAAAAGCATGGATTTGATACTTAATTCTCAAACAAAAGTAAAAACTGATTTTGGTCTAGTATAACCAGAAGTTTGAATGCTTTTGTGTTCTATACCTTATCATCCACTATTTTTGAATGTGCGATTTCTCTTCAGTAGCAGGGCAGTGGTCGTCTTGGAGATGTGCTTGGGGTGATTACCACGTTCACATATTGCCCTGCGACCCAGTTTTCAAAGGGATGGGACTCTTTCATGCACTCCTTCACTTTGCCACAGTACATTTTGACATTAATGATTCCCTCGATGAACTGTAACTCCCTAGATCCAGCAGCACTCATGCAATCACACTCCATCCGCCATGCCTGACTGTAGTCTAAACTCACTTGCATTAGTATTCCTCATCAGTTTGCCTCCATACATGCCTCCATACATGCTTGAATCCATTTGATCCATATAGGTTCATCCTGGTCTCATCAGGTACACAGTAGAGGTAATCTTTTTGTTTTTAGTCTGCTTGTTTTCAGAAAACTGTTTGTGGGTTTTCCATTGCATCATCTTTTGAAGAGGCTTCCTTCTGGGATGACAGCCATGCAGACCAATTGATTCAGTGTGCAGCATATAGTCTGACCATTGACAGGTGGATCCCCCATCCTTGTAACCTCTCAGTAAAGCTGGCAGCACTCATACCTCTATTTTGAAAAGAAAACCCCTGGATATGATGCTGAGGACATGCGCTCAACTTCGTTATCTGACCATGGCGTGGCCTGTTCTGAGTGGGACCTGTCTTGTTGTCTCAGCCACCATGCCTGCAGCTCAGTTTCGGGGTGTTGGCAACTGTCGTATAGCCTAAGCCATCTTCATGTAGAGCAACAATTCTTTTTTGCAGATCTTTAGAGAATTCTTTGCTAGGAGGTGGCATGTTGAACTTCCATGACCAGTATAGGGCTAGGGTCACACTTGGACGATTCTGTGTCCCCTGCATTGTTTGCAGAAAACTTAGAATTTTTTACTGCATGCTGCCTTCCCCTGTGCATGGTGCAAATCGCACTCTTCGCAGCCCGCTGTGTAGCTGGTATCCAGGGAACACAACAGGTTGCTAGGGGCCGTTTTCGCCGCTATGCAGCCTGCGTGAGGGCTGCGTACAGGCTGCGTCGCGAGGAAAAAATTCTAAGTTCTGCAAACAAGGCAGGCGACTTAGAATCGTGCAAGTGTGACCCTAGCCTAGAAGAGTTTGTGAGCTATTACACCAAATTTAACACCTGCTCCCATTTCAAATCTGAGACCTTGTAACACTAGTGAGTCACATGACTCTGTGGAGGGAAAATGACTAATTGGGCACATTTCCTTTTTCAGTTGGGCGTGTACTCACTTTCGTTGCCAGCAAATTAGACATTAACCCTTTAACAACCTATGATGTACCTGTACATCATAGGTCGCCTCCCACACTTTGATGCAAGCTTACGCTGTGAGCCCGCATCATCCCCTGCACATCTGAGCTAATGTCATCAGCTGAGATGTGTATCTAACAGCAGCGATCAGATCCGCAATCTGGTCACAGCTGTTAACACTTTGGATCGCACTGTCATTCATTGATCATGCTGTTCCCCTCCTTGATCGGAGATCCTGAGAAGCGATAACGTGATCTTGATCGGTCACCTGTAGAGACCGGGTTCCTGCAATGACCCCGGAAGCTGTCTGGAATCACGTCCTTTGGATGGCTGGCAAACACCAGCGTCCACAGACAGTGATCACTTTCTCTAAGTGCTGATGTGCTACAGCTCTTTAGTACATAGGACAAGCAATCAAACTATACCTCTAGGGGTCAGTGTAAAATAAAGAGAAAATAGAAAAAGTTTTTAAAATGTGGAAAAAAAAAAAACAAAGCTCAAATTACCACCATTTTACCCATTGAAAATAAAACTATTAAGAAAAATTAAAAATGCACATATTTGGTGTTGCTGCCTTCAGAAATGCCTGATCTATTAAGATATAAAATTAATTAATCAGATCGCCTAGGCTCCTTCCACATCTGCCGGAATGGCCACCTAACGGCTGACTTACGGCCCGGATCTGGCAAGTCCCTGCTAGTGGCGTTTTTCGCTGCTGCAAGTGCCGGATCTGCCGTATCCGGCAGAACTGCACTTGCTGCACCCGACTGCAAGTTCCATATACAATGTATGGAGCTTGCGGGATCTGGGCCGCAAGTCAGCCGCAAGCAACAGCAAAACACTGATGTGAAATCAGCCTAAGCTGCGTAACAATATATCTACCGAAAAATGGTATCATTAGAAACACCAGCTCAAGACGCAAAAAATAAGCCATCGCACAGCCCAGACCCTGAAACATGAGAGCGCTAAGGGTCACGGAAAAAGGCGACATAAGCGCAATTCTGTTTCTTTATAAATTTCTGAGTTTTTTTTTCACCACTTAGAAAAAGTATACATGATTAAAATCTATGAACTCGTACCGACCCAACTTACAGTCAATGAAACCCAAAGGTAATTATTTCAGAAAATTAAAGTAGGGAAGATGAAGGGTTAAAAACTACACTGCCGTATTCCATGAGACATCAAAGGGTGAATATAATGCTGATTTATTATTCAACGTGCTTTCTGGCTCCCAGAAACACCTGAAACATGGTAACATTGTATAGATTTTTTTTATTATACTCTAATTCATTGAGATGCAGTAGTAATTGTGAAGTGATGTCTATTATCTACTTTCTTCCTGATGTCCTCCTATCATGCACAAACCCCTTCCACTGCGACAACCATATTTGCACACCCAAGTGATGGGTATGCAAATATGGCATCCGCTAGCGGTAGTGGCCCCTCACACATTACTGCTAGCGATGCCACCAACAACTGGACCCAAAGCCACCCACAATCGATGCCTTGAACTTTGCGCTTCACAACCCTCCGCTCACGCCATCGCCGGCACTCATAATCTCCGACTGACCTGACAGTACAGGACCTATGCTGATGTCACGGACATGGGCAGAGCCAAGTGCATGTGATTGATCACGTGACCAACATCACGAAACAATCACTGATCTCAGGGAGACCAGTCAAAGAAAACACTGCGGGCAGCCGGCAAAAGCGCTCAAACACAGTGAATTCCTAGGTGCATTGCCCCTTGGGAAATACAAATATGCAAACAGAGTCTGTGGAGCCTCGTTTAGGAGTCTCAACACGAGACTAGCCCTCCAGGGAAGGACCTAACCATGGGGTGGCTCCTTGAGGAGACCAAGGAGCCATGCCATGGCTAGGTCCTTCCCTGGAGGGATATCTGGCTAGTCCCGTGTTGAGACTCCTAAATGAAGCTCCATGGACTCTTTTTGCATATTTGTATTTCCCAGGGGGCAATGCACCTAGGATTTCACTGTGTTTGAGCGCTTTTGCCGGCTGCCCGCAGTGTTTTCTTTGACTGGTCTCCCTGAGATCAGTGATTGTTTTGTGATGTTGGTCTACCAGGCATTGCTCCCACCTAGCCAGAATCCTACTCCACACTGATGAGGGGAAAACCCTGAAACAGCTGTCTGTGAATGGATACCTGGCTTTGGTATTTCCCTTGTCATATCTTTAAACTCATAAAGAGCTAGATATTGACTGAAAGGGCCACTTAATATGGTGGATATGGTGGTCTCCTCAAGGAGCCACGCCATGGCTAGGTCCTTCCCGGGAGGGATATCTGGCTAGTCCCGTGTTGAGACTCCTAAACGAGTCTCCACAGACTCTATTTGCATGATCACATGACCGTGACACCACAGCAGGTCCTGTATCTGACACAGAGTGTGGGTAGGACTGAGAGGAGGTGCACAGAGAGCATAGCACAGGTTATGCTGAGAGGGGGACAGACAGTGCACAGGGTGCCACAGAGAGGCCCAGGGGGCCATAGAGAGGGTACAGAGAGTGCACATGGGGCAACAGAGATGGCTCAGGGGCTACAAAGAGCACACAGAGAGGGGACAGAGAGGCACAGGGGGCATCAGAGAGGGCACTGAGAGAGCATAGAGGTGGCACAGACAGTGCAAAGAGAGCACATGGGGGTTACAGGGGTCCATAGAGAGGCACAGGGGGCATAGAGAATGAACAGAGAATGTAAAGGGGCCACAGAGAGGCACAGGGGGCATAGAGAGTGCACAAATAGTGTGGCGCCCCTGCGGATCCAGTCGCCACAGAGATACTGCATCCCTGTTAGGGTGTAGTATCCCACTCACTGGTAAGAGGGGTACAGACCGATACTAGGACACCCAGATCACACTAGGAACGATTGTAGTGGGGTTGGGTGATAAAGGAAGTAGTTAGAGGGAGCACTTGGGGAGGAGTGAGGTCAGGAAGAACACACATAGGTGACGTGGGACACATGACAAGGGGTATAAAAAAGCGAGAAACATCTAGAATACAAGAGAAGAGACAGTTGAACAGATGAAGAGAGTGACCAGCTGAGGAGAGGTGGTAGAACAGATGAGGAAAGGACATTAAACACCAAGGGCAAGTTGAAGGGAAGCTAGAGAACGTACACCTGAGAAGTGTCCAGAGGACTGGAGCAAGTGGGAGGTTTTCCTGAGGCCGGACCCTAGAGCAGAACAGCACCCAAGTGGCTCCAGGAGGAAGAGGGAGTCTCAGAGGCACGAGAAGTGAGCAATCCACCCGTGGGTCTCGTATCCATTGTCAGGAGCAGACAAGTGAGTGGACTAGGCAGCAAGTGGCACCGGGAACCCAAAACACTAGTGGAGAAGACCAAGCTCAGCTATCAACCTGGAGGCTGTGTCACTTTCATGATGACACAGTCGACAACTGCGCACATCTGCTGAAAAGGTGGCAACCATAGCGCTAAGGAGAAGCACTGCAGAGGAACCCCAAGGAAAAGCCAACAGTCACTGGCTTCGAGTTCTGTATGGTGAGGCACAAGGCAGGATGGGTGAGGCAAGAGCTGTGTGAGACGACCTGGAAAAGACAGAGAAAGTGTGCCGGTTCCGTACCATCCTACTACCAAGAAATAGCTGGATCCCTGCTTTCAAGAACCCAATGTTCAGTGAGCTGCTGCACAAAGACTGAGTAAAAGAACTAAAGACTGCAGCTCACTGTGACTGTGAACTTTCTTAACACATCTAAAGCACCAGAAACACAACTACCAACTCACTCAGGTACCTTTGACCACCTTAGGGGTCAGCCCTACCCGTAGAGGGCTTAGGAACATTGCTGCCTCTCAACCATTGGCCCCTAAGAAGACTGTCATGCAGCGGCGGCCATCTATAGTCGCAACCTGCAGGTGGCGTCACGTAAAATTAACAAGTATCGCCAGGTCATCCCTGCCTAGAATGAACCCTCCATGCCAGATCCCTAACCCTAAGACAGAGAGCCACCCACACCGAACTTTTAATGACACCGCCAGGGTCATGGAGCCGGGTCACGGTCCCTGTGATCCCCGTCATGAAGCCTCAAGAAAGCCCGGTTTCGAGTATCCTAAGGCCCTGTGGGGGTGTGTCAAGAGCGCACAGGGGTTCACAGACAGTGCGTAGAGAGCACATGGTGTACCAAGGGACCTCGAAGAGCACAAAGGGGCACAGAGGGTGCACAGGGGGGCACAGAGAGGTACAGGTGGCCACTGAGAGTGAAAACAGAGGCACAGAGAGTGCACATAGAGGAACAGGAGGCACAGAGAGGCACAGAGAGGCACAGAGAGGCAAAGGGGGCCACAGAGAGTACACAGAGAGGGCAAAGTGAGGCACATGGGGCCACAAAGAGAGCATGGAGAGCATAAAGAGGGGGCACACACAGCACACAGTGCACACAAATGCACATTGGGCCACAAACAGGCACAGGGGGCAGAGAGAGTGTACAGAGAGGGCACAGAGAGCACACAGAGGGCCTCAAAGAACACACAGAGAGAATATAGAGAGTGCACATGGGGCACAGAGAGAGTGCGTAGGGTGCACAGAGGGGCACAGAGCGGCATTGGGGCACAGAGAGTGCACAAAGAAGGCACAAAGAGGCACAAGGGCTATAGAGAGAAGGGGTCATAGAAAGCAAACATGGGCAGAGAGAGCATACAGGGGGCAGAGAGATCTAACAGGGGGGCAAAGAGAGCGAATAAGGAGGGTAGAGAGAGTGCACGAAGCAGCAAGAGTGCACGTGCACTTACTCACACAGCCACCATCTTTGAACACTTGGGTACACAAAGATGGTGATAGTATGACGCTTTACACTGACCTACCACTTCCATCGCAAGATTACCATAATTACAGGATTACGCTGGAGGGGAACTTAGTGGTGGATAACGAGGTGTCTCTGTCTATTTTGCATGCAATAAAGAATCTGTGTATATGTGTTTTTTTTTTTTCTTTACTGAAAGTATTGTTAATGGCTGTCATACTAACTGCAGTCATTAGCAATAGGGCTTGAAGACAGCTGCAAAAAAAGCTGACATCAACCCCTTTATTACCCAGTCTGCCACCACCACCAGGGCAGGTGGAAGAGTAGGGTAACCGCCAGTTTTGGCATCTCTCATATAGGCGCCAATTCTGGGGCTTCTGTTGGCTGCAATGTGGGAGGCCCAGAATGCTTCGGCTTCACCATGGTGAGAATTCCAGCCCCCAGCTGCCTGAGTTACCTTGGCTGGCAAACAAAAATTCAGCAAAGTCCACGCCAATTTTTTTTTAAACTATTCGTTTGAATAGCTAAAAGATAGGGCTCCCTTATATTTTCCATTGCCATCAAAAGTAACACCAAAAAGTTGGCAGCCGGTAGCTGCTTGTATTACATGTGCTGGCAATAGAAAATACAGCAATCCCCTAAACATTTTTTACCAGGAAATTTAACATTTTAATAATAGAAAGAAAAAACAGAAACACATTTTTTAAATAAAAATACATTTATTTACATACATTGGGACAGAGCACATTGTGATAGAGATAGTGGACAGGGGACAAACTGCACAGGGGGCAGAGATGTCCACTGTCTCCAATGTCATGTTACCATCCTCCCGGTGTGATAGCATCAGGCCCACATCTAGTAATAAAATATTTGCAAAAAATGTGAGAGGTGTACTCAGTTTTATGATATTCTTTATTTTATGGCTAAAAACTTCATATTTTTCTGTAACTATATCTCTTTTATATTGAAAGATTTCTAAGACTTACTGTGTATGAAATTAACAAAGGTATCTATGTATGGGGCAAAGTGAAGCTATGTTCATGTCTGTCTTTTGTGCTTTAAGAATAGACCAAAAAAAATTGAATCTGTTGCATCAGTTATGCAATCAGAAACATTGATTATTATGGAGTCTGTTTGGTGTCCATATTTTAGAACAGAAAACACATACTGCCTTTAGATCTTTTAATTCCACTCCACACAATGGAGCCTAGACAGATTCTTGGCTCCCATTTCTAGGACTGCTGCTGTGGATCACTGATACTAATTACTTTTTCCCTAAAATGGAGCAAACAATAGTCCAGCACAACAATAACCCAAAAAGCAATACTCTGCAAAAGTAAAAAAAAAAAATATGGACTGAGACAAAAAGTTACTAGTCACCAAGAGCTTGAGCCCTTAAAGGAACCTGTACATATGGGGGTAATATACAGTTAAATAGCGTTCTACAACTGCCTGGCCACCACACTTTAAGTACGGCTACTTGGAGAAAATTAACTTTATTTCTCCTGGCTGCTTTGGCTTTTCAGTCATGGATGCACGGCCGAAGAATGCCAAGATCCCAGCTGTGTGCTTTACCTTAGCTGGTGATCCAAAATGGGAGGGACCCCTAGTCATATTTTTCAAATTATTTATTTAATTTTAAGTAAATAATTAAAAAAAAATACAGTGGAGTTACCTCTGTTTTGGATTACCAGCCAAGGTTAAGCTTCCAGCTATGGCGTGCAGGCTGCAGCTGTTTGCTTTACCCTAGCTAGTGATCAAAAATAAGGGGGACCTCCACATCATTTTTCTTTCAAATAATTATTTGTTTTTTGCCTAAATACCGGGATAAACACTCTTTAGTCAATAAGCAAATGCAGGAGGAAAGCGGGGCACCAAAGCCGGCAGCTGCTTGGGCGGATACACTCGTGGAGCAACCGGGAGTTGACAGGGGGTGCCTGTCTCTGTAGCACAACAGTAATCCAAGTATTCAATAAAGTAGAGACGGCACTCACCCGTGTGTTGATCGGTGGTTTATTCAGGGAACATAGACATTCGGTGCAGGGAGGGGGGTAGGAGCTGCTGACGACGGCACCGTCTCTACTTTATTGAATACTAAACACTCTTTAGTGCCATATGAAAGTCACTAAAGAGTGAAAGCTTAGAATATAGGGAGGCGACATTATATAGCCGTTTGACATCTATCTACCTAATCTGTTTATCTATCCATCTATGCATTTACTGTACATACTTTTCATTAGGCTAACATTTATGAGTTAAAAATCATTTTTTCAGTTGGTCTTATATAATAATCTTATTTTCTGAGATAATGACTTTTGAGTTTTCACTGGCTGTAAGCCATAATCATCAAGATTTACAGAAATAATCACTTGACATAGATCATTCTGTAATGACTCTATATAATACAGTTAGGGCCAGAAATATTTGGACAGTGACACAATTTTCGCGAGTTGGGCTCTGCATGCCACCACATTGGATTTGAAATGAAACCTCTACAACAGAATTCAAGTGCAGATTGTAACGTTTAATTTGAAGGGTTGAACAAAAATATCTGATAGAAAATGTAGGAATTGTACACATTTCTTTATAAACACTCCACATTTTAGGAGGTCAAACGTAATTGGACAAATAAACATAACCCAAACAAAATATTTTTATTTTCAATATTTTGTTGCGAATCCTTTGGAGGCAATCACTGCCTTAAGTCTGGAACCCATGGACATCACCAAACGCTGGGTTTCCTCCTTCTTAATGCTTGCCAGACCTTTACAGCACAGCCTTCAGGTCTTGCTTGTTTGTGGGTCTTTCCGTCTTAAGTCTGGATTTCAGCAAGTGAAATGCATGCTCAATTGGGTTAAGATCTGGTGATTGACTTGGCCATTGCAGAATGTTCCACTTTTTTGCATTCATGAACTCCTGGGTAGCTTTGGCTGTATGCTTGGGGTCATTGTCCATCTGTACTATGAAGCGCCGTCCAATCAACTTTGCAGCATTTGGCTGAATCTGGGCTGAAAGTATATCCCGGTACACTTCAGAATTCATCCGGCTACTCTTGTCTGCTGTTATGTCATCAATAAACACAAGTGACCCAGTGCCATTGAAAGCCATGCATGCCCATGCCATCACGTTGCCTCCACCATGTTTTACAGAGGATGTGGTGTGCCTTGGATCATGTGCCGTTCCCTTTCTTCTCCAAACTTTTTTCTTCCCATCATTCTGGTACAGGTTGATCTTTGTCTCATCTGTCCATAGAATACTTTTCCAGAACTGAGCTGGCTTCTTGAGGTGTTTTTCAGCAAAATTAACTCTGGCCTGTCTATTTTTGGAATTGATGAATGGTTTGCATCTAGATGTGAACCCTTTGTATTTACTGTCATGGAGTCTTCTCTTTACTGTTGACTTAGAGACAGATACACCTACTTCACTGAGAGTGTTCTGGACTTCAGTTGATGTTGTGAACGAGTTCTTCTTCACCAAATAAAGTATGCGGCGATCATCCACCACTGTTGTCATCCGTGGACGCCCAGGCCTTTTAGAGTTCCCAAGCTCACCGGTCAATTGCTTTTTTCTCAGAATGTACCCAACTGTTGATTTTGCTACTCCAAGCATGTCTGCTATCTCTCTGATGGATTTTTTCTTTTTTTTCAGCCTCAGGATGTTCTGCTTCACCTCAATTGAGAGTTCCTTTGACCGCATGTTGTCTGGTCACAGCAACAGCTTCCAAATGCAAAACCACACACCTGGAATCCACCCCTGACCTTTTAACTACTTCATTTATTACAGGTTAACGAGGGAGACACCTTCAGAGTTAATTGCAGCCCTTAGAGTCCAATGTCCAATTACTTTTGGTCCCTTGAAAAAGAGGAGGCTATGCATTACAGAGCTATGATTCCTAAACCCTTTCTCCGATTTGGATGTGGAAACTCTCATATTGCAGCTGGGAGTGTGCACTTTCAGCCCATATTATATATAATTGTATTTCTGAACATGTTTTTGTAAACAGCTAAAATAACAAAACTTGTGTCACTGTCCAAATATTTCTGGCCCTAACTGTATATGTGTTTCACTTTATGTATTGAATTGCTGAAATAAATTATCTTTTTCTTGATATTCCAATTTATTGAGAAACACCTGTATCTATTTAACTAGCATCTATATATCTTTACATGTTTGCTCTCTTCTTTTTGGTAAAAAAAAAAAAATGTACCGTATATACTCGTGTATAAGCCGAGTTTTTCAGCCCAAAATTTGGGCTGAAAAGTCTCCCCCTCGGCTTATACACGGGTCTATACGGTACACATGGTGTGGTGGCTGTGGTGGGGGCTGTGGAGGCGGGGGGAGGCTGCTGTATGAGCGGCCCCGTCACGTGGGGCCGCTCATTAAATATGCACTGCTTCCCCCTGTCAATCAGCGGCAGGGGGAAGCAGTGCATATAGCCCCCAAATGCTGGCACTCGCCCCCCCTTGTAAGGGCCCCCCCCCCCCCGATGGTTATATTACCATTCCGGACTTCTGATCCGCGCCGCTCCTCGGTGCTCCTCGCCGCTCCGTCCGTCCGTCTGCTACATCCGGGATCTCCGGCCGTCGCAGGCATATGACGTCATCGCGCAACCGCCGGGGATCCCGGATGTTGCAGGACGGGAGCCGCGAGGACGGAGCGCCGAGGAGCAGCGCTGATCAGAAGACCGGGATGGTAAGAGAAGCGGGGGGGGCCCTTGCAAGGGGGGGCAAGTGCCAGAATTTGGGGGCTGCTGGGTACCCCCAGGGGGCTGCTGGGTACCCCCAGGGGGCTGCTGGGGACCCCCAGGGGGCTGCTTTGTACCCCCTGGGGGCTGCTGGGGACCACCAGGGGGCTGCTGGGGACCCCCAGGGGGCTGCTGGGTACCCCAGGGGGCTGCTGGGTACCCCCTGGGGGCTGCTATATGTACCCCTGGGGGCCTGCTGTATATCACTGGGGCTGCTGTATACTACCACTGGGGCTGCTGGGGCTGCTGTATACTACCACTGGGGCTGCTGTATACTACCACTGGGGCTGCTATATACTGCCACTGGGGCTGCTGTATACTACCTCTGGGGCTGCTGTATACTACCACTGGGGCTGCTATATACTACCACTGGGGCTGCTGTATACTACCACTGGGGCTGCTGTATACTACCACTGGGGCTGCTATATACTACCACTGGGGCTGCTATATACTACCACTGGGGCTGCTGTATACTACCACTGGGGCTGCTGTATACTACCACTGGGGCTGCTGTATACTACCACTGGGGCTGCTGTGTACTACCACTGGGGCTGCTATATACTACCACTGGGGAGGCCTGTATACCACTGGGGGGGGCCTGTATACCACACTGCTGGGGGCTGTATACCTGTGCTGGGGTCCACCCTCGGCTTATACACGAGTCAATAGGTTTTTCCAGATTTTTGGGGCAAAAGTAGGGGGGCCGGCTTATACACGGGTCGGCTTATACACGAGTATATACGGTATGTAAAGTAATGTACCATGTAAAAGATTATGTTAAAAATGCATGGCACACAGAAAACACACAGATGTCACACGGACGATACATGGATGTCACACGGATACTAGGTGAGGGAAAAATCACACTCGCATGTCACTCATGTCTTACTCAGAGGTGTTTTCAGGAGCAACAATGGATCAATTTTTCATATACCAGTGTAGGAGCACCCTTAGACTCTGTGCACACTGTGCAGTTTTTGAGCATTTTTTTATGCATTTTTCCTTGCAGATTTTCAGAAATCTCCAGGAGAAAACACATGCCCGCAAAGAGAAAACAGGCCAGGGAACCCATTGGGTGGAGAGGCCCCATGACATTCGGAGAGGGAGGGAGTTAATAGGGGTGATACAGGAGTGGATACTTTATAAGAGGCAAAGGGATATAACTTGTTGGGGTGCTTGGTTTAGGGGAGGAATAGGGGGAGCTTGAGGGTAGCTATAGGGTGGAAGGAAGGAAGCCCCCTCATTCCATTTCCGGAGAAAGACAGGACAGTTTAGGAGCAGAGTTCAATGAGTGTAGGGCTTACTGTTAGGATGGCGGATCTGGGTTCACTTTGAGCACTGATAAAGGCAGCAGCAGCGGTGCATGGGGCACAGGCAGCTCAGGCTTACGTTCAGGTTGCCTGCGTTTCCCCATCAGCACCGGCCCCCTCCTCTCCCGCAGCGCATGGTCGTAGATCCATGCCACCGAAGCGTTATTCCCTGGATGCGGGAGGCGAGAGGCAGGCCCATTCTCAGAGCCTCGGTGGGGACCATCCTTTGCTTCCAGCCTGGGGCCCTCTCCTGCCGGTACGAAGAATTCACGAAGAGGTAGCGCCGGACCGGAAGCGGGCGAGTCAGTGGGCGAGTCCGGCCTGTGGCCTACTTCCGGCCAGTGGCCTAGGAGCTGGAGTTCCATGGTGGTGGCGGCTTCCGGCCGGGAGCAGTTGAGGGAGAGCGCCGGACGACCATCAGATGCAGAGGGTGCCAAGGGGGCAGACAGAGTGTGTTCCAGGGGCTGGTCACACAGTCTGGTCACAATCAGTGGAGGGCGCGGTGGTGGTGAGTCTTCGGGGCACAGGGCCGGATAGATCTGGCTTGGATCAGCAGTGGTGGTTCCCGGATCCGGTGGGGGTCGCACCCAGAACGTCGCATCTTTGGATGCAGGACCCAGGGGGGCAGTAGCGGACCTCTCCTGTACAGCGGGGGGGGGGGGATCCCAGCAGTATTCAGCTCTGAAGCAGCCCTCATACAGTTGGCAGGGTGGGCTTAGGCATGGTGGCCCCTCTGGTCAGAAGAGACCATGGAGGAGTTCGGCGGCCAGAGGCACACGGAGGTCGCAGGGATGGTCCATCGGCAAGAAGCAATGACCAGCGAGAGGGGCTGCGGCCGCCACGGAGGCTGGGGGTGGCAGCAGTGGCCGGCGGAGCTTGGATGTTGCAACCCTGGCTGGTACAGATGGTGAGATCAGCGCGGAAGAAGGAGAAGTTTCGGAGGGCTCATCTTCGGAGGACTAGACGGCTGAGGACTTTGTTATGGCTGCCCCACGGCAGCCTTGTGAGAACAATGACTGTATTGTTGCGTCCATGTCGGAATCAGGTGGTGATGTGGGGGTAGTGTCCGGGATTACTGTCAGCAGGGATGTGGCAGTAGAGTTGTTGGGTTTATTGCAGAGTTTGGAGTCTAGTGGGGGTTTAAGTACTGGGTCGAGGTCTCCGGTGGAAACTTGGGTTGGTCTGGCCGGGGTTGGGTCCAGTGCCGGCAGCGAGGCTGTGGTGCAGCGAGATGTTGAAGGTCAGGCATCAACGGTGCCGGAAACGGCAGTTGAGGCTGCTAGGGTGGATAAAGAGAAGGAGGAGGTGGTTAGACTGGATGATAGGGCCAAGAGCGAGGTGTATGTTTGTTTTGAAAGTCCTTTGGGGGCGCACCTTAAGAAGGAGGTGAGGGAGAAGATATGGAAAGGGGAGTATGTTGAAATTTTTTTGCTGCTCCCGTTGCAAAAGTTTAATTTGGATAAAGTTCAGCCTAGTGATTCTAAGAAGGAGAAGGAGGAGGAGAAGCGACGGTATCGCCTTATCCTGTGGACATTTGCCAATTGGTTACAGGTCTTTGCTATATTGGCGAGTGTTGTGGGGGAAAAGGAGCCGGAACATTGTTCTGCTCTGTTTTGCTACATGGATGCTATCGGTGAGGCTTATAGGGTGTATGGGGACTTGCCTTGGTTGCGTTATGATGAGCAGTTCAGGCAAGGTAATGCATCCGGACATACGGTGGGATCTCAAGGATATTTCCTTGTGGTTATGTTTGATGTTGGCTCCGGCACAGCCCTTTCGAGGGGTAGGGGATCGGGATCAGGTTCAGGTGCCTCGGCCAGTTTCCGGAAGGGGTGTTGGTAATTTAATGAGGGGCAATGTAAATTTAGGGCATTGTGTCGATTTAAACATGAATGTTCGGGATGTGGAGGAGGTCATAGTTTTGCACGTTGTTTCAAAAAAGGAAAAGGAAAGGGAGGAGACGATGCTGGTAAAAGGGAGGACCCTGGTGAGGGTAGAGGCGATGGAGCCGATCTTAAATAGGTACCCTGATGTTGAGGCTGCCGCTTTATTGCATTCTGGTTTTTCGTTTGGGTTTTGTATTCCATCTGACGCGGCGGGGGGTTTGTTTCGGCCGGGGAACTTGCATTCGGCGAAGGTTCATCCGGGGGTTGTGTAGGAAAAGTTGAAGAAGGAGGTTGAGTTGGGACGAATGGTGGATCCTTTTAAAACTTCTTCTTGTGCAAATTTGCGGGTGTCCCCACTGGGGATGGTTCCAAAGAGGGAGCCGAACATGTTTTGGTTGATTCAGCACCTGTCGTACCTGGCGGGGACTTCGGTTAATGATGGTATTGCGCTGGAATTGGTAGGGCTTTGGAGTTGATGAGGAAGGCGGCTTTTCGCTTGTTGCCGGTGCATCCGGGGAGTCAGCATTTATTGGGCTTTATGTGGGATAAGTGTTTATATATTGATCATTGCTTGCCAATGAGGTGTTCAAATTTTTGTTCTTAGGCTAGGGTCACACTTGCATGCGTTTTTTAAGGTTGCTTTTTGCAGCCTGCGATTTGGGCTGCGTTTTTGCTGTTAGGTCAGGAGCAGCCTTAAAAAATGCATGCGAAAACGCATGCGAAAATGCATGGTACCTTTAGTGCCATGCGTTTTTGCATGCGTTTCCCATAGGGCCTCATGTTGAAAAATCGCATGCGATTTTCAAATCGCACCAAAAGACGTATCAAGCGACGTTTTTTGGTGCTGATCTAAATCGCATGCCAAAATCGCATGGCACTTTAACCATGCGATTTTGGCATTGGGGCATGCATTTTTACCATTAAACGCTATGGATGCGATTTTGCATCCAATTTCACACAATCCAAGTGTGAAAATTGCATGTAAAATCACATCCAGCCCTCAAGTGTGACCCTAGCCTAATTTTGAAACTTTTAGTTCCTGTGTTGAATGGGTAGTGAGAGATGTTTTGGGTATGGACTCTATTAGTCATTACCTAGATGTTTTCTTTTGCGTGGAGCTTTGTCCTTTGGCTCCGGACAAAACGGAAGGCGCGGAACGGTGATGTGTTTTTTAGGGCCTGAGATTGATTTGATGATTCGCTGGCTCAGGAATGTTGGCTTACTGCTGATAAGGTGGTTGTTCTGAGGCATTCAGTTGCGGAGGTGCGCGAGGAAAAAAGGTTTGGCTTAAGGTGGTTCAATCTTATCTGGGCAAACTTAATTTTACATGTCGGATTATGCTGATGGGTCTGATTTTTGCAAGACGGTGGCATTGGCTATGGCGGATAAGACGGGTAAGACTTGCCCGATGCATTTTGTCCGCATCACAAAGGAGATTAAGGATGATTTGAGAGTCTGGGATATATTTTTACAGGAGTACAATGGTCGTATGTTATGGCTTAAGGAGGTAGTGCCCAACAAGGTGTTGCAATTATTTACGGATGCGTTGGGATCACTGGAGTATGGTGTCTTTTTTAAGGGCCACTGGTGCGCTGGTCATCAAAGTTTACACTGTGTTCCAAATTATTATGCAAATGTTCTTTTCTCTGATTTTCCTAAATTGTCAGTGCAAATGATAGTCAGTGTAATAAAAGTCATCACCCGTTAGAGTATACATCGAATTTTATTGAAGAAACCTCCCAATGATAACAGTATAATCTTAAAAATTGAAAAAAACTCTAAATGCACTGTTGCAAATTATTAGGCACAGTAGAGTTTCTAAACATTTGATATGTTTTAAAGAACTGAAAATGCTCATTTGTTAAATTTGCAGCATTAGGAGGTCACATTCACTGAAATAAAAAGCTATTTAACTCCAAAATATCCTAACAGGCCAAGTTACATTTTAACATAGGAACCCTTCTTTGATATCACCTTCACAATTCTTGCATCCATTGAACTTGTGAGTTTCTGGAGAGTTTCTGCTTGTATTTCTTTGCATAATGTCAGAATAGCCTCCCAGAACTGCTGTTTTGATGTGATCTGCCTCCCACCCTCATAGATCTTTTGCTTTATTATGCTCCAAAGGTTCTCTATAGGGTTGAGGTCAGGGGAAGATGGTGGCCACACCATGAGTTTATCTCCTTTTATGCCCATAGCAGCCAATGACACAGAGGTATTCTTTGCAGCACGAGATGGTGCATTGTCATGCATGAAGATGATTTTGCTCCTGAAGGCACATTTCTGCTTTTTGTACCATGGAAGAAAGTTCTCAGTCAGAAACTCTATATACTTTGCAGAGATCATTTTCACACCTTCAGGAACCTTAAAGGGGCCTACCAGCTGTTTCCCATGATTCCAACCTAAAACATGACTCCTCCTCCTCCTTGCTGACGTCGCAGCCTTGTTGGGACATGGTGGCCATCCACCAACCATCTACTACTCCATCCATCTGGACCTTCCAGGGTTGCTCGGCACTCATCAATAAACAAGACTGGTTGAAAATTAGTCTTCATGTATGTCTGGGCCCACTGCAACAGTTTCTGCTTGTGAGCACTGTTTAGGGTTGGCCGAATAGTAGGTTTATGCACCACAGCAAGCCTTTGAAGGATCCTACACCTTGAGGTTCGAGGGACTCCAGAGGCACCGCTTCAAATATCTGTTTGCTGGTTTGTAAGGCATTTTTAGCAGCTGCTCTCTTAATCCGATGAACTTGCCTGGCAGAAACCTTCCTCATTCTGCCTTTTTCTGTGCTCAGAATCAGCCACAAATCTCTTCACAATACGATGATCACTCTTAAGTTATCGTGAAATATCTAATGTTTTCATCCCTTGGTCAAGGCAGTGCACTATTTGTTGCTTTTCGGCAGCAGAGAGATCCTTTTTCTTTCCCATGTTACTTGAAAACTGTGGCCTGCGTAATATTGTGGAACACCCAGTTTTCCTTTTTTTGTGCTCACCTGCCAAACTAATTATCACAGGTATCTGAGATTGATTTCAGTGATCCAAAGAACTCTGAGACACAATCCCATCAATGGGTTTCATTAAAAACAAAAACAAAAAAACAACCCTATGACACTTAAAACCAATTTGCATAATAATTTGGAACACAGTGTAGTGCACAGTGCAATGAAATTAGTAATGCATTACATCAGCTAAAATTCTCATTTTTCAATGTACATTCCTAGCAGTTTCTGCATTTTCCTCACCCAAATTTGTATTAGCTTTATGCATTGTTTAGCCATTATGCTATACCTAGTATACCTTATAATGTGTAGTGTGCAGCAGATAATTCTTATATAGCAATGTTTTTTTCATGCTCACACCTCTACTGATAGGTGTGCCAGTCGATCTTAATGTTAATATTAGTACACTTTTCTGACTGAGCCCCCTCCACCACCCGATAGCCAGTCCAGTTTACCATATAGTTTGTTTCCTTGTTTTGAGAGGTTTCCAACCACACCATACACGCAGGTTTTAAAAAGCACTTATATCCTCACATGCTTTTTAACACTGCAGACAGAAGCATACAGTAGGACCAGATATGCATGAGAATACCTTGTCGCTCACGTGTAATGCATTAGGCTGGTTTCACACTGGCGTTTGTGTCTGCATGCGTATGGCATGCAGACGCAAACGCAGTGCAAACGCAGCCCATACTAATGTGAACGCAGCGGAGAATCTCCGCATGCATTGACATTAGTATAGTGCCCGGGCAGCCAATCAGCTGTATCGGGGGAGGCCGGGAGGAGGAGATCAGCGGCAGAGATCTCCTCCTCCTGGCACAGCTGATTTCCCGCTAGTGTCAGCCCAGGAGATTTGAAGTAATAGCTGATCTGACAGCTATTTAAATCTCCCATGCTGACACCGAATAGGGTGATATCGGTGCAGGAGGTATGAAACAGATGATCGCTGCTTCAAATCTCCTGCGCCGACATCACCTCTTCGGTATCAGCGTGGGAGATTTAAACAGCTGTCAGATCTGCTGTTTCTCCCTGCCGACACCGGCGGGAGATCAGTGGTGGCTTTAGCTGATCTCCCGGTGGCCGCTGGTGATCACTGGCGGCCACTGGGAGAGATTTCAATGAGATCCGCAGCGTTCTCCTGCGCTGTCATGCGGAGGACACTGCGGATCCTTTGAGTTCAATGCATTGTTTGTGCGCTTGCGGGTGCTTGCAGATAAATCAAGCGCCCGCGACCACACAAAAAATGCAACATGCTGCATCCAGAGTGCGCTCGGCGGGTGCACAAATTGTGCGCATCCGAGCGCAGACGCAGCCAAACGCAGGCACATGCGTTCCCATGTTAAACATAGGAACGCATTTGCGCAAGCGTTTGGCTGCGTTCGGTGCGCGGCGTTTGCAAACGCCAGTGTGAAACCGGCTTACATCAGCTAAAATTCTCATTTTTCAATGTACATTCCTAGCAGTTTCTGCATTTTCCTCACCCAAATTTGTATTAGCTTTATTCATTGTTTAGCCATTATGCTATTCCTAGTATACCTATACCTTGTAATGTGTAGTGTGCAGCAGATAATTCTTATATAGCAATGTTTTTTCATGCTCGCACCTCCACTGATAGGTGCGCCAGTCGATCTTAATGTTAATATTACCTCCTGGACAATTGTTATTCAAATAGTGCAGATGAGTGATTTTTTTCACTGACAGAATGTGCAAAAAAGTAGTAGAATGCTCGATTTTCCTCAGGAAATTGGATGAGATTCACCCATTAAAGTCTATGGGTGTGAACAAAAAAAACGATGCCACTGTATAGCATGCGATTTTTATGGATACATTGCCGTTATGTAACATAGAAAACTGTAAATGCTGATGTAAAATATTAAAAGCTGCGGCTGTATAAAAAGGATTGCACATAGATAACAAGTGAGAGAAAAAGATTGCCTCACTTTTCTGGGTGAAAATCTGAGCAATTTTTTCATACTGCCGTGTGATCCAAGTCTTTAAGAAGCAAAGTCATATACTGTCTCTAGCTTTTCCATATGATGGCAGTAGTGATGAGCGAGTGTAATAGTTACTATTCGCTACTTGAGTGGATAGTACAGTGTCCGCGATATGATACTTGTTACTCAGCGAGTAACGCTGGTGCTTGTGGATGATCTGACACATATTGCCAGCTCCCTTCAGTACACACAGGGAGTCAGCACCCCAGTGAGAGTAGATTGAATGTTAGGCTCCCCTTGGGGGGCACAGCTAGGTGTTTTATGTATTAAAAATGCAAAAAAGCCCACCCTCTCTCCCTGCCCCAGAAAGGCTTGTTTTATGGCGGGATGTGAGTGGATGGAGAATATCACTAATTGACATTCACTGGACTCGCTATTCAGACGAGTACACGAGTATTACAAAGTACTCCTTACAAGTATAGCGATTATGAATATTTAACTACTCGCTCATCACTAGATGATGTCTAATCTTAGGCTACATTCACAAACAGGATTTTTGATGCGTTCTTTGTGGATCCATTTTTGCAGTAAAGTGCAGTGATTCTGGGCATCCCAGCAAAGTCAATGGGTTTCAAGAGTTCTCATTTAGACACAACATTTTGTGAGGATCCTTTTTTTAGCTCAAAAATGGATCCGCACAAAAAATGACGATCTCAATTTGTGTGATATTTTTCCGATCCTCTTTTTCAATTAAAGTCATTTGTATCATCTCAAAAAAATGCAACAGTCAAAAACACAGCAAAACTGGATCAAAAACGGATCACCTTTTAGGTGATGCAATTTTTTCAAAAGCTGATCAGTTTTGCTGCTGATAAGTGGATTCTCAAAAAACATATCAAAAACGATGTGTGTGAATGTAGCCTTAGGGCCCCTTTACACGCGGCTACATTTCTAGGGTGGCTACAGGTAACTTACTGGTTGCAGTGAAATCATGGAGAGATTATTCCATTTGTACACAGCAACAAGATAGAACCTTGTCTCCATGATTTCACTGCAACCAGTAAGTTACCTGTAGCCACCCTAGAAATGTAGCCGCGTGTAAAGGGGCCCTCACTGGCAGTCTGTGTGCCACTGAGTGGTACCTCCTTGTGACCTTAGGATCTCCACTAGAAGCTATGTCTCTATTAAGTTGTGCAAATGCTGCAATTAATTATCATTGATTCTATATTTTATTTTCTTCCACATTCACTTTTTCTGCTCAATTTCTAAAACTGAATATGGACAAAACAGAATTAATAATTTTTCCCCATATCACTCTACCCCTTCAGCAGACCTAACTATCAAAGTCAATGGCTACTCACTCACCCCAGCCCCTCATGCTCAGTGCATTGGAGTAATTTTTGACCCCAAACTCTCTTTCAAACCACGTATCCAGGACCTCTCAACCTCCTGCCAATTCCAATTAAAAAATATTTCCCGGATCCGTACATTCCTTGACCGAAAAACTGCAAAAACACTTGTGCATATCCTCATCATCTCCTGCCTCGACTACTGCAACCTCCTACTTTCTGGTCCCCCTCTAGCACTCTTGCACCCCTCCAATCTACCCTAAACTCTGCTGCCCGACTAATCCACCTGTCTTCCTGCTATTCCCTGGACTTTCTTCTCTGCCAAGCCTTTCACTTGCCTCTCATTGCCCAGAGACTCAAGCTCAAGTCCCTTACCATGCAGGAGATTTATGTTAACAGAGTTTGGGAGCTCTGGAGCAGCAAACTATTTAGAAAGGAGTTTGAAGGTTACACACCTCTTTATTAAAATGATATACACCATGATGCGTTTCCACAGCGAACAGCCATCTTCATCAGGTGGATATACCACCTGGTAAAATCACCTGATGAAGACATCTTTGTCATCTGTGGAAAAGCATCGTGGTATATATAATTTTAATAAAGAGGTTTGTACCTTCAAACTCCTTTCCAAATAGTTTGCTGCTCCAGTGCTCCTAAACACTGTTAACATAAATTTCCAGCATCTGTTAAACAACCCTCCGGGTTGTGGAGTGAGCTGCTACCTGTCACACACTGTATGAGGGCTGAAGGACCTGCCGTAACGTGGATCCTCTGATACGCAAGTCACATGACCGGTCGGCATCCCACATGACCGGGAGAGACAGCGGAGGAGCCACCGGAGCCCGGACCGGGCAATCCAACACAGCGGTGCCGTAGACCAAGGTTGTGCAAGGGTGCACAACCACATAAGGTGAGAGGCGACCCTACACCTCTAAACTTGACTCCCATTAGACCACAGGTGCTTCTCAAAAGGCGCTTCTCCAAATCTTTTGTCTCACATAAAGACCCTTACCATGACATACAAAGCCATCCACAACCTGTCTCCTTCATATGACAGTGAAATGGTCTGCCGATACTCACCTACACGCAACTTCTGATCCTTTCAATATCTCCTCCTCTACTCCTCTCTTCTTCCCTTCTACCAACAACCGCATACAAGATTGCTGTCATTCATCCCCCATACTTTGGAACTCTCTGCCTCAACATATCAGACTCTTGAAAACCTTCAAAACGAACCTGAGGACCCATCTCTTCCGACAAGCTCTCAATCTGCAGTGAGTCTCAGTCCACCAAACTGCTGCATGACCAGCTCTACCTCCTCCTAGTGTATCCTCACCCATCCCTTGTAGATTGTGAGCCCTCCCAGGTAGGGTCCTCTCTTCTCACCTACTGTATCCTCACTCATCCCTTGTAGACTGTGAGCCCTCGTGGGCAGTGTCCTCTCTCCTCACCTACTGTATCCTCGCTCATCCCTTGTAGACTGTGAGCCCCCGCAGGCAGGGTCCTCTCTCTTCATCTCTTGTAGATTATGAGCCCTCGTGGGCAGGATCCTCTCTCCTCACCTACTGCATCCTCGCCCATCCTTGGTAGACTATGAGCCCTTATGGGTAGGGTCCTCCTTTACCTGTTTGAGTCTCTTATTGTTCATGATTATTGTACTTGTCTATGTATGCCCCTTTTCACATGCAAATAATAATATATGGTGATATAATAATAATAAATAATAATATTCCTTTTATCTTTATGATCATATATTTTGAAGTTCTTTATTGGACAAGAGTTTCTACATTTAAGAATAATAAATAAAGGAAACTAATTATAAGAAAGTTCAAATACAATATTCTATATTAATAATAGTGCAAGGTAATAGTTAGTGTAGGTGTCAACACTAATAAAGTCACATATATCTGGACATCAGAGCTATGTGCAGACCTTTGGGTGACCTCCGGCACTGAAGGGGTTCCTTACTGTGTCATTTATAGAATGCATTAGCAGTTCACATTCTCCCCGGAAATGATTGATCTTAAGCACTAGAAATTGCTGTCTGACCTAGATCAATAGTTATCCAGAGTGGCTTTCACTGAGAACTGCTTTCTGCACCCCATGCAACCTTCTATTCTTTCATCCCATGGTGCCTATCACTCTTTCCGCGTGTTTTCCCCCTGTCTCCCACCTACAACGTCATTAGGGTAAACCAGTCCAAAGATAACATTTCACACAAAACAAATCTCTCATTTTGCGGTCTGGTCCTGAGTTCATTGTACTTTGTGCTGTTTTTCCAGACTGGCAGTTAGTGGGGAAAAGAAAGTGAAATGTTATGGGAAGGAACAGAATAACTTAAAAAGCAGTGAGACAGAGCAAACCGGGGTGATATAAGGAGATGTATGGAAATCTTGAGAATACACAAGACATTGCTGAGAGATGGGATAAATAATTGAGCAGCTGAATTCAGCATTACTTAAACTCTTGCAGAATAGGAAAAGAAATGTTAGTGTTCAATGAAGTTTAGGGAGTGGATTTCCAGTAATGTTGTATTATTAGAATACATAGAATACAGTCAGTTACCGGAGTTGAATTCTTCTTCGTTTTTATCATAGTGGAAATGGCAAGGAATCTCCGACATAACACACATAAACTGGTGCAATGCATAAAATTCACATCATCTCTAATTAGGCCCGATATCGCAACACTCCAACTAGATTCCTAAATGTTTCATACATTTAACAAACCTATTTCAAAGATGAAGAATGCAGGGAAGTAAACAAGGTGGAGTGGAGAAAGAATCAGAAGTTTGGGGTGATTAAAAAGTTTTTCTGTAATAAAGAAGTCTGGTGCCACTGGGAAACTATAAGGGCTTCTTTACACGCCACCACTGCAAGGTAGCAACGTTCTGGCATTGGGGATATTTGTGCCTGTTGCCATGAAATTGCTACGAAATGGCGGCATGTAAATAGGGAAATTCCTCCCGGTGTTCTGCAGTTGACTCAGATACCTGTTGCTGAGCCGTGCTCAAAAACCGAAGGCAACACAAAGGCACAATTGCCATGGTAGTGGCATCTAAATGGGGCACAGGGATGGATGTTGGGTCGCCTAGTGAACTCCCAGGGGCGTGCCACAGCATCATGGATACCATACCCCATCAGCGATCATTGGTGGGGGCTACTGTGTAACCATTGGCTTTCCCTTCACAGAGCATCATATTTAAAGAGCTGACCATTCACACTACACAATTGCAATGGCGTCATGTATTAGCCAGCCTTCCTGCGCAGGCTGCCCAATCATGACGCTATTGTGTATTAGCGTCACGGAATACACAACTCTGTCACGCCTATGTACTTGCGGCGCAAAGGATGTACGCCCATATTCCTTTGTGATAGCGGCGTGTGAAGCAGCGAAGGTATTCAACAGGAAGTAAACCGCAGGATCTGTCGGCACTTCTGGGGAACAAAGATACCTTCAGTTGACAACGCAATGGTGGCGTGTATATGCGGCATCGGCGATCGATATCCACCGTTAAAAACGTGCACGTGTGGTGGATACCTGTTGCTAGGCACAGTGGCGGCGTGTAAAGGTACTTTAATTAAACAGAAGCAAAATAAGATCAAATCAAGCCAAGTTTAAACTGTTGTTTTTTCACTTTTTTTTATTTTAAAACTCTTATTTCATTTTTCGAGTTTTGTGTATGATACATAGCTTTGTAGCAGAAATACAGGGGAAAAATATATATCATTATTATTCTTATTTCAAGGAAATTTATAACCAAGAGTTTGCAAACCCATCTGAGAGCAGCACCATGTAGGGCCAGTGACCCTAATTCCAGTGTTTTTGATAAATTTATCTGCTGCAGACCTACCAGTTTGCTAAATGCAGAGCTCTGTATAAGGCCAGAGGCACACCTGGAACGGCCGCCTCTCTGGACGAGAGCATGTAAGCTGCATGCGTTTATACGGAGCTGGCAAGAGTATCTCACATGCGTCTCGCTAAGTGTGTCTCCACCTTAAATCTGCTGATATCATTGGAAACTTTCTATGGACACTATTCATAAGGCTGGAATCACACTATCCGTGTGATATGCAACTAAGTCATATGTGTCAAGGATGATTAACCTGGAATAGCTCTGCCCTCTCTGGACGAGAGCGTCAGCTAAGCAGCTCCACACTCCAGTCCTGACAGGGGGAAGGACATTCCACATTAATCATCCATGACACGTCCGACTTAGGCTGGCTTCACACCAGGGCGCAATCCAATCCGGGGCTGTCAGGGGTGAGCCAGACAGCCCCAGACCGGATTTGCAAACAGAACTGGAGGGCTAATATGCCCTCTGGTCCTGTTTGTAGCCGGATGCAGCCGAGTTCAGCTGTCCTCTGCGAAATGGTGCTGAACCGCTTCACAGGGGACAGCTCCCTGGTGCTGAAGATCAGCATAGCTCACGCTGAACTACAGCCGCAGGTGTCCGGTTCCCGGATCCTCCCGGATTGGGGCAATCCTGCCCCATAGACTTCCATGTCAGGGAGCGCCGGATTGCTCCGGATTCGGGAAGATCCAGGAGAATCCAGGGGGTTCCAATTTGGGGAGATTTTTCTCCCCGGACACCAAAGTGCTGCAAGCAGCATTTTTGGGTCCGGGAGAAAAGTCTGAATTGCCCCGGATCCTGCTGGACAGATGGAAATTAGGGATGAGCGAGTCTACTCGCTAGGACTCGTTACTCGGCGATTCTTAAGGGACTCGCTGGACTCGGTAATCGGCGAGTCTTTTAGCGAATACTCGCTCAGTAACGAGTCCAATGCAAGTCAATGGCAATCTTAGTTTTGTCAGAGTTTACTTTATCTCACTCGCTAGACTCGCTAGACTCGCTCTATCACATCGCTATATAGCTTGAATCTCCCCAAACAGCAGCGAGTCTGAGCGAGTCTACGAGTCCGAATCCTAGCGAGTCTGCGATTCCGAGTCCTGTATTCTCTATTCGGGACTCGCGAATCCAGAATCTTTTATGTTACTAGTCAGCATTGCGTGTTAGGTCAGAAAACTTGTGAAGAAGGACAAGCATCTTAGCCAATCATAGTCAGTAATGCCATAGCAGCTTTGGTTGTGTCAGGACTATGATTGGCTGCTGTCCATCGTGATGCCTATGTCATCTATGACAGGCAAGGCAGTATATAAGGCTTGCCCCCGCCATTTTGGGCACATTCCTGAGAAGAGCTGACCTAGTGCAGGGAGACTTGGAAAAGATCTAGGGACAGTTAGGCAGTGTAGGAGTCACATATAACCCAAAAGTTCTTTTCAGAACTAACAGGACGGAGTGTAGGAGTCAAGATTCCTCACACATAACCCAAAAGTTCTTTTCAGAACTACCAGGACGGAGGATTGCTGTACAGGACTGTAAGGAAGGGGAGATAGGAGCAGCCTTACAGTGAATCCAGCACCATCCTCAGAGCTTAGTTCACCCAGCTTTCCGCAGAGCTGTAATCCTAAGCTTTTTCTTATTTTTGGCACTAGTCTACCAAATAATTTTGGTGCCATTTTTCCACAAAAAATTTCCTGTGCCAGTGCGTTGCTGTACGGTGTCCTGCCTGCAGCTCGCACGGTACTTGTAAACTTGCACGCAGCCAGCACCGCAGCCTAATAGTGCCTGGTTCTGCGTACTAAACAATTTTTTCCTGTGCCAGTGCGTTGCTGTACGGTGTCCTGCCTGCAGCTCGCACGGTACTTGTAAACTTGCACGCAGCCAGCACCGCAGCCTAACAGTGCCTGGTTCTGCGTACTAAACAATTTTTTCCTGTGCCAGTGCGTTGCTGTACGGTGTCCTGCCTGCAGCTCGCACGGTACTTGTAACATTTTACGCAGCCAGCACCGCAGCCTAACAGTGCCTGGTTCTGCGTACTAAACAATTTTTTCCTGTGCCAGTGCGTTGCTGTACGGTGTCCTGCCTGCAGCTCGCACGGTACTTGTAAACTTGCACGCAGCCAGCACCGCAGCCTAACAGTGCCTGGTTCTGCGTACTAAACAATTTTTTCCTGTGCCAGTGCGTTGCTGTATGGTGTCCTGCCTGCAGCTCGCACGGTACTTGTAAACTTGCACGCAGCCAGCACCGCAGCCTAACAGTGCCTGGTTCTGCCTACTAAACAATTTTTTCCTGTGCCAGTGCGTTGCTGTACAGTGTCCTGCCTGCAGCTCGCACGGTACTTGTAAACTTGCACGCAGCCAGCACCGCAGCCTAACAGTGCCTGGTTCTGCGTACTAAACAATTTTTTCCTGTGCCAGTGCGTTGCTGTACGGTGTCCTGCCTGCAGCTCGCACGGTACTTGTAAACTTGCACGCAGCCAGCACCGCAGCCTAACAGTGCCTGGTTCTGCGTACTAAACAATTTTTTCCTGTGCCAGTGCGTTGCTGTACGGTGTCCTGCCTGCAGCTCGCACGGTACTTGTAACATTTTCACGCAGCCAGCACCGCAGCCTAACAGTGCCTGGTTCTGCGTACTAAACAATTTTTTCCTGTGCCAGTGCGTTGCTGTACGGTGTCCTGCCTGCAGCTCGCACGGTACTTGTAACATTTTACGCAGCCAGCACCGCAGCCTAATAGTGCCTGGTTCTGCGTACTAAACAATTTTTTCCTGTGCCAGTGCGTTGCTGTACGGTGTCCTGCCTGCAGCTCGCACGGTACTTGTAAACTTGCACGCAGCCAGCACCGCAGCCTAACAGTGCCTGGTTCTGCGTACTAAACAATTTTTTCCTGTGCCAGTGCGTTGCTGTACGGTGTCCTGCCTGCAGCTCGCACGGTACTTGTAAACTTGCACGCAGCCAGCACCGCAGCCTAACAGTGCCTGGTTCTGCGTACTAAACAATTTTTTCCTGTGCCAGTGCGTTGCTGTATGGTGTCCTGCCTGCAGCTCGCACGGTACTTGTAAACTTGCACGCAGCCAGCACCGCAGCCTAACAGTGCCTGGTTCTGCGTACTAAACAATTTTTTCCTGTGCCAGTGCGTTGCTGTACGGTGTCCTGCCTGCAGCTCGCACGGTACTTGTAACATTTTCACGCAGCCAGCACCGCAGCCTAACAGTGCCTGGTTCTGCGTACTAAACAATTTTTTCCTGTGCCAGTGCGTTGCTGTACGGTGTCCTGCCTGCAGCTCGCACGGTACTTGTAAACTTGCACGCAGCCAGCACCGCAGCCTAACAGTGCCTGGTTCTGCGTACTAAACAATTTTTTCCTGTGCCAGTGCGTTGCTGTACGGTGTCCTGCCTGCAGCTCGCACGGTACTTGTAACATTTTCACGCAGCCAGCACCGCAGCCTAACAGTGCCTGGTTCTGCGTACTAAACAATTTTTTCCTGTGCCAGTGCGTTGCTGTACGGTGTCCTCCTGCCTGCAGCTCGCACGGTACTTGTAAACTTGCACGCAGCCAGCACCGCAGCCTAACAGTGCCTGGTTCTGCGTACTAAACAATTTTTTCCTGTGCCAGTGCGTTGCTGTACGGTGTCCTTCCTGCAGCTCGCACGGTACCTTCCATCTGTCTTAAAATATCTTAGCCTCTAGTGTGTACCTTTCACGAAATAGTACCTGCTACTTGTTTTACAAGCCCCCAGAAAGCCACCAGAAATTATAAAATGTCACACAAAAAACCAAATCCCAAAAAAAGTCTTGCTAAGGGACAGGGACGAGGTACAGGCATTGGTAGTCGTGGCCAACTATCCACCAGTTCGGGCAGACAGACGAGGATTGATCGATCGTTCCTCCTGTCTAACTTTCCCCGTCAGGAAAGTAAACGAGTATTGAGGCCGGAAGACGAACAGCATCTAACGTCTTGGCTGGCAGACAAGACCTCAACAACAGGTTCTTGCAGCACTCAAGGTTCCTTGAGCACTGTGTCTACTGTTGGTACATACCATGCTGGGTCATCTAATCCACAACCTCTTCACAGTTCCTCAGACCAACAGCAGCCCCATGAAAATGTTGACACAGACATGGGTCACTCAGATGACTTATTTGGTACATATAATCCTTTACATGAATCCGGTTTGCCAGACTCCGTAGTAGATGAGATACTTGATGAAGAATTGTCCAATCATGGACAAGTTTTAGAGACACCCCGGCCACATGAACGTGTCTTTCAGCAAAGTCTTAGACCGTCTCAGGAGTTGGAGGATGATGATGATGAGACAGTGACACACTTGTCATCTGGGGAGCAAAATCTATCTTGTTATCGGGAAGATTTAGAAGAGGAAGGGGTTGATGATGAGACAACTGATCCCACGTGGAATGTTGCGATGCAGAGCCAGCAGAGCAGCACGGAGGAAGAAAGTGTGTATGTCCCACCAACAAAGGCACCAAGGCCTACTCCTCCCACCAGAACTGAAAGAGTCACCACTGTTGCCCAAAATGTGTCCACTGTGGCTCAAAATTTGTCAACTGTTGGACAAAATGTCTCAAATGTGGGCCTCAGTAATCCCTCAGGGAGTACAGTCAAGCCTAGAGGTCGGTCAGCCACTGTGTGGAAATTTTTTAAAGATGGGCCTTCTCAAGAAAATGTGGTCATCTGTACCATCTGCCATGCAAGGCTAAGCAGAGGCCACGGGAAAGGAAACCAGAGCACCAGCAGTATGCGGAAGCACATGGCTGGTCAGCACCCTATTCAGTGGTCAAAAGTGCAGCCTTCCACAACAGTGTCATCTGACCCAAAGACTGCGACGGTAACTGAGATACGTCCGTCACAATCAAGTGTTGCTGAAGCTGGTCCAGCTCATATGTACTCATCACAAACAGCGGTTGCAGAGAGACTGAACACGAGTGCAGACAGTTCTCGGTCAGCAACATCCTTACAGTTATCAGTGACACAGCTGTACGAAAGGAAGCAGAAATACCACTCTTCCCACCCATTAGCCAAAAAAATAAATGCCCAGATAGCTAAGTTGTTAGCAGTCGAGATGTTGCCGTTTAGGCTTGTGGGTACAGACTCTTTCTGAGCTTTTGGCTGTGGCAGTACCACGCTACTCGGTTCCAAGCCGCCACTACTTTTCACGTTGTGCCGTCCCCGCGTTACATGAGCATGTCATTAACAACCTCAAGCGTGCCCTCACCAACACTGTAACCGGGAAAGTACACCTTACTACGGACACGTGGACAAGCAGTTCAGGACAGGGCCGGTACATCTCGCTCACCGCGCATTGGATCAACGTTGTGGAGAGTGTGCCAAACGATGTTAGTGTTACATCAAACATCCTACCCACGCCACGGATAGCTGGCACAACCTCATTCAGGGTCTCTGCATCATCCTATATGTCCACTACCCCATCTTCCGCTTCCTCGACCAATCCTCAATTGCCCTCAACATCACGGCCAAGTTGGGAGGTTTGCTGCAGTGCTTCAGCAAGACGCCAACAGGCTCTGCTGAAGCTGATCTGTTTAGGTCACACACCGCACACTGCAGTAGAGCTGTTGAAAGGTCTGAAGCAACAGACAGATGAGTGGCTATCCCCACTCCAACTCCAGACCGGTCTCGTGGTGAGCGACAATGGTCGTAACCTAGTGGCTGCACTAAAGCTCGGAAACCTTGTGCACGTGCCTTGCATGGCTCACGTGCTGAATCTAGTAGTGCAGAAATTCCTGCGTACATACCCAGAGCTATGTGACCTACTGGAGAAGGTGCATCGAGTTTGTGCACATTTTCGTCATTCGTCAACAGCGGTTGGAAAACTTTCATTGCTTCAAAAGCAATTGAATTTGCCCAACCACAGACTCATTTGTGACTTGCCGACACGATGGAACTCTACATTCCATATGTTATCGAGGATCAATGAGCAGCAGAGGGCAATATCCGAGTATCAGTTGCAACATGCCCGTCAGACCGGCAGTCAGCCACGACATATTAGTACAATGGAGTGGGTGTGGATCGCTGACACATCTGAGGTTCTTGATAATTTTGACTACTGCACAAAACTGGTGAGCGGTGATCAGTCCATCATCAGTGTCACTATACCCATGCTGTGTCTGCTGAAAGAATCCCTCATTAATCAGAAAAATGAAGCATTGAGAGCCCAGCAGATGGCTATGGAGCCAGATTTAAACAGCGCAGTACCTAGCCAGCAAAGCCAGTATGACCAGGCAACAATGGCTCCTGAGGAGGAACAGGAGCAAGACGATGAAGAGGATTTATTTTTTGTTGGTGCCGATGTCAACCCAGATGGTACTCACAACCCCAGCTTTGTGTCTGTCCACCATGGGTGGCCTGGAGAGGAGGAGGCGGAGACAGACTTTGCGGATACAATGGGTATTGAACATCGTTCTGAGGACACTGAAGACATGACTCTATGCAGCTTAGGACACATGGCTGACTTCATGTTGACTTGTCTGCTAGAAGACCCACGAGTGATTAACATATTGCACAACGACCTCTACTGGTTGGCCACCTTTCTGGACCCACGTTATAAAGATAAATTCACCTCGCTGCTGTTTCAGTCACCACGTGGCTTGACAATTGACTATTTCAAGAGGGTTCTTGTGGATAATATGCTTCGAATATCACCATCAGACAACACTCTGCCCATAGTTAGCAACTCTGTGCAACAGCAGCCTTTGGTCGGGGCACAATCATCCACGCTGTCCAGAAGAGATGCTGGAAAGATGTCCGCAAAGTGGGCTATGTTCAATAAGCCATCGAACCTGCAGCGCCATGTTGCTCCAGTAACCATCTCGCGGAGACAGAAACTTACCAACATGGTACAAGAATACTTAAGTGACAGTACCTGCTTCCTGACTGATGCCGCAGTCCCGTTTAATTACTGGGTCTCCAAGCTCCACACTTGGACAGAGCTCTCGTTGTATGCCTTGGAGGTGCTGGCATGCCCTGCAGCTAGTGTGACATCAGAGCGGGTTTTCAGTGCCGCTGGGGGTATCATAACTGATACCAGGACACGTCTTACTCCAGAGAATGCAGACAGGCTTACTCTAATTAAGTTTAATAGGAACTGGATTTCACAAGACTTCTTGAGCCTGAAGACGACAGTACTCAGAGCTGAAGTGCCACGTTCAACATCAATATGATATAATTAATCATTGTATTATATTGTGTCTTTTTGGTACAAGCAGTATGTACAAGACCAGTAACGATTTGCGTAACCATGTTCCTGCAACCTGGTAATGAGGCTGCTTCATCTTAAACCAACACTACACCTTAACTTCGGTTTCATTAACCATCACAACACCTTTTCACAAGGAATCAACCTTTATTTTCTGTTAGCAAACATTTAAAAGCCCCTTGGGCTAATTTTTTGAGCCACCCTGGCTAACAAGCTGATCATGGCCCTTAGGCCTGCATTTATACCCAAAATGCAAAACAGCCCCTTGGGCTAATTTTTGGAGACACCCAGCCTAAGAGGCTTATCATGGCCCTTAGGCCTGCATTTACACTCAAAATGCCAAACAGCCCCTTGGGCTAATTTTTGGAGCCACCATGGCTAACAAGCTGATCATGGCCCTTAGGCCTGCATTTATACCCAAAATGCAAAACAGCCCCTTGGGCTAATTTTTGGAGACACCCAGCCTAAGAGGCTTATCATGGCCCTTAGGCCTGCATTTACACTCAAAATGCCAAACAGCCCCTTGGGCTAATTTTTGGAGCCACCATGGCTAACAAGCTGATCATGGCCCTTAGGCCTGCATTTATACCCAAAATGCAAAACAGCCCCTTGGGCTAATTTTTTGAGCCACCATGGCTAACAAGCTGATCATGGCCCTTAGGCCTGCATTTATACCCAAAATGCAAAACAGCCCCTTGGGCTAATTTTTGGAGACACCCAGCCTAAGAGGCTTATCATGGCCCTTAGGCCTGCACTTATACCCAAATTGCCAAACAGCCCCTTGGGCAAATTTTTTAAGCCACCATGGCTAACAAGCTGATCATGGCCCTTAGGCCTGCATTTATACCCAAAATGCAAAACAGCCCCTTGGGCTAATTTTTGGAGACACCCAGCCTAAGAGGCTTATCATGGCCCTTAGGCCTGCATTTATACCCAAAATGGAAAACAGCCCCTTGGGCTAATTTTTGGAGACACCCAGCCTAAGAGGCTTATCATGGCCCTTAGGCCTGCATTTATACCCAAAATGCAAAACAGCCCCTTGGGCTAATTTTTTGAGCCACCATGGCTAACAAGCTGATCATGGCCCTTAGGCCTGCATTTATACCCAAAATGCCAAACAGCCCCTTGGGCTAATTTTTTGAGCCACCCTGGCTAAGAAGCTGATCATGGCCCTTAGGCCTGCATTTATACCCAAAATGCAAAACAGCCCCTTGGGCTAATTTTTTGAGCCACCATGGCTAACAAGCTGATCATGGCCCTTAGGCCTGCATTTATACCCAAAATGCAAAACAGCCCCTTGGGCTAATTTTTTGAGCCACCATGGCTAACAAGCTGATCATGGCCCTTAGGCCTGCATTTATACCCAAAATGCCAAACAGCCCCTTGGGCTAATTGTTTGAGGCAACAAGCCTATGCCTGCATCGAAGACGTTGCTTGTACTATGATCCTGCTGTAGCCTGGCGAAGGGTCCCACTCTACGCTACGGAGATAACGCATAGACGTTGTGTGTTGCAAGTAGACGTCCCAGCCTCTCGCATCTGTGTTCCTAGTGTTGTTAACATACCGAGTCATTAAGTAACCCCCCCCAAACACAGGTACTATTTCTTTGTTAGCAACATTGCTATGTGCAGTAATGATTTTACACGTACTAACCAAGGTGCCCTCATGCGTCATGCAGGCCGTAAAGTACTTGCTAATGATGATGACTTTAAGGCCACCCACAAAACAACCTGCACATCCATTCCCTGAAAAAAGACAGACACAAAGCATTTTTTTTTAAAATCTGTATTATTATGCCTTAACGGCAAAGATGTCAGATTTTTTTTTTTTTTTTTTTTTTTTTTTTTTTAAGCTTTTGAAAAGCAACCGAAAAAACAGAAATAAAGATGTAAAAAGTGCAAACATGCACTATTTACATTAACAAACAAAAAAAAAAAAAGTTGAACCTACAGCTGGTGGTAGGTGGGACGATTGTGTGGGGTAGCCTCTACACCGCCACCATCACCCTGGTCATGGAGGAGGTCCAGGGCCCCATGGATAGCCTCCCCCACTGCTTCTAACCCTGTAGGTTGGGTCACCTGGGCCGGTCTCTCAAAATGGCCTTGGGTTGGGAGGTGCATGTGGGTTGGCCAGAAAGGTTGGTACGGCCTCTGGGTTGCCACATAGCTGTCCCGCCGTGGTGTCTGCCTGTCCAGAATGTTTGCACCAGATTGCTGCCACCCCTCCAAATATGAAAAGACCTGGCCAGGGTGGTTTGGAGGCCGACATGCATCGATGACAATATGTATGGCTGACCATGCCCGCAGTCGTCTCTCGAATGGAATGTCATCCAAGAACGGTAGGAGACTGCGGGCAAAGTCAGCATTACTTTGTGCACGATTTTCTGGCCCTGCAACAACCTCCTCTGGCGGCCGGACATGCCCCAAAGCTGGGGTTGGTGCTGGTGGCGGCGGTGGTGGTGTTGGTGCTGGTGGCGGCGGTGGTGGTGGTGGTGTTGTTGCTGGTGGCGGCGGTGGTGGTGGTGTTTGTGCTGGTGGCGGCGGCGGTGGTGGTGTTGGAGCTGGTGGCGGCGGCGGTGGTGGTATTCCACCAGCTTGGCCTTGGTCCTCCACTTCCGGGGCTTCTGGGGCCTCCCTCGCCTGTTCAGGCAGCTGTTGTGGTGCACGGCGCCTGCGGTAGTGAACCTCTCTGTGGGTAAAGGCCAAAAAAGTTTGGTGAATGCATTGCATTTATAAACAAAAACATAGGTCAAACATTAAGTTGCACGCTTTTTTGACTGTGTATCAGTGTGTTCTGAATCCGATATTTTTTATTATTATTAAAGAATAACCAACTCTACATAACATAAAGGAATACGTCACTTGGTTTGCTAATTCCATAATAATACATAATTTTTCCACACATTATTAACCCCCCCCCCATCCCATCTAATCTAGACGATCAATAACACCAATGTTTCACATGACAAAAAAACGTCCACCTGACTTCACTTTTAACTTGACATACTTAATTTACCAAACTTTTAGGTTACATCAGCTATATAAACCAGTGAAGGGGTTCAAACGTATACAATATATATATATAATATAACATTTAATATAATACAATATATATAATAATGACTATTCAGCCACTATCTCCATCCACTTCTTTCTCAACCCTCGTCCATGGCTCCCATATCTGTGTATTCTGTCTTTTCATTGTTGACCTTAAGATTTAATTGCAGCCAATAAATTAGGACATTTTGGCTCATGGCTCAACCAATATTCTATGTGTGGGTAGTGTTGGTCCTCGATTTTTTGACATTACATTTGAAATTTAACCATTTGTCTGCCCAATTACACTGTGCCCTGCCTTAGGCAGGACAGCTATTTAGGCACTTGAAGACATATTAGTGGCCACAAGTATAGCATTTACTTTTTGTTGTAACTTTATGTGGACAAAGCTATAGCCTGACACTTAGAGGCAAACACATTCTTCAGGGTTGCTTACCATCAGATGGACAGTAAAAGACGCAGTGTGGGCGGCCTTGGTTTCAAAGCACATAACCCACATCTATAGGGCAGGTGAGCAAGACAGTAAATGTAGTCATGCAGCATAGGTGACACAAGAGCATTCGGCGTTAGTGCCCTACACTCCTTGTTGCTGCCATGTATGCTAATCAGGAATGTCTTGGTAAATAAACCCCACAAAACATATGGCTTGGATTTTGAAACGACTGTAATGGACATAGAGTATGGGGGTGTTTTTGATCAGCAGGTCACACATCGTTGGTGCCAAACAAGGTGGTATTCCCAGATGAACAGTTTTACAATTATTCCAACGGGGCCGAACACAAAGCCGGGAACAGCAAGGGCAAACTTCTTGTTTCCTAAAGGACCTTGTACATAAAAGGCTGTTGCACTGAAAATATGGCCCCCTTAAGTTTAATTTTATACAGCATTAATAGACTATGTTTTTCGAAGGATTCTTAATGTAGCCATCAGTTAACAACAAAACAATTAAATTCACATGTGGATCCTAATATCTACACCATCACCTTGCAGCCACAAATATACCCATGGCCAAACTCACCCACACATATTTGTAGTGATACAGGGTATGTCCTGAAATGTGTATGACTGTGTAAACAATCAGGGATGGTGTACAAACAGTTTAGTGCAAAAGGGGTATATCCTTACAATGTTATTTAGCCTAAAAAACACCCACAATTAAACGTGTAGGGATGTATGTGGCCCTTATGCAAGTGGAGGGAGGCCATTAGGAACACATACAAATGATGCTTACGACAGGCAAACCAGACAAGGCCACACACCTTAGAGGCCATTGCAGGGAAGAACATGGCTTTGTTCCACAAACATGCCAACAATAAGAGCTAATTGTGAGGTCACGGAACATTGTGTCTGCCCACCCTGCTTATTTGTCCCAACGTCACAATGTGAATATAAATGTGTATGTCCTGGATCACTGCCAAAGGTAATAGAAATCTGTTGCACCATGGCAGAAACAAACCCCAGTGTGGGTATGTAAACCAGCATACTCATTATAGAGCTTCATACGTACACTGTGTGCCCTCGTGGACAGGGTCCTCTCCTCTTGTACCTGTACGACCTGATTGTCTTCCTTTACTGTTTTTTGTAGTTAACCATTATCCTCATGTAAAGTGCCATGAGACCTAATGGCGCTATATAAATAAATTATAATAATAGTAGAGAACAGTGCTGCAGACACATACCTTGGCATACGGGCCACCGGTCCAAGGAAGGACAGCCGGTCATAGTGTTTGTATATCAGCTCTGGAGCTGCTCCCGGGTCCCCCTCTGCGATCTGGCGATATTGTTTGCGATGTTGATCGCGGCAGCTCCTCCAACGTTTTTGAAGATGGTCAACTGTGAAATGATTTCAAACCGGGTTTAGACATGTGTAATATTTGAAACACCAAAAGTTTGTGTACAAATCAACAATAACATTTTATTCATGTTGTGTGTGTAATGTGTATACAAGGCACAGTGACACGACAGTGTGGAACATCATCAACAGCATTACGGACATTGAGCTCACGTGGACACTATCACAAATGAGGCAGGTCACATGTCGACGCATCGAGAAGGTAATAGTGCGGGCACCAGACTCTGCTCATTAGTGGTATTAATATACACCCAACCCCCTGGCCGTAAGAGCCAGGAGCACCAGCCCTTAAACTAAGTGTACTGTTGTGACCCCATCCAAATATAGGCAACTATGCGACGGCGCATGATAACACATTGAGGGTCCTGTATACCCTGCTATGGGGGGCCTGTATACCCACGAGGGCCCTGTATACCCACTGCTGGGGGCCCTGTATACCCACTGCTGGGGGGGCTGTAGACCCACTGAGGGCCCTGTATACAGGGACTGACTGGAACCCTACAGTTTGGGTGCCAGCCCTCCCTCACCGGTCCGACACAGGTGAGGACGGGGGTGGGGGGGGGGTGATGACAGGCGGCCGCCTCACAGTCACCGCAGCTCCCGCAGTCTCCTAGAGCTCGCTCCCAGCCGCAGCCTCGCGCTCCTCACAGCCGCTCACTCCCGGCCGCAGCCGCGCGCTGATGACGTCATCGCGCGGCCAGGAGCTTGCGGTTCCGGCTGCTGCTTCGGGGTCATGCGCTGCTTCATGCTCCTGCAGCCGCATGAGCCGTGCGGGCGGCATCCCTTTTCATGGTCCAGGCGGCCCAAAATAGGGGAAAATACACCGGCCTGGGGGGCAATTGCCCCCCAGGCACCTGGGCCAGTCCGCCCCTGCCTGTATACCATAATATGGGGGCATGGATACCCATCTGGGGGCCTGTATACTCTGCAGGGGGAGCTGTATACTCTGCTGGGGGGCTGTCTACCAGTGATAGCCGCTGTATACCAGGATGGCGGTCAATATGTTTTCACAGTTTTTGGGGGCAAAAATAGGGGGGTCGGTTTATACACGGGTCGGCTTATACACGAGTATATATACAGTAAATCCAATATATAACGGGTGAACTCATTTAACTTACTCATATTGCTCTGTTCATCATGGCCACTCAGATGGAACGCAGGGAACATCACTTGGGCGATCTCTCTCCAGGCAGTAGTCCTCATGATGTTATCCCCATAGTCAGGGTCTGTTGGGAGCCATAGCAGTGGCCGAGCCTCCACCAGAGGAATCAATCGCAGCGTGTTCACAGCGACACGGCCGGCTATGATTGCTCTGGAGAATGGATTGCTCTGTGTGTGCGTCTGTCAGAGCGAGTCGTTTCCTGTTTGCTTTTACAGCATGGTGTGTGCCCGAGAATCGCTTCCCCCTCCCATCATCGGCTCCAAATAAGAGAAAAACCTGCGAGTTTGGACTCGCACACTTTCAGAGACACATCAGCGATTTGTAAATAGCATTATTCGCTATTACTCGTTTCCCTATTCATTAACATTGGACTCGCTAGACTCGCAACGAGTAGCGAGTCCTGGGCTCGGACTCGTGCGGGTCTAGCGATTCCGAGTAATTTAGGACTCGCTCATCCCTAATGGAAATCGGAAGGCAGCGTGACGTCAGGAGCAGAAGAGGAGGGCAAACCTAGGAGAAGAGGAGGCGGCGGCAGACACATAGAGGGGGTGGAAAGCACAAGGCGGAGGCGGGGAGGATTGTGCCAGCAGGCAGGACCTCTTATTCTGATTCCACCCAGGCGACCTCTTAACTGAAAGGTTTCTAAAGTCCTTTTTAAAGCTTAAAGTGCTAAATTCAGTTTGGACTTCAGATTTGCACTACCTATAAATTTAAAAGACTCTTTTATCCTAAATTCTTTAAAATACAGTTTGCCATGCACAAGGAGGGTGACAGGTCCTCTTTAATACACAAAGCATGACATGTTTGTTTTGTAGTATTCAATTTGCTAGCACTTTGCTTCTGTTGCAGTTTTGCTTCTCTGCTTGTCTATTATGGTGTGCTGGTTGTCCTAGTGTTGTGTGTTACTAGATTTGTAAGTTTTGCATGACACATGCAGCCAAAGCACTAAGGGTAAGTGCACACTGGCCGGGTTTTCGGCGGTTTACCTGTGTAAACCGCCGTTTTGTTTACATTAGTTTTATTTAAATTTATGTTAATCCAAACCGGCGTTTGGATTAACATTAAAACTAATGTAAACAGCCCAAGGCTGTGCACATACCGGCGGTTACACAGCGTCATCCGTTGCTAACCCGCAGGTTTCCCAGCGGGTTAGCAAAGAATGAGCTTGTCCCATAAACCGGCCGGTTCTGCAGCGGCTGCAAGCAGAATCATGTGCTGCTTCCAGCCGCTGCAGAGCCGCCGGCGAGAAGACGCTGTGCATCCGCCGGCTACCGCCCGTCACCCGCCCGGCTCCCGCCGCTCATACCCGCCAGGAAGCCGGTGCACGGCGCCGGAGCTTCCTGGCGGGTCCCGCCCAGCCGCCGACGACCAACACGCCGGGTAATGTGAATTTACCCTAAAGGAGCAGACCCAGACCTATTCTGATTCCACTTGTCTCCACTAGGTAAAATAAAAGAGCATGTACTTACCTTGTGTGCTGATGATGTTCTAGCGGTGTTTTTAACCACAGTTCCGGGGCTCCGCATGCAATCACCACCAGCTTCTGTCTCTTCACCTTCAGATTGAATAAATGAATCAACAGGAGGTGAGCACTGTGGCTGCTGCTGTCTTCCTGCTGACGCTCCTGTGTCCAAAATCAGGCAGAGAGAAATCAGTGGTGATTGAATGCAGAGCTCGGATGACATTGGGATATAAGCGAGCCCTGCGATTACCAACACCTTTGGAACAGTGCCAGCATGGGAGGTGAGTACAGGCTCTTTTATTTTACCTTGTGGACACATGTAGAATTAGAAGTTGTAGTCCTGGTAGTGGACAACCTCATTAATTTATAGAGTAGTCAATTCTTGATTATACTATGAATTGTATCAAATTTCTGTAGAATTTAGATACATTTTTAAAGATTTGTCTTTTGATTTGTCCAACTCACTAAAAATGGCTATCGACAAATGCACTGCATTTAATTCTCATGGGTTTCTGACTCCATATCTCAGCAATCTTCTTGTATAGGCAGGAATTAGCCCCTTTGGTTCCATTCTTGATAAAAATAGTTGCTGTCATTTTAGAAAGGGCAGAAGATTGCATCAAGAAGGCTAACATAACTATGAATGCAGCCGGACAGGCTCCCCCATAATGCCTTGCAGCTACTACATCCTTACGGAGGGATTATCATAGCCTATGAAAAACAGAAGCAGTTGTGGGTGAATCTGAATGGGGAGATGTCACAACTCCCAGCTAAACTGTAGAAATAGGTAGAGAAAGCCATAAAACACTGAATAAACCTTATATGGTGGGTAAAAGATAACAGTGAAGAACAATTACAATTTACATACAGATAGAGATGTACAATATGATAGACCCTTTTGATATAACTTTTATTTATTATTATTATTATTATTATTTATTATTATTTATTATTATAGCACCATTTATGCAATGGTGCTTTACATGTGAAAAGGGCATACATAGACAATTACAATAATCATGAAAAATACAAGGCACACAATGGTACAGGAGGAGAGAGGACCCTACACACTAGGGCTCACAATCTACAAAGAATTGGCGAGTTGGCCGAGGATACAGTAGGTGAAGAGAGAGGACCCTGCCCATGAGGGCTCACAGTCTACAAAGGATGAGCAATGATACAGTAGGTGAGGAGAGAGGACCCTGCCCATGAGGGCTCACAGTCTACAAGGGATGGGGAGGATAAACTAGGAGAGGGTAGAGCTGACCGTGCAGAAGTTTGGTGGACTAATGATCACTGCAGGTTGTAGGCTTTTTGTTAGAGTTGGGTATTCATGATCCGTTTGAAGGTTTCCAGGGTAGAGGAGAGTCCAATATTTTGGGGCAGAGAGTTCCAGAGTATGGTGAAAGCACGGGAGAAATGTTGCATGCAGTTGTGGGAAGAAGAGATAAAAGAGAATGAAATCTTGTGAGGATTGCAGGTTACGTTTAGGTAGGTACTGGAAGACCATGTCACAGATGTATGGAGAAGACAGGTTGTGGATGGATTTGTATGTCATGGCTTAGGGTTACTAAGGTTTTGTTTACAAGAGTAAGCTTGAAATGAGTTGGATGCAGTCCTAAGAGACTTCAGAGTGTGTTTCAGATCTTTTTAAAGGCAATTACAAATCTTGAAGTTACTTAATTTGCCACAAATCAAAATTTGTGGAAAAATCTGTTGAAATTCTAAATTTACAGCTTTAAAATATTCATTCATCTTTAATTAAAACACTTGGGCCACATGCACACATTGAATGTTTGGTGAAAATTTTACTTCAGTACCGTATATACTCGTGTATAAGCCGACCCGTGTATAAGCCGACCCCCCTACTTTTGCCCCCAAAACCTGGGAAAATCTATTGACTCGTGTATAAGCCGAGGGTGGACCCTAGCACAAGTATACAGCCCCCAGCAGTGTGGTATACACCAGTCCCAGAGGTAGATACAGCAGCCCCAGTGGTAGTATACACGCAGCCCCAGTAGTATATACAGCCCCAGTGGTAGTATATACAGCCCCAGTGGTAGTATACAGGGCCCCAGAGGTATATACAGCCCCAGTGGTAGTATATACAGCCCCAGTGGTAGTATATACAGCCCCAGTGGTAGTATATACAGCCCCAGTGTTAGTATACAGGGCCCCAGAGGTATATAGCAGCCCCAGTGGTAGTATACAGGGCCCCAGAGGTATATACAGCCCCAGTGGTAGTATATACAGCCCCAGTGTTAGTATACAGGGCCCCAGAGGTATATAGCAGCCCCAGTGGTAGTATACAGGGCCCCAGAGGTATATAGCAGCCCCAGTGGTAGTATACAGGGCCCCAGAGGTATATAGCAGCCCCAGTAGTAGTATACAGGGCCCCAGAGGTATATACAGCCCCAGTGGTAGTATATACAGCCCCAGTGTTAGTATACAGGGCCCCAGAGGTATATAGCAGCCCCAGTGGTAGTATACAGGGCCCCAGAGGTATATAGCAGCCCCAGTGGTAGTATACAGGGCCCCAGAGGTATATAGCAGCCCCAGTGGTAGTATACAGGGCCCCAGAGGTATATAGCAGCCCCAGTGGTAGTATACAGGGACCCAGAGGTATATACAGCCCCAGTGGTAGTATATACAGCCCCAGTGGTAGTATACAGGGCCCCAGAGGTATATAGCAGCCCCAGCGGTAGCATACAGGCAGCCCCAGTAATGCAGGCCCCTCCCCAGCGTCTCTCCGGTCACCTGTAAAGCAAGCTATACTTATCAGTGTCCCGCTCGCACCCGCCGCTGCCGACATCCGCGATCCTCCATCTTCATGCGACTCCTTCCTGTTTCCTGTGCGCGTCGCCGGGAATGACGTCATTGCCGGCGACGCGCACAGAAACAGGAAGAGGAGTCGCATGAAGATGGAGGATCGCGGATGTCGGCAGCGGCGGGTGCGAGCGGGACACTGATAAGTATAGCTTGCTTTACAGGTGACCGGAGAGACGCTGGGGGGGCCCTGCATTACTGGGATGCGGGGGCTGCTGTATACCGATGTATACATCGGTATGTACCGATGTATACATCGGTATACAGCACTGACTCGCGTATAAGCCGAGGGGGGTACTTTTCAGCCCAATTTTTGGGCTGAAAAACTCGGCTTATACGCGAGTATATACGGTATTTGTAACCCTAACCAGTATTAGGTGATAAATTCAGACGTGGTGATGTGTTTCTATTAGACTTTTCCTCTGATTGCTCCACTCCTGATTTTGACTGAGGGCCACTTTACACACACCAACTTATCTGTCTAACTTCTGACCAACTTGCTGGTTGCAGTGAAATCATGGACACATTGTTCCATTTGTTACACAGCCACAAAATGGAGCAATGTGTCTATGATTTCACTGCAACCAGTAAGTTGGTCAGAAGTTGGACAGATAAGTTGGTGTGTGTAAAGTGGCCCTTACAAATACTGAGGTAAAAAACTCACCAAAAACTCAACGTGTGCTTGTGGCCTTAAAAGCATTTGCAAGATTAAAATATTGCTGGCTTATACTTAAAGAGAATTTCCACAAGGCAATAATCACCTTCATCAAATTTCCCCAAAAAATTAGATATGCAATTAATTTTCAGCAAATCACATAAATAAAAAGCCTCCAATTGCCTGGAACATATGAGTGGAGAACTGTGAGTTCCCCTTGGAGTCAAGTGTTTACGGCTCTGTAATGCAAACACAGCCTTTTTAATGTCCAAATGACTTTAACCCATCTGATTAGCACATACAAATAATAACCAGAAGTGACTAACAGCCAATTTAATACAACCTTGCAGTATAACACTCTTTAGGTGACCTAAGTATAGTGTAAATAATCTGAGATTTATCCCTATTGGGGGAGTAGATGCATGGCTGTTGTGTATAGCTATTCCCTCTTCTAATTTATCGTCATCCGTCCCATGTAGACTGATCTCTCACTAGCAGGGTCCTCTCTCCTACTGTACCCTCACCCATCCTTTGTATACTGTGAGCCCTCGTGGGCAGGACCCTCTCTCCTCACCTACTGTATCCTCACCCATCCCATATAGACTGTAAGCCCTCGGGGGCAAGATTTTTTTCTTACCACCTACTTATCCTCACCCACCCCTTTGAGACCGTGAGACCTCGTGGGCAGTGTCCTCTCTTCTCACCTAATGTATCTCACCCATCCCTTGTAGACTGTGAGCTCTCAAGAGCACGGTCTCCTCTCCTACAGTATCCTCGCCCATCCCTTGTGGATTGTGAGCCCCCATGGGCAGGGTTCTCCCTCCTCCTGTATCCTCACCCATTCCTAGTATGCACTTTTCAAAGGTAAAGTGCCATGGAATAATAGTATAATAATAATAATAATAATAATAATAATAATAATTATTATTATTATTATTATTATTATAAGATGCAAACAGAAGAAGCTGTGGCCTTTTCACATGGTTGGATGTAATATTTAGCACTGTTTGGGGAGTATAAACAGATTTTCAGTTTGTAATTGAAGAAGCATCTGCTATTTTATAAGTAGTGACAAGCAAAAAAATTTGAGTGTAATTGAATTCTACATGAATTTTAACACAAATCTGCATTCACTAAAATGCAATTTTTTTACTTTTCCTTTACCATGGACTCAACAAATTGGCAGTCGCTGGGTGCCATTTTTCTGAATCATAGAAGGCCATCAACATTTTTATTTTATTTTTTAAAAATCATTATACCTTCTTCTCCCATTTCTCTACTGCTCACTATCTGCCTGGTCCTCATAGCATCTTCAGATGAGCAGCTGTGAAATCCTCAGGCTTCGGTTACTAGGCCAAGGCATCGAGGTTTGCTAGGCCAGGAAGGTTCTGCTTATTTGCTTGTAAAGGTCACAGCTTAAAGGAAACCTGTCAGCTCGTTCTACCCCCCTATGCTAACACTACCTGTCCCTGCACCTTGTGAGCTGATCCCTAACCATCCCTCTCTGACCTAAAAGTGCCCTATAAAGCTTCAGTAAAATGCTTTATAAACTTACATGCAGTCTCCATGTGGAGACTGGAAATGCGGTCTCCGAGTCTGCATTGTCCTTTTCTCACTGGCTCCTAGCATGCCCCGCTGGGCATCATCATTCCTTCTGCTCATCCTCCTCCTTTTGAAATTCCTGCCTCCTGTTGTAGTGAGCCGGCCGGAACGTCATATCCAGTCCAGTGCATTATGGGGGTTGATCACGTGTGCGGCCCACCGCATGCGCAGATTGAAGCCGAGCTGTACATATCATAAGTCCCCAGAATGCCCTGGACCGGATATGACGTGCACGGCTCGGCTTCAACAAGTGCACTGCACATGCGCGGAATTGGGTTGTACACACGTGATCAGCCCCCATCATCTTCCGGACCAGATATGACGTTCTGACCGGCGCATCAGACTACAACAGGAGGAGGGAATTTTGAAAGGAGGAAAATAAACAGAAGGAATGAGGATGCCCAGCGCGGCGTGCTAGGAGGCAGCGAGGAGCGGAGAATGGACCCAGAGCTGCCTTTTCAGTCTCCAAATGGAGACTGCATGTAAGTTTATAAATAATTTTTCTGAAGCTTTTTAGGGCACGTTTAGGTCAGACAGGGATGGTTAGGGATCAGCTTACAAGGTGTAGGGATAGGTAGTGGTAGCATAGCGGGTAGAACAAGCAGACAGGTTCCCTTTAAGCTTAGATGTATGACAATTCTGCGTTCATAGAACCTGCCTAGGAAATCTGGATGACGCAGCCTAGTAACTGAGGCATGGGAAAGTCACTGCTGCAATCAGAAGGCAATGAGGAGTGGTGAAGTGGGTTTAAGGAGTTCTATTATTTTTTAGATGTTAGATTTATTATTTTCTAGGACAGAGGTCTTCAAATCCAGTCCTCAAGGCACACCAACATGTTTTCAGGATTTCCTTAGCATTTGACAGTTGGTAATTTAATCTCCTGCACAGGTGAAATCCTGAAAACATGGACTGTTGGTGGGCCTTGAGGACTAGAGTTAGAGACCTTTGCTCTGGAAAAGGTAAAAATCTTTGTGTCCGTGGGGTAGGTGCTAATTAACAGAAACATCTGCTGAACAAATACTGTCTTCAAGCTAAACTAAAATGTCTACTTCTTTTCGTGGATGATCTGCTATCATCCCTTTCATACGCAGCATAACATCACTAAAACATGTAGATGAGGCCCAAAAAGAGTAGGTGCTGCAATGGATATCAAGCACTCCATCAAGTGGGCTCTCCTCCAACTCAACTTCAACATCACAAATATTTCAGTCCTCAGAGGTGTCACCCCAATCGCACATGCTTCCTCACAGCTCACAAGTCTCCAGCCACCCTACGGACTATGGGTTAACACAGATGGGTGAGTTTGCAAAGTTGTTCATGTGGTGCTCCGCAACGAGTGCATCACAGGAGTGTATTGCATCCCAGATTGCAGATGCAGTATTCTCTGACTAAGCAATGACATGGTTAACATCAGAGCTTCATACCCTACATGCATCACTAGCATAGAGGGCCAATAAGGTCCTAGTGGGTGGAGTGTAGGAGTAGAGTGTAGAGGAGAATGTAGAAGAAGGAGGAAGGAGAAAGAAGTGGTCGGGAGGAACGTAGGAGAGGGGGCTCTGCACAGTTCCGTGCAGCCCCGGAGAGCACCTACCGGTTGGCGCCATTACCTGGTGCCTAATAACCGGAACCTGGGCGAACATCCGATGGGTCAAAATACACCCGCGCCCATCTACAACCGGATCACTGGTTCCGAAGCTAGCAAATTGTTCACCACTGCTAAGCAAACCAGGAGTGGAGGGACCGCTCTATAGGAGAACCCCACCGCCGCCGCAAACAGAGCCGTCTTGCCAGCGGAGTACCCACCAAAAGGACACATGCTCCCCTCACACCGGAAAGTACACACCGGCAGGGAAATTTAAGTAGCCCCTTGTACCCGAACTTGGTGCACTAAGGCGATATCGGCAAAAAACACCTAGAACAAGCTTTGAACGGAGGAACACCGCGGAGCTCTGAAACAACACCGGTCATGGCTGAGTCCACCCAGTCCATTACCCGTTACCTGTATACCATGTATCGTCAATCGGTTGTAGTAAAAGACCCGTTACAGAGACTACTAGTGTCCGTGCTTTTTCAGAACTGTTTGACTCCGCATACTAAGTGTAACTAAGATGCCTCACAACATCAAGTGCAGCTCCTGGCTCCGGGGACTCCCGCTCGTCCTGTGGGGAGCGTCCCATCTTGCTGCATTACATCCCCCGGAGACCCAAGCAGCGCCGGTGAAATCACCGGGATTCCCGCAGGTGTCGTCACGACAAGAACTAACCCCATATCTGTTCAGCCAACACTATTGATCTGGACCACCGGGCCTACACAGCCTCGGGCGCGGAACCGTGACAGGGAACAGCGACAGCCCGAGACGTTCACACCCCGGCTACGGTGAGTCATTCACTCATACTATAGCCTGGGAATCAGAGGTCTGCTCCAAAACTTCAGTGAGTCAAGATGAGGAAATGATCTGCACTGATGCCCAAAATCTTTGTGAGTCGGATCCAGGCCAGAATGAAGAAAGGTCTGAGCATAATATAGACCCTCATTACCAAAGTGTAACCCCTGTAAGTTGAGAAAATAAGGAAGATGATGATGAGACTCAGATACCTGATTGGAACAACTTGACTTTGCGCTCAGGGCAGGAAGAGGTTGGCTCTGAGGACGACGAGTGTGAGTACACACAGAGTGATAATAAGGTTGGAGATCCCACTTACTGTCAACCCACAGGCAGGCAGTTGATGAGCTCAGTAGAGGAGCTGGAGGAGGATGAAAGTAATGAGGTTAGCTTGCGGCTTTCTGGACAGAGACGGAGACCTAGAAGCACGTCAGCAACTGTTTCCTCAGCCACAACTCTGCCTCTGTGCAGAAACCGTGGTGACTCTGCAGGTAGCATGATTGGTAAGCTTTGCCTAGCCTGGACCTTTTTTCAGATCGCAAAGGATGACCCAACTCATGTTCTCTGTAAAGTTTGTAAAAAAATCTGAGTAGAGGCCAAAAAATCAATAGTTTGAGTACTTCATGCATGAACCTTCACATGGACATGAAGCATAAGTCACAGTGGAAAGCTCACTATGCTACAATGCGGCCTAGCGGGCCTGGCCAACCACAGTCTGCCCCATCAAGTGCATCTGTGGCTTCTTCATCCGCTGTGACTGTGGATACAGCTGTTACACAGGCTTTCGGCTGCAGAAATTCCACCTCTTTACATGCTATAGTCAGTTTGATTGACAGGTCATCAGCTGTTTTGGAAGTGGAAACACCTGCTGGTTGAGTGCTGTCAGACATCGAGAGCACCACCATTTTATGACTGTGACATAATATGTCCACCTGAACCTCCCTCACAGTCCAGCAGTTTGTCTGGGACACCCTACTCAACCCTGTCTCAGCACAGCAGCCAGCTCTCGGTCCCTCAGATGTGGACAGGTAAAAGACCATTTCCTCCTACCCATGGTAAAGGTAAGAGGTTGAATTTCACCATTTGCAAGCTGTTGGCTACAGAAATTCTGTCTTTTTGGCTGCTGTATACAGAGGAGTTTCGAAACCTTATGGCCGTCGCTGTGCCTGCACTTCACCAGCATGTTGCATACAACATCACCGCTTCCTTGAGAAATCCTGTGCGTTGACTATTGCCATTCACTGTGCGTCAAACCCTCTGTATGTAGACGTTCCTCCACTGCTTCTGCCTCCTCTACCTCTTCTAGGTCCTCCATCTGCACCCAAAGCCTGTCTGGTAATGTGACCCACATTCAAACTGCGTAGAAGGAATCCAGCACACCTCTTTACTATGCTAGCAGCAGGGCTCAATGCCATCAGGTGGTGTTTACGTTAAAATGTCTGGGAAATGTGAGTCACACAGCTGAGAAGTTGTGGTTAGCTTTGGAGATCGAGTTTAATCAATGGTCGACTCCACTGAACCTGCAGCCAGGGAGGGCTGTGTGTGACAATGCTGAAAATCTGGGTGTGGCCCTTTGCTGGGGCAAGGTGACACATGTGCCTTGTATGCCTCACGTCTTGAACCTGGTCATCCAGCAATTTGTAGCCCACTATCCTGGCTTAGATGGGCTTCTGCAGAGGGCACGATCGCTGTGTGCTCACTTCCGCCGTTTGCATCCCGCAGCTCAATGAATTGCATTGCTACAGAAGTCGTTCGGCCTGCCATTTCACCGCTGAAATGCAATGCGCTGACACGATGGAATTCCACTCTGCAGATGTTGCAGCAACTGTGGCAGCAGCGACAAGCCTGGGGCAGTATGTTATGATGTATAGACTGGGCAACCACAGGGGGGCAAATCACGCTGCTGGAGTGGTCTCAGATCAAGGACCTCTGCACCCTTCTGCAGAGTTTTGAAATGACTGCTAAGATGTTTAGTGCTGATGATGCCATTATCTGAATGATTATTCCGGTCATCTACATGCTGAAGCACATTTTAACCGGTATTCGGAGTCAGGTGGTAGGCCAAGAGGAAGGGGAGGAAGTAGAGGAGGCATATGCGGAAGGGATAGCAAGATCTCAAAGGTCCAGACGGTCAGCAGCACCAAGGCAGCTGGCATGGAGGGTGGGGGAGAGGGAACAATGAGGGCGCGTGGTAGCAGTCAAGGAAGAAATGGAGGACAAACAGGCGATGGGCATGGAAGACTCAGCAGATGAGGGAGATCTTGATCACAATTCTGTTGTGCGAGGTTGGGAGGAGAAGGCAGCGGAAACAAGCCTGAATATTACCCCACCGCCACCAACACAACCAGAACTTTGGCCTCCTGGATGTGCAAGACACATGAGTGCCTTCTTGCTGCACTACCTGCAACATGATCCTCAGATTGTTAGTATTCGAAGTAATGCTGACTATTGAATTGTCACACTGTTAGATCCCTGATAGAAGAGTAAATTTGGCCAAATGCTTCCTGCCCTGGAAAGGGACGCACTCATGCAGGAGTATCAACAGAAGCTTAATCTTAGTACTGCTTTTCCCCAAAACACCAATGGTGCACATAGTGAATATCACAGTTCTACCTTTCCAACCTGGGGAACGTCAAGTCGTCATCACTCAAAAGTTATCAATAACAGTGTATCTAGTAAAAGCAATTTTGTAGAATCGTTTCACTTTTTTTTTTAGACCATACTTTGCAACGCCAGAAGAGAGAACAAGTCTGACGCATAGTGAACGCCTAGAGAGGATGATACAGGAATATCTACAGCTGAATATAGATGCCATGACTGTGGAACTGGACCCTTGTGCATTTTGGGCTTCAAAACTCAAAAAATGGCCTGAGCTCGCTACTCATGCCTTGGAGATTTTGTCGTGCCCCGCAGCCAGCGTTCTCTCTGAACGTGTCTTCAGCGCTGCTGGTAGTGTGCTGACGGATAAGTGCATGCGGCTGTCCAGTGACAGTGTAAACAGACTAAAGTTTATCAAGATGAACAAGTCATGGAACCGCAAGGACTTTTCCAGCCCAGTGTCAGCCTGGGGAGACTGAGCGCTTGTGTACTTTTCAATATGCTGCATTAAACTCCCCATTTCAATATTTCAACTCTGGTGCAACTGATGCTACTTTAGTGGTGGCTGTGTCAAATTTTTTTGAAAAATAGAGACTGTTGGTAGTGTCTCCTTGCTGTTTGTTGCTTGACTTGAGTACGGCCTTTTGAGCTCAATACCTATCCCTGACATTCCTGCCTCTGTTTCTGAATATTCAACCTTTTTGTCCATCGAACCAGTGATTAACAAATTTGTTATATTCAGCAGTGATTACTACATCTTCGTTAATGTTTTTGTACACTGGTTTGGGGCATCAAAACAGGTTTTGGCAAATGTACTGTATCAACATGAACAGTTTTTGGGTCCTTTAAAGCATTGTTTGGGCAATCTCCCCTGTCCACTACACCTATAAAGGTCACTGACCTACCTGACTAGTTTCCAGTAATACTCCACAAAACTTATAGTTGTATATAGTTGTCCCACCTGTGTGTGGCAGGGCATAACATTGATGAGAGCACTTGCATGAACTTTGAGTTTATCCAGCCTACTAGGCCTAAACAGGTCCCTGACCTACCTGAAATGTTTTTCCAGTAACACTCCACAAAACTTATAGTTGTCCCACCTGTGTGTGGCAGGGCATAACATTAATGGGAGCACTTGCATGAGTTTTGAGATTATCCGGCCCACTAGGTCTAATCAAGTCACTGACCTACCTGACTAGTTTTTCCGCTAATACTCTACGAAAATTATAGTTGTCCCACCTGTGTGTGGTGGGGCATAATCTTGATGGGAGCACTTGCATAAACTTTGAGTTTATCCGGCGTTTTAGGTACTGACCTACCTGAATATTTTTTCCAGTAATACTTCACGAAATTTATAGTTGTCCCACCTGTGTGTGGCAGAGCATAACATTAATGGAAGCACTTGTGAGTCGAGCCGGCAGGGTTACTCGGCTACCGGGACTGTGGCTTCGTGGAGGATCACAGCTGGTTGGGTCCTGGTTCCGTGCCCTGGGCACTCAATGGCTATTGGGGGGGTGATGATGGGGGGATTACATGTGACGCCACCTGTGGTACCTGGTAATGTGGTTACTAGCCAGCCGCTGAGGTGATGGTGACGCAGCAGTGATAGTGCAGCTCCCCACAGGCGGAGCTTTACCTCCAGGCAGCGGGGTGGATGAAAGGAGTAGTAGTTTTCAGTTCTGTGTAGGCACTGCAGGCAGCAGGGGCGGTGAATCAGACACACACACAAAAGTCTCTGTTTCACTACCTTTCTACTGATGCCTGGTAGCAGGTACGGTCCAGGAGGGTAACCAGGTGGCCGGTGCAGTTTGACATCCACCTTAGAGAGTTGTGAGGCCTCCTCTGCCAGTGTGTGCAATGGTTGGGGTGAGATCTGGCTGGAGCTTGATCTGTCACTCTTTCTTCTCAGAAGTCTGCTCCAAAAGCGGAAATTAAAGACCTTCTCTTGGGATTCCTGTTTTCTCTAGCGCCCTGATCCTTCAACTGGTCTAGCTCGAGCCTTTACTTTCTCCTGAGCTCAGGAAGACTAAACCCTCCTGTCTGTCCGGGATCTCTCTGCTACAACTGGAGATATAGCAGATACGGACTCCGGTGTCCGTGTTGGCTTTAAGGGTAACTAGATATTTTCCCTTCTTCTTCTTCTTCTTCTTCCAAACTCTCCCTCTGGCCTCCGTCCCTCTCCCTAGGGCGTTGCACAGCTCGGATCAGTCTTTCCTAGTTCTGGGCCTGACTTGGTCCCAGCAACCAGCTCCTTCCAGTTCCTTCTTCTGTACTGAACTCTCTGAGTGATCTGACTCCTCACTCAGACCTGGATCTTTATAGGGGATCTTGCCTAAGGCAGCAAGTAGAGCTCCCCCTTCAGGCCTGGGGTGGAAGGTGTTATGTGTTGTGTGTGCCAAGATGTACATCCTTCCCTGCACCGGTAGGTCCTGTGGCAATCCCCGCAGGGGTGCCACATTTGCATGAGCTTTCAGTTTATCTGACCTACTAGGCATAAACAGGTCACAGACCTACCTGAATAGTTTTTCTGGTAATACTCCAGAAAACGTATAGTTGTCCCACTTGTGTGTGGTGGGGCATAACATTGATGGGAGCGCTTGCATGAGCTTTGAGTTTTTCTGGCCCACTAGGCCTAAACAGGTCACTGACCTACCTAAAGTTTTTCTTGTACTACTCCTCAAAACGTATTGTTGCTGAGCAATTTTTAACCTTGAAATGCTATTCCAGGTCCTGTTCCAGACCCTGTGCCATGCATAAAGTCTGGCAAGTAATCAATGTATCCAGATGATTGAGCGCTCCCATGCATAAAGTCTGGACCATTCAACAATTTATGGTCTGGGACAATTGATGCCATTTTGCTGTGGTTTGACCCTTTGGGAAGAGTGAGGACTACTGTTGGGGTCCCCTTGCTGTGTGGTAGATGATTTGAGCAGGCTGTGGCATGTCTATACCTGTGTCTCATCCTCCTTTTACTCCACCTCTTTCTCAATCAAATACGAACACTTAGGTGTTGGCTCATCACTAGCAGCCATATATACCAACAACATATCACAATACTAATGCATTGCAGGATGCACCAACCTACAGGGCTGTACAAATTAATTGGGACAAACCAAGTCTTTACTTGTTTTTCTTGCATTAATTTTACTATTGCTGATAAGTGTTTTATCAGTTCTTGGTGTCGTTTTCCTTTTTCTTCCACATTTCCCTTTTCATTTTTGAGAAAAAGATCCAGTTTTATTGTGTGAGCGAATTATTCTTGGAACTGTAGATTTTCCAATACCAATGGTGGAAGCGCTTTCTATAACAGTCAGACTTGTATGTTCATTAGGAGTAATAATTCTAGACCTCTTCCGTGGAGTAACATCCATTTTTACAGACACGAATCACACTGAGAGAAAAGTACACTAAACCACTCCTCACAGAAACAAGCTCTCACCTGAAGCTGAGGGGGCAGATAGCTGGTATTTTCTGACTAAAACCTGTCAAAGCACATTTTGTTATTCAAGGTTGTACACTCACACCCACTATAAGCACATCAAATGGCTTTAACAAACCTACATGAAATCAGCAAAGGTAGAAATAGGAGAAGGGTGTATAATCCGCGCTGACATCAAAAGAATGAATAATCCGGTAATTTTGAAGATGATTTATTTGACAAATAAATCATCTTCAAAATTACTGGGTTATTCCTTCTTTTGATGGCAGTGCGGCTTACATGACCTTCTCCTATTTTTACATGTTTGCTAGTATTATAAAAGCACATGTATAATGCTTGTACAAGGCAACAACCTCACAGATAAGTGTACTGCACATTATCTGGCTTAAAACCTATTAATGACACAAATACTAATAGATCAGTCAGGCTACTAAGTATTTTTATTAGGTGCACCCGAAAATGACAGACACCCCAATTGTCTATAAAAACACTAAAGGTCCTGGTTGCACCCTACAAAATAAAAAAAATGTGCAACAAAAAAACAATGACAAAGATATATAAACACATGGTGTATTAGTCAATATTTTGGCTCAAATACCAAGTTTGTATCCAACTTGATGATTCCCCATTCTCAGGCCCATCCCTACACTAAAGGGACTGACTGCATTCCAAAAATCTGAAAAAAGAATACAAATCTGAAACAAAGAAGATAAAATAAAGGAAGAAATAAAATACATGACGTATTGCTTGAAGTTTCGCAAAAATAAATAAGCTAGCAACCGATGTCAAAGGTCCTGAATGTTTTGTGACTTCATACACTAAAATTCAACCAACTCACTGAAAAACATAGATAATTTCAAAAGACATCACAAAAAAAGGCAGCCATATTTACCTAGACGATGTCATAATAGTAATGGACTAAAGGATGCAACATACCCCATTCATAAATATGGAGGCAGCACGGGTGCAAAATACTGATGATACAAACACTCACATGCCTACTACCGTGTTTCCCCAATAATAAGCCACCCCCAATAATAAGCCATAGTGGGGGGTAGAGGAGGGGCGGCTAATATAAGCCACATCCCAAAAATAAGCCATAGTTAACTGTCCATGGGGAAATATAAGCCATGGTACCTTTTTATATGCATCGCCCCTGCCTCGGTCCCCTCTGTCCCTGCTGTCCCCGCTGTCCTACGGGGTCTGTGTTGTCCTCCTCTGCCCTCATGTGCAGCCGCTGGTGGCCCTGAGTGCATGGGGTTAAATTTCTGTGTGCTCCCCCGCCCAGCCTGACGTCACCACTGCCCCTTCAGCTCTGATTGGTCTAGGGGCTCCCTAGGCTCTCTGGGTGCCCCCTGCCCGGCCTGACGTCACCACTGCCCCTGCAGGAGCTCTGATTGGCCAATCGGCTCCCTAGCATCTCGAGAGCTGATTGGCCAAGCGGCTCCCTAGCATCTCGAGAGCTGATTGGCTCAGCAGCTGGTTCAGCAGCTCGAGTGCTGATTGGCCCAGACGCTCCTGCAAGACGAAACAGACAAACCTGCACCCTGCACCGCGGAGGAATCCATTAGGGGAAGCCACCATTACAAAGTAAGGAAATCACAAAATGTACCGTAATGTTTCCTTGCTGGACTGGGGGCTGTTACCCTCTGGGCTGTGTGGGATACTGTACTGTAAGGGCCTGTGACCCTCTGGGCTGTGTGGGATACTGTACTGTAAGGGCCTGTGACCCTCTGGGCTGTGTGGGAAGCTGTACTGTAAGGGCCTGTGACCCTCTGGGCTGTGTGGGATACTGTACTGTAAGGGCCTGTGACCCTCTGGGCTGTGTGGGATACTGTACTGTAAGGGCTTGTGACCCTCTGGGCTGTGTGGGATACCGTACTGTAAGGGCCTGTGACCCTCTGGGCTGTGTGGGATAAAAAAAATCGTCATTGTATTTTTTCTAATATAAGCCATACCCCAAAAATAAGCCATAGTGGGACTTTTGGGGGTAAAAAGAAAATAAGACATTGGCTTATATTCGGGGAAACACGGTAGCAATCGTGGAGGGGGTGGCTGGCTTATGTTATAAAAAGCACACATATAAGGATTGTATAGAGTGATGCAAATAGTAATGACGGTCTGATTAGGAGCGCTCTAAGGATCAAGCAGACATATAAGATGTTTTCATAAATGGCAAACATTTTATTAATTTCTTAGCTCCCCTCACAGCTCCACTATGTGTTTCAACTCTATAAACAGTCTTCATCAGGTGGTGTAAGGGGGTACACTGGACATTGGCATTATATAGATAGCATTTACTCATGACTGGTTCACAATTATTCAATTAACCCTTCAACAAAGAAGCGGAGGAGAGCAGAGAGGCAGTGCACACACCGCAGCGAAGGCTGGTGAACCGGGTTGTACAGGACATGCACAACCCGATAAGGTGAGTGGCCACCTATCCACGCAACTTGGACGTTTTTTAATAAGGGGATCCTACACATTTGCGCCCCTTTTCCTTTTTGTTTTGCATGTATAGAGCGATTGTCACACAGATAATTGTGGTGCTGAGTGTTTAACTTACAACCTATTGGTGAGATCTATACTATTAGTTATAACAGTCACTAGTAAAAAGGCCTGATGCAATTGCATCAGGAGTGCGGTGAAATGAATTGTGTGTATACAGGCGGGTCAGTGGGTAGCAGAGTATACAGGCGGCTCTGTGGGTAGCAGAGTATAGAGGCGGCTCTGTGGGTAGCAGAGTATAGAGGCGGCTCTGTGGGTAGCAGAGTATACAGGCGGCTCTGTGGGTAGCAGAGTATACAGGCGGCTCTGTGGGTAGCAGAGTATACAGGCGGCTCTGTGGGTAGCAGAGTATACAGGCGGCTCTGTGGGTAGCAGAGTATACAGGCGGCTCTGTGGGTAGCAGAGTATACAGGCGGCTCTGTGGGTAGCAGAGTATACAGGCGGCTCTGTAGGTAGCAGAGTATAGAGGTGGCTCTGTGGGTAGCAGAGCATACAGGCGGCTCTGTGGGTAGCAGAGCATACAGGCGGGTCTGTGGGTAGCAGAGTATACAGGCGGGTCTGTGGGTAGAAGATTATACAGGCGGCTCTGTGGGTAGCAGAGTATACAGGCGGGTCTGTGGGTAGCAGAGTATACAAGCGGCTGTGCGGGGAGCAGAGTATACAGGTGGCTGTGCAGGGAGCAGAGCATACAGTCGGATGTGCGGGGAGCAGAGTATAGAGGCGGCTGTGCGGGGAGCAGAGTATACAGGCGGCTGTGGGGGGAGCAGAGTATACAGGCGGCTGTGAGGGGAGCAGAGTATACAGGTGGCTGTGTATACAGGCGTGTGTGCGGGGAGCAGAGTATACAGGCGGCTGTATACAGGCGGCTGTGCGGGGAGCAGAGTATACAGGCGGCTGTGCGGGGAGCAGAGTATACAGGAGGCTGTGCAGGGAGCAGAGTATACAGGCGGCTGTGCGGGGAGCAGAGTATACAGGCGGCTGTGCGGGGAGCAGAGTATACAGGCGGCTGTGCGGGGAGCAGAGTATACAGGCGGCTGTGCGGAGAGCAGAGTATACAGGCGGCTGTGCGGGGAACAGAGTATACAGGCGGCTGTGCGGGGAGCAGAGTATACAGGCGGCTGTGCGGGGAGCATAGTATACAGGCGGCTGTGCGGGGAGCAGAGTATACAGGCGGCTGTGCGGAGAGCAGAGTATACAGGCGGCTGTGTGGGGAGCAGAGTATACAAGCGGCTGTGCGGGTAGCAGAGTATAGAGGCGGCTCTGTGGGCAACAGAGTATACAGGCGGCTCTGTGGGTAGCAGAGTATACAGGCGGCTCTGTGGGTAGCAGAGTATACAGGCGGCTCTGTGGGTAGCAGAGTATACAGGCGGCTCTGTGGGTAGCAGAGTATACAGGCGGCTCTGTGGGTAGCAGAGCATACAGGCGGCTCTGTGGGTAGCAGAGTATACAGGCGGCTCTGTGGGTAGCAGAGTATACAGGCGGCTCTGTGGGTAGCAGAGTATACAGGCGGCTCTGTGGGTAGCAGAGTATAGAGGTGGCTCTGTGGGTAGCAGAGCATACAGGCGGCTCTGTGGGTAGCAGAGCATACAGGCGGGTCTGTGGGTAGCAGAGTATACAGGCGGGTCTGTGGGTAGAAGATTATACAGGCGGATCTGTGGGTAGCAGAGTATACAGGCGGGTCTGTGGGTAGCAGAGTATACAAGCGGCTGTGCGGGGAGCAGAGTATACAGGTGGTTGTGCAGGGAGCAGAGCATACAGTCGGATGTGCGGGGAGCAGAGCATACAGGCGGCTGTGCGGGGAGCAGAGTATAGAGGCGGCTGTGCGGGGAGCAGAGTATACAGGCGGCTGTGGGGGGAGCAGAGTATACAGGCGGCTGTGCGGGGAGCAGAGTATACAGGTGGCTGTGTACACAGGCGGGTGTGCGGGGAGCAGAGTATACAGGCGGCTGTATACAGGCGGCTGTGCGGGGAGCAGAGTATACAGGCGGGTGTGCGGGGAGCAGAGTATACAGGCGGGTGTGCAGGGAGCAGAGTATACAGGTGGCTGTGTGGGTAACAGAGTATACAGGCGGCTGTGTGGGTAGCAGAGTATACAGGCGGTGTGTGGGTAGCAGAGTATACAGGCGGCTGTGCGGGGAGCAGAGTATACAGGCGGCTGTGCGGGGAGCAGAGTATACAGGCGGCAGTGCGGGGAGCAGAGTATACAGGCGGCTGTGCGGGAGCAGAATATAGAGGCGGCAGTGCGGGGAGCAGAGTATACAGGGGGCTGTGCGGGGAGCAGAGTATACAGGCGGCTGTGCGGGGAGTAGAGTGTGCGGGGAGCAGGAGTATACAGGGGTGTGGTGCGGGGAGCAGAGTATACAGGGGTGTGTGCAATGAGCAGAGTATACAGGGGTGTGATATAGGGGGCTGTGTGGGGAGCAGAGATATAGAGGGCGCTGTGCGGGGAGCAGATGATAGAGGGGTCTGTGCGGGGAGCAGCTTATAGAGGGGTCTGTGCGGGCAGAAGATGATAGAGGGGGCTGTGCGGGGAGCAGATGGGTAGAGGGGCTGTTCGGGGAGTAGATGATAGAGGGGTCTGTGCGGGGAGCAGATGATAAGAGGGGTCTGTGCGGGGAACAGATGATAGAGGGGTCTGTGCGGGGAGCAGATGATAGAGGGGTCTGTGCGGGGAGCAGATGATAGAGGGGGCTGTCCGGGGAGCAAATGATAGAGGGGCTGTGCGGGGAGCAGATGATAGAGGGGGCTGTGCGGGGAGCAGATGATAGAGGGGGCTGTGCAGGGAGCAGAGTGATACAGGCGGTTGTGTGGGGAGCAGAGTATACAGGCGGCTGTGCTAGGTGCAGAGTATACAGGCGGCTGTGTGGGGAGCAGAGTATACAGGCGGCTGTGCGGGGAGCAGAGTATACAGGCGGCTGTGCGGGGAGTAGAGTGTGCGGGGAGCAGAATATACAGGGGTTTGTGCGGGGAGCAGAGTATACAGGGGTGTGTGCGGGAGCAGAGTGTACAGGGGTGTGCGGGGAGCAGAGTGTACAGGGGTGTGTGCGGGGAGCAGAGTATAGAGGGGTGTGTGTGGGGAGCAGATGATTGAGGGGTATGTGCGGGGAGCAGATGATAAAGGGGTCTGTGCGGGGAGCAGATATAGAGGGGGCTGTGGAGGAGAGAGATAGAGGGGGTCTGTGCGGGGAGCAGATGATAAGGGGCCTGTGGGAGCAGAGATATAAGGGGGCTCTGTGCGAGGAGCAGATGATAGAGGGGCTGTGCGGGAGCAGATGATAGAGGGGCTGTGCGGGGAGCAGATGATAGAGGGGCTGTGCGGGGAGCAGAGATAAGGCGGGCTGGCGGGGTAGCAGATGATACAGGGGCTGTGCGGTAGCAGAGTATGTAAGGGGGCTGTGGGTAGCAAGATATACAGGGGCTGTGGGGTAGCAGAGTATAGAGGGGGCTGTGCGGGAGAGAGATAGAGGGACTAGCGGGGGGGAGCAGATACAGGGGGCTGTGCGGGAGCAGATGATACAGGGGTCTGTGCGGGGAGCAGATGATACAGGGGGCTGTGCGGGGAGCAGAGATATAGAGGCGGCTGTGCGGGGAGCAGATGATAGAGGGGGCTGTGGGGAGCAGAGATGATAGAGGGGCTGTGCGGGGAGCAGATATAAGGGGGCTGTGCGGGAGCAGATGATAGGGGGCTGTGCGGGGAGCAGATGATAGAGGGGCTGTGCGTGGAGCAGTGATAGAGGGGCTGTGCGGGGAGCAGAGTATACGAGGGGCTGTGCGGGGAGCAGATGATACAGGGGGCTGTGCGGGGAGCAGAGTATAAGGTGGGCTGTGGGGAGCAGATGATAGCAGGGGGCTGTGCGGGGAGCAGATGATAGAGGGGCTGTGCGGGAGCAGAGTGATAGAGGCGGCTGTGCGGGGAGCAGATATAGAGGGGCTGTGCGGGGAGCAGGAGTATACAGGCGGCTGTGCGGGGAGCAGAGTATAGAGGCGGCTGTGCGGGGAGCAGAATATAGAGGGGCTGTGCGGGAGCAGATAAGAGGCGGGCTGTGCGGGGAGCAGATGATAGGGGGGCTGTGAGGGGAGCAGATGTAGTAGCAGGGGCTGTGCGGGGAGCAGATATAGAGGGGGCTGTGCGGGGAGAGAGTATACAGGGGGCTGTGCGGGGAGCAGATGATAAGGGGTGCTGTGCGGGGAGCAGATGATAGAGGGGCTGTGCGGGAGCAGATGATAGGGGGCTGTGCGGGGAGCAGATGATAGAGGGGGCTGTGCGGGGAGAGATGATAGAGGGGCGTGGGAGGAGATATGGGGGGCTGTCGGGAGAGAGATAAAGGGGTCTGTGCGGGGAGCAGATGATAGAGGGGGCTGTGCGGGGAGCAGATGATAGAGGGGGCTGTGCGGGGAGAGATGATAGAGGGGTCTGTGCGGGACAGCTATAGAGGGTCTGTGGGAGAAATGATAGAGGGGCTGTGCGGGGAGCAGATGAGTAGAGGGGCTGTTCGGGGAGTAGATGATAGAGGGGTCTGTGCGGGGAGCAGATCATAGAGGGGCTGTCGGGGAGCAATGATAGAGGGGGCTGTCGGGGAGCAAATGATAGAGGGGGCTGTGCGGGGAGCAGATGATAGAGGGGGCTGTGCAGGGAGCAGAGTATACAGGCGGTTGTGTGGGGAGCAGAGTATACAGGCGGCTGTGCTAGGTGCAGAGTATACAGGCGGCTGTGTGGGGAGCAGAGTATACAGGCGGCTGTGCGGGGAGCAGAGTATACAGGCGGCTGTGCGGGGAGTAGAGTGTGCGGGGAGCAGAATATACAGGGGTTTGTGCGGGGAGCAGAGTATACAGGGGTGTGGCGGGGAGCAGAGTGTACAGGGGTGTGCGGGGAGCAGAGTGTACAGGGGTGTGGCGGGAGCAGAGTATAGAGGGGTGTGTGCGGGGAGCAGATGATTGAGGGGTATGTGCGGGGAGCAGATGATAAAGGGTCTGTGCGGGGAGCAGATGATAGAGGGGGCTGTGCGAGGAGCAGATGATAGAGGGGGCTGTGCGGGGAGCAGATGATAGAGGGGGCTGTGAGGGGAGCAGATGATAGAGGGGCTGTGCGAGGAGCAGATGATAGAGGGGGCTGTGCGGGGAGCAGATGATAGAGGGGCTGTGCGGGGAGCAGATGATAGAAGGGGCTGTGCGGGGAGCAGATGATAGAGGGGGCTGTGCGGGGTGCAGATGATAGAGGGGGCTGTGTCGGGTGGAGATGATAGAGGGGGCTGTGCGGGGAGCAGATGATAGAGGGGGCTGTGCGGGGAGCAGATGATAGAGGGGGCTGTGCGGGGAGGAGATGATAGAGGGGACTGTGCGGGAGGAGATGATGGAGGGGGCTGTGCGGGGAGCAGATGATAAAGGGGTCTGTGCGGGGAGCAGATGATAGAGGGGGCTGTGCGGGGAGCAGATGATAGAGGGGGCTGTGCGGGGAGCAGATGATAGAGGGGGCTGTGAGTGGAGCAGATGATAGAGGGGGCTGTGCGGGGAGCAGATGATAGAGGGGGCTGTGCGGGGAGCAGATGATAGAGGGGGCTGTGCGGGGAGCAGATGATAGAGGGCTGTGCGGGGAGCAGGTGATAGAGGGGGCTGTGCGGGGAGCAGATGATAGAGGGGGCTGTGCGGGGTGCAGATGATAGAGGGGGCTGTGCGGGGTGGAGATGATAGAGGGGGCTGTGCGGGGAGCAGATGATAGAGGGGGCTGTGCGGGGAGCAGATGATAGAGGGGGCTGTGCGGGAGCAGATGATAGAGGCGGCTGTGCGGGGAGCAGATGATAGAGGGGGCTGTGCGGGGAGGAGATGATAGAGGGGTCTGTGCGGGGAGGAGATGATAGAGGGGGCTGTGCGGGAGCAGATGATAGAGGGGGCTGTGCGGGGAGCAGATGATAGAGGGGGCTGTGCGGGAGCAGATGATAGAGGGGGCTGTGAGGGGAGCAGATGTTAGAGATGGCTGTGCGGGGAGCAGATGATAGAGGGGCTGTGCGGGGAGGAGATGATAGAGGGGGCTGTGCGGGGAGCAGATGATAGAGGGGCTGTGCGGGGAGCAGATGATAGAGGGGGCTGTGCGGGGAGCAGATGATAGAGGGGGCTGTGCGGGGAGCAGATGATAGAGGGGTGCTGTGCGGGAGGAGATGATAGAGGGGACTGTGCGGGAGGAGATGATGGAGGGGCTGTGCGGGGAGCAGATGATAAAGGGGTCTGTGCGGGGAGCAGATGATAGAGGGGGCTGTGCGGGGAGCAGATGATAGAGGGGGCTGTGCGGGAGCAGATGATAGAGGGGGTCTGTGCGGGGAGCAGCTTATAGAGGGGTCTGTGCGGGGAGAAGATGATAGAGGGGGCTGTGCGGGGAGCAGATGGGTAGAGGGGCTGTTCGGTGGAGTAGATGATAGAGGGGTCTGTGCGGGGAGCAGATCATAGAGGGGTCTGTGCGGGGAGCAGATGATAGAGGGGGCTGTCCGGGGAGCAAATGATAGAGGGGGCTGTGCGGGGAGCAGATGATAGAGGGGGCTGTGCAGGGAGCAGAGTATACAGGCGGTTGTGTGGGGAGCAGAGTATACAGGCGGCTGTGCTAGGTGCAGAGTATACAGGCGGCTGTGTGGGGAGCAGAGTATACAGGCGGCTGTGCGGGGAGCAGAGTATACAGGCGGCTGTGCGGGGAGTAGAGTGTGCGGGGAGCAGAATATACAGGGGTGTGTGCGGGGAGCAGAGTATACAGGGGTGTGTGCGGGGAGCAGAGTGTACAGGGGTGTGCGGGGAGCAGAGTGTACAGGGGTGTGTGCGGGGAGCAGAGTATAGAGGGGTGTGTGCGGGGAGCAGATGATTGAGGGGTATGTGCGGGGAGCAGATGATAAAGGGGTCTGTGCGGGGAGCAGATGATAGAGGGGGCTGTGCGAGGAGCAGATGATAGAGGGGGCTGTGCGGGGAGCAGATGATAGAGGGGGCTGTGAGGGGAGCAGATGATAGAGGGGGCTGTGCGAGGAGCAGATGATAGAGGGGGCTGTGCGGGGAGCAGATGATAGAGGGGGCTGTGCGGGGAGCAGATGATAGAAGGGGCTGTGCGGGGAGCAGATGATAGAGGGGGCTGTGCGGGGTGCAGATGATAGAGGGGGCTGTGCGGGGTGGAGATGATAGAGGGGGCTGTGCGGGGAGCAGATGATAGAGGGGGCTGTGCGGGGAGCAGATGATAGAGGGGGCTGTGCGGGGAGGAGATGATAGAGGGGACTGTGCGGGGAGGAGATGATGGAGGGGCTGTGCGGGGAGCAGATGATAAAGGGGTCTGTGCGGGGAGCAGATGATAGAGGGGGCTGTGCGGGGAGCAGATGATAGAGGGGGCTGTGCGGGGAGCAGATGATAGAGGGGGCTGTGAGTGGAGCAGATGATAGAGGGGGCTGTGCGGGGAGCAGATGATAGAGGGGGCTGTGCGGGGAGCAGATGATAGAGGGGGCTGTGCGGGGAGCAGATGATAGAGGGGCTGTGCGGGGAGCAGGTGATAGAGGGGGCTGTGCGGGGAGCAGATGATAGAGGGGGCTGTGCGGGGTGCAGATGATAGAGGGGGCTGTGCGGGGTGGAGATGATAGAGGGGGCTGTGCGGGGAGCAGATGATAGAGGGGGCTGTGCGGGGAGCAGATGATAGAGGGGGCTGTGCGGGGAGCAGATGATAGAGGCGGCTGTGCGGGGAGCAGATGATAGAGGGGGCTGTGCGGGGAGGAGATGATAGAGGGGGCTGTGCGGGGAGGAGATGATAGAGGGGGCTGTGCGGGTAGCAGATGATAGAGGGGGCTGTGCGGGGAGCAGATGATAGAGGGGGCTGTGCGGGGAGCAGATGATAGAGGGGGCTGTGAGGGGAGCAGATGTTAGAGAGGGCTGTGCGGGGAGCAGATGATAGAGGGGGCTGTGCGGGGAGGAGATGATAGAGGGGGCTGTGCGGGGAGCAGATGATAGAGGGGGCTGTGCGGGGAGCAGATGATAGAGGGGGCTGTGCGGGGAGCAGATGATAGAGGGGGCTGTGTGGGGAGGAGATGATAGAGGGGGCTGTGCGGGGAGGAGATGATAGAGGGGGCTGTGCGGGGAGCAGATGATAGAGGGGGCTGTGCAGATAGCAGATGATAGAGGGGGCTGTGCGGGGAGCAGATGATAGAGGGGGCTGTGCGGGGAGCAGATGATAGAGGGGCTGTGCGGGGTGCAGATGATAGAGGGGGCTGTGTGGGTAGGAGATAATAGAGGGGGCTGTGCGGGGAGGAGATAATAGAGGCAGCTGGTGCTAGTTGAGGGGCGGGGGAGGTGACAGCAGGCTACAGCCCCGCCGGCTCTGCAGCCTACAATGACAGAGCGCCGGGCGAGCGGCGGCTGGTGCTAGTTGAGGGGCGGGGGGGGGGGAGTTGATAGTAGGCTGCAGCCCCGCCGCTCTGCAGCCTACAATGACAGAGTGCCGGCCGCCATCTTACCTGGGGAGGCTGGGGCGGCCGGCGACTGTCATGAAGCCGGGCTCCGATGCTGGCACTGCCCCCTTTTGTAACACCGCTCCTCCTGTGTGCTGCCGCTGGGGACTCAGGGCTGACACTGTCCAATGGACGGTGCGGCCCTGGCGGCGGGGGATCGAGGGCATTGGTGGGGGTAGCTGGTGTCCAGCGACAGCCTTTTTGCGCTTCCGGTCAGCGCGCGATAGCAGCACAGTAACCGGAAGCGCAAAACTGCTGATTATGTATATAGATGATTTTGACGTTACTGTCATCCTTGTCTCATGGTTGTGCCAAGTAACATAGTAACATAGTTTTTAAGGTTGAAGGAAGACTTTAAGTCCATCTAGTTCAACTCATAGCCTAACATGTTGATCCAGAGGAAGGCAAAAACAAACCATGTGGCAACACTAAATTCCACATTGGGGGAAAAAATTCCTTCCTGACTCCAGATATGGCAATCAGACTAATTCCCTGGATCAACGCCCTATCAAAGAATCTAGTATGTATAACTGGTAATATTATAGTTTTCAAGAAAGGCATCCAGGCCCTTCTTAAATGTTAGTAGTGACTCACTCATTACAACATCATGTGGCAGAGAGTTCCATAGTCTCACTGCTCTTATAGTAAAGAATCCGCGTCTGTGATTATGATTAAACCTTCTTTCCTCCAGACGTAGAGGATGCCCCCTTGTCCTAGTCTCAGGCCTAAGAGTAAAGAGATAATTTGAAAGGTCTCTGTACTGTCCCCTCATATATTTATACATTATTATAAGATCACCCTAAGCCTTCGGTTTTCCAAGCTAAATAACCCCAAGCTTAATAACCTGTCTTGGTATTGCAGACCCCTTAGTCCTCTAATGACTTTTGTCGCTCTTCTCTGGACCCGCTCTAGTTCAGCTATGTCTTTCTTATACACTGGAGACCAGAATTGTACACAGTATTCTAAGTGTGGTCGCACTAGTGACTTGTATAGAGGTAAAATTATGTTCTTCTCATGAGCATCTATGCCTCTTTTAATGCATCCAATTATTTTATTTGCCTTTGCAGCAGCTGCCTGACACTGGCCACTAAATGTGAGTTTGTCATCAACCCATACACCCAGGTCTTTTTCAGTGACAGTTTTGCCCAGTGTTTTACAATTAAGCACATAATTATACCTTTTGTTTCCTCTGCCCAAGTGCATGACTTTACATTTATCCCCATTAAAGCTCATTTGCCATTTAGCAGCCCAAGCTTCTAGTTTACATAAATCCTCCTGTAATATAAAATTGTCCTCCTCTGTATTGATTACCCTGCAGAGTTTAGTGTCATCCGCAAATATTGAGATTCTACTCCGTATGCCCCCTACAAGGTCATTAATAAATATATTAAATAGAAGCGGGCCCAACACTGACCCCTGTGGTACCCCACTGTTAACTGTGACCCATTCTGAGTGTGTTCCATTAATAACCACCCTTTGTTTCCTATCACTAAGCCAGTTCTTAACCCACTTACACATATTTTCCCCTATCCCCATTGCCCTCATTTTATGTATCAACCTTTTGTGTGGCACCGTATCAAAAGCTTTTGAAAAGTCCATATACACCACATCCACTGCATTTCCTTGGTCCAGTCCAGAACTTACTTCTTTATAGAAGCTTATTAGATTAGTTTGACAGGAACGGTCCCTCGTAAAACCATGTTGATAATGGGTCATGAGGTTATTTTTCTTCAGATAATCCAGTATAGCATCTCTTAGAAAACCCTCTAGGATTTTACCCACAGTAGAGGTTAAGCTTACTGGCCTATAATTTCCAAGTTCAGTTTTTGTCCCCTTTTTGAATATTGGCACTACATTTGCTATACGCCAGTCCTGTGGTACAGACCCTGTTATTATGGAATCTTTAAATATTAAAAATAATGGTCTATCTATGACAGTACTTAATTCCTGCAGCACTCTGGGGTGTATCCCATCCGGGCCCTGGAATTTGTCAATTTTAGTGATTTTTAGACGATGCCGTACTTCCTCTTGGGTTAAGCAGGTGACATTTAATTGAGAATTTTTGTTATCACTGATCATATTGTCTGTCATGGGATTTTCTTGTGTAAATACTGTTGAAAAAAAGTCATTTAGCATATTGGCTTTTTCCTCATCCTCATCCACCATTTCACTCAGACTATTTTTAAAGGGGCCAACACCATCAATTATTAGTTTCTTACTATTTATGTAGTTAAAAAATATTTTGGGATTCTTTTTACTTTCTCTGGCAATGAGTCTCTCTGTCTCAATCTTTGCTGCCTTGATTTGCTTTTTACAAATGTTAATTTTCTGTATTTATTTAATGCCTCATCACTACCTACTTGCTTTAATTCCCTAAATGCTTTCTTTTTGTCACATATTGCACCTCTTACCGCTTTATTTAGCCATAATAGTTTTCTCCTATTTCTAGCATGCTTATTCCCATAGGGTATATATTGTGCACAGGTCCTATTCAGGATGCTAATAAACATCTCCCATTTGTTTTGTGTACTTTTATGTCTCAAGACATCGTCCCAGTTTATTGCACTAAGATCATCTCTCAACCGTTGGAAATTTGCCTTCCTGGAGTTTAGTGTCCTTGTAGCCCCTCTACTACACGTCTTAGTAAAGGATACTTGAAAGCTTATTAGGTTATGATCACTATTACCCAAGTGACCTCCAACCCATATATTTGATATGCGGTCCGGCCTGTTGGTTAATATTAGGTCCAGCAGTGCCCCCCTTCTTGTTGGGTCCTGAACCAGTTGTAAAAGGTAATTGTCTCTCATAGTTTTCAAAAACTTATTACCCTTGCTGGAACTGCAGGTTTCTGATCCCCAATGTATTTCAGGGTAGTTGAAGTCCCCCATAATAATGACTTCTCCCTGAGTCGCTGCTTCATCTATTTGCTTTATGAGGATATTCTCCTCCACTTCCATTATTGTTGGGGACTTATAACAAACCCCTATCAGTAATGTATAATTTTTTTCCCCCTCCCCTTATCTCCACCCACAGGGACTCTACATTTCCATTAGATTCACCTATATTATCACGCAGGATGGGTTTTAAGGATGATTTTACATATAAACATACACCTCCTCCTCGTCTATTTGTACGGTCATTTCTGAACAGACAATAGCCCTGTAAATTAACAGCCCAGTCATGGCTCTTGTCCAGCCAAGTCTCCGAAATCCCCACCATGTCATAATTATTTTCCAACAAAATCAATTCTAATTCCTCCATTTTGTTGGTGAGGCTTCTGGCATTAGTGTACATGCACTTTTTGCATCTCTCTTTACCTCTATTCCTTCCTACTAGATTGACTGTTCTAACCCCACCCCCCATGCCACCCCCAATTTTATTACTTGTGCCCAGGTTACTATTTACACTATCTTCCCCTCCTATACAATGAATACCCTCCCCCCCAATCCCTAGTTTAAACACTCCTCCAACCTTCTAGCCATTTTCTCACCCAGCACAGCTGCACCCTCCCCATTGAGGTGCAGCCCGTCCCTAGCATAGAACCTGTAGCCAACAGAGAAGTCGGCACAGTTCTCCAGGAACCCAAACCCCTCCTTCCTACACCAATTCCTGAGCCACTTATTTATCTCCCTAATCTCCTTTTGCCTCTCTGGTGTGGCACGTGGTACAGGCAGTATTTCAGAGAATACTACCTTGGAGGTCCTTGCCTTAAGCTTGCAGCCTAATTCCCTGAAATCATCTTTAAGGACCTTCCACCTACCTCTAACTTTGTCATTTGTGCCAATGTGCACCATGACCGCTGGGTCCTCACCATCCCCTCCTAGTAATCTGTCAACCCGGTCAGCGATGTGCCGGACTCGAGCGCCAGGTAGGCAGCACACTGTTCGACGATCCCTGTCTTTGTGACAGATTGCCCTATTTATTCCCCTAATAATTCAGTCCCCCACTACCAGCACCTGTCTGGCCTGCCCTTCTCTCCTGTTTTCCCCCTTACTGGAGCAGACACTCCTCTGGCTTTCAGAGGTCATGCCCTGCTGCAGCAGTGCTATCCCTGAACTCACACCCCCCTCATCTGCCAACATAGCAAATTTATTGGGGTGTGCCAGATCAGGGCTAGCCTCCCTGGCACCCTTCCCTCTACCCGCCTTCTAACTGTCACCCAGCTGGCTACCTCATGGTCCTGCAGCTCCATACTACCATCCTCCCCCACATCTATCCCATTGAGCAGCTGTTCAGTGAGCAGCAGACTCCTTTCCATATTGTCTATGGATCTCAGCGTTGTCAGTTGTTCATTTAGATCCAGTATCTGGGCTTCCAAATGCACAACGTACTCACATCTCACACAGCAGTATGCACCCTCGACTGGCTGGTCAAGGAATGCATACATGTGGCAAGATGTACACTGGATGGCATTGCCAATCATGGAGCTCATTTCCTAATGGAGATTGCACCAGACAGAAATGATAAGTAAAAAGAAATGCAAAGTATTAATTAAATACAACCAGCAATTCAGTAAGTCCTCCCTTCCAAACTCCCTTAATCCAAAGTCACTGAATCACAAGTCACACACTTACTTCTGTCCGCACTTGCGCTCTGTCACACTCAGCTCGTTTCACACTCGATAGAAAATCAGATTTAAATCTTTTTTTTTTTTTTCTTTTCCCTTAGCAGAAAATCAGCCTACAGCTCAGTGTACTTCCAAAGGACTGGAAGCCCCAACCAGCTGCCTCTTATAAACCCTTAATTATGCACCCCCACCCTTAATTAACCCCTTGTAAGTATAGCTACACCACAGGTTTTAAGTGCAAAGTAGTTAACCCTTTAACTTACAGGTAGTAAAATAAGAGACTATAAACTTGTAGAGAGAAAAGAAACTTAAGAAAGCCCAATAAAATTAAAAAGGTAAAAAAAAAAACAAACAGTCAGCAATTCACACAGGTATTTTTTGCAGGATTCCCAAACACCTCCTCACTGAATCACAAGTCACACACTTACTTCTGTCGCACTTGCGCTGTCACACTCAGCTCGTTTCACACTCGCTAGAAAATCAGATTTAAATCTTTTTTTTTTTTTTCTTTTCCCTTAGCAGAAAATCAGCCTACAGCTCAGTGTACTTCCAAAGGGCTCAGTGTACTTCCAAAGTGTATGCCCTCCTCCACTTTCACCTGTAGCTGATCCTCATGCGCCTCCAAATCCTGCAGTATGTGACAGACTATCAGGGTTCCCAAAAAATATAGTGTGATTCAGAATAGGAACAAGTTAGTGATCTTTGTATATTCCCTCTTGCTTATTTTCAAGTGTTCTCTAGTTCTCTATAGTGAAATAATCCAGAAGGGGCCATTAAAAAAGTTTCTGCATTCATAGGAGTCTGTGGAACAATGTATGCTTTGATGTATTGCCTGATGTCATTCTGTCAAATTAAATGTACCGTAAGTGTTTGCTCTGTAGTACCACTAGAGGCCAGTAGGTTGTGGTATATGTGTTGGTAAGGGACTGTATTGAAGGAGGTCTGATCAACAGTCTGCAGAAATGTCTTGTGCCTTTGACACCTTCAATTGAGGATATCATATCTCTAGAGGACTGCAGAGGTGCTTTGCTTAAAAACTCTGAACTTTCAATAAGTACAGTTCTAAGGAAGAATTCTCAGGACACACTGTGAAGGTCTCACAGGGTGAACAAGTGATGACTTCCCTCTTATCTGCAGTTATGACTTCCTCTTCCTCCAAAGCCTTGTCCCAAAGTCTATAGCCACCTCTTCAACAAAAGTACCTCAGCCTACAGTTATATGACATTTGAAGCCATGTGCTTGAGGAAAGGACTCGGATGCTTGAGCTCCTTGTGATCCTGTTTTTCAATGGAAAGCACCTGATTCTTGAAAAAGGTTGTTGTAGGCACATGCTATCCATGTTATGATAAAAAAATACTTTTACGTAATTTATTTTAACAAATGCAGACACACTGAACAGAAACCTGACGCATCAAAAGATGCTTCATAAGAAGTTTAGAACTCATGGCTAATAATAAGGTTTGCAACTTAACTGAAGCTAAACAATTGTTTACAACAAATGAACACTGCAAAGCACAGTGTAAAAGAACTGTAAAAAAGAGCACTTTCTGCATTTAAGAGGACTCTGTCAGGTAATTTTTCAGTATTATACTACTAATATTGCCCTTGAATAGTGCCTGGGCAGACCTTTAAAAACGTAAAATCATTATTGTACACATTCTAGTTTACAAGCTATAAGCATTTGCACACCCTGCAGGCAGCTCCTGCATTAGTCCTCTCCATTGTATTCACAGATGAATAGTTCGGCTGTGTGTTATTTAAATATCCATGCCTATCCAAGCTTTTATCTGCCCCTCCTCTCTGTCTTCTGTGCTGGGGAGGGGGGTGTTTTGTCCTGCACTGTGTGCTATCTGTAAGAGATTTCTATGTGTTTATGTGAACTTTGGTTTTCCTAAATACATGTAATGTGTGTATTGAGCAAATGATCAAATGTTCATATAATCACAACGAAATATCTCAGATACACCTCCTCCCTCCTATTTCTGCTCTGCGATGAGTCACTCAGCATAACAGATCAGAGAAAGGCAGGGCTGTGTAATGATGCATGAATATTCATTCTTTGAGGAGTGGACAGAAGAGAACTCACTGTGATTGACGGATGGAATTAATATCTTATTTTGAAGTTTACAGAGGATAAGAGGGAAGTATGAATAATAGAAATACATGAATAGAGAGAGCTTAGAAAGGAATTAGAAATTCTTAGCAGTTACATATGGATTTTTGACCTGACAGATTTCCTTTAAATCACAGTGCTATGTAAGCAGCCAGTGGGCTATATCTGACTTTTTATTTCTCTCAAATACTATCCAATGTTGGTGCCAAAACCTGAATTGACCTAGTTCTGATATTGCTGACATTAAAAGGGCAGGACAACCTGGAAAAAACAGAAGTATTTAGTTTAAAAAAGAAGCAAGCTAACTGCACATACATGGTTTATAACTTAAAGGAGAACTCCGGGAAGAGAAAAAGTTTTAGTGTAGTTCCTGCCCTCCTACATCATGAAGCAGAGCTGTACACTGCGTTTCTAGGATCTATAGATCGCTTATAATTCAATAAAATCATACCTGCTCCTTTGATCATCCCCTCCCGCAGGGGGCATAGCATTTCAGTCTGACAGGTTCAAGCATCAGCAGAGAACTGGAGGTGTGGGGGGCGTTAATGCTGGGGGCTACAGGATCATCCTAAATTCCAGACCCCTCACACTTCTGTATGTGGAGGGGGTGTGGGAGGGAGCATGGCTGCTGGCTCCATGCTCATACTACAATCCAGCCCCTGATATATCATCCTATCTGATGTGACATAGGGTCCAGGCTTGAAATGGCAATTATGTCACCAAGGAGATACAAATACACACTGTGATTCTCTCCTGTATGATGATGCATAATGTGTAGTGTCATTGTAAGGCTAGGAACACAGGAAAGGCACTACACTGATCCTTTCAGCTCTCCATGGTCTCCCCCTCCCCTATAGGAACATGGTAGCTATCTGTCCCTACAACATTCCATGGATCATCATCATCACTCCTCAGAGACAGTCACAGCAAGGCATCCAGAGTCTGCAGCAGCTGTTAGGGTACCTTTACACGCGGCTACATTTCTAGGGTGGCTACAGGTAACTTACTGGTTGCAGTGAAATCATGGAGACAAGGTTCTATCTTGTTGCTGTGTACAAATGGAATAATCTCTCCATGATTTCACTGCAACCAGTAAGTTACCTGTAGCCACCCTAGAAATGTAGCTGCGTGTAAAGGTACCCTTAGGGCCCTTTCACATCAGCGTTTTTTTCAAATCGCGGCAGATGCGGTGAAAAAAACGCATCTGCTGCGATTACCGCATACCGGCTGCACATGCGGCGCGGTTGCGGTAAACGCCATGCAAAGTATAGGCGTACTTGCGGCAGGTGCGGCAAGTGCGGTTTTGCACTTGCGGCAGGTGCGGCCGCGAAAAAAACCGCGGCTGACCGCGGTTTTTTTCACGGCCGCACCTGCCGCAAGTGCAAAACCGCGCTTGCCGCACATGCCGCAAGTGCGCCTATACTTTGCATGGCGTTTACCGCAACCGCGCCGCAAGTGCAGCCGGTATGCGGTAATCGCGGCAGATGCAGTTTTTTCACCGCATCTGCCGCGAATTTCAAAAAACGCTGATGTGAAAGGGGCCTTAGACACACGTTATAGTGGACACCTTTATTATCAAGTAATATCTATTAAAAGGTCAAGAAATGCCATTTTAATATAGAATAGATAAATAGATTTATGGATGGATGGATGAATACATAAGATATGTGTTAGGCGGCCGTCACACGCAACGATTTCTTGCCCGATATCGTTTAAGCGATCTCCTTTTTGATCGCTTAAGCGATATCGGGCAAGAAATCGTTGCATGTAATCAAGCGATTTACGATGTGAAATCGCTTGATCGTGACATCGCTGATCTGAGGTTCGGTTCTCAGATCTAGCGATGATCGATTTCACGATCTCCTTCATCGTGGTGTATGACACCACGATGAACGATCTCCCAGCGGCAGAGCCTATGCTGGGAGATGGTAACTATGGTACACGTCAGGTAACTAAGCGACGCGCGGCGCCTAGTTACCCGATGTGTACCATAGTTACCAGCGAGATCGCGGCTCCACATCACTGGTGAGTCTGTCTGTGTGACAGCTCACCAGCGATGTGAGCGATATTGTAAGCGATTGCTCGTGCACGTGATCGCTTACAATATCGCTATAGATATCTGTGCGTGTGACGGCCGCCATAGACAGATTTATAGACAATCTAATAGATTATTACACAGACATATGAAAGATAGATAATGAAAAGATATTTGGTGCACAGTATAAGGAAAAGATAAAGGAGTTTATACTATGTCTAACAGATGCTGCAGACGTGTAGATGGCTTGCTGTGATTGTCACTGAGGAGTGATCATGATAATGATGATTCATGGAACGTTGTAGGGACAGGAATCTACCATGTTCTATGGGGGAGGGGAGACCATGCAGAGCTACTTAAAAGTTTTCTCTCTCCAGAGTTCCCCTTTAAATGTGTTATTTTATGGGCTGGCTGAGCCAGTAATTTATCAATCGCCTGTCAGCTTTAGAATATATATTTTTTTACTTACGTGCATGTATTCTGGGGTAAAAACAAAATTAGAAAATTGATTTTATGTAAAATTTTGCACTATTTGACTTTTATACTGTTTCCTACCTTCCGCATTGCTGTCTGCAGAATGAACCCATCACTCTATTTTAACGGGAGTTTGTAACTGTTTTATCTGCCATTTATTGAACGCCTTTCAGCTGTTTTATTACCATAAACCACTTTGAATGAAAGCTGGATTTCATGTGAATCTCAGTAAAAGACAGATATAAGAATTGCAAGCTGTTTGTCAATGGATAACTGACAGATTTTTAGTTAAAGGGTCTCTGTCAGCACAGAATGACTCTTCAAACAAGTACAAGTGCTCGTGCATCATGGAGCGGCCAAACATATAAGTGCATCTTCACACCTACCTGTTTTCCCTCTTTGTCCACCCACCTCTTATTTGATTAACAACTCTGGCTTCATAGAGCCTGGAAGGATGGAGGTAAAAAGAAAATATGCAGGTAGGAAGGAGTATTTACCATATATTGTGGATTATAAGGTGTGCACTATTATAAAACTCACCCCAAATTTAGAGGTAGAGGTTAGTAAAAAAAAGTAACTTAAAAATGGCAGGTCCATCCTATATTTTTAGTTCTGTTTTATAAGCACTGTAACTTACCCGGGGGGGGGGGGGGGGGGGAAGAGGGTGTTAGAGCCAGACCACATGCAGGATAATGGTGTTGGCAATGCTGCAGTGGGCCTGACAGTGTGTAGATGGGGTGTCTCAATGGCGGGTGCATTTATCTCATGGCAGTGTACGCACTGAGCGCATGCCAGATTGAGATCACTGACAGCTGAGATCTCAAATTGAACAAAACACTGACCGGTAAAACCAATGAATGTGAACAGGTGCTAGCTGAAAAAACCATGACTTCAAAAAGATATACAGCTGAACTCTTATAATTAAATAAATAAATAGATTATGGCTATGGATTACTGCCTTTAGAACATCAGAGCTAAAGGGAAAAATATACTTAGCTTATTGTAAAATTGAAATACAGAAAAATATGACATAGCATTACTGCTGTAGGTATATTTGAATAACAGTGATTCTTATCTAATATATTGGCCAATGCATATGAGCCTGATAACCAATGTCAAAGTGATCTCATATGTCAGGACCCTAACATGAAATGCCTCTATGTGCGATTACAAATCTGCATGTATGGGCAGATAGGATTCTAGCTATACAGGAAGGTAAATTCATCATGTCTAAAGGGCGGGGGTGCTCAGCCAGAAAAAATGCTGCAAATTTAACAAAAGACTGACTGGCAACATCATGATAGAGTCCCTATATGTGAGATCACCTTGACATGGCTTATCGGGCACATATGCATTGGCCAATACATCAGCTAAGAATATCCTTTATTCAAATATACCTACAGCAGTAATGCTATGTCAAATTTTCTCTGTTCCATTTTACAATAAGCTAAGTGTATATTTCCCTTTTTCTCTAATGTTCCTACTGCAGAAATGCATGGCCATAGTCTCTTATTTATTTAATTTTTAATTTTAAGTATTCTAGTGTGCAATTGTATAGTTAGGGCCAGAAATATTTGGACAGTGACACAATTTTCGCGAGTTGGGCTCTGCATGCCACCCCATTGGATTTGAAATGAAACCTCTACAACAGAATTCAAGTGCAGATTGTAACGTTTAATTTGAAGGGTTGAACAAAAATATCTGATAGAAAATGTAGGAATTGTACACATTTCTTTACAAACACTCCACATTTTAGGAGGTCAAAAGTAATTGGACAAATAAACATAACTTATTCACCGAATGGACTTAAAATCACAGACAAAAAAACTCACCAAAGTTTGCCAGGTAAATACCCATTGCACTTAGCAGCGGCTGCCAGCCCCTCTGGAGGCAACACAGGTGTCTGTATGCCGGTACTCAATCACCTGCAACCCACAGTGGGGGCGGTTGTGGCACCAGCGTCCTGCCATGCTGTCAGGGAGGCGACTGGTGGCATTTAAAGACACGAGGTTACCATAGGGCTCTGCCATTCACGGTGCATGCAAGGCATAGTGTCAGAGCAGCCTATTGGTCACGCCCTTCTATTAGATCAGGCGGGCTGCTCCGCACTGATTACATGCCTCACGAAATGACAGATGCCCCCCAGAGGGCTCAGCCTCAAACTGCAGATAAAAAAAAATGCAATAAAACACTAAAGATGAAAATGTGAGGTGCTTGTTGGTATTTTGGCCAAAAAACGTAAGCTGGTAACCCACGGTCAAGGGCCCTCACGCTTACCAGTCCTAACCACATGCCTTTTGCGACATGTACGATTTAATTTAGCTTATTCACCGAATGGACTTAAAATCACAGACAAAAAAACTCACCAAAGTTTGCCAGGTAAATACCCATTGCACTTAGCAGCGGCTGCCAGCTCCTCTGGAGGCAACACAGGTGTCTGTATGCCGGTACTCAATCACCTGCAACCCACAGTGGGGGCGGTTGTGGCACCAGCGTCCTGCCATGCTGTCAGGGAGGCGACTGGTGGCATTTAAAGACACGAGGTTACCATAGGGCTCTGCCATTCACGGTGCATGCAAGGCATAGTGTCAGAGCAGCCTATTGGTCACGCCCTTCTATTAGATCAGGCGGGCTGCTCCGCACTGATTACATGCCTCACAAAATGACAGACGCCCCCCAGAGGGCTCAGCCTCAAACTGCAGATAAAAAAAAAAAATGCAATAAATCACTAAAGATGAAAATGTGAGGTGTTTGTTGGTATTTTGGCCAAAAAACGTAAGCTGGTAACCCACGGTCAAGGGCCCTCACGCTTACCAGTCCTAACCACATGCCTTTTGCGACATGTACGATTTAATTTAGATTATTCACCGAATGGACTTAAAATCACAGACAAAAAAACTCACCAAAGTTTGCCAGGTAAATACCCATTGCACTTAGCAGCGGCTGCCAGCTCCTCTGGAGGCAACACAGGTGTCTGTATGCCGGTACTCAATCACCTGCAACCCACAGTGGGGGCGGTTGTGGCACTAGCGTCCTGCCATGCTGTCAGGGAGGCGACTGGTGGCATTTAAAGACACGAGGTTACCATAGGGCTCTGCCATTCACGGTGCATGCAAGGCATAGTGTCAGAGCAGCCTATTGGTCACGCCCTTCTATTAGCCGCTGCTAAGTGCAATGGGTATTTACCTGGCAAACTTTGGTGAGTTTTTTTACAAATAAACATAACCCAAACAAAATATTTTTATTTTCAATATTTTGTTGCGAATCCTTTGGAGGCAATCACTGCCTTAAGTCTGGAACCCATGGACTTTACCAAACGCTGGGTTTCCTCCTTCTTAATGCTTTGCCAGGCCTTTACAGCCGCAGCCTTCAGGTCTTGCTTGTTTGTGGGTCTTTCCGTCTTAAGTCTGGATTTCAGCAAGTGAAATGCATGCTCAATTGGGTTAAGATCTGGTGATTGACTTGGCCATTGCAGAATGTTCCACTTTTTTGCACTCATGTACTCCTGGGTAGCTTTGGCTGTATGCTTGGGGTCATTGTCCATCTGTACTATGAAGCGCTGTCCAATCAACTTTGCAGCATTTGGCTGAATCTGAGCTGAAAGTATATCCCGGTACACTTCAGAATTCATCCGGCTACTCTTGTCTGCTGTTATGTCATCAATAAACACAAGTGACCCAGTGCCATTGAAAGCCATGCATGCCCATGCCATCACGTTGCCTCCACCATGTTTTACAGAGGATGTGGTGTGCCTTGGATCATGTGCCGTTCCTTTTCTTCTCCAAACTTTTTTCTTCCCATCATTCTGGTACAGGTTGATCTTTGTCTCATCTGTCCATAGAATACTTTTCCAGAACTGAGCTGGCTTCTTGAGGTGTTTTTCAGCAAATTTAACTCTGGCCTGTCTATTTTTGGAATTGATGAATGGTTTGCATCTAGATGTGAACCCTTTGTATTTACTGTCATGGAGTCTTCTCTTTACTGTTGACTTAGAGACAGATACACCTACTTCACTGAGAGTGTTCTGGACTTCAGTTGATGTTGTGAACGGGTTCTTCTTCACCAAATAAAGCATGCGGCGATCATCCACCACTGTTGTCATCCGTGGATGCCCAGGCCTTTTAGAGTTCCCAAGCTCACCAGTCAATTCCTTTTTTCTCAGAATGTACCCAACTGTTGATTTTGCTACTCCAAGCATGTCTGCTATCTCTCTGGTGGATCTTTTCTTTTTTTTCAGCCTCAGGATGTTCTGCTTCACCTCAATTGAGAGTTCCTGTGACCGCATGTTGTCTGGTCACAGCTTCCAAATGCAAAACCACACACCTGGAATCCACCCCTGACCTTTTAACTACTTCATTGATTACAGGTTAACGAGGGAGACGCCTTCAGAGTTAATTGCAGCCCTTAGAGTCCATTGTCCAAGTACTTTTGGTCCCTTGAAAAAGAGGAGGCTATGCATTACAGAGCTATAATTCCTAAACCCTTTCTCTGATTTGGATGTGGAAACTCTCATATTGCAGCTGGGAGTGTGCACTTTCAGCCCATATTATATATATAATTGTATTTCTGAACATGTTTTTGTAAACAGCTAAAATAACAAAACTTGTGTCACTGTCCAAATATTTCTGGCCCTAACTGTATATCTTTTTGTAGTCTCATTCATTGGTGTTTCCAGTCAGTCTTTTGTGAAATTTGTAGTATTTTTTTTCTGACTGAGAACCCCCGCCCTTTAGCCATGGTGGATTCACCTTCCTCTACAGCTAGTATCCTATCTGCCCAAACATTTAATCAGACATTGAGGCATTTCACGTTAGGGTCCCGATATATGCCAATACACTAGCTAAAAATCTTCATTCAAATATACCGTGTATACTCGTGTATAAGCCGAGTTTTTCAGCACAAAAATTGTGCTGAAAAGTGCCCCCCTCGGCTTATACACGAGTCAGTGACGGCTCCCCCCCCCCAGTGGTATATACAGCAGCTTCCCCCCTGTGCTATATACAGGGCCCCCGTTGCTGCCGCCACACACCTGTAATGACGTCATTGCTTGTGCGCGGTCACGTGGATGGACACCGGGTACAAGCAGGAAGGAGAGCGGGCGGTGACAGCGAGGAGGATAAGTATGAAAGCTCTTCTTTTACAGGTGTGCGGCGGCAGCAACGGGGGCCCTGTATATAGCACAGGGGGGAGGGCTGCTGTATACTACCACAGGGGGGCCTGTATATATCCTTAGGCTGCTTTCACATCAGCGTTTTACGCTGATCGCAGCTGTTGCAGTGAAAAAACCGCAACTGCCGCGATTACCGCATAACGGCTGCGATCGCGGCACACTTGTGGTAAGTGTGCGGCAGGTGCGGCAAGTGCGGTTTCGGCACTTGTGTCAGGTGCCGCCACGAAAAAAACACGGTATGCTGCGTTTTTTTCGCAGCCGCACCTGCCGCAAGTGCCAAAACCGCACGTGCCGCACCTGCCACAAGCCCCATAGACATTGTATGGGGTTGCCGCAAGTGTGCCACGATCGCGGCCGTTATGCGGTAATCGCGGCAGTTGCATTTTTTTCACCGCAACTGCCGCGATCAGTGTAAAATGCTGATGAGAAAGGACCCTAAGCCTGTTAAAATCAAACAATAAAAATAATTCAGCGGGTACTCACCTCAGGTGGTTGTACAGACAAGCACAACATTGAACAAGGACACTACAAAGGGGTTCACACGATTGCAGGGGATACTCTGGTAGGGAAGTTGCCTAAAATACATTGCTTCTAATGGTTCCTAGTTCATATCCTTCCCGCCGCCCATAATGCTTTAGATGTCGGTGTACAAATTGTGCTGTGAATAGACAAGGTAGCTGCAGTTTCTAGGATGTTGTCAGACTATTGTCTCAGGCTAAAGGACTACTCCGCTGTTGGACCAGCCGCCTGCTCCATGCTGGGAGTAACAGGATCATTGCAAGCAAGAAAATCAAAAGAAGTGGTGCCTGGGTGCTTTGGAGTCAGTGGACTGTTGGTCTGGAGCACCCAGGCACCACTTCTTTTGATTTTCTTGCAATCATGTAGATAGAAGAGGGATGAGGGGGAGGATCTCTGTCTTCAGCTCCTCCCTCTGCCTCTTGCTCGTCCCAATTCCCGTCATCAAAATTTCTTCATTAATAACTGCCATCTCCTATTCCAGTAGTGGAAATTTCTTCACTGAATACAGATTTTACCTCAGAATTCAGCATTTTGATAACGACTGATCAATTCTGGCAAAAAAGAATCAAATTTGTCTAAGATTATTGCAAAGTTATTTATTTTCATGTCTATTATTCATTTATTAAATAAACATTAAAACACTGGTTATGCTTTAAAGCTTGACCTGGGGTTGCTGGTTGGCATCTTTTACTATGTCTTTCATTGATGGCCAGAGTGATACAAATCTCTTTTCATATATAGTCAGCCTAACGTATACGACTTTTCATGACATCTATAAAATCTTGTGCTATATCCGGCCAGGTATCATAGTAAGGAAAGGTGTACTGACTATCAAACAAGGAATCACAATTTAGTGAGTATAAAATATGATATATTTTTAAAATATTTTAATTCATAGTTAAAAATTGGGAGAAACACAAAAACACACAGCCATCTACAGCTTTGTACAGTCAAAGGGTTATTCAGAGTTTGTTAGTACAGATGGGATGGCACAATGCCCAAGCATGTGAAAATGTGTCAGCTCCGTGGTTAATAACTCAACAGCTCCTCATCATAGAGCTGGCCATAAATACAGAATGAGTGATGGGGCAGGTACCATGGCTGGTAACATCATATGAAGATCTTTATCTCCAGCCTCCACACATTGTGCTGTCTACTGACATGTTACAGGCGGACGCTCCTTACCTGGGAACAACAAACCATTGACTTATCCCTCACAGGTTAACTCTAGTGATGCCATAGTCTTCAATGATCTATTGCTGTGTTGACAGATGCTATAACTACCACAATAAATAACTTCTTTTTTTTAATCTATCTCTATACTCTACAATGGTGCTTAAAATGTTATGAGCCATTCATAATTTTCTTTATAGCTGTATGAAAGTAGATAAAGAGAACCAAATAAGAAAAATAAAAAAAAATATTAGATTTTGTAATTTTTTGTTGACAAAAATGATTTAATATACGAAAGAGTGGCAAACACTTGCAAACCTTTTTGATTTGCAGATAACTTGAAGAATGAGTCTGGTATTTGTAATCAATGGGATGACAATCAGGTGTCAGTGGCTGGTCTATTTTATTGAAAGAGCTATCAAGATCTGATCTTCACAACATGTTTGTGGAAATGTATTATGGCACAAAGGACCTCAGAAGAAGAGTTGTTGATGCTCATCAGTCTGGAAAAGGTTGCAAAACCATCTCATATGGCCACTTTACACGTGCTACATTTCTAGCTTATCCACAGGTAACTTACTGGCTGCAGTGAAATCATGGACACATGGTTCTATCTTGTTGCTGTGTACAAATGGAATAATGTCTCCATGATTTCACTGTAGCCAGTAAGTTACCTGTGGATAAGCTAGAAATGTAGCCGCGTGTAAAGTGGCCAAAAGAGTTAGGTCTCCACTAATCCGCAGTCAGACACATCGAGTACAAAATTAAACAATTTCAAGAACATTATAAACTGAACAAAGATAACTGCAGGAGCGAAGAGAGTAATTGTCTTTGAGATGACAAAGAAACCCAAGGTAATCTCTAAAGGTCCCTTTACACACTGAGACTTTCCAGCGTTCCCACCAGCGATCCGACCTGGCCGGGATTGCTGGAAAGTTTCTATGCAGTCACTGGTGAGCTGTCAAACAGACAGACTCACCAGCAACCAGTCAGCAGCGACATCGCTGGTCACTAGGCTAAACACGGGGTATTTAAGCAGCACGCTCTGCTTGGTTACCCAGTGTTTACCTTGGTTACCAGCGTTCTCTCATTAAGCGTGAGGACGCTGGTAACCAGGGTAAACACCAGGTAACTAAGCAGAGCACACTGCTTAATTACCCAGTGTTTACCCTGGTTACCAGTGCCCAGCATCTAATGTGCGGTTCTGGACATTGGCTGGGAGGTCGCTGATCTTTGGTCTCTCGCTGTCACACACAGCGATGCATGCTGACCAGTGAGAGACCAAGGACCAAAAAATGGTCCTGAATGATTTGTAGTGATCAGCGACCTCACAGCAGGGGCCAGGTCGATGATGCGTGTCACATATTGCAACATCGCTGGAGACGTTGCTGTTACGTCACAAAACCTGTGACGTTTCAGTGATATCACTAGCGATGTTGCAGTGTGTGAAGCACCCTTAAGTCACCAAAGTCTCTCTCACATTAGTTGTTAGGGTACTGTTACAAGTCGCAACATTGCATTTGCAATTTGCTGCAGTGAAATCATGGACACATTATTCCATTTGTACACAGCTACAAAACAGAACAATGTGTCCATGATTTCACTGCAACCAGTAAATTGCAAGTGAAATTGCATGCAATGTTGCGACGTTTAACGGTACCCTTAATGTTGATGAGTCAACTATCAGTAGGACCCTGAACAAGCATGGTATGAAAGGTAGGATTGTGAGCAGATAACCACTCCTCTCCAAAAGGAAAATTACTGCCTCTCTGCCATTTGCTGAAGATCACCTGGACAAGCCTTAAAGGGAACCTGTCACCTAATCTGTGGCCCCTAAACTATCATTACCTGCCCCTACAGCCTCTAACTAGTTTCCTAACCATCCCTGCCTGTCCTAATAGGGCTTTATAGAAGCTGAATAAAACACTTTATAAGCTAACATTTTCTGTGACTGTGGGGTGTTCTTGTCAGGAAGGTGGTGTCCCCAGGGACGCGCTCCCCCCGCCTCGCAGCGTTCATAACGCCCTAATGGGCGGTATTATTGATTTGAAGAGTGGGGGTGCCCATTTGAATCTTCCCGCCCCGCTCTTCCTGACGCGAGGCCGGCGACCGCGTCATTTCTGGCCCGCGCACGTGTAGTACGGCGGGAGAACGCGACGCTGAGTCCCAGGCATCGCTAGGCAACGATCGGCATCTTCGGAAGGTGAGTATCGGCGCCCCCCTCCCAAATCTGAACAGATATATATATATATATATATATATATGTGTGTGTAATCCACATATATATATATGGATTACACACACATACAGTTAGGGCCAGAAATATTTGGACAGTGACACAAGTTTTGTTATTTTAGCTGTTTACAAAAACATGTTCAGAAATACAATTATATATATAATATGGGCTGAAAGTGCACACTCCCAGCTGCAATATGAGAGTTTCCACATCCAAATCGGAGAAAGGGTTTAGGAATCATAGCTCTGTAATGCATAGCCTCCTCTTTTTCAAGGGACCAAATGTAATTGGACAATGGACTCTAAGGGCTGCAATTAACTCTGAAGGCGTCTCCCTCGTTAACCTGTAATCAATGAAGTAGTTAAAAGGTCAGGGGTGGATTCCAGGTGTGTGGTTTTGCATTTGGAAGCTTTTGCTGTGACCAGACTGTTCTGGCACCCTCGCTCTGTACTCCTGAAGAACGAGTTGGCAGACAGGTAAACTCTTTCCCATCAATGCATTGACATGGACGCTGGGGGTCCTTTTCAACTTTTATTAATGGGTTAAGTGTAAAACTATAAAAAACAGATAGAAATTCTCAGTACAACATAAGTATACATTAAGTGCAAAACATTACATTGTTACATATAGGTGGGCAGCAGCATATTAAACTCACCGACTGTGCTATGTTGAGGGAAACATGTAGATAAGCTGAAATCTAGGGAGAGAAGGGTCAACACACCAGGATGTCAGCTTGTATGAAGCTATAATGGCTACTGGAGGAGAAGGGGCTGAGCCTAGAGCACGGCCTCATGGGATTACATAGGCATGGAGGGACCAAAATTAGACTATGCAGTAAACATAATGTAATGTGGGAACATTGTCAACAGATGGCGCTATAGGATAAGTCATCTCTGAACAAGCAAACAATATACAGTATTTCAAAGAAAGGCACGACACTCCCCGTCTGGTATCGGGGGATGCCACATAAACTTGAACTAGAGCAAAGGAATAAGTTCAGAAACAGGTCTGCTAGCATTTGAACTCTTTTCCACTGGGGTTTGTACAAGTCTTTAGTAGTAGACTCTCCGGACGTCGGCGTGCTCACATTAAACTTCTGGGTAAGGAGAGTTGGAGGAGTAAGCAGAGATGGGTCATCAGGATCGTTGATTGTGGACAGGACGCTTCATCATGTGAAGGGTTTTTTCTCTAGGTTGACTTGAAAAGTGAAACCATCAGACTCTGAGTCCCAATTAAACCCTAGACTGTGTTGTACAGGAAGAGAGTCTGTGGATGAGTCTAGGACTTTCGATTCAGTGGCGTTGTCTTCTCTGCCATTTAATTGTGCCGAGTTGGTGTACTTCTCCTTCACAAGGAATTTGTTGGGGCAGGGTAGGAAAAAGGATGGATGGCCACTCTCCAACGTGTTTGTGTAGAGAGAGTGAACGTTGTTTGACTTGTGAGCGTCTCTGAGGCAAACGTCCCCTATAACTACCCATCCCAGGTCTAGCTTCTGAGCGTAGGGTGAGTTATGAGGACCGTTTATCTGTTTCCTCACCTTGTGGACTCTGATGATGTCTCTCCCCAGCAAAAGGACTAACTTGGCTTGGGGATTGAGTGCGGGAATAAGATGCGCTATGCTTCTCAAATGAGGGTGATGTAGTGCCGCTTCTGGAGTGGGGATTTCTTCTCTATTGTTCGGGATAGAATTACACTCGATTAGTGTAGGAAGGGCTAGGGATGTCTTCCCATCCAGGGATTCGATTTGATAACCTGTAGCCCTCCTCCCACATTCTTCACTCACTCCTGTGCATGTTTTTAGTGAGTAGGGCGAGCCGAGTCCCTCGATTTTAAAGATGTCAAAGAAAACTGAGCTGGCAAGTGATCTATTACTCTGGTCATCGAGTATAGCGTAGAGTTTAACCGCCTTTTCTCTGTGGCCAATAGGGTAAACTGTAACCAAACAGATCTTTGAGCAGGATTTGTTAATAAGACCTTCTCCGCAGACTTGAGTGCACTGGGGTGACACTTCAGGAGGTGTACTGTCTTTCTCCTCCCCGCCGTGCTCTGTAAGGCTGTCTATGGATGAAGGGGTCTGCAGGGCTGGCCTTGGGTGTAGAGCTGTGCTGTGCTCTTGGCTGTTACACTCCGAACAAACAATACCGGCTTTGCAGTCTTTAGCTAAATGGGATGTAGATGCGCAACATCTGTAGCATATGTTGTTCTCTTTGAGGAAGAGTCTACGGTCTTTAAGGGATTTTCCCCTAAAACTCCTGCACTCTTGTAGTGGGTGAGGCCTTTTATGTAGGGGGCACTCCCTTTCCGGGTCTATTGTACTGTGGGTCTTGTGTGAGGAGTCTGCAGAAGACACATTAGTTTTGTGTACGGTGACAGGTGAGTCTCTGGGATTGCGAACTGGAACAGGTTTACTTGTTCTTGGGTTGACAGGGACTACGGCAGAAAGGTTGAAGCTGGGATCGTTCCTTATCTTGGCCTGCTGGCGGACAAAATCTACAAAGATGTGGAATGGAGGGAACACCACGTTGTGACGCTGCTTGTAATCTGAACCCCAGTTCAACCATTTCTCTTGCAAACTGTAAGGTAGTTTCTTCACTATGGTTTGATGGCTCTGGCTGTGTCTAGGAATGCGAGGCCTGGCAGGTCTCCTTCAGTCTTGGCGACTTGGAGTTCTACTAAGAGGTAGCTCAATTCTCTTAGCATGGGAAAGTTCTTATTAGAGATTATAGGAAAGTCTTCCAACCTTCTGAAGAGGGATTCTTCTATCATCTCTGAGGAGCCATAGCACTCATCAAGTCTCTCCCATAACGTGCACAAACCTTTCCTCGGGTTGTTGATGCTGAGATCTCTGATGCGTTTCGCGTGTTCTACCGATTCATTTCCTAGCCACTTAACCAAGAGGTCGATCTCTTCGCTGGCAGAGATGTCTAGGTCAGCGGTGGCGTTTCTGAAGGAAGCTCTCCACGCTCTGAAACTTTCGGGACGGTCGTTAAACTTTAAGAGACCTTTGGTGAGTAACTCACGACGTGCAAAGAACTTGAGGAAAGCTGGTAGCTCTTGTTCTCTGAGAAGGCGGTCCGGGTGCCTGTTGCTGTGATGAGGTCTCCGTGAGCTATCGTTGCCGTAAAATGCATCTTCGTCACGATAGTCACCGTCGGGGTCCTCTATCTTGAAAGTGTTCTCTGTGTAGTAGGGATCTACAGGTTCGGGTGCTGGTCTCACTGATGATGGAAGGTGGACAGAATTACTTTCATGCTTAATGTGGGATGATTGATGAATGAAGGTTGATGGCTGAATGACAGGATTCGGCATCTCTCTTGGAGCTGAATGTAGATGGTCATCTAATGTGGCATGCTGTAGCACGTAGTCTGAAGTGCGTTGTGAGATATCACGATGATTAAGTTCAGGTCCGAGCCTTAAGCTGAAACTTTCACTATCGCAGCGTGCTGCTTCTTCTAAAACCTGTACCTCAGCTTCTGCTGCTGCTGCTTCTGTGTCTATGGCGAGTTTTGCGAGGTCGGCTTCCAGACGTGCCTTTTCTTTCTTTAATATCCATTCCTGTTCAGCGTAAGCAGCTCTCACTTTTGCGGCTTCCGCCTTCGCCCTGGCGATGGCAATTGCAGCGCTGCTCACAGACTTCCGTGAAGATGCGCTTACATGGGAGCGCGTCACATAAACTTCAGATCCTATATCTGACATTGTGTCTGAATGCAGCTTTACTGTTCTCTGCTAGAAGTCAGTGTCTGTGCTTCGACCCCGTTTATAGTAGTCGTTTTACTGTTCTGGCACCCTCGCTCTGTACTCCTGAAGAACGAGTTGGCAGACAGGTAAACTCTTTCCCATCAATGCATTGACATGGACGCTGGGGGTCCTTTTCAACTTTTATTAATGGGTTAAGTGTAAAACTATAAAAAACAGATAGAAATTCTCAGTACAACATAAGTATACATTAAGTGCAAAACATTACATTGTTACATATAGGTGGGCAGCAGCATATTAAACTCACCGACTGTGCTATGTTGAGGGAAACATGTAGATAAGCTGAAATCTAGGGAGAGAAGGGTCAACACACCAGGATGTCAGCTTGTATGAAGCTATAATGGCTACTGGAGGAGAAGGGGCTGAGCCTAGAGCACGGCCTCATGGGATTACATAGGCATGGAGGGACCAAAATTAGACTATGCAGTAAACATAATGTAATGTGGGAACATTGTCAACAGATGGCGCTATAGGATAAGTCATCTCTGAACAAGCAAACAATATACAGTATTTCAAAGAAAGGCACGACACAGACAACATGCGGTCAAAGGAACTCTCAATTGAAGTGAAGCAGAACATCCTGAGGCTTAAAAAAAAAGAAAAAATCCATCAGAGAAATAGCAGACATGCTTGGAGTAGCAAAATCAACAGTTGGGTACATTCTGAGAAAAAAGGAATTGACTGGTGAGCTTAGGAACTCTAAAAGGCCTGGGCGTCCACGGATGACAACAGTGGTGGATGATCGCCGCATACTTTATTTGGTGAAGAAGAACCCGTTCACAACATCAACTGAAGTCCAGAACACTCTCAGTGAAGTAGGTGTATCTGTCTCTAAGTCAACAGTAAAGAGAAGACTCCATGACAGTAAATACAAAGGGTTCACATCTAGATGCAAACCATTCATCAATTCCAAAAATAGACAGACCAGAGTTAAATTTGCTGAAAAACACCTCAAGAAGCCAGCTCAGTTCTGGAAAAGTATTCTATGGACAGATGAGACAAAGATCAACCTGTACCAGAATGATGGGAAGAAAAAAGTTTGGAGAAGAAAGGGAACGGCACATGATCCAAGGCACACCACATCCTCTGTAAAACATGGTGGAGGCAACGTGATGGCATGGGCATGCATGGCTTTCAATGACACTGGGTCACTTGTGTTTATTGATGACATAACAGCAGACAAGAGTAGCCGGATGAATTCTGAAGTGTACCGGGATATACTTTCAGCCCAGATTCAGCCAATTGCTGCAAAGTTGATTGGACGGCGCTTCATAGTACAGATGGACAATGACCCCAAGCATACAGCCAAAGCTACCCAGGGGTTCATGAGTGCAAAAAAGTGGAACATTCTGCAATGGCCAAGTCAATCACCAGATCTTAAAACAATTGAGCATGCATTTCACTTGCTGAAATCCAGACTTAAGACGGAAAGACCCACAAGCAAGCAAGACCTGAAGGCTGCGGCTGTAAAGGCCTGGAAAAGCATTAAGAAGGAGGAAACCCAGCGTTTGGTGATGTCCATGGGTTCCAGACTTAAGGCAGTGATTGCCTCCAAAGGATTCGCAACAAAATATTGAAAATAAAAATATTTTGTTTGGGTTATGTTTATTTGTCCAATTACTTTTGACCTCCTAAAATGTGGAGTGTTTGTAAAGAAATGTGTACAATTCCTACATTTTCTATCAGATATTTTTGTTCAACCCTTCAAATTAAACGTTACAATCTGCACTTGAATTCTGTTGTAGAGGTTTCATTTCAAATCCAATGTGGTGGCATGCAGAGCCCAAGTCGCCAAAATTGTGTCACTGTCCAAATATTTCTGGCCCTAACTGTATATATATATTCACTTTGATTAGGCATATTTCATATGTGCATAGAGAGAGAGAGAGAGAGAGAGAGAGAGACAGAGACAGACGAAAATATACAAGAATTATCCTGAATAGTTATCATAGTGTCTAAAGAATATTAACACAACACAAACAAGAAGACAGGGTGTCAGTATGACTCAATAAAATAGAATAATCCCTGTAGTGAAAAATCAGTAAAACCTAATTCTGTAGGTCCTCGAGCAGGAATGTACAAAAACTGTCCAAAATAACTATCATTGTGTCCAATAATAGGCAATATTATTAGCTTTCAACTAAATACACAGTAAACAATTATGATTCTTAATATTCACAGCCAAAAATGAAAAGAAATTCCTGCCTTCCACTCAGGATCTTAATCTTATAGAAAGCTGGGTGCCTGTCACTCCAGCATGTAAAAATGAACACGCTAGTGCAGACTCGCCCCTACCCCCTCCCTTCAGGTACAGAAGGGGAGGGGGAAGAGAAAATATCTGCGCACAATTCTCACACAGCCTGACCTTGGACAGGTATATTGGCAGAAACAGGCACTTATGAATATACCAAGGGGAACATACACATTTATCAGGTAGCATTCTCTCTAGGGAATCGCTTGGCAGCATGTATAACACAAAAACCATACACTAAACACCTGCTCACATCACGCATGATACAAAACATACAGTATCAAATAGACAAGAGGTGGGGGAACAAGAGGCGCAATAGTGCCTTATCACTAAAGACACTCAAAATATGGGTGGTAAACCAAAGTTCACTCACCAAGCCCAGTTGTGAGACCCACAACTGGTTTGAAGGCAAAGGATTTTATTTGGCTGCTGCAGGACCTCCACCGACCACTCACACGTGGAACGACCATCAAAGGATAGGGAAAGCAAGGTGTGTTACAGTCCGCGCTGCCAAGTCCCCACAAATTACCAGGAATCCAATTTGGATAGCAAAAGATCTTCTTTATTTCCTTTCCTACGCGTTTCGATGCCCCTCCTGGCACCTTCCTCAAACCCTGAGGAAGGTGCCAGGAGGGGCATCGAAACGCGTAGGAAAGGAAATAAAGAAGATCTTTTGCTATCCAAATTGGATTCCTGGTAATTTGTGGAGACTTGGCAGCGCGGACTGTGACACACTTTGCTTTCACAAAACATACAGTCACATACAGACAAGACAATAATCAACCCTTTCATTACATCTCACATCTCAGCATTTTAGAGCTTACAGAAACCTCTTTAATATGACTTGTATACACAGGGGCCCCAATTACAGCTTCATTTAACACCATGTGCACCACTCACAGCCTCCTATGGTAGTATAGCCACCTAGCGTTATACACACATAACCACATAGCATTACAGCACCCTCCTTCCCCTTTAACTTCCTCATAGCCTTCTAATTGTGCTTGTTTGCAATTTTAACATACTTTTCCCTTTCTCTTTCACGGACCATATTAATGGCCGTTTTTTTTTTTTCTGCAGGAGGGATACTGTGCTTTTCCTTGAAAAGACGCAACATCTTTAATCACTATTTACCGGTGTCTCTATCCCAGCAAATACTTATGCCACGGTACACCGGTCTTCCCTCCTTCTTGGAGAGGACGCCTGTCCTTACCCACCTATATTGACAGCCTGTGTTCGGTATTAAAGCTAATGCGTCCTAACAAATAATCGTAAAATAACACACAGTCTTCCCTCCCCTTCTTGCTACATACTTCTTCACTTTCTTTACATACTTCTTCACTTTCTTTACATACTTCTTTACTTTACTGTCTGCTGCAAGGTCTCTTGGGTGTAACTTGCTGAGGCTTTGACTGATTAACACCCGTATTATAGCTTAAACCCAAGTCTCTATGCTTCTATCTTGGCTATGGCTGTCCACCCCTCAAGGTCACCACTGTCAGCAGGGTTGTATAAAGGGGAGTCAACTGGGATACCTTCAGTGAGCCGGGCATTAAAGTTTATTCTGAACACTCTAAACCTTGGTAGTGGGAAGAAGGGTGAAATTGGTCTGTAACCAAGTCAGTAGAAATAGCAAGATTCAGACCTTGCTTACACTGTGTGCACATTATGGAAACCAGTCAGTGGTGTTAGGAAGGCAGTTAGTCAGAGTCCTGGAACTGGTTGCGTCACTGGAATCAGTCAGTCAGAGTCAGTCTGAGGACTGGAACTGGAATTGTTGTCACCAAACAGATAAACCAGATAAAACATCAAACTGTGTCAGCCCCCTCTACACCTCAGTGGGGCAACAACTGGGTCATATAACTTTCTTGCATATACTTCTTGCAACAAGACTCCTTGCGGATTGACTATCGTTAGCTGGGCATGTATATTTTGTCTGAACACCTTGAGTACTGGAGAAGTTCCAGGGATTGCTATATAACCAGTTTCTTCCCGTGCATATGGCACGTCAGTAACACGATTTATTATCCAGCCAGCGGGCGTAATTGCTAGCTCTATACCTTATCTATACAAAAAGCACGTTATCTGGAGAGAACGGAACAATCTCATCACTACCATAATTTAAGTAAATTACCTACCCGTCCACCACCGCATCCAGGACTACACTCCGTCCTTAGCTTGCGCACGCGGGGTGGGCAAACCACCAGTCATATCAGAGGCTAGAACACCAGTAGTGAAATAAACCATCGGCCCCCCTTACACCAGGGGCCGAAAAACCATCAATCCTATTAGAGGTCGACAAACCATCAGCTCCATCCCCTGGGAATAGAGCTGAAAAACCAGGGAAACAGAATCTCCCCACTCAGCCCCATCTCTCCGTTCTCCGTGCCTTTCTCTCTTTCTATGTACTGAAACTGCAGCAATGATAGCACTGACATAAACACAAATAAACTCAGGATCAGGTTGCAAGAACACAAATAAGGCAGACAATTAAGGAATTCTCAGGACCGGGTTGCAAGGGCTAGGACTTCTCAGATCCGGTCATCTATGAACGAGTCTGACAGCCAGCTACCTCCATCCCTGCACGGAAATACAGGAGGGTCTTAGGTAAGATAAATAATTTTCTTACCTCTTTGTAGCCTGCAGGTCTACCCCTCGTGTATGGTCCATCCTGGGAATGAAGGATCAGTTGTGGGTGTCATCCCCTGGACGTCTCGTCCTAGCTCCACGCTGGTGCACCAACTGTAATGGATGCCCTCCACACCTTTCGGGTGGGCTGTCCTCTTATGTGTCTGCCGCCAAATTGGATGCTTTGTCTGAGTGTGTGCACGCCACCGTAAGAACCACGCTGACACACAAGTCAATGTAGAGCTTAATGACAAAGACCTTTATTTTTGGAGCGGTTAGCAGTTTTATTACTTATCATTAAAGGGGCATTCCTTAGGGGTGTTTCTAGGTAATTGCATCATATTATGCTGAATATACATTTTATTCTGAAAAAACATTCAATTATATTCTGTGAGTTAGTATTCCAATTCAGCCTTGATTCGTACAGTACATTCAGAACAAGCTGATAAGAGCTTCAGTGCAGCTACCTCTAAGTCAAAACATTATATAAAATTTGAGACAGAGAAAACCCGAAGGTGGGAGGGAAGAAGGAGAAAGGGCTAGCTAGGGAAAAGAGCAAGGCCAAGGCCTTTTTCCTACAAACAGGCCTCTAGCCTGTACTAAAAGATTTCTGAATGACTTCTAAAAACTAATATAAATTATTAACTATTTATTGCCATAACAGTGTGTGCTCCAGCATGTAGATGACTGGAATATCATGCTGATAATGGCATCGTCAGCACTAAACATCTTCAACGCCATCTCAAAACTGTGCAGAAGGGTGCATAGGTCCTTGATCTGAGACCACTCCTGAAGCGTGATCTGCCCACCTCTAGATCTCGTTGGCCCAGGCTATACGTCATAACGTATTGCACTAGGGCTCGGCAGTGCTGCCACAGTCACTGCAACATGTGCAGAGTAGAATTCCAGCGTGTCGGCACATCGCATTTCAGCCGGAAAACGGGCAAGCCGAAAGACTTCTGGAGCGACGCAAGTCATTGAGCTGCGGGATGTGAACGCCGGAAGTGAGCACACAGCGACTGTGCCCTCTGCAGAAGCCCATCTAGGCCAGGATAGTGTGTCAAAAATTGCTGGACAACCAGGTTCAACACGTGAGCCATACGAAGGGCCGCACCCAGGTTTACAGCATTGTCACACACGGCCTTCCCTGGCTGCATGTTAAGTGGAGACAAGCATTGCTGAAAGTCGGTCGCCAGAGCTGACCACAACTCCTCAGCTGTGTGACTTATGTTTCCCAGGCATTTGAGGGTAAAGACCACCTGAGGGCATTGAGCCCTGCTGCCAGCACAGTTGGGAGGTGTTGAGGATTCCTTCTCTGCAGTTACAACGCGGGTGGCATTACCAGACAGGCTTTGGGCGGAGGTGGAGGATCGAGACGAGGTTGAGGAGGCAGAAGCAGTGGAGCAATTCCTACCTACAGAGGATTGACGCACAACTCGTGGGAACGGCAAGACTTGGACAGCAGACCCTTCTCCAGCTCTAACCATAGTTACCCAGTGCCCAGTCAGCGACATGTAACGCCCTGTCCATGCTTACTGGTCCAAGTGTCTGTGGTGAAATGCACCCTGTCACACACAGAGTTTCTCAAGGAAGCAGTGATGTTGTCTGTGACATGCTGATGTAGCGCAGGCACACCTTTCTTGGAGAAGTAGTGGCGACTGGGCATCTGGTACTGTGGCACTGCGACGGACATAAGGTCTCGAAAATCTTCTGTGTCCACCAGGCAGAAAGGCAGCATTTCTGAAGCCAAGAGCTTGCAGATAGGGAAATTCAAGTGCTTAGATTTCTCATGGCTAGGAGGAGATGGCCTTTTACTTGTCCACATCTGAGGGACGGAGGGCTGGCTGCTGTGCTGAGATGGGGTTGAGTAGGGTGTCCCTGGCAAACTGCCGGTCTGGGAGGAAGGTGCAGGTGAAGATGTAATGTTGCCTTCATCCAAAGTTAATGCTCTCGATGTCTGAGAGAGCTCAACACCAGCAGCATTGTAAATTTGAAAACCAAGTGGCGACCTGCCAATCACACTGCCTGTTGCGGGTAAAGAGATGGAAGGTCTACGTCCAAAAGCATGTGTGACAGCTGTCCCCACAGTCACAGACGATGAAGAGCACACGGATGCACTTAATGGGACAGATGGTGGTAGGCCCGCCCCGCTAGCCTGCATTGTAGCACGGTGAGCTTCCCACTGCGACTTGTGCTTCATGTCCATGTGGCTGTTCATACATGAAGTACTCAAGCTATTGAGTTTTTGGCCTCCACTCAGAGAGTGGTGACAAATCTTGCAGATGACATGAGATGGGAGATCTTTGGTGATGTCAAAGAAGGCCCAGGGTAAGCAAGGCTTAGAGCCCATGCGAGCTGCAGAGGCATCACGACTTGTGCTCAGAGGCAGAGTTGTGGCTGCGGATGCAGTTGTTGACATGCTTCCAGTACTCCGTCTACGTCCAGGAAGGCGCAACCTAACCTCGTCGTCAGTAGCATCCTCCTCCACCCCCTGTGCTGACCTCATCGACTAGCTTACTGTGGGTTGACAGTAAGTGGGATCTCCAACCTCATCATCATCCTCAGTATTCTCACACCCCTCATCTCATCCTCCTCAGAGACAACCTCTTCCTGCCTTGACCGAAAATTTAATTTGTCAATCCAATCTGGTATCTGAGTCTCATTAACATCATCCTCCTTGTGTCCAGCAAGAGTAGTTACTGTTAGGGAATGAGGGTCTACATGAAGGTCAGAACCTTCTTCATCTGGGCCTGGATCGGACTCACAAAGCTTCTGGGCATCAGGGCAGATTATTAACTCGTCTGGACTCACTGCAGCTTTGGAGCAGACTTCTGATTCCCAGGCTATTGTGTGACTGAACAGCTCTGCAGACTCAACCATGTGTGTTACCCCAGACTCAGTAGGGCAGCTGGAGACTTGGGAGCTTGGAGGAATCAAGTGCAATTGGGCTGACACCTCAGATGACTGGAGGACTTGTGATGTATTAGTTGAGGTGGAGGAGAGACCACTTGATGGAGCAGTTGCAATCCATTCAAGCACCTGCTGTTTTTGTTCTTAATTTACAAGTTGTACTGATGCTCATGTCGGTAAGAAAGGGATCATATCCGATTGGCCACGTAAAGAAGTTGACATCTTACTTTGCCTGGAAGATTGTCTTTCTTCAGTAGATTTAATATATATTTTGCATCTACCCCACAGACACAAACCTTTACTCCTTCGCCTCACTGGGGGACACAGACCGTGGGTGTTATGCTGCTGTCCACTAGGAGGCGACACTAGGCAGAATCTGCAAAAGAGTTAAGTGGCTCCTCCTCTGCAGTATACACCCCTGGAGCAGGAAGTGCTTCTCCAGTTTTTGCTTAGTGTCTGAAGGAGGCACACGTTCTTACTCTCTCTCCATTATTTTTACTTTTTGAAGCTGCATTTTTATTTTTTGAAGGGGCATGTCGACCACAGATACCTCCCCAGACCCCATAGTTGGAACTCTGGGTCGAGTTATTTTGTCTGCTAAGAGCTATTCCTTCCTCGGCCCTCCACTGATAGAGGTGCAGGGCTGAAGCGATCTCCAGACCTGACGGTTCAGAGGCCCGTATTCCTCCCCAGTCCCCACAGATGGGGCTCTGGGTCGCAGTAATGCTCCATGTCCCCTCCACAAGCAGCAAGACAGATGGGAATAAAAACCAGCAAAGACGATCCCCCTCCTTCCTCAGCTCCCCACGGTTGGAGTGCTGAGTTGATGTTGAGAGACCCCCTGCAGGCAACAGGTCGGTTGCAGGATTTGGGCCAGAAAGCATGGGATCAACAGACAAATGACCTTTGAAGGTGGACAGCAGCATCCCTCCCTAATTCCCCCTTTGGGGCTCTTAGGTTGAGACGCCACAAGGTATGATGAGCAGCAGCACATAGCTGCACTTCAAAACGTTGCAGCACACTGCGAGGGGTCTGCCCCAGAACCACCAGCTCTGTTGCGTGCTTCCCTGGGGGAAAATGCTGCAGCTGCAGCACACTTCAGAAGCTCCAGCTCGGCTGCGTGCTTCCCAAGACCAAAAATGCTGCAGCACATCTCAATGCTGCAGCACACTTCAGAAGCGCCAGCTCGGCTGCGTACTTCCCAAGACCAAAATGCTGCAGCACATCTCAATGCTGCAGCACACTTCAGAAGAGTCAGCTCAACTGCGTGTTTTCAAGGCCAAAATGCCGCAGCACATCTCAATGCTTCGGCACACTTCAGGAGCACCAACTCTGCTGCGTGTTCCTGACGGGGCCGGCACAGGATTGACAGCAGGCACATGCCTGCATATCCAATGCTATTGAAGACGCAGGATAAAGCATCCAGCACCCTCAGCAGCCACAATGCCCCGATACCAGCCCTTACCCTTACATGAGACCCTCACCTAGCCTAATGTGGGCGCAGCCTCCCCGCCTGCCCCCGTCTGACGTCGGAGCCACCACGGCGTCAGCACGGGAGGCGGGACAAGGCTAAAAGATGCCTTTCAACATAGCTCTGTGTGCCTTTTTGCGGCTCCGCCCCCTTCTCCTCATCCCCCCCGCCGCTGTTACAGCTTCTTTGCGCTGATGCCGCTGTATTGCAGCGACAAACAGCGCTTACATATGTGGGGGCACAGGCTGGCAAAAACTGTTGACCAGCCAAAAGTGGGCAGCACTTGCACATGTAGGGGCATGATGCCAGGCTAAGGCACACACCTAGTGTGTAGAAGCCTGCAGACACCTGCTTGATATCGCAGGGCTTGCGCTTCATGGGTCACAGTGCCAGGTGGAAGGTCTGCTGGGGCACACACTAGGGTGCCAGCAGCCTACAGACACCTTGCCACCGCAGCGCGTGCACATATGGGTGAACAGCGACAGGCGGAATGCCTGCCTGAGCAACATAGTCCTTTTGCCCCTATCCTCACAGCAGGAGGTGATAGGGATTTAGGGATCTTCCCTCAAGGAGAGACACTCCGCAGCCATTACAGTCACCTCATTGTCACAGCATCCGCTGTGAAGGGCACACAGGACTCCGGAGAAAACAATCAGTACGGTTTCGCTGTGCAGCAGTCTCCAATAGCACAGCTCACCCTCCTCCCTTTGCACGCCATGAAAGGAACACTGTGATACTACGCAAGGCAGTACAACACGTCATGCTGTCCAGCACTGTTTTTTCCCTCAGTAAAAGTAAACGTCCCTGATTCCCAATGCCATACACATCCCTAATCCTCGGAGCAGTACGGGCAAAGTCTCTCTGTCCAGCTCACGTATTATGTTTTTCCTACCACCGTGCCAGGTGCAGGTACTTGCTGGTACACCTATACAACCTTATGGCTTTACCCTGGGGGGAGCTAGGTTAAAGTGACACCGACAGGTCTTTTTCCTCGGCCCCCCAACGTTGGCCGAGTCCAGTTGATATTCAAACGTCTCAGATATTCCTTCAACATACCCCTACCCCGGGCCCCCACACAGTTGGCACACCTAGGTTGTGGTGGACTTATTACGCGTTACACTGACAGGTTCCTTCCTTGGCCCCCCACTGTTGGAGAGCCCAGGTGAAGCTGATGTAACTTACAATTACCTGACAACCGCAAGGCGTCTCAGGACTGTTCGCCAATCCTCCCCAGACCCCACAGCTGGAATTCTGGTTGACGGTGATGACAGCCATGTCTCACAAGACACAGACTGAAACACCGTGATCCGCAGCAGCATGGGTAATTCAGCTAAGGGTCTCTGGAACCTACGACCCATAGCATACTCCCTCCTCAGCTCCCCACTGTTGGGGGCGCTGGCCTGTAACCGAGATTGCTATATACCATACTCCTTCCTCGACTCCCCACTGTTGGGGAATTGGGTTGAAGCTGCGACTGCACAAGGCGTACCCGGCCTCCCTCCCCAGACTACAAAAACCGAAACTCTGGGTCGCAGAACGTGGAACACGGACACAGCTGCCGATCTCCTCACCACACCTATATAAGGTTCTTGGGTTGAGATGACATGTGCAAACACTCTGCACAGCCCGCTCCGAAGCAGGACCTCGCAGACTCCCGACTGCATGAACCCAATGGATGGTCCCTTCAATCCCCTGTATGGCTGTGACCCGAACCTCCACGAAGTCAGTCCCTTCTCGACTCTGGAGTCAAAGGAGAATTCAAAGGTTTTTCCCAGCCTGAGGTTGGCCATGTCTATACCTCATTCCAGGAGTCTCCTATCTCTGGACGACTTATTCCTCAAGGCATGATTTTCAGGGATTGCAAACACAGTGTCACTTTCACTGAGCACATTAACAAGACTCGGTTGGCATATTAACCTATACAAGTCTACCACAATTACAAGGCCAGCTTCGCTGCGTTCTCCTGATGGCCACATGCTACAGCATCACATATGGAGTCTCAGCCATATTAGACAACACAGGATAGTGGCAGCAGTTCCATCGGTTTACCCGCATCTCCGGCCTTTTTCAATTATCCGTGCTCAGGCTTGGCACGAGAACAGGATGTGGTGCAATGTGCCCCCATCACAATGCACATGGCAGTAGGCTCACCTAGATCCGAAGATGCCCCTCAATCTACGAAGATTCGGGCAGTATTTATAGTACTGAAATCATTCAGTCACCGTCTGGCAGTCGGACACGTCAGGATGCAGCCAGACAATGCCAAGGCTGTGGCATATGTCAACCACCAGGGGGTACCTGTAGTCTCCAAGCGATGTCAGACGTTTTTCGCCACATCTTTCTCCAGGTGGAATCCTTGAACACTGTACTGTCAGCTGAGAAGCGGTTTTCCCTATCCTGCCAAGGGATAGACTCAGAGAAGCTGTCCCTTCCTCCAGATGTCCTCCGTCAAGGCTGCCAACGCTAGACAACTACAGATGGGGACCTGACGGCGTCACGTCTCCAAGTTAACGTTCCACATTGCTGACCAGGTCCTAGGACCCGCAGCTAATACATCAGATGCACTAGTCCAAGGCTGGACCTGTATCCGTCTCCTCTACACTTATTCCCCACTACCAGGATAGTGCGGAATGTCAAACAAGAATGTCGCCGCATCATCCTTGTGGTCTCAGACTGGCCAAATACACTTGGACGCAGATTTCGTCCGACTCATACCAGCAGTACCAGGACGACTGACAAATGGTCCAGATCTGCTCTCTCAGGGCCAGTTCTGCATCAGAATTCCTCAACTCTGAAATAATGGCGTAGCCCTTGAGACCTGGAATTTAACCCACAAGTTTTTTCCAGGATATTGTAGCGACTATAGTCACGACGATATACCATCTCACGTGTGTAATCGTTTTCTTTTTCCTTGGGACACTTGAGAGGTCATTCCCCTTGGCCATATTTTATACCAAGAACTCTCAGTTTCTTCCACTCAGACCTAGACTCAGGTCTGTCCTTAGGATCTCTCACACATCAGGTTTCAGCCGTTTCATCTTCTTCCAAAAATTTCTTGCCACCAGACTTCTATGAATTTTCTTCCTTCGAAGGATGTGCCATTTAAGGTCTCCAGACAACAGGATGACACCCGTGGGACCTGAACCTCGATCTCACGGCCCTGCAAGAATCACCTTTTGAGCTTCTATGGGATATTATCCTTAGCATTCTCATCCAAACAGCAGTAGTTTTCGGTGGCAATTACTTTTCTCTGCAGAGCTATCAGTACTTACAAGGCTCTCATGTAAACCATTTTTTTTTCTGGTCTTTCACCTGGACAAGATTGCCCTATGGCTGGTTCCATCCTTCTTCTAAGGCGGTATACTTCGAAGACATCTCTCTGTCATCGCTGCGCCCGACTCCAGTCGATCCAGTCGTGAAGGACCTAACTATGCAGGACCTTGTTAGGGCCCTACACATCTAGGTATCCAACACAGTGCCCTTCAAATAGGTCGGATTCTCGTTCTTCCCTCTTCCAGGGGGCAGAAATAAAGACACGTCGGCCTCTAAGGCTCCTCTAACCAGGGGGATTCGTCTAACCATCCTAGACGCTTATACCATTAAAAAAACTCAGCCCTTCCGGCAGTGTCCTGGCACATCCTACTACGTCCAGGGGGGCCTCCTAGGCCGTCTGGCACCAGGTGTCAGCGCTACCAGAGTGTTAGCAGCCAAATCATCAGCCTACACACATGCTTAAGCCACTACAGTGCTTGCACTCAGTCCTCGGCAACCGCAGGTCTGGGTAGATGCATCCTCCAGGCGACAGCAGCCCGCCTGTCGGGGCATGGTTCTTCACTGACCATGCTCAGCGTTACTAGTTCCATTGCTTTTTCCCACACAGGGACTGCTTTGGGACGTCCCACGGTCTGTGTCCCCCAATGAGGCGAAGGAGAAAAGGAGATTTTTGTGTACTCACCGTAAAATCCTTTTCTCTTAGCCTCTAATTGGGGAAAACAGCACCTACCCTATTGCCCTTGTGGGCCTTTTCTACAGTTCTCACATAGCTTCTCAGCTGTTACATGGTTAACATGTTTACATATGTTTGCCTGTTATCACTCTTAACTGTTGACTGTTTAAACTTGTGCCTGTTTAGTTCAGGCCTTGTAGTACTGTGAAAGAATCTTCATATTATAGGTGCCTTTCTATAACCCCAAACAATTACAGGGAGCACCATTCCATAGACAAAGACCAAGTCGTATATATAGATATACCATTACAACCAGAAAATACGACCAAACTGTCTTGTATTATGCAAAGTGAAAAGATTTATTAAAGCAAAGTGGACGGACAAACAATGGGGTTCACCAAGCCAAGGTATGTGGGCCCCTCAGGCGTAATCTGGATGCAGAGTACAATGATCTTGTGTAGATATGTACTTTTTTTGCACAATGTGCTGTAGCAAAATTGCATTGTATGAAAAATAGTGAAGTTACAATTCTGTGCATTTAGCATACCATTACCTCAGCTTTACATCTATACAACCCCAGCTGTATTGTTCTATGGTCATTGTATATTTACATTGTACTCTGCATCCAGATTACGCCTGAGGGGCCCACCTACCTTGGGTTGGTGAACCCCATTGTTTGTCCGTCCACTTTGTTTTAATAAATCTTTTCACTCTGCATAATACAAGACAGTTTGGTCGTATTTTCTGGTTGTAACTTGTAGTACTGTGAGCCTGTTTAGTTACAGGCCTTGTTATACGATTATTGCTTCGTTAACTCTTCACTGTTTTCCACATGCGCCTTAGTTACAGGCCTTGTGGTACTAGTATTACTCTGCTAACTCTTAACTGTTTACACACGTGCCTGTTTGGTTTCAGGCCTTGTTACACTGTTATTACCTTGTTAACTATATTTATTACACAGGTTGCCTGCATAGACTTCCTGTGTCACTGTTATTTTCTGTTAACTCTCCTACTGCTTTAGCACAAAACTGGAGAAGCACTTCCTGCTCCAGGGGTGTATACTGCAGAGGAGGAGCCACTTAACTCTTTTGCAGATTCTGCCTAGTGTGGCCTCCTAGTGGACAGCAGCATAACACCCACGGTCTGTGTCCCCCAATTAGAGGCTGTGAGAAAAGGATTTTACAGTGAGTACACAAAAATCTCCTTTTTTCCCTTTCCACCACGCCTACTCCTATTCCCACCAGGCCTTTTGCCACTCATTTTGTATGTGACAAAATTGGCAACTGTACAGTTGTTGGACAACAAAAAGCTGGATGTAAATCAAGCAGAGGTGACTGAACCAACGCCGCTACTTGACCCGAAGTGAGACCTGGGCAAGGTGCAGTTAAAAATTAGAAGTAACTAACCACACAGGCGGTGTAGTTGTTTGTATTAGAAGTGGCCTACACTACTTCTTTTTGTGGCACTGCTACTTGTCCCGAAGTGAGACCTGGGCAAGGTGCAATTAAAAATTAGTAGAAACTGCACAGGCGGTGTAGTTATTTGTATTAGAAGTGGCCTACACTACTTATTTTTGTGGCACTGCTACTTGACCCGAAGTGAGACCTGGGCAAGGTGCAGTTAAAAATTAGAAGTAAGTGACTACACAGGCGGTGTAGTTGATTGTATTAGAAGTGGCCTACACTACTTCTTATTGTGGCACTGCTACTTGACTGAAGAGAGACCTGGGAAAGGTGCAGTTAAAAATTAGAACTAACTAACTAACTACACAGGCGGTGTAGTAGTTTGTATTAGAAGTGGCCTACACAACTTATTTTTGTGGCACTGCTACTTGACACGAAGAGAGACCTGGGCAAGGTGCAGTTAAAAATTAGAAGTAACAAACTACACAGGCGGTGTAGTTGTTTGTATTAGAAGTGGCCTACACTACTTCTTTTTGTGGCACTGCTACTTGACCCGAAGAGAGACCTGGGCAAGGTGCAGTTAACCCCTTAGTGACGAAGAAATTTGTCATTTTTCATTTTCGTTTTTTCGCTCCTCGGCTTCCAAGAGCCATAACTTTTTTATTCTTCTGTCAACACAGACATATGATGGCTCGTTTTTTGCGGGACGAGTTGTAATTTCAGATGCAATAATTTGTTTTACCATATAGTGTACAGGGAAATTGCAAACAAATTCTAAATGCAGTGAAATTGCAAAAAAAGTGCAATAAGACGTTTGTTTTTTGGGTTTTGTAGTCGCCGTGTTCACTATATGGTAATACCGACGTGACCGTGTGATGCCTCGGGTCAGTACGAGTTTGAAGATACCAAACATGTATACCTTTATTGGTATCTAGGTGGTGGAAAAAAATTTAAAAGCATGAAAAAAAAAACATTGCACTTTTTGCACCATGTTCTGCGACCCGTAGCGTCCCCATGTTTCGGGATCTGGGGCTGGGTGATGGCTTATTTTTTGCGTCTCAAGCTGACGTTTTTAATGATACCATATTTGGGTGGATGCACTCTTTTGATCGCCCGTTATTGCATTTTTTAGCATTGTTGCAGTGACCAAAAAAACGTAATTTTGGCGTTTGAACCATTTTTTGCGCTACGCAGTTTACGGATCTCATTATTTGATTATTTATATTGATAGATCGGGCGATTCTGAATGCGGCGATACCAAATATGTGTTTTTGGGTTTTTTTTAATACTTTTATTGCGGATGGGAGAAAAGGGAGGTGATTTGAACTTTTATGTTTTTTGTTTTTTTTTTAACTTTGTAGAAACTTTATTTGCTTATTGATTCTTACTTTTACACAGCCCCTGTGAGAGGCATGCAGCTGCACAGTCCGATCGCTTCTGACAGATACAGAGGAGCTGCAGCTCCTCTGTATCTGTCAGAATCGCGGACCTGTTGTATTTGGCAGCCTCTGTCAACCACAACCAGGAAATGCTCAGTGACAGGCTCCGGGGTCAAGCCAGGACCCCGGCCTGTCACGTCAGCACGGGAGATCCCGCTATACTATCGCGAGATCTCCCCTGGATCCCGGTAAGCGCGCGCTGCCCGCTCCGGCTTCCTTAGATCCCGCTCTCAGAGATTGAGGGCAGGATCTAAGGGGTTAACAGCACCGATTGGATGGTGGGACCGATTGGTGCTGTTGCTCCCACATCTCAGCTAGTGAGATCAGCTGAGATGTGAGAGGTTTGAAGTGAGCTCCACGCCGGAGCTCACTTCAAACACCGGGTAACGACAGCCTGACGTCTAGAGACGTAAGGCTGTCGCTAAGGCGTTAATAATTAGAACTAACTAACTACACAGGCGGTGTAGTTATTTGTATTAGAAGAGGCCTACACTGCTTCTTTTCTTGGCACTGCTACTTGAACCTAAGTGAGACCTGGGCAAGGTGCAGTTTAAAATTAGTACCAACTACACAGGCGGTGTAGCTTCTTTCACAAGTGGGCTATACCACTGTGTAAGTGACACTGCTACAGTACTAGCCCGAACAAATTGCCTGGACTAGCTGCAGCCAAAAAATGCCTACTTAAGACAGGTGGTGTAGCTTTCTTCACAGCAGTGCTACCTGCCCTAAAGGACTCCCAGAGCTAGATGTGGCCAGATGTTTTGAAAAACGCTTGCACAGCACTGGCACACTTCTGCCTGGCAAAAACTAATAGGGACTGCTCTAACCTAGCCCTAAAAAGGGCTGAAATTAAAACTAGCCCCTGCTTCTATGAAGTACACCTGAAAAAGGGCTGCTAGACTACTAGTCCCTAGTCCCTAATCGCTACTCCTATGAAGCAGCCCTCAAATGGGCTGATATTCCTAAAATTCGCACCCTCCCTCCAGTCCCTACTCCCTAAACCTATCTATCTACCACACTAGCTGAATCAGAACACAATTGCTTGATTTTGCTCTATATCGCCCACAGCAGCAGCAGTGCAGTCTGACACAGAGCTACAGCAATGAGCAAATGGTGGAGATGGGGAAAATGGTTGGTTCTTATAGGGCTAGAACATGTGACTTACACAGCCAACGATGCCTGACCTTGCTTGTGTGCAAAAAATGCACTTTGCTGTGTGTGTGTGTGTGTGTGTGTGTGTGATTGGATGACAGCCTGCACCGCCCCACTCTATCTGCAGTTTGGAGAAAAAAAAATGGAGATCGCTATTATTTCTGCAGCTCTGGTACAACCTCCCCTCCCCCGCACATTATACCCAGAAACTGGATATTCACAGTCATTAACATGGTTAGGGTTAGGGTTAAGCTTTTGGTGATCGAAGCGTTATCGAGCATAACCTTGACAAAAGGTATAGGCGAGTCCTTGTATCCCTTAAAAACCCCAGATTAACTTAACCCCCCCTTTTTTTTATGCTGCCCGGCCAACCCCCCTTTATCCCTTTACCACAAATAACGATACCGCACTCTATTATTGAATTAAATTGGCCACAGCAGCCATTTATTGATAATTTACAAAAGTTAACCAAAACATCCTAAACTCAAAGGGGGTTGATCCTCGAAGCCCAAATCCCTTTATCCTGGGTGATCTCACCCGACTGAAACTTGCCTCCAGCCGATCGACTCCAGCTCGGAGGCACGTTGGTCAGCCAATTTTACATTCAGCACCACCAACCTCTAGATCCACTCCTAGGGGTCCAGAACCTCTTGGGTTCCCCCCCATTGCTCCCCCAATAACCACCTCCACCAACTTCGAGGATCTTCTCCCCTTACGCCTAGCTACTGCGACAAAATGTAATAACAGACCAAATGACAATCAAAATAAAAATCCCCTTAAACTGAAAAGAAACCCCAATGCCCAACCTGCAAACTCAATTGCTACCAAATTAGGGAGGGTGGGTGGGAGATCCTCAACAGGGGTCAGTGAACCCAAAATGGCTGACACCTCAAGATGGTGGCCCCCTTTTATATGACCCCACCTTAATTACTCCCCCCCCCCCCTTTTTTCTTACATAATGCCCACCACTGTAACTTGTCCCTAATCTAAAAACTCCACCCCTTCTACTATAATCCCATCCTACTAATTTTCCCTTCAGCTAATAACCTCCTCTTCTAATCTTTCCCATAGTAAACTTCCCACTCCCGCCTTAACCCTGTCATGTCAGCCTCCCTTTATGCTGTGGGGGTTTCACCCCCTTTTTCTTCTGTCCGGCTTCTCTTGACAAAAGGTATAGGCAAGTCCTTGTATCCCTTAAAAACCCCAGATTAACTTAACCCCCCCTTTTTTTTATGCTGCCCGGCCAACCCCCCTTTATCCCTTTACCACAAATAACGATACCGCACTCTATTATTGGATTAAATTGGCCACAGCAGCCATTTATTGATAATTTACAAAAGTTAACCAAAACATCCTAAACTCAAAGGGGGTTGATCCTCGAAGCCCAAATCCCTTTCTCCTGGGTGATCTCACCCGACTGAAACTTGCCTCCAGCCGATCGACTCCAGCTCGGAGGCACGTTGGTCAGCCAATTTTATATTCAGCACCACCAACCTCTAGATCCACTCCTAGGGGTCCAGAACCTCTTGGGTTCCCCCCCATTGCTCCCCCAATAACCACCGCCACCAACTTCGAGGATCTTCTCCCCTTACGCCACAACATAAATGTTTGACACCTTAAACATTTATGTCCCTCCACAACTTCAATGCCTTCTCGACCCCTTCCTGAATAGCCAATGTCCACATATCAGTACCTATTGCATTGAGGTGAACCCCATCTGTTCTCCAAAATGCACCCTGGCCAGACTCCAACTCCAAATGGGGAACAGCCACAAAACCATTCCTGGCCATAAAAACGGCTAATAGCCCTATTGACTTTTATCCTCGCCTTATCTACCCTTTCCACTGATCGTGCTCCCCTCCAGACTTTTCGCGGAACAATGTCCGACCAAATTGTGACAACTTTAGGGAACATTGCCCAAAGCCGTAAAATATCAAATTTGATATCCCTTATCAATTGACGAAAAGTCCGTTGCCCCAAATCATTACCCCCCAAATGAAGCACCAATACATCTGGGGCCCTGTCCCATCTAACAAAGCGGTGAAACTCAGGAAGAAATTGACTCCAAACCATTCCCCTTTTACCAATCCACCGAATCACTGCCCTCTTCCGGCGATATTCCTAATTGTCGCCCAGACGGCCTCACCTCTGCCCTCATGGCCGCCCAGAAGACAAAAGAATGTCCCATGATCCATACTAACAGGGCCCCGGAACCTGTCCACTTCGTCGGTCAATAACCCACCGGAAGCGGTCCTGGACCTACACAACAATTCACCAAGCCGCAATGCAGCGAAAAATGCTAATGAAAAAGCAAGGCGAAACAAACGAACTTCCCAAGCAGATGTACACACTCTCTCCACCATGTCACCCAAAAACAACAATAACGAATAAGAGACCGGCCGCCTCTTATCCTCCACACGCCAATTCTTTTTCCACCCCTTCATTGCCTGCCGCACTAAAAAGGATTTTGTCACATCCGTACAGCCCCTAGCCTTACAACCGAAAGCCACACCAGCTACAAATTTTGTAATTTGAGCCACAGACCAACCTTCTTCCTTCAGATGACCCAGTAATGTCAACATCAAACCTTCATCAGACATGTGGCACCCGCATGCCTTGCCCCAGGAATCCCACCGATCCCATGCCTTTTCATACGCTGACCAGGATCCCGCGGACAAAGACGCACGAATTAACTCCCCTGACGTCCGAATGGCAGATTCCATAACTCCTCGGTGCATGGCAGACCTCCCTCTTCTCCCGACTCCGGTCCCTGAACATGCTCCCACTTTGAACAAAAAACAGAATCAGCGGACCCAGCCTGACAACCGGGGAAATGCTCAGCCACTATCCACGCATTCAATGATAAAGAAACCAAGACCAAATGCTGCAAAACCCTAACGACATGCACAGAAGACCCAGTCAGTGTATTGATAGCCGCCGCTGCCGCCGCTGTGCCCAGGCGAAATTTTACTTTTGTGTTCCTGAACCTATGCCCCCAGGTAACCATAGCCACCACCACGGGGAATAGTTCGATCAATATCGTATTCGTTGACAATCCCTGATCCTTCCACGTCTGCGGCCACAATTCAACGAACCGTTGTCCGTCGCAAGACATCACAAAACCTGTCCGCCCTGCGAGCTGAACTTCAACGCCCAGCTCCCTTGCCGGCGTTATAGACCGCATCCACAATGATCGACCGTTGTAGGTGTCTAGGAATGCCGCCCAAATCTTTAAATCGTCACGCAGCTCACTTTTTAACCGCACAAAATGTTGAGGTGCCTTAATGCCCGCAGTCGCCATCGACAAACGCCTACTAAACACTCGCCCCATAGGCATTATGCGACAAGCGAAATTAAGTTTCCCAAGCAAGGACTGCAATTCCCTCAAGGTAACCTTCTTAACGCTTTGAAACCCCTGAACCTCTGCTTTCAAAGCCATCAATTTTTCGTCAGGAAGACGGCATTCCATCTTGACAGTGTCAATTACAATACCTAAAAAACTGATAGTAGTAACCGGACCCTCAGTCTTATCTTTGGCCAATGGAATCCCGAACCTCAACGCAACACTCTCCGTTGTCCGCAATAACAGTGAACATTCGCTCGATCCCGGCCTTCCAATGCATAAAAAATCATCCAAGTAATGGATGACAGACTTTAAGCCTGACACGTCTCGTACTACCCACTCCACGAAAGTGCTTAAAAGTTCAAAGTAAGCGCAAGATAAAGAACACCCCATTGGGAGGCAACGATCTACAAAAAATGAACCACTCCAAAAACACCCAAGCAAATGCATGCTGTCAGGATGCACGGGCAGGAGTCGGAATGCCGACTCTACATCCGTCTTTGCGAGCAGTGCTCCTTTACCCAATCTACGCACCCATTCAATTGCTGAATCAAACGACGTGTAAACTACCGAACACAAATCTGGATCAATCCCATCATTAACCGAAGAGCCCTTCGGGAAGGAGAGATGATGGATTAACCAAAATTTTCCCGGTTCTTTTTTAGGAACCACTCCTAACGGTGATACTCTCAAATTAGGGAAAGGCGGAACCGGAAACGGACCGGCTATTCGCCCTAAAGCCACTTCACTCTCCAGTTTTTTAGTCACTACCTCAGGAAATTGTAACGCCGAACGCAAATTTTTAGTAGAACAATTAACTATCCTGTCAACGGACGGGATTTTAAAACCCTCAGTGAAACCTAACAGTAATAAGGCCGCCGCCTCTCTGTCTGGGTACCTATTTAGAAAGGGAACCATCTCTTGTACTCGTACCGGGGTCACTCCTTTTGTCAGCACACTCATTTCCCCTCCCCTTGGCACCTCTAAAACACTTTGTCGCACCGTGGCCCCCTCCGCATGAAGTACACTCGTGTTTGAACTTGCATTTTGACCCAAACTTACAGCCGCCCTCATTGAACAAAAAACACAGGCCACGCTGCATCGCTCCAGAGTATCTCGCCTGTGTAGGTCCTCCGGAGCTGTCCTGAAAGGACTGGCTCCCTTGCGACGATCGCACTGGGGTCGTCACTCTCAACCACAAAGCGATGTCCTTATGATCCCAGCGTATGCTGGATCGAACCGCTTTCCGTTGTCTAAATTGCTCGTCATACCGGAGCCAAGATAATCCACCATACACCCTATGAGCTTCGCCAATGGCGTCCATATAGCAAAAAAGCGCTGAACACTGCTCAGGCGCTTTCTCACCTATCACACTTGCCAATATGGCAAATGCCTGTAACCAATTTGAAAAAGTACGAGGAATTAAACGGTGCCGTCTCTTTTCCTCGTCCTCCTTCTTGTAATCCTCACGCCGTGAATGGTCTAAATTGAAACGCTCTAATGGCAGCAACGAAAATATCTCCACATATTCATTCCTCCAAATCTTTTCCCTCACCTCCTGTTTCAAATGTGAACCCAGGGGTCCTTCAAAACAAACATAGACTTCACCTTTCGCAGCGTCGTCCAAACGCACAGAGTCCTGTGCACCCTCATCTGTCCGTTCAGCAGATGGCGCCGAGGAATCTGCCCCTTCAGGGCACACTGCCCCGGCCCCCGCAACCACCCCGCGGTTTTCGACCGACCCCATCCCCGGCAATACCACTCCAGCCACCTGTGTCGCCGTCCCACGTACCCCTGCCAGACCACTCGACCTGTCTATAGTATTGAACACAGTTGCACTGTCCAAAAGTGCTCGTCCAGGCTGACCAGCCGACGAGTAACAAGCCCTCCCCCCGTCAGCCCCATTCCATGCTGCAACCGGGGACCCCACCGCAGGAGAGACGACATCAGATGCCCCACCTGCCTCTAATCTAACCAGTAACTCTCTCAAGCCCTGAACAAAAGCAGATAACCCCCCACCCATTAAACCGGCTGTATTTACATCTCCCCCAAAACCAGCCAGTGACAAGGGGGTGCCTGCAATAGAAAATGATGGTCTCTCACCTAGCTGCCTGGGTGCTGTGAGCCCAGCAGCGGAGGGTCCTGCTCCAAACCGGCCGTCCCATCCTGGATCTTCAGGAAGCTCTCCTGTAGCAACTGAGCCCCCCTCTCCTGAGGGAGGCTCGAAGTGCCTGCTGCTTGTAAAAGAAGATGACCTGGGCCAGCCGTTTGCTGCCCGACATCACTAGATGGCGCTGCAGCCCTGCTGATAAATCTGCGACCATCCCCTGATGTGCTCCGACTTCCCCGCTCTGTGGTGGCACTGTTCCTGGACCTCCGTGCCTCTGTAGCCACAGGCTGACCCTGCGCTACGATGCTCCCTCGCCTCCCAGCCTCCACCGACGTCAGAGTAGCAGGGGAGGCAGATACCTCCCCCGGTTGCGGGTCCCGTCGCTTTGCAGGATTCCTCCCAGACCGAGCACGTCGGGAGGCAGCGGGCCGTCCTGCGTCCCGGCCTGGAGCGTCCCGAGGGGGGCTCCTTGAGCGACGCCGGGCCCGAGGGGGTGAATCAGGGCTAAAGCGCGCCGGAGGCCTGGCCCTCCGCGGCCGGAGTGAACGGAGGGGAGGCTGACTGTGCTCCCCCTCCTCCCCCTGCAGCAGATTCCTCAAAGAAGCCTGAAGCCACTGAGCTCCACGAACATCAGCAGCATCTCTAAGATTCTGAAGCAAGTCCTCCACAGCTTCCATCTCCAGAAATGTCCCAGGTGAGCACTACAGGGGCAACAACCAAGGGGGGTCCAGATCCTCAACAGGGGTCAGTGAACCCAAAATGGCTGACACCTCAAGATGGTGGCCCCCTTTTATATGACCCCACCTTAATTACTCCTCCCCCCCTTTTTTCTTACATAATGCCCACCACTGTAACTTGTCCCTAATCTAAAAACTCCACCCCTTCTACTATAATCCCATCCTACTAATTTTCCCTTCAGCTAATAACCTCCTCTTCTAATCTTTCCCATAGTAAACTTCCCACTCCCGCCTTAACCCTGTCATGTCAGCCTCCCTTTATGCTGTGGGGGTTTCACCCCCTTTTTCTTCTGTCCGGCTTCTCTTAAACTGCTTTCAAGCTAATTATTCTAATTCGTCGAATGCCTCGAACACCGCCCAAAACAGCTTGAATTTGAGATTGCCGAACAATTCAAATCGAACATCGCTCATCTCTAGTGAAGGTATCATCCCCTATATTTATACCAAAGGATTTTTTGCCTTTACAGATCATGGGGCGACATAAACATTTCGTGGCATCACACTTATAAGAACCAAGTATATGATTTTTTTCAATAGTGTTTTTATTTCCATCTTTTAACCTACTAGGGGCCAGCATACTTTTAAGTGTGGGAGCCCTCCTGAAGGTAATATTAGGTGCCTCAGGAATCAATTTATTAAGGATAACATCATTTTTTAGTATACCCCAATGTTTATTTAGAATATATCTGATACTTTCATGCTGTCTAGAGTAGACAATAATAAAATTATAGGCATAATTCTCATTTTGCAATTTTTTTGATAAAAGGGACTTTTTTGTCGTATAAATGGACTTGAACGGACAGACAGCAGCGCACAAACTACCACCTTTTCATCTAATGCTTTAATCATACCCACTGTAGGGAGTTGACAGCTGCCCTCATGCAATGGATTAATAATGAAGAAATGTCGATGAGACCTTTCCATTATTAATTTTTTAAGTCAAAAGAAATAAACACAAATCCAGAAAAATTGTAATGCCCACCAGGAGGGTGAGAGTCCGATGGTTGATCCAGTGGGCCACATGGTGACCTGTGTTAGCTGGCTCCGAGGACACGAACAGACAGAAGAGTAAATTAAGAAAATACACAGTCTTTATTTACATTCACCCACAGGAGTGGCCAAGGTCTTGCAAGAACAAAAATCTCTGCATTGTATCCAATCCAATGTGGAGCTTAGTGTTGCCACATGTTTTTTGTTTTGCCTTCCTCTGGATCAACATGTTAGGCTATGGGTTGAACTAGATGGACTAAGGGCCACTTTACACACACCAACTTATCTGTCCAACGTCTGACCAACTTGCTGGTTGCAGTGAAATCATGGACACATTGCTCCATTTTGTGACTGTGTACAATGGAACAATGTGTCCATGATTTCACTGCAACCAGCAAGTTGGTCAGAAGTTGGATAGATAAGTTGGTGTGTGTAAAGTGGCCCTTAAGGTCTTCCTTCAACCTTAAATAGTATGTTACTATGTTACTATGTATTCTGTTGCAGTTACAACTACTATAATTGTTGCTGTGTTGTACTTTCTGTGAGTATCCTTCATCTCAGAGACTTATTTGGGTTATAACTGGGGTGCCCCATGTAGTCAAGTGTCACAGAGGGGTATTGCACCCGTAAAAGAGGTGTAATTGCCCCAGCTGCAAGTGGACCCTAGGTTGGTGAGTCGGCCCCATTCCAGCACTCCCACATTAGCAGAATAGTGGGAGGTTATCCGGGAGGGAGATATATTCACCTCAGAGAGAACTAAGAGCAGCTAGTCAGAGGAGGAGAGGAGTCGGGACAGTTGAAAAAGAGTGTGGAGCGAGGCGGAAGGTTTTACCTGGACGGCTGTATGCTGATACAAAGGAAAGGAGAAAGAGGGTCTTGAGGAGATCCTGGAAGAGGGTGCCCGACGCGAGGAGTGTGGGCCCTAGAGAGAAAGGGAGAACCTCAGCGTGGAGCGACCATACTCCTGGGGATTCTCTAGTCCACCACGGGAATGCCGGGCCCGAGGATCCGGCCAAGATCTTTCTTTGCAGTCGGCAACCGGCTGCTGTGATATGCTTCCTCATCACGATGGAGAGGACCCCCAATACTACCTACACAGAGCCATTGGGTATAGACTTATCTAAGGTGGGGAAGAAAGGACACGGGTTTGTCAACTAAGGTTTACCACGGGTCCCACCATACCACCTGGGATCCACTTGCAGCCACCCATAGAGCTAACTGTTACTTTAACAACTGCTGCTGAACTGTGGACTCTGTATTTACTACTGAATGTTTACAGTAAAGTACCCGGGAGAAAGTGACTTTGCTTGTGTGTGGTTATCTCCATCAACCTGTTCCCTTTCAGGAATGCTGCCCCAGAGGCCCCAGCTCCACCTGTAGGGAGCTTTGTCATCACAGCCACATTACCATCAACCTCCGGAGGACTGTGGTGGCGCTGGTGACCCATCACCAGGTACTACAGGTGAAGTCACATGACAAACTTTTATCCCCTTTACATACACCCTTTTTGCAGTGTCACCCACGCCACGGGCTCAGGCGCTGCCACCCGTGACATCCCGTGAGAACACCCACCGAGCCTAATACCCGAGTACCCCAGGGCCTGGGGTTCGACATAACCCCCACCTTATCTGTGTGCCCCAATTTTGTCTGTACTTGCCATGCATTCCTATGTAGTCCACTTAACTTGTTTGTATTAGTGTTCTAAACAGTGCCTTTTATCTTTCACTTTGTTAAAATAAAAAAAAAACTTTTCAAATCCTTTTCCCACTCTTGTGACTCTTGTTCTTATATATGTAATTTGAGTTCAAGATGTTGCACTGAAACAGTTACCTTCTTTGGTTAGTTATATTTATGGTGATTATAGTACTAATTAGTTAATCTTGCAGGCTGTTGTGTAGACTTATGTGCAGGCAGGTGCATAGCAATGGCAGAGTGTAGTAGTCTGTGTGCAGGCAGGTATATAGCAAAGGCAGTCTCTGGAATGAGAGACAAGTGAGTCATAGAGCACCGAACATGGGGTAGAGGACAGGCAGAGGATAGCTGTATGGGAAGTGAGTACAAGCAATTCCACTAGGGGACAAGAAACATTGCTTAGGCACCGCTTATAAGGGGAGGATGCCTTATATACACAGAACCTCTCAGCAATAAGCTGAGAGGCACTTTCAGTTCAGGGAATATTGGCTCTTTGTTTAGAGACTGTAGACTCTGGGCAAAGAAGGTCACAGGCAGGGAGAAAGGAGGCATCGCTGGATCATGAACCAGGTGAGTAACCTATATTTGAGAGAGCACAGCAGGCTGGACAGACCGTACATAACCACGTGCTGGGTACCGGCCTCTCTGCCCAGTGGAGGCTGGGCCCGTGCAGGAGGCATGATAAAAATTCTTTGCTTGAAGAAAAAAACACAGACACCCACTTTCAACCATTTTGGAACCCCCCCAAATACTCTTGCAGTTCCAACGTAATCTACACGACATACCACTATGATCCTGCTCTGCTACATCTGGAAGCCACAGTGAGCAGGGACATTAGAAAACTAGAACACTCACTACAGCTTTTGGAAAACACTGAAGTTAGCGCATGAGCAATATTTGAGACAGAACGGTGATGTCAGTGAGGTCACCGGAGTTTACAGCTAGCGGTTCTCATGGTACACTCTGTGACCGCTTGTGAACTCACTGCCAGACTGCTCTGCACCATGTCACACAGTCTGACAGTCTGGGAGACTGTACGACATGGCAGTAGAGCAGCCCGGCACACACATCTCTCCCCCCTGAACCCACCATGGCTTACTGGGGGGATGGAGGGGGTTCCAGAGACGGGTATCACAGGTCCACGGATGATGTAGGCTGAGCAGCGAGACCAGTCACGGCAGCGGTGTGCAGTTGTTGCCGCCATGTCCAATGTGTTTGGAGTAAATTCATTGACAAGCTGTAAGTGGTTGCAAGAGATTAAGACTTCATAAAAATGGCTGAACTCCTGCTCCACCACTGGAAACCCCACTTCCAGCTCCCGGTAAGATTTTTTTTTAGATTCGGACTGAATAAATAAATAGTGAGTTTTTGAAGAAGCGCCTGTGCGCACCTCATCTGCGCCTGTGCGTCAGCGTCTCTATTCACTCAAGCGCACAACGAGGAATAGCTGCTGATACCACCCTTTTATGTGACATCAGCGCCAGATCCCGCCCTGATAAACATTATGCTGTGTGCATACAGCAGGGTGGGAGCTGACGCTAACGTCACATTAAAGGGCAGTATCAGCAGCCGGGACATCTCCTAACTATTGCTCGTTGTGTGCATACGTGAATAGAGACGCTGACCCGCAGGCACAGAGGAGGAGAGGGCCACACACAGGCAGGGGGTGGATCAAAGAGCCAGGAGGTGGCACAGAGAGGCCAGAGGCCACATTTCTGAAGTGTTTTTTTTAAGGGTTACAGGGGGTACAGACATGGGGGACCCCTTCCCTGAATGCAGCATACATGCTGCATTCAGTGCTGCATTCAGTTTGCAAAGCACCAGGGGGGGTGACAGGTCCTCTTTAAGTTTTTCTTCGTAATACCACAGCATCTTACAGTTCCAGCAAAAGTGGATGAGATTTAAGGTACCGTTACACCTGGAGACATCGCCGGAGATATCGCAGGCGACGCACGGGAGCGCGCATGTTTTTGCACCCCGCATGTTTCAGGCGACATCGTTGTTGGGGTGTCTAGAAACCCCAGCAGTGATCCTGTAACGAGGGAGCCTATAGTTCCCATCACCTGTATCATCGCCAATCATGATGTTACAAGGGGCGATGCTTACACATCGCCTGAGAGGGGTCGCCTGGTTTCACAGCAGCGCTGTGAAACCAAGCGACCACTCTCAGCCGATTTTTCTGCGAAAAATCACCGCGTCACACGGGGTATCCCGCCGGCAATGACACTGCCAATAGGCCACGCCCTTGTGTCACCTGCGAAATTGCCGGCGATGTCTCCAGGTGTAACGGTACCTTTACTGAAATCTTCTGCCCGCCGTGCTTTTCTTGTGATGTGTAGACTGAGTTTATCTTCTGATTTTTCCAATTGACATTCTTTTTAATATATTTATTAATGAACTTGTAGGGGGCATACAGAGTAGAATCTCAATATTTGCAGATGACACTAAACTCTGCAGGGTAATCAATACAGAGGAGGACAATATTATATTACAGGAGGATTTATGTAAACTAGAAGCTTGGGCTGATAAATGGCAAATGAGCTTTAATGGGGATAAATGTAAGGTCATGCACTTGGGCAGAGGAAACAAAAGGTATAATTATGTTCTTAATTGTAAAACACTGGGCAAAACTGTCACTGAAAAAGACCTGGGTGTATGGGTAGATGACAAACTTACATTTAGTGGCCAGTGTCAGGCAGCTGCTGCAAAGGCAAATAAAATAATGGGATGCATTAAAAGAGGCATAGATGCTCATGAGGAGAACATAATTTTACCTCTATACAAGTCACTAGTGTGACCACATTTAGAATACTGTGTACAATTCTGGTCTCCAGTGTATAGGAAAGACATAGCTGAACTAGAGCGGGTCCAGAGAAGAGCGACTAAGATTATTAGAGGACTGAGGGGTCTGCAATACCAAGACAGGTTATTAAACTTGGGGTTATTTAGCTTGGAAAAATGAAGGCTTAGGGGTGATCTTATAATAATGTATAAATATATGAGGGGACAGTACAGAGACCTTTCTAATGATCTCTTTACTCTTAGGCCTGAGACTGGGACAAGGGGGCATCCTCTACGTCTGGAGGAAAGAAGGTTTAATCATAATCACAGATGCGGATTCTTTACTGTAAGAGCAGTGAGACTATGGAACTCTCTGCCAAATAATGTTGTAATGAGTGAGTGACTACTAACATTTAAGAAGGGCCTGGATGCCTTTCTTGAAAACTATAATATTACCAGTTATATATTCTAGATCCTTTGATAGGGCGTTGATCCAGGGAACTAGTCTGATTGCCGTATCTGGAAGGAATTTTTTTCACCAATGTGGAGCTTAGTGTTGCCACATGGGGTGTTTTTTTTGCCTTCCTCTGGATCAACATGTTAGGCTATGGGTTGAACTAGATGGACTTAAAGTCTTCCTTCAACCTTAAAAACTATGTTACATGCAATACATGAAAAATATCTGTAGGTAAAAAAAATAGCAAAATACATATTCACATTTAGTACACATGTATTCAGCAGGATTGTATCAATACATTTTTGTGAAAGCCGAATACCAGGATGTATCAAAAGCGAAAACAGCTTTATTAAACATATGACATGTAAAAAAGACAATAAAAGAACAAAAAATGAGATAAAAACAGAAAAGTTCTCAAAACCCCAATAAAAAGAATGCATTTTAATAATATTAATAACGATAAATATTTACCTAAAAATAATAATTTACCTAATAGGTACAGAAATGCCTTTAAAAACATCAAAAGCTCACTAGATACTTATAGTGAGAAAGCAGCCAAAAAGAGATACTACTTATGGCTTGACAGACTGCAAGTAACAAAATCACTAAAAAATAGAAAAACCGTCAGGTAACAGGCACACGAGTACTACAAATAGATCAGTAAAGGGGGCATGGAGCATCCATTTAGTTTTCTTCTATACACCATAGATATATTGAGAGATTAATTAGATCCCATTGATTCGGAGATAAAATGTTTCCGGTACTAATGAATTGTAACTGTAAACCTCACAGGAGACACCAACAAATGCAAGTCAATACATTAAGCTTAAAAGATCAAAAAATAAAAGTAATTTTAAATATAATTATTAAGTTTGGGTTAAGGAAGGAAAATCAGGGAAATCTGTTTTTGTGCATAAATGAATGATTACAAATAAGTCATTAAGTAATATACAGAAAAGCAACCTTTAACCCATAAATAGAAAAGGAATTACTTCTGAATCTGTAATTACCTACATATAGGTATATATTGGCAACCATTTGATACACATACAGGTGTTTCTCAATGAATTAGAATATCATCAAAAAGTTATTCATTTCAGTAATTCAATGCAAAAAGTGAAACGCATATTTTATATAGAATCATTACAAACAGTGGGATCTATTTCAAGTGTTTATTTCTGTTGATGTTGATGACTATGGCTTATGTGGCACCCCCAGTGGTCTGGTTGCCACAGTGGCATTGCCTCCCTTACAGGGGGTGATATCATGCCTGGATGCAGGAGGAGGTTTCCAGGCTAGGTAACACCAGCATGCAATACTTTTCCTGACTCCAGGCCAGAAAGGGGACCTGTAGAACTCGACTTCAGGGGAGCTGCCCTGGTTCTGGCCAGGATGAGGGGTTAGTCAGAATGTCTGAGGAGAGAGAAGAGAGAGGATGTGGAGAAGAGCTCTGGAGAGTGGAGCTGAGATAGCTCACTCCAGAGTGGAGCGCTAGAGAAAGGACACCAGAGTACTTGGTTGTGTGGGTGCTGAACACCCCAGCAGCGGAATCTGGAGGGCAGGAAGTTGCAAGTCTCCTCGCCACACCAAACACCCGGCAGCACAACAGCACACAGGAGACCGGAGCAGCCACCAGTGCAGTGGTACCCATGATAGGCTTGAGCTGTCTGCCACACGGGTGAGGAACCAACGCACAGGATGAGGGCCGCAGCATAGCTGTAAGCAGCAGGGACCAAAAAGGACAGTGCAGAAGGAAGGCCTCCCAACCAACCTGGCGAGGTGGACCCCCAAATGCTTCCTGGCTGACCAGACCTCTTCTATCGTCTTAACCAGTGCCCCGGACTGCAACATCAGCTATCAAGTAAAGCTATCAGAAACTGCACCCTTCTGTGTCCTCTGCTTATTTTCTGCACCCTTTGTCCTGCACACCAACGATCACCACCACCTTAATAGATAGTTCCATTTGTCCTGGGGCCTGCTCCATCTGTGGGGAGCAATAACATCCTGGCTGCACTAGCATCTGTCCCAGCGGTCCTAATCTGCAGCATCGGCCAACCCTGGCCAAGCACCACAGGTGGCATCTCATTCATTCCCTGTAAATACTACCCCTTTTACTGCACAGCCAGGACCACAGAACCAGGTCACCACCACCGTGACCTCCCAAATAACTGACCGGCCTTGTTACCAAGTACCCCACGGCCCTGGTGGGCGTCGCACTTACAGCCAATGAAAACCCAAAGGTCATTATCTCAGAAAATTAAAGTAGGAAGGATAACGGTTCTGAGAGATGAAATATTACCTAAATAGGTATCAGAGGCTTCACCTTGTGTGATTGTGAGAGTCACCCACTATAAAGGCATATCACGGCTGCTGCAGCCCCCAGCATGATGCACATACAGGGTGGGCTATTTAAGGGACATTGTCACCAGGTTTTTGCCACCTCATCATACAGCAGCATAATGTAGAGACAGAGACCCTGATTCCAGCGATGTGTCTCTTACTGGGCTACTCAGTGTAGTTTCCATAAAATCACTGTTCAATCAGTTGGAGATTAACATTGTAGGACTAATCTAACAGTCCAGCATAGTCATTTACTGTTAAATCTGAAGCAGAAAAAACAGTAATTTTATCAAAGTGACAGCAAGCAGCTCAGTAAGTGACATCGCTGGAATCAGGGTCTCTATCTCTCTCTACATTATGCAGCTGTCAGATGGGATGTCAAAAATCTGGTGACTGTGTCCCTTTATATGAATACACCTACATAAAATGGGATGGGTTGGTGATATCAACATCCTGTTTGTGGAACATTACGGTAGTATATGGGAGAGGGAAAACTTTTCCAGATGGATGGTGACCATGGTGGCCATTTTGAAGTCAGCCATTTTGGATCCAACTTTGTTTTTTCAATGGGAAGATTGTCATGTGATACATCAAACTCATTGAGAATTCCATAAGTAAAACAATGGTGTGCTTGTTTTTTACGTAACTTTATTCTTTCATGAGTTATTTTCAAGTTTCTCTTTGTTTACAGCCATTGACATGTTGCAGAGGTTAACATGGGAGGAGCGGATAGAAATTGTGTTGATGTCAGGTTAACGCAGTACCTGGGTCATTGCAACAGATTTCAATGCAAGACACCCTATGAGACCATCCATCTCCCATGCTACAGTTAAGCAAACTGCTTGCCAAATTTTGTGAAACAGGTTCAGTGTTGGATTTGCCAAAACATGGATGCAACAAAAAGATGGAAGCGTGGTGTATGTTTGGGCGCTGAGGTAAGGAAGATCTCTGATGCTGGCTTCTTTTCCGGACTTTATTAAAATAATTGCAGTTATAATTATTCAAGCTTAAGGCTCTCAAAACCCACGATGCATTTCGACGTGCATACACGTCTTTCTCAAGTGAACTTGAGAAAGACGTGTATGCACGTCGAAATGCATCGTGGGTTTTGAGAGCCTTAAGCTTGAATAATTATAACTGCAATTATTTTAATAAAGTCCGGAAAAGAAGCCAGCATCAGAGATCTTCCTTACCTCAGCGCCCAAACATACACCACGCTTCCATCTTTTTGTATCATTCTGACTCCCTATGGGGAGAGTGGTGGAGTGAGCTGCAGAGGAGGGAGAGGACCTGAGAAGACGTCAGCTGGATCGGCCCCTTTACTAGACACGTGACGCCGCCCGGCACTAGTGTTTCCCCGGAGAAGACCTCGTAGGAAGCACGAGGACGGAACCGGAGGATTCCGCTGCTTCATATTAATAAGCTTGTCTACGGGCTGTGGTTTACAACCAGACCAGGTGAGTTTAAACGCAAGAGAACCGCCCGTTAACAGCCCCATGTGTACAGGCGCACTACAAGCTGTTGTTGTTTTTTCTTTACAAAACATGGATGCAAGGAAACTGTCACACACTACACTGATGAGGGGCAGTTACCCCGAAATGCAGCGTCTGTAGTTTGGGGTTCTGATCTGGCACAAATCCCTTAGTCATATTAAAACGCTTGTTAGAAAGCGATTATGACTTTGAGGAGCTACTTATAGGTGGTGCTGGAGTTCATCCACTTCCTTACTGAAGTGCAAATTTGCATATTTCATAGAGGCGGGATGTGGCTACAATCTCTTCACCTACTTAACTGTCTTCTTATGGTTGCAGGAAAACTTCTCTCCATAAGGTAGATAGCAAGTTCCCAGACAGTGTTTTTCTTATGAAATTCTCAGTAAGTGAGATGTATCACATGACACTCTTCCCATTGAGAAAAATAAAGTTGGATCCAAAATGGACGATTTCAAAATGGCTGCCATGGTCACCACCCATCTTACTAATGTGCCACAAACAGGAAGTTGATATCACCAACCATTCCCATTTTATTTAGGTGAATCCATATAAACGGTCCACTCTCTGTAGAGTAGGGAGGATGAAGGTTTAAAAACTGCACTGCCATGATCCATGAGACATCAAAGAGTGAATATAATATTGATTTATTAGTCAACACGTTTCAGAGCTCCTTGGCTCCTTCCTCAGGACTAATCAATATCACAGAGGTCCCCAACTCCAGGCCTCGAGGGCCGCCAACAGTTCAGGTTTTCAGGATTTCCTTAGTATTGCACAGGTGATAATATAATCACCTGCACTGGGGATGATTCCAACTCCTGTGGAATACCTAAGGAAATCCCAAAAACATGACCTGTTGGTGGCCCTTGAGGCCTGGAGTTGGGGACCTCTGTAACATCACATTGCCATGTGTCAGAGCATTTCAGGGAGTCCTGAAACGTGTTGACTAATAAATCAATATTATAATCACCCTTTTATGTCTTATGGAACACGGGAGGGCAGTTTTTAACCCTTCATCCTCCCTACTTTAATTTTCTGAGATAATGCCCTTTGGGTTTTTATTGGCTGTAAGCCATAATCATCAACATTAACATAAATAAACACTTGAAACAGATCACTCTGTTTGTAATGACTCTATATAATATATGCGTTTCACTTTATGTATTGAATCGCTGAACAAAATTTACTTCTTGATGATATTCTAATTTAATTGAGATGCACCTGTATCTTCTATCAGTAGTAAAACAAACTTTACAAATTGAAGATAATACATTTCTTACATTTAATGAATGCGTAAGCATTATAAACCCAAAATGGCATTTACCTAGTTAATATTATTTAAATGCAGACACAAATTCACAGGTTAATAATCACATTAAAAAAATCATCAAAGTTATGATGGTGCTAAATTATGTAAATGATCGCTTAGCTCTGGCGGATTTAGGCAAATCAAGCCCATGTTGTCATTTTACCTCTCAGATTACTACTGATCATTAGGAGTCTCGGCAGTGTTGAAGTATCTAAGAAAAAGGGATTGCCTAAAGTAGACAACTAGACATAGGCAAATTTATTTAAGTGGAACTGAATTTTTCTTGAACTTAAAAAAATTAGTAATCTCCTAAATACATATTTTTCATATTTCATTCCACACACATTCTTGAAAATTCTGGCATTCTTATTGCTGGCACCATCCTAGAAGCTCACTGTACATGCCTTTGGGCCTCTCCTTTTCCCCTTCCCTTGTCATGCTAAACATCTCCTTTCTCCCCTTCATACATCACTCATGGATATCTGAGGTCTTAGGCTGGCTTCATACCACGGCAAGATCAGGTCCAGGGCTGTCCGGTGTGAACCTGACAGCCCCGGACCCGATTTTGTGGTAATGCAGCCCTATGGGGCTGGATGGTAGCAAAAATTGGACAAAATTGGATCTTCCTGGATCCGGCGCAATCCGGCGCACCGTAACATGGGAATCTATGGCGACAGATCGCTCTGGATCTGACAATAAATCAGATTCAGGAGCCAGACGCCGGCTGCTGGAGTTTAGCTGCTAGAGCTGCTAAACTTCAGGGTCGAGCTGTCCCCTGCTGTGATTTCAGGACCGCGGCCAGCTCCCAGCTAGCCACGATCCTGACATTTCTGCAGGGACATCTCTTGCTGCTGTGATATGCCGAATTCGGCTGCAAACCAGAACGGAGGGAATATTTGCCCTCCGGTTCTGTTTAAAAATCGGGTCCAAGGCTGTCAGGTTCATACAAGACAGCCCCGAACCTGATCTTGCCATGGTGTGAAACTGGCCTTAGTGAGCAGGAACCAAGCCCTGGACTAAAGAGTTCTAAAGAGAATGTACATGATGGGGGAAGGGGAAAAGAAGAGTAGCAAAGCATCAAAAAGCAGGACAGTGGGACAGGTGAGCAGTAATGTGAGTATTCTTTTTTTTACATTCTCTGCTTATTATTATTTACAGTAGAATAAGTAAGTCACTAGGGCTATTCAATATGTTATTTATATTAAGGGGATTGTTAGGGACTTAAACATTTCTAATCTATCCTTTTGATTGGTCATCAATGTGTGAAAAGTGTTGGTGTGACATGTAGCACCCCCACCAATTAGCTATTTCCAACACTACTGCGGGCCAAAATTATTCAGTAATGGAGTTACACAGCCCAGCTCCATCAACTGTATGGTGACCAAAGCTGGGTACTGCATATAACCCCCCTGATCAAATAGGGGGTGTAAAAGCAGTAGCTGGTTTTGCCTATTATTTTGTGAACTGACCTGTGCTGTGCAGCACCGCAACTAAGTAGTTCCAGCCAGTGACTGGAGTAGCTGATCGATGAGAGTGTCGGGTGTTGCTCCCCAACCGATCAGGCATTGATGACTTATCCTAAGTAGAGATGAGCGATGTTGGATTTAAAATGTTCGTCAATCTCAAATTCGAGCTGTTTTGGGCGGTGTTCGAGTCATTCTGCGAATGCGAACAATTAGCTTCAAATTCGACAGTTCGAGGTTATGTTCGATAACAGTTCGTTCACCAAAAGGACCCTATAAAGTGGTCTGGGGGCAGAGGAAAAGGCTGAAATGGGGCATGATTGTTTAAATGCTAGAGGTAAAAATCCTCTGCCCCCCCGCAGCCTCCCATCCCGATCCTCCGCTCCCCCCGCCACCTCTCATCCCGATCCTGAGCTAGGACCAGGTGGGGAGTGCAGCTCCAGGGAGCGGGGAGCAAAGGACCAGGGTGAGGAAGCCGGCGGCGGTGAGAAGACTTCACCGCCAGCTTTCCTGCTCTGTGCTGCACGCCCCACTCCCTGATGCCCCCTCCCCGCTCAGGGGAGCAATGAGGGGGCATCAGGGAGCAGGGAGTGCAGCAAAGAGCAGGATAGCCGGCAGTGAAGTCTTCTCTCCGCTGGCTTTCCCGCTGGTTATTTCAAATGATCCGCTGATGCAGATCAGCTGTTCATTTGAAGTAGCCACGCGGTGCTGTCTTTATTACCCAGTGAGCCATGGCACCAGGGCGCTGGATGAGTTGGATACAGCGCCAGAAGATGGTACTTCTATGAACACACCATTTTCTGGGGTGACTGCGGGCTGCAATTAGCAGCAAGGGGGGAAGGGGGACCCAGAAAGCTTGGGCCTCCCTGCGCTGCAGATTCCAGCCCCCAGCTGCCTAGCTGTACCTGGCTGGACATGGACATAGCGCGAAGCCCCACGCATTTTTTTTTTATTATTTCATGAAATTCATGAAATAGTATAAAAAAGGGCTTCCCAATATTTCTGTTTCCAGGCAGGTACAAATAGGCATCTGGGGGCTGAGAGCAGGCGGTTCCTGCCTGCTGAACCTAACTGGACACAAAAATATGGCGAAGCCCACGTCAAACTATTTTTTTGAAAAATTCATTCAAAAATGTAAAATCAAAACTTTTATGGACTGCATCTTTATTAACCCCTCCACTTGAGGGGTTACTAAAGATGCAGTTCCTAAATGATTATTATCTTTTACTTTTTAATTAATTTTTCACAAAAACTTCGACGTGGGCTTCGCCATATTTTTGTATGCCAGCCAGGTACAGCAGGCAGGAATGGGCTGCCCCCAACCCCCAGCTGCCTATTTGTACCTGGCCGGACACAACAATATAGGGAAGCCCTTTTTGAAATTATTTCATGAATTTCATGAAATAATGACAAAAAAATTGATGTGGGGCTTCATGCAATTTTTTTTTGTCCAGCCAGGTCCAACTAAGCAGCTGGGGGCTGGAATCTGCAGCGCAGGGAGGCCCAAGCTTTCTGCCCCCCCCCCTCGCTGCAATCTCCTTTAATAGTAATCCTTTTAGCTGGGTGTTTTACTGGCATTGGCACTTTCTACACTAGTTGCAGCTTAGTAGGGATGAGTGAGTACCGAAGTATTTGGAATCGCTATACTTGCAGCGATTCCAAGTACTACTGCAAAAGTCCTGTAAAAGAGAAGAAAAGTGGTTACAAAATAAAAAAATCGGATACTCACGATAACCGACGGCTGCACCGGGACCGGCCGATGGACATCTATGCATAGAAAAGGACCTTTCACTCTCCAAGCCAATCAGATGCCGCCACATGACAATCATGTGATCACTAGCGGCCACCTGATTGGCCAGACGGCAAGGTCCTCGGTGTACCTGAGAGGACCTTGCAATCTGGCCAATCAGGTGGCCGCTAGCAATCACGTGATTGTGACGTGGCGGCATCTGATTGGCCAATCAGATGGCTGGGAGAGTGAAAGGTCCTTTTCCAGGCATAGATGTCCATCGGCCGGTCCCCGGTGCAGTCGTCGGTTAAGGTGAGCATCCGATTTTTTCTATTTTGTAACCACTTTTCTTCTCTTTTCCAGGACTTTTGCAGTGTATCTATTGATACACTGCAAAAGTACTCGGTACTTGCTACTCCCGAGTAATCCTAATTTATTCGGCGAGTAGCGAGTACCCGAATACCGCTACTATTCGGCGAGTAGCCGAATACTAGCGAGTAGACTCGCTCATCCCTACAGGTTAGATAAAGTGCTATTACTTGGAGCACATGATAATACTATGCTATGAGGAAGACTGGTCTTGATTTGTCCACGGTCATATGATGGATTTATCTCATAGATGTGATTTATCATTAATGTAAACCCATCCCATAATTAGTAAATTAGTGTTGTAATCTTTTAAGATCTGAATTGCACCACTCTGCCGCCTCCTGAATTTTACAGTATGTTGCTGATGGCATTGCGATTCTGAAAAATGACAGTTTAGATCATTGGAATGTTCTCATTGCTGATCCCAATTCAAACTCGGCACTCATCCATATGCACCTTTGCCTCTGCAGCATCAGAAAAGTACTGAGACACTGAAGTTGGTTGGGTCCAGTGACTATGCCAGATTTAGTCTACTATCACACCAGCGTTTTTTCAAATCAGAAACAGATCCAGTTTTTTTCTGATCCGTGTATGTACTGAGTACCTAAAGTGTTCCAGCACGGACCCCTTTAATGTTTCTCCCATTGCATCTGTGATTGGTTACCGGCACAATGGATGGGGTGCAACAGCCAATCACAGACACTGGCACAGAGAGTGGGCATCTGTGATTGGCTGTTCAGCAGTCAATGCAGTAAATATTTCACGAGGTTAATGAGCAGGATCCGGAGGTTACGGCAGTGCCAAGACAGGTTTAAACCAAAACATAAAGAGTCCTTATTGGTTTAAATAAGAACACTAAAAATGCCCACGCTAGTGCTCAGGAATGCAATTCAGTTTATTAATCAATTACTTTGTGGACATCCTATACATATCTTGGTGGCAATAACAAGATAACAAAGATAAGCACGGTAGGGGAAAAGCATAAAGAAGAGGGTAATAAAGTGTATCTGGTATAGTAAAGGGTCCTAGTGCAAACTAACAATATTGGGTCCCAGTATTATGACAAGGGAATATACACAGGGTAGAAAAATCTCTAAGGTGCTAGCTGGTTCCAAAATATAGAATTATTGCTCACCCATACTGTATCCAGGAGATGTGCATCCCTCCGTTTCAACGTGCCAAGGTGCAGCCCCCTTTATAGGGCAAACAAAGGCTCATTAGAGTCTTATCTCAAAAATTAAGTTATAACTTGGTGATATTGACTGATCACCTTGCTTGGTTGTGCGACCCACAACCAGTGTCATGAACTTGCTCAATACCTGCAGCTCTCTGACGCCCTCTTATCCTGCTGGCCAAACACAGTATTGACAGAGTATAAGCATAGGTGCACAGCTGCTCTAATTTATGTTGTCTATGGGGGCACATCATGTGACAAGATGTATATATACCACCAGTTCCTGCCAGGAACGTATACATATCTCAATCCACCCAACCTCGAGCCACAATATCACATAAATACAAAATTATGCTGCCACCACAAACCTCTTTCAGGTGGGTCGTTAACCTGTTTGGTAATGTGAATTTGTGGAAGGAACGTATTCAGCTCACTCATAGAACATGAAGAACGAAACTAGTAATTTATAAGTTTTACTCCAGAAAGTTGGCAGTGTTTACAAAAAGATATAAAAGATATTACAAAAGAGACAAATTACATACATGCATACACAGTTATTAAAATAAAAGGGGTTAAACTTACAGAAACATAAACTGTTATATCTTGAATTCTGTAGCCCATGGTGAGGGCGGAAGATTGAGGTGGTTTACAGCAGTGTTTCAGCTGCCCCAAAATCTGCAACAGCGAATTCTTGGCTGGCGTAAGTTTTATAGTGTCTGGGTGAACTGCCCTGTTTACATTGTCTTTTATGTGACTTAGAAGATTTCACCCCTCACTGCTCGGTGTCTCTTGTCTTTTGTGTGACATAGAAGAGTTCTCCCCTCACTGCCCAGTGTCCATTGTCTTTAGTGTGACATAGAAGAGTTCACCCCTCACTGCTCGGTGTCTCTTGTCTTTTGTGTGACATAGAAGAGTTTCCCCTCACTGCCCAGGGTCCATTGTCTTTTGTATGACCTAGAAGCGTTCGACCCTCACCTGCTCGGTGTCCCTTAAAAAAATGAAAATAATTCATATTTTCTTAATAACCGGTATATACGTTTTGCACAGCTGCAGCGGATCCACACTTACATGTGCAATGCAGTGAATATAGCAAATTTCAGAAGGATGGCGTGTCACAATCCTCACTGCTGTATAGAAATAAGGACCACGAAGGGTCTATAAACCGGTGTTTTATTTCTTATCTCTACGTGTTTCTGAGCTGTCTGAACTCCTTCCTTAGTTGGTACGGTGTATTCCTGAGGAAGGATTTGGGACAGCTCCAAAACATGTAGAGTTAAGAAATAAAACACCAGTTTATAAATCCTTTGGGGTCCTTATTCCTATACAGCAGCATGGATGGTGAAACATAGTCCTTCTGAAAGGTGCAGCCCCGACACATGTGTTGCTAAATTCGTCTTCCCGGGGCATGTGGAGGGGAGTGTGCAAGTGGGGAGTTTTGTAGGAGCGCCTCTGATGCTTAATTAGCTGTGTCAGACTGGCAGAGGAGCGGTGAGGGGGCGCTCCTAAGTGGTCACGGTTCGGGAAGAATCATTCCGGTGACGTCAGAGACACGTGACCACTCCCCGCCCACTCACTTATTCCCGCCATACAGCATACATGCTTACTGCCAAATCGGCCATCTTTGCTTAGGGCAAGCTAAGGGAAGAGTCAGCTAAAGCCTGCCCATCAATGGAAATGCTAGAAGCAGTTATGTGACTGTTGCATCATCAAGGGGCAGAGACATTCATCCATCTTGGGTCAAGGCAAGCTAAGGGCAAAATCAGCTAAAGCCCGCCCATCAATAGAAATGCTAGAAGCGGTCATGTGACCGTAACATCATTAAGGGGGCAGAGACAAAATAAACATAGGTAGGAAGAGTTCAGACTAAACGGCAGAAAGAGAAAGATGGTTAAACACTTAAATATATGGCTTGCAAATTGCAGGGGCAATGCACAATATATAAATTCAAATAATATAAACATTGTGCCGTGATCCATAACACAAATTTACATCATAGCGCACGGTGCAGTAGTTCAGCTAACACATATATGTGCACGCCAATGCTCCAATAGTTTATTCTTCCAGACGTATCTAGAACTAATTCTTCAGAGGCACATCAGAGAAATTTCTCAGAGTAGAAAATGGTGAACTAAAGTAACAACATAAAAAATACACAAATTAAAACCTGAAACAGGAGCAAATTAGTCTATGAGAGTCAAACTACTTACATAATCCCTATGCAGAGACATATAGGAGGGAAGGAGAACCAAGGCAGTAGAGAAAGGGCAATGTTTTGCAATAACCCAGACTCTTTAACACTGATCCCGGCATGGACTCCACTCAAAATAGTATTGGGGTCGCAAAGCCCGGTGGAGGTGGACAACTAAAGAGCCAGGAGACATATGAATGAAGGACAATAAGAACAGCAAATAGCTAGATGACAGCATACCCGAAGGATGGATTGGGACATAGTTGCAGCCTAGTCATCACCTAAGGAGATGAGGAGAAACTAACCAGGGAGCAAGATAAAATTAGTTAAAGGAAGATTATAAAATCTATAACTGGACAATGCAGGTAGGACATTACAGGAAGGGGGCAAAACTCTGCCTTTCATTCAGGATGGCCGGACTCAAAGTGCTGAGATTGGTGATTCAACGGCATTCGAGTCTTTGCTGCACCTTGACACGCCAACACAGATAAACACACGACTCCAGGATACAGTATAGGGGAGCAATAACTCTATATTTGGGAACCAGATGAAGTTTTCTACCCTGTGTGTCTTCTCTTGCCATAATACTGGGACCCAATATTGTTTGTTTGCACTAGAACCCTTTACTGTAAGGGTATCTTCACACTGCGCAACTTTTGGCGGTGATAGAAGGCAATCTAACGTGCGCTTGCACATTTTTCATGGTTGCCTCAGATCGCCGAAAGCGCTTTTACATGCTGAAATGTCGCCCTCAACCTACGGCGATGTGTTGCCCTGGAAGTTGCCACACCATCAGCGGGAAACATCCCATAGACTCCCGTCGCCGCTTCACACGCCGCAATCCCCAAAGGAATGTGGGCGTACATGGTTAGTGCCACAAGAACGTAGGCGTGACAGACTGGTGTATTCCTCGCGCCAAACATGCTGATTAGAGAACGCAATAGCGTTATGATTGACCAGCCTGCGCAGGAAGGCTGGCTAATACATGATGTCAAATTCCATTGTGTGGTGTAAATGGACAGCTGTTCAAATATGGTGCGGTGTCAAGTAGCAGCCAATGGATACACAGTAGCCACCACCAATCATCGCTGACAGGGTGCAGACTTCAGTACGCTGTGCCACGCCTCCAGGGAATCAATAGGCGACTCAGATTCCATCCCTATCGCTCGTTCACACGCCAAAAGCCTGGAATGATGTCTTAATAATTGCCTCTGATTTTGTACAAGTGCTGTGAAATCGGAACCAGGCGCAACCTTTTTTATTGCCGCCAAATTCCCCAATTACACGCCGCAATTGTGAGGTAATTCATGGCGATGGTGCCGGGGCAACAGATTGCCGGTCAGATTCCTCGCCGCGGTTGCGGCGTGTAAAGGTACCTTTAAAGAGGCACTTGATTACCCTCTGCTGTCTCCGTGTATTCTTTTCCCCTACCTTGCTTCTCTTTGGTCCATTGTTATCTTGTTATTGCCACTAAGATATAGTATGTATAGGATGTCCACCATGTAATTAATTAATAAACTGAATAGCATTCCTGAACACTAGTGTGGGCATTCTTGGTGTTCTTATTTGAGCCAAAATGGTTTTAGGTTTAGATTTGTATATGGTGTAAGGCTGTGGTCACAGTTGCCATGCGTTTTTTTAAGTGATTTAACAAAACTCATGCTTTTTTTCATGTCAGCATGAGTTTTGTAAGATGTGTGATGGCTCCCTGCGTTTTTGGGTGCGTTTTTGAATCTGCACCTAAAAATAGTGCTTGCAGTATTTTTTTGAGCGTTTTGAAAAACGCATGCGTTTTTGTAGAAAACGCATGCGTTTTTATAACATGGGTTCCTATGGGAAACGCATGCAAAAACGCATGTACAATTAGTACCTTTTAGTGCCATTCAAAAACGCATGCGTTTCCCATAGGAGCCCATGTTAAAAAAACGCATGCGTTTCCGGAAACGCATGCGTTTTTTTTAACATGGGCTCCTATGGGAAACGCATGCGTTTTTGAATGGCACTAATTGTACATGCGTTTATGCATGCGTTTTCCATAAGGCCCCTTATTAAAAAACGCATGCGTTTTTGGAAATGCTCCAAAAACGCATGGGACAGTCACACATGCTTTTTGGCTATTAGGGCATGCATTTTTTAACATGGGGGCCTATGGGTGCGTTTTTTACATGCGTTTTTGAAAACGCAGGTCTCCAAAAACGCATGTGAAAAATGCAACTGTGACCACAGCCTTACTGAGTAAGTAGGATACGCTCACCACATAATCGCCGGATGAACTGCAGTGGATCTTGGCCCGATCAGATACCCGTCGGCTGGGCAATTAACAGCAGATCAGTAGAAGAAATGTGATCTGATCAGATCTTAGATTATTTTCCAAATGTAATTTCCTTTATTTTTCATACTTAAAATGTAAGCATCATGGGAACTGTTGATGCGTTTCAACTCTGGACACGAATCTTGGTTATACCATGTTCTTAAATTATAGTAACAGGGTTTAAACACATGAAACCACTCCCACTTGATGACATCGTAGTTAAAGCATCAATCCAGCAATTTTTTTTGTTCTGGATTGGGGCTTTATATGTATGCCCCAAGCTTCCTGTAGGGATGAGCAAATTGAACAGTAGAGTTCAGGGTTATTACTGAACACCTTGTGTCCAGTATTCAACCCCAAACAGACTTTTTACTGTAGGTCCATTTGCTGTGTAGAGGATAAATGTGAAAGTATTGAATGATGGGCCTGCTTCATATAGTTACTAGTCAGGTTCTTTGTCTTACATCTGTTCCACTCTTTACCAGGGCCCCATTACCGATAAAAAACAGTCACAACAAAATGCACGTCCATTACTCATAGCTGTCATAATCAGATGTGGCTGCCTACTTTGAACAATAATTTTATAAAAATAAATGCTTCAGGTCCCAGGATACTCATTGAACAACATATAGGGGAGGTTCACTGAAGCAAAGGGGATGGAACAGTCAGTATCAAATCTATTTGCAGTACTGCCAGAACGATACGAAATCCACTGACTATCTTTTTATCCAAAACAGCTATGCTTTACACCACAGGATCAGAAAATTAGGCTCTGAAGGTGAAACATGCAGTACAGGCTCTCTATAGGACTTTTTCTTAACCCCTTTATGACCAAGGTCATAATAGTAGGCCCTTGGCCATGTCCCTTTCTCAGATGCAAGCTCATGCACTGAGCTCGAATAATTCTAAGTACATGTCAGATGATCTGATGAGCTGACATGTGAAGATAACAGCATCAATGATCCAATCGGTGCTGTTAACCCTTTAGATCACGCTGAGAATCACTCCAAAGCACCTCAGTGGCATTGGAGGTCCCATGATGCAATAACAGGACGTTGATTCAGTACCTTGACAACCCGTGGCCGGTGATGACTACCGAAGATGTCCTGAATCACTTTCTGTGGTTGCCCAGCGAATGCCAGTATCCACAGAAAGTGATTATTTCTCCTCTTCAGAGACATGTAGCAGCACATCTGTGAACAGAAGAAGCGACCGGAGCGTGCAGTGCTAAGGCCTCCTAGGAGGCAGTGTAAAATAAAGAAAAATTGTCTGATATTGAACTTGTTGCTTTTCCCAATGATGGCCAGCAGGACTGTGTGTGTAGCTTTGGAGTATGGTAAAGGCTGTAACTGGAAAGAGTGATAGAAAATAAAACAAGAGTAAATGAAGGTTTTCAATATGATAGTAATAGGATGTAAGTGCTTATCAGCAGAGGGCACACAAAAGTTGAATGATCACATACCCTACTACAACCCTTAGTAATTTCAGGTTTTTCCAGCCAGCATACTATTATACAATCAAGGCTTGCTTTATGCAACAGTCGTGATGTATGTAGATCATAGAGAACTTATGTAACCCCCTCTGCAGCAATTTAGATTTTGCTCTGCCTCCAGTGTGTCTTAAATTAATTTACCATCTAAAATAACAGTCTGTATCAAATAATACTAATTCATAAGGTTACGTCCCAATCGTAGAATGAGCCCCATCATTTCCAGTTAATAAATTGCTGCACCTCCCCCTTTCTACTTTAATTGGGGCAAAGCGCAGACATCTGGTTGAGATTTGCTTGTGCAAAGCCTCACTCTATAGATCACAGACACATTAAAATTATTAGGGGGAGGTGTAATGAGTAGGATCCCCAAGGCAAAGCTGACTAATGATATGACTCTTTGATGCAACAACAGTTAACCCTTTTTGAGACTGGGAAACCTATCAACTGAAATGAGTAATAAGTTCTTGGATACATATGTACTGTGCCTAATGATGCCATAATGTAGATCAACACTGCAGAAATTCCTCAGATAAGGTAATCTTGTTATAGCGGCGAATGAAACAAAAGCTCCGCTCTGCACAACATTTTGGTTCACTTCCAGGCATTTTCTGGTAATTTTATCTGTCATGACCACTATACAACACAGTTTAACTGCTTACCAAAATGTATGAATAATGACCACACAACGCTCAACTTTTCTTCAGTAATTGTTTCCCACAATCTCCCTCAAATATGTAACACATAACAAGCGAATATATCAATGCCATTGGGCTAGACTTTGGGTGCAAAACTACAGGAACCCAATGTGGACTGTAAATGTAATATACTAATGCTGGTGATCTGAATGATAATACACAGACTGCCGAGGGTAGTAATATAGAATAGAAGGGAAATTCCGTACATCTCAAGACAAAATCAATCAATTCAGAATAAAAAATGGATATGTTTTTCTAGGTGAAACTTTACATTAATTCAAGCCGTAATTTTTGTCCTTTAATTACATTTGCAAAATCGCCCCCTTTGCTGACTGTTATTTTTTATAATGTGATCTCGTCTGTTTTGTTGTGATCTATTATTAATTACATTGTAGCATTGGTCACAGGCACTACAGCCTCATGGTCCTGTTGACTGGATATTATTAATGATTGCTCAGCTTGATCTGCACATGCCCAGTGTAGATCACAGCATTTGGTCTATTCTACTTTACAAATAGAACAGAACATGTGTGCGATATGTGTGTGATATGTGTGCGATATGTGTGCGATATGTGTGCGATATGTGTGCAATATATGTGCAATATGTGTGCGATATGTGTGCGATATGTGTGCAATATGTGTGCAATATGTGTGCGATATGTGTGCAATATACAGTTTCAACTTAAAGTTGATATTACTATCTTGCCAAGCTACTGCAGCCAAGGACCATCAATGAGTTTTGTGCAATATAAGGCCCAACCTCGATTGGAACTGAAAATTTCTACTAAAATAGTTTCTACAGGTTGATTAATAATGAATTCAGATTAATACTGAATGTCCTTCTCAAACAAGGAAAACCCCTTTAATCACACAATGATTATATAGAATACTTTATAATACTGGATCTAAATGAACAACTGACAACGCTGAGATCCATTGACAATATGGAAAGGAGTCTGCTGCTCACTGAACAGCTGCTCAATGGGATAGATGTGGGGGAGGATGGTAGTATGGAGCTGCAGGACCATGAGGTAGCTAGCTGGGTGACAGTTAGAAGGCGGGGTAGAGGGAAGGGTTCCAGGGAGGCTAGCCCTGATCTGCCACACCCCAATAAATTTGCTATGTTGGCAGATGAGGCAGGTGTGAGTTCAGGTACAGCACTGCTGCAGCAGGGCATGACCTCTGAAAGCCAGAGGAGTGGCTGCTCCAGTAAGGGGGAAAACAGGAGAGAAGGACAGGCCAGACAGGTGCTGGTAGTGGGGGACTCAATTATTAGGGGAATAGATAGGGCAATCTGTCACAAAGACAGGGATCGTCGAACAGTGTGCTGCCTACCTGGCGCTCGAGTCCGGCACATCGCTGATCGGGTTGACAGATTACTGGGAGGGGCTGGTGAGGACCCAGCGGTCATGGTGCACATTGGCACAAATGACAAAGTTAGAGGTAGGTGGAAGGTCCTTAAAGGGATCCTGTCACCCCCAAAACACCTCCAAAGCTCTTAAAAGCTGTCCCTAGTGCATATTAACACTTACCCTACACTCCTTTTTGCTCCTAAATGCACCTATTCAAAGTGAAGAAAAACGTTTTATAAGTACCTCATTATTGATGCTAATGAGTGACTATGGTATTCATAGTCACTCATCCAGGCAGCCCCTCTTCATGATATCACGCCTATTCAGGTGTGATCTTCCTAATAGATTCAAAATCGCGCCTCTCTGCGCGCCTCCCCACTCTCCCATTACGCACGGGCTTCAGTGGGGGCATTATGACGCGATTCGCGTCATTTCCTGGCGCCGGGTGACGTAGTACACCCGCGCCGCTCGCTTTGAGCTTCAAGTGCCTCACTGCGCATGCGTGCGGGAGCGCACTGCGCATGCGTGCGGGAGCCGTAACAGAGCGGCCGGCGATCCGGAGACACAGGCACAGAAGAGGATTCCTCATAACAACAGTACGGCGGTCCCATTACAAACCCCTAAGTTAGGGGTTTGTAATGGGACCGCCGTACTGTTGTTATGAGGAATGGAATCCTCTTCTGTGCCTGTGTCTCCGGATCGCCGGCCGCTCTGTCCCGGCTCCCGCACGCATGCGCAGTGCGCTCCCGCACGCATGCGCAGTGAGGCACTTGAAGCTCAAAGCGAGCGGCGCGGGTGTACTACGTCACCCGGCGCCAGGAAATGACGCGAATCGCGTCATAATGCCCCCACTGAAGCCTGTGCGTAATGGGAGAGTGGGGAGGCGCGCAGAGAGGCGCGATTTTGAATCTATTAGGAAGATCACGCCTGAATAGGCGTGATATCATGAAGAGGGGCTGCCTGGATGAGTGACTATGAATACCATAGTCACTCATTAGCATCAATAATGAGGTACTTATAAAATGTTTTTCTTCACTTTGATTAGGTGCATTTAGGAGCAAAAAGGAGTGTAGGGAAAGTGTTAATATGCACTAGGGACAGCTTTTAAGAGCTTAGGAGGTGTTTTGGGGGTGACAGGATCCCTTTAAAGATGATTTCAGGGAATTAGGCTGCAAGCTTAAGGCAAGGACCTCCAAGGTAGTATTCTCTGAAATACTGCCTGTACCACGTGCCACACCAGAGAGGCAAAGGGAGATTAGGGAGATAAATAAGTGGCTCAGGAATTGGTGTAGGAAGGAGGGGTTTGGGTTCCTGGAGAACTGGGCCGACTTCTCTGTTGGCTACAGGTTCTATGCTAGGGACGGGCTGCACCTCAATGGGGAGGGTGCAGCTGTGCTGGGGGAGAAAATGGCTAGAAGGTTGGAGGAGTGTTTAAACTAGGGATTTGGGGGGAGGGTATTCATTGTATAGGAGGGGAAGATAGTGTAAATAGTAACCTGGGCACAAGTAATAAAATTGGGGGTGGCATGGGGGGTGGGGTTAGAACAGTCAATCTAGTAGGAAGGAATAGAGGTAAAGAGAGATGCATAAAGTGCATGTACACTAATGCCAGAAGCCTCACCAACAAAATCGAGGAATTAGAATTGATTTTGTTGGAAAATAATTATGACATGGTGGGGATTTCGGAGACTTGGCTGGACGAGAGCCATGACTGGGCTGTTAATTTACAGGGCTATTGTCTGTTCAGAAATGACCGTACAAATAGGCGAGGAGGAGGTGTATGTTTATACGTAAAATCATCCTTAAAACCCATCCTGCGTGATAATAAGGTGAATCTAATGGAAATGTAGAGTCCCTGTGGGTGGAGATAAGGGAGGGGGAAAAAATAATAAATTACTGATAGGGGTTTGTTATAAGTCCCCAACAATAATGGAAGTGGAGGAGAATATCCTCATAAAGCAAATAGATGAAGCAGCGACTCAGGTAAAAGTCATTATTATGGGGGACTTCAACTACCCTGAAATACATTGGGGATCAGAAACCTGCAGTTCCAGCAAAGGTAATAAGTTTTTGAAAACTATGAGAGACAATTACCTTTCACAACTGGTTCAGGACCCAACAAGAAGGGGGGCACTGCTGGACCTAATATTAACCAACAGGCCGGACCGCATATCAAATATACGGGTTGGAGGTCACATGGGTAATAGTGATCACAACTTAATAAGCTTTCAAGTATCCTTTACTAAGACGTGTAGTAGAGGGGCTACAAGGACACTAAACTTCAGGAAGGCAAATTTCCAACGGTTGAGAGATGATCTTAGTGCAATAAATTGGGACGATGTCCTGAGACATAAAAGTACACAACACAAATGGGAGATGTTTATTAGCATCCTGAATAGGACCTGTGCACAATATATACCCTATGGGAATAAGCATGCTAGAAATAGGAGGAAACCACTATGGCTAAATAAAGCGGTAAGAAGTGCAATATGTGACAAAAAGAAAGCATGTAGGGAATTAAAGCAAGTAGGTAGTGATGAAGCATTATTAAATAAATACAGAAAATTAAATAACATTTGTAAAAAGCAAATCAAGGCAGCAAAGATTGAGACAGAGAGACTCATTGCCAGAGAAAGTAAAAAGAATCCCAAAATATTTTTTAACTACATAAATAGTAAGAAACTAAAAAATGATGGTGTTTGCCCCTTTAAAAATAGTCTGGGTGAAATGGTGGATGAGGAAAAAGCCAATATGCTAAATGACTTTTTTTCAACAGTATTTACACAAGAAAATCCCATGACAGACAATATGATCAGTGATAACAAAAGTCTCAATTAAATGTCACCTGCTTAACCCAAGAGGAAGTACGGCATCGTCTAAAAATCACTAAAATTGACAAATCCCCGGGCCCGGATGGGATACACCCCAGAGTGCTGCAGGAATTAAGTACTGCCATAGATAGACCATTATTTTTAATATTTAAAGATTCCATAATAACAGGGTCTGTACCACAGGACTGGCGTATAGCAAATGTGGTGCCAACATTCAAAAAGGGGACAAAAACTGAACTTGGAAATTATAGGCCAGTAAACTTAACCTTTACTGTGGGTAAAATCCTAGAGGGTTTTCTAAGAGATGCTATACTGGAGTATCTGAAGAAAAATAACCTCATGACCCATTATCAACATGGTTTTACGAGGGACCGTTCCTGTCAAACTAATCTGATAAGCTTCTATGAAGAAGTAAGTTCTGGACTGGACCAAGGAAATGCAGTGGATGTGGTGTATATGGACTTTTCAAAAGCTTTTGATACGGTGCCACACAAAAGGTTGATACATAAAATGAGGGCAATGGGGATAGGGGAAAATATGTGTAAGTGGGTTAAGAACTGGCTTAGTGATAGGAAACAAAGGGTGGTTATTAATGGAACACACTCAGAATGGGTCACAGTTAACAGTGGGGTACCACAGGGGTCAGTGTTGGGCCCGCTTCTATTTAATATATTTATTAATGACCTTGTAGGGGGCATACGGAGTAGAATCTCAATATTTGCAGATGACACAAAACTCTGCAGGGTATTCAATACAGAGGAGGACAATTTTATATTACAGGAGGATTTATGTAAACTAGAAGTTTGGGCTGCTAAATGGCAAATGCGCTTTAATGGGGATAAATGTAAAGTCATGCACTTGGGCAGAGGAAACAAAAGGTATAATTATGTGCTTAATTGTAAAACACTGGGCAAAACTGTCACTGAAAAAGACCTGAGTGTATGGGTAGATGACAAACTCACATTTAGTGGCCAGTGTCAGGCAGCTGCTGCAAAGGCAAATAAAATAATGGGATGCATTAAAAGAGGCATAGATGCTCATGAGGAGAACATAATTTTACCTCTATACAAGTCACTAGTGCGACCACACTTAGAATACTGTGTACAATTCTGGTCTCCGGTGTATAAGAAAGACATAGCTGAACTAGAGCAGGTCCAGAGAAGAGCGACAAAAGTCATTAGAGGACTAAGGGGTCTGCAATACCAAGACAGGTTATTAAACTTGGGGTTATTTAGCTTGGAAAAACGAAGGCTTAGGGGTGATCTTATAATAATGTATAAATATATGAGGGGACAGTACAGAGACCTTTCTAATGATCTCTTTACTCTTAGGCCTGAGACTGGGACAAGGGGGCATCCTCTACGTCTGGAGGAAAGAAGGTTTAATCATAATCACAGACGCGGATTCTTTACTGTAAGAGCAGTGAGACTATGGAACTCTCTACCACATGCTGTTGTAATGAGTGAGTCACTACTAACATTTAAGAAGGGCCTGGATGCCTTTCTTGAAAACTATAATATTATCAGTTATACATACTAGATTCTTTGATAGGGCGTTGATCCAGGGAATTAGTCTGATTGCCATATCTGGAGTCAGGAAGGAATTTTTTCCCCCAATGTGGAGCTTAGTGTTGCCACATGGGTTTTTTTTTGCCTTCCTCTGGATCAACATGTTAGGCTATGGGTTGAACTAGATGGACTTAAAGTCTTCCTTCAACCTTAAAAACTATGTTACTATGTTACTATGTTACTTTATTAATAATCAGGGGTGGGATTAAACCAGATCTTACTGGTTCTCCTGAACCAGTTGTTAAAATCATAGCCATTTCCCAGAACCAGCACGTAGAAGTGCCCCAATGTGGTACTAAAGCCGGTGCTGCTCTGCTGACACAGAGAACAGCAGAGCGCTCTCCAAGCACATTGCACTGTAACTGGAAGGAACAGTGGGGGTAGGGAGGATTTTGCCATCAGCACTCCGAGCTGTCCTTTAGGGGGCAGCACAATCTTCCTTCAGCAGGAGCTGTGTACCGCACTCTGGGCAATCTCACTCGGTCCAGCACTGCAGGCTGGTCAGAAGCCATCCTAACATAGGCGAGAAATACTGACCCCAGCCTGGTGTCAGTAGTGGAAACAGAAGCCAAGCAGTTGATCTCACCCCTTATACAGCATCACAACTGCTGTAAGTTATAAGTTATTTTTCTGAAGTTTTATAGGGCCTCTTTAGCTCAGAGAGGGATAGATAGGGTGCAGCTAGAAGGTGCAGGGACAGGTTGTGATAGTGTAGGGGCTTAGATCCAGGTGACAGGTTCCCTTTAAAGAGGTCTAGGGATTATGTGGTCTACAGGTCTGCAGTCACTTTGTGTCACTTTATGTCACTGCAGATTTTTGCATCCTCATATCACGCTCACTGTGTGCTATGAGGATTCTCCTGTGTTAGAGTTAGGATTACCGGTGATTTGACTGCAATTATGCGATATGCACATATTTAGATTTATATACAGTGGTACAGAAATTATTCTGACCCCTTTACATTTTTCAATCTGTTTCATTGCAGCCATTTAGTAAATTCAAAAAAGTTCATTTTTTTCTCATTTATGTATATTCTGCACTCCATCTTGACTGAAAAAAAACAGAAAAGTAGAAATGTTTGCAAATTTTTAAAAATGAAGAACTGAAATATCACATGGTCATAAGTATTAAGATCCTTTGCTCAGTATTGCGTAGAAACACCCTTTTGAGCTAGTACAGCCATGGGTTTTCTTGAGAATGATGCAACAAGTTTTTCACACCTGGATTTGGGGAACCTCTGCCATTATTCCCTTCAGATCCTCTCCAGTTCCATCAGGTTGGATGGTGAAGGTTGGTGGACAGCACTTTTCAGGTGTCTCCAGAGATGCTCAATTAAGTGTAGGACAGAGCTCTGGCTGGGCAAGTACAGCATGACAGAGTTGTTCTGAAACCACTCCTTTGTAAGTTTAGATGTGTGCTTTGGGTCATTGTCTTGTTGGAAGGTGAACCTTTGGCCAAGTCTGAGGTACAGAGCACTCTGGAAGAGGTTTTCATTCAGGATATCTCTGTACTTGCTGAATTTATGTTTCCTTCAATTGCAACCAGTTGTCCTGTCCCTGCAGCTGAAAAACATCCCCATAGCATGATGCTGCCACCACCATGTTTCACTGCTGGGATTGTGTTGAGCAGGTGATGAGCAGTTTTCTCCACACTTACCACTTAGAATTATCACCAAAAAAGTTCAATCTGCATCTCATCAGACCAGAGAATCTTATTTCTCATAGTCTGAGAGTCCTTCATGTGATTTCTTGCAAACTCTATGCAGGCTTTCATATGTCCTGCACTGAGGAGAGGCTTATGTAGGGCCACTCTACCATAAAGGCCCGACTTGTGGAGGGCTGCAAGGACTTTGTGGAACTTTCTCCCATTTTCCTTCTGCATCTCTGGAGCTAATCCACAGTGATCTTGAGGTTCTTCTTTACCTCTCTCACCATGGCTCTTCTCCCATGATTCCTCAATTTGGCTGGACAACCAGGTAAACCAAGGCTTCTTGTGGACCCAAACGTGTTCTATGTAAGGATTATGGAGGCCACTCTGCTCTTAGGAACCTTGAATACTGCAGAAATTATTTTGCCTTGCCACATTTCTGCCTCTGAGCTCCTTGGGCAGTTCCTTTGACCTCATGATTCTCATTTGGTCTGACATGCACTGTGAGCTGTGAAGTCTTATATAGAGAGGTTTGTGCCTTTCCAAATCAAGTTCTATCAGTTTAATTAAACACAGCTGGACTCCAATGAAGGAGTAGAACCATCTCAAGTAGGATCACAAAGAAATGGTCAGCATGTGACTTAAATATGAGTGTCTGAGCAAAGGGTCTGAATACTTATGACCATGTGATATTTCCGTTTTTTCTTTCCTTAATACATTTGCAAAAATTTCTACATTTCTGTTTCTTTTCAGTCAAGATGAGGTGCAGAGTGTACATTAATGAGAAAAAAATGAACTTTTTGAATTTACCAAATGGCTGCCATGAAACAAAGAGTGAAAAGTTTTAATTAGTTGTAATACTTTTCGTACTCACTGTATGTGGTTCCCATAGTGATCTATAGTACCTCACAGCCGGCATCACTCATCACTCAAATCATGACACTCTCATTAGCATGCTTGACACACTTGTGTTTGTACTTTTTACCTGGTTGCCTCCATACATGCTTGAGACCATACATCTATTTTAAAAATGATACCCTCTGTATAGGACACTGAGCACATGCACTCAACTTCTTTGGTTAACCATGGCGAGACGTGTTCTGAGTGAAAACCTGTCTTGTTCAACTGCTGTATGGATTGTCCACCATGCTGCAGCTCAGTTTCAGGGTGTTGACAATCTTCTTATGGGTAAGGCCACACTGGCGTCAAAAACAGACAAGTGCAATGCGTGATTTCCGCGCATTGCACTCGAACCAATCTTACAGAATGCGTGAGAACACATTAACGTGTGTCGTCCGCTTTTTTCTCATCCAGAATCTTGATGAGAAAAAAGTGGCAACATGCTGCTGAATCAACCAGAGCTAAGGAATGGGTACTCGGTCACCGGGACTGCTAAGTAGGGAGTCACGGATGGTCGGGATCCCGGTGCCGTGCCCTGGTGTTCAACTGGGGGTAGATGTTGATGATGGGGAATAAGGGAAAAAGGGGATATTTACAGGGGATCGTGACAGCACCTGTAGTGTCCAGTAATATGGTACCGGTGCTGCCAGCCGGCTGCTGAGGTGATGGTTGGGGCAGCAAAGTTTGGTACAGCTCCCCACAGGTGGAGCTTTACCTCAGGGCAGCGATTGAAGTAAGATGGTGAGGGAGGGCAGTGATGGAGATGGTGCTGCAGTTCTTACCCCTCTGCTGAGCTGCAGCTGATGCTGAGCCCTCCGGGCTGCGGCGGGAAGAATAACGGAAGCCAGTTCAAGTTCAACTCCACTTTACTCAATATCGGTTGATGGCATAAACAAGACACGGTACAGTTTGGTTTACAGGATGGATGTTGCCAGCTCAGGGTTCCTCTTATGGAGTCTTAAGATGTCCTCTCTCAAGTCATTCAGGGTCTATTCTGTTCTTATCTGTCTTTTCCACCCTCGCAGAGCTCTTCCGCCAGTCCTACAGTCTGTATCTACAAGACAAGGTCTGTGCACCACCGGTCTGAATAGGGCACCCCAGAGAAGAAGAGAGAAGGCTCCCTTCCAGCACTGCAATAGCTGCCTGTCCCTTTTAATTTCTTCTAGTGTCTTGAACCGGTTTTCAGTCCTGAGGGGAGAGGTACCTTGTGGCGCTGTCAGCAACCCGGTTCTGTTGGGCCTGCAACTCGTCGGTCTTGTGGTCAGGGCTAAACTCCTGGCTGCCTCGGCTTTCCGTGTCGCCGGTGCTCCCTCAACGTGACCAGCCGGCTCCTACCAGTCCTGACCCGCTGCCTTCTGTTCTGGGCCCCCCACTTGAAGATGGGGCTCCCTCCTCTCAGCTGGGCTGTCAGGCCTGACCACTCTGTCTGCCTTCCCTGCACCGTCTGAGGTAAACTGTCAACTGTCACTCTTCCTCTATCCTAGGCTCCACCCCCACCCTCCTGGGACGTACCAAGTACTGGTTTCCCCTACTCTAGGTGGTGTGGTCCTAAGTGAGGGTAGAAACAGACTCTATAAGGTTTAAATCCCAAATTAGCAACTTACAAAAAATATTACATTTTTATAATAAAGTGCAATACCACTCTGTGACGCCTAGCCGCAGGGGCCCAACACTGAGACAGTATGCGAGTCACGGCCGAGACTCACCAATGCAAGTATGTGGGTCCGATAAAATCACGGACAGCACATGGACCATCCAAGGGGCATCCATTTTTTTCACTGATACATTATCATTCTATAGCTCTGACAACTATAAAATGCTCCTGTAAATGATTATACAGTAAATAGCTGCTGAGAAAAAAAAGGATTGCACACAGACGTTACATGGATGCCACACGGATCAAAAAATGGATGTCACTTCTCCAACTCTCCTGGATGAGAATTAGACTGGTTTTTTTTTCACGCCAGAGAGTCCCTACCCTAAAGCCTAGTTCTTTATTTAGAGTAGCAAGTCTTTTTTTCAAATCGTCATAAAATTCTTTGCCATGAGATGCCATATTGAACTTCCAGTGACCAGTATGAGGGAGTGTGTGAGCAATTACACCAAATTTAAGATACCTGCTTCTCATTTACAACTGAGATCATGTAGCACTAATGAGTTAAATGACAGAGCGGAGGGTTAATGGATAATTGGCCACAATTTGTCCATTTTTACTTAGGCTGGCATTACACCACGGTTTTGAGCACGGTTTGACCCGGACAGAACCTGATCTGGTTTTGCCTCCCATATATCCCTATGGAGCCGGATTGCTCTTATGTGGCCATCAGGTTTTGTGTATTCTGTGCCCAGATCCGTTTTCTTGCACAGAGCATGCTCAGAAGTCCTGGCATTCTAACTTCAGCACCATGGATAGCAGGATTTCATGCACAGGCTGTGAATTCAGCACCTTGGACAGTGGCAGAGTAGACACAGGCAGACTTCAGGACCATGGACAGTAGCAGAAACCGAATCCTGCAAAAAACAGGATCGGAGTCAATGTTTGCCCACACTTTTTGCACATCCTTTCCTCTCAGGTTCTGTCTGGTGGAACCTGCAAAAAACAGGATCCACCCTGACAGACAAAAACCTTGGTGTGAAGCCAGCCTAACCTGTGTAGTTACTTTAGTTGCCAGTTTAGACATTAATGAAAATGGGTTGTATTACTTAAAGGGCACAAAAATTTACACTATAATGCAAGCTGTACACTGATTAAATTACATTGCATCAAAGTGGTCATATTTTCACTGTTGTCAAATATAAAGATATAATAATATATTTACAAACATGTGAGGGGTGCACTCACTTTTGTGAAATACTATATATATATATATATATATATATATATATATATATATATATATATATGGCAGACTTGAAGAAAGAAAACCGGGCATTGGGTCCTATCTTCGGGCAATTATTCCATTATGTGGGTTTGTGACACTCCCGGACGGTGTTGCTCAGCTCAAGCACAAGTGTAATCAATACTGCCAGAAAGAAGAGCGGCACTCATCGGGTTGCAGGCATATGGATAATTTATTCAGTCCATATCTGGGTTACACATGCAGGGAGGGAGGGGGTGCAGAGCTGGACAACAATCGACTGCTTCACTCAGTCAGAGCTTCAACAGGTCCAATGAGCAATGGTTTGACTGAGTGAAACAGTCGATTGTCGTCCAGCTCTGCACCCCCTCCCTCCCTGCATGTGTAACCCAGATATGGACTGAATAAATTATCCATATGCCTGCAACCCGGTGAGTGCCGCTCTTCTTTCTGACAGTATATATATATATATATATATATAACGAAAAAAACTGCACAGCACTCACAGACCAGTGTGAACTGGTGCAAGCAGGGACACAGAGCTATATATATAGTAGAAAAATTCCTTGCAGCACACAGCTATCACCAATGTTGCATAATGCTATAAGCCATGTGGTTGAGAAAAATTTTTAAAAACTTACGTTTTTCTGAAAAAACTCAAAATCTAATCTTTTAATTCTGAAGTTCTTAGTACAAACATTGGCCAAGGTCTGTTTGCTCGTCGACTGCGACAAAGTGACTTCAGGCACGACGAGTCCTATGCTGACACCCAAGTCCTCCTTTTCCGCTCCCCCACCTCTCAGTGGGCAGACTCCATCTATACCCTCCATCACCTGTCTACGATGAGGGTGCAATTTGCAGCAGAGTATCTGCAACTCCATGTCACATTTAACGAAAAAAAACTGCACAGCACTCACAGACCAGTGTGAACTGGTGCAAGCAGGGACACAGAGAGATATATATAGTAGAAAAATTCCTTGCAGCACACAGCTATCACCAATGTTGCATAATGCTATAAGCCATGTGGTTGAGAAAAAAATTTAAAAATTACGTTTTTCTGAAAAAACTCAAAATCTAATCTTTTAATTCTGAAGTTCTTAGTACAAACATTGGCCAAGGTCTGTTTGCTCGTCGACTGCGACAAAGTGACTTCAGGCACGACGAGTCCTATGCTGACACCCAAGTCCTCCTTTTCCGCTCCCCCACCTCTCAGTGGGCAGACTCCATCTATACCCTCCATCACCTGTCTACGATGAGGGTGCAATTTGCAGCAGAGTATCTGCAACTCCATGTCACATATAACGAAAAAAAAACCACATGGCTTATAGCATTATGCAACATTGGTGATAGCTGTGTGCTGCAAGGAATTTTTCTACTATATATATATCTCTGTGTCCCTGCTTGCATCAGTTCACACTGGTCTGTGAGTGCTGTGCAGTTTTTTTCGTTATATGTGACATGGAGTTGCAGATACTCTGCTGCAAATTGCACCCTCATCGTAGACAGGTGATGGAGGGTATAGATGGAGTCTGCCCACTGAGAGGTGGGGGAGCGGAAAAGGAGGACTCGGGTGTCAGCATAGGACTCGTCGTGCCTGAAGTCACTTTGTCGCAGTCGACGAGCAAACAGACCTTGGCCAATGTTTGTACTAAGAACTTCAGAATTAAAAGATTAGATTTTGAGTTTTTTCAGAAAAACGTAAGTTTTTAAACTTTTTTCTCAACCACATGGCTTATAGCATTATGCAACATTGGTGATAGCTGTGTGCTGCAAGGAATTTTTCTACTATATATATATATATATATATATATATATATATATATATATATATATATATATATATATAGCGAAAAAATGGATAGCAGCACTTCCTTTATAATGGTAAAATGTGGATTTAATCCTGGACTGGTTGAAAAAGGCTGATATGTAGCCGAAACGTTGCAGTCCAGGATTAAATCCACATTTTACCATTATAAAGGAAGTGCTGCTATCCATTTTTTTTGCTATATCTGTTGCCCAGGTGATGGTAGGAGGGCTTGCACCCGACCTATTTTTGTAGTGCTGTTCCAATTTTTCTATTTACATATATATTCAGTCATATGAAGAAGTTTGGGCACCCCTCTTAGGGCCCTTTCACATCTGCGTTTATTTGAAATCGCGGCAGATGCGGTGAAAAAACCGCATCTGCCGCGATTGCCGCATAAGCGCTGCACTTGCGGCGCGGTTGCGGTAATCCCCATAGAAAGTATAGGGGGACTTGCGGCAGGTGCGGCAAGTGCGGTTTTGCACTTGCGGCAGGTGCGGCCGCGAAAAAAAACACGGCTGACCGCTGTTTTTTTCGCGGCCGCACCTGCCGCAAGTGCAAAACCGCACTTGCCGCACCTGCCGCAAGTCCCCCTATACTTTCTATGGGGATTACCGCAACCGCGCCGCAAGTGCAGCGATTATGCGGCAATCGCGGCAGATGCGGTTTTTTCACCGCATCTGCCGCGATTTCAAATAAACGCAGATGTGAAAGGGCCCTTAATCTTGCTAATTTTTTTTGTTTAAAATTGGGTTTTTGCAACAGCTATTTCAGTGTGATATATGTAATAACTGATGGACACAGTAATATTACAGGATTGAAATGAGGTTTATTGCACTAACCAAAAATGTGAAATATGCATTATTTCAAAATTTGACAGGTGCAAAAGTATGGGCACCCTTCTGATTTTTTTGATTTGAATACTCCTAACTACTTTTTACTGACTAATGGTGGGTTTACACACACCAATTTATCTGTTCAATCTCTGAACCAATCTCTGGTTGCAGTGAAATCATGGATACATTGCTCCATTTTGTGGCTGTGTACAACATGGAGCAATGTATCCATGATTTCACTGCAACCAGAGATTGGTTCAGAGATTGAACAGATAAATTGGTGTGTGTAAACCCACCATTACTGAAGCACTAAATTGGTTTGTTAACTTAATTGAGCTTTGTACTTCATAGCCCGGTGTATCCAATCATGAGAAAAGCTATTTCAGGTGTCCACTTGCAAGTTGTTCTCCTAGTTGCATCTTCTCTGAGGAGTGGCATCATGGGCTCCTCAAAACAGCTCTCCAATGATCTGAAAAAAAAGATTGTTTAACATGTTGTTCAGGGGAAGGATAAAAAAAGTTGTCTCAGAGATTTAACCTGTCAGTTTCCACTGTGAGGAACATAATAAGGAAATGGAAGACCACAGGGACAGTTCTTGTAAAGGCCAGAAGTGGTAGGCCAACAAAAATATCAGAAAGGCAGAGAAGAAGAATGGTGAGAACAATCAAGAACAATCCACAGACCACCTCCAAAGACCTGCAGCATCATCTTGCTGCAGATGGTGTCACTGTGCATCGGTCAACAATACAGCGCACACTGCACAAGGAGAAGCTGTATGGGAGAGTGATGCGAAAGAAGCCGTTTCTGCATGCACGCCACAAACAGAGTCGCCTGAGGTATGCAAAAGCACATTTGAACAAGCCAGTTTCATTTTGGAAGAAGGTCCTGTGGACTGATGAAACAAAGATTGAGTTGTTTGGTCATACAACAAGGCGTTCTGCATGGCGCCACAAAAACAAGAAGGGAGGGGGAGGGTAGTGCACAAAGAGCGGTCATCAAGGTACAACAGAGGGGAGTTTTCGGGTACCACTTACCTCTTTCTGTTGTGAAACCCACAACTGGTAGAGATTGCCTGGTTGCTGCAGATCCCGTGGGGAATAAGTTTAGGCGTTAGTTTGTAGAATCCGACATTATAGACCGCGCTGACGAGAAATTGGATGACAAACTTTATTTGACACACATCACACAGCACACAGGATTTGAGTGTAGGCAAATCCTGTGTGCTGTGTGATGTGCCTCAAGTAAACTTCGTCATCCAATTTCTGGTCAGCGCGGTCTATAATCCCGGATTCTGCAAACTAGCCACAAAAACACAGCATTCCAAGAAAAACACTTGCTACCCACTGTCAAATTTGGGCGAGGGTCCATTGTGGCGCCCCGCAACGAGTGCGTCACAGGAGTGTATTGCAGCCCAAACTGCAGCTGCAGTATTCTCTGACTAAGCAATGACATGGTTAAAACTCAGAGCTCCATACCCTACATGCACATCAGAATAGAGGGCCAATAAGGTCCTGGTGGGCGGAGTGTAGGAGTAGAGTGTGAGGAGAATGTAGAAGAGGAAGGAGAGAGGAGACGTGGCCGAGAGGAACGTAGGAGAGGGGGCTCTGCACAGTTCCGTGCAGCCCCCGGGCCACCCCCGGTTGGGCGCCATTACCCGGTGCCTCAACAACCGGACCCTGGGCGAACATCCACGGGTCACCATATACCCGCGCCCATCTATAACCAGATCACTGATTCAGAAGCTGGTAGTCGTTTATCACTGCTATGCAAACCAGGAGTGGAGGGACCGCTCTACAGGAGTACCCCACTGCTGCCGCAAACAGAGCCGTCTTGCCAGTGGAGTACCCACCAAAAGGACCCAGGCTACCCCTCACACCGGAACGTACACACCGGCAGGGAAATTTAAGTAGTCCCTTGTACCCGACCTTGGCACTCAAAGGCGACATCGACAACTCACTCAGAATAAGTTAGAATGGAGGAACACCGCGGAGCTCTGAGAAACACCGGTCATTGCTGAGTCCACCCGGTTCGTTACCCGTTAACTGTATACCATGTATCACCTGCTGGTTACAGTAAAGTACCCGTTACAGAGACTATCAGTGTCCGTGCCTTTTTCAGAACTGTCCATCTCCGCATGCTAGAAGTGCAACAGCTGCCTCACAACATCTTGTGCAGCTCCAGGCCCCGGGGACTCCCGCTCATCCTGTGGGGAGCGTTCCATCTTGCTGCATCCCATCCCCCGGAGGCCCCGGCAGCACCAGTGAAATCACCGGAACGCTCACAGGTGGCGTAATGACAGTATATTAACCCCCTATCTGTTCAGCCAACCCTTTTTAATCTGGACCACCGGGCCCACAGCCGCAGGCGCGGTTCCGTGACAAGGAGGAGAAGAAACGCCGGCCCCGTGAAGTCCCGGCCACGGTGAGTCACCATCATGCTTTGGGGCTGTGTGGCCAATGACGGCACCGGGAATCTTTTTAAAGTTGAGGGTCGCATGGATTCCACTCAGCCTCAGCAGATTCTTGACAATAATGTTCAAGAATCAGTGTCAAAGTTGAAGGATGGATCTTTCAGCAAGACAATGATCCAAAACACCGCTCCAAATCTACTCAGGCAGGGGCAGTGTGGTTGAGTGGGGGCAGTGTGGGTGAGTAGGGGGATAAGCAGGAGCAGTGTGGGTGAGTGGGGTGGCCTATGCAGGGGCGGTGTGGGTGAGTGGGGGCAGTGTGGGTGAGTAGGGGGTAAGCAGGGGCAGTGTGGGGAGTGAGTGATGGCATATGGGGGGTTAGAGGGGTGAGCAGGGGCAGTGTGTGTGAGTGGAGGGTAAGCAGGGGCAGTGTGGGTGATTGGGGGGGTAAGCAGGGGCAGTGTGGGTGAGTGGGGGGGTGAGCATGGGTAGTGTGGGTGATTAGGGCCATGTGGGGGGTGAGACGGGTACGAAGGGGCAGTGTGGGTGAGTGGGGGGGGTAAACAGGAGCAGTGTGGGTGAGGGGGGGGCATGTGGGGGATGTGAGAGGGGTAAGCAGGGGCAGTGTAGGTGAGTGGGGGCAGTGTGGGTGAGTAGGGGGGTAAGCAGGGGCAGTGTGGGGAGTGAGGGCATACGGGGGTAAGAAGGGTGAGCAGGCGCAGTGTGGGGGTAAGCAGGGGCAGTGTGGTTGAGTGGTGGGGGTAAGCAGGAGCAGTGTGGGTGAGTGGGGGCATGTGGAGGAGGTGAGAGGGGTAAGAAGGGACAGAGTGGGGGCATGAGCAAGGGCAGTGTGGGGAGTGATGCATTGGCCAAGACACGTTAAGCTCGTAATCCCCGTCACGGATCCTCATGCTTATGAGTCCTATCAAAAATGTTAAAAAAACTAATAAAGAAACAGATAGAATAAGACAGTGTTCAGACAACTCACCGATTGCAGCCAGATGAAATCAAACAATGCACTTGGCAGAATGTGGTCAGACCCCATTATATACTGCAGACACAGGTGCACAGAACCACCCTCAACCTGCCACATAAGGGGGAGGTGGTTGTGTGCACCTGTGTCTGCAGTGTATAATGGGGTCTGACCACATCCTGCCAAGTGCATTGTTTGATTTCATTTGGCTGCAATCGGTGAGTTGTCTGAACACTGCCTTATTCTATCTGCTTCTTTATTAGTTTTTAAACATTTTTGATAGGACTCGTAAGCGTGACGATCCGTTACGGGGATTACGAGCTTAACGTGTCTTGGCCAATGCATCAACCAATACCTCACACCAAAAATTTTTTATCAAAAATGTTTTTTCTTTTGCACTTTTTTATCTTTTTGCGGGGTGCGGCTGGGCCCCATGGGGAGCCATTCATCTAGTGGTGTGGATGCATAGTCTGGCTACCCATTTGGTCTGGTGGCAGGGACCAGTGGGTGGCATACAGACACTCTGCACCGCTGACATCAGTGTGAATGGCGTCCTATGTGCAGATCATCTTGTGCATAGCAAAACCACCTCCCCCATATGTGGCAGGTTGAGGGTGGGTCTGTGCACCTGTGTCTGCAGTGTATAATGGGGTCTGACCACATCCTGCCAAGTGCATTGTTTGATTTCATTTGGCTGCAATCGGTGAGTTGTCTGAACACTGCCTTATTCTATCTGCTTCTTTATTAATTTTTTAACATTTTTGATAGGACTCGTAAGCGTGAGGATCCGTGACGGGGATTACAAGCTTAACGTGTTTTGGCCAATGCATCAACCAATACCTCACACCAAAACATTTTTATCAACATTTTTTTCTCTTTTGCACTTTTTTATCTTTTTGCGGGGTGTGGCTGGGCCCCATAGGGTGTCATTCATCTAGTGGTGTGGATGCATCGTCTGAGTACCCATTTGGTCTGGTGGCAGGGACCAGTGGGTGGCATACAGACACTCTGCACCGCTGACATCAGTGTGAATGGCGTCCTATGTGTTCAGATCATCTCGTGCATAGCAAAATCACCTCCCCCATATGTGGCAGTTTGAGGGTGGTTCTGTGCACCTGTGTCTGCAGTATATAATGGGGTCTGACCACATCCTGCCAAGTGCATTGTTTGATTTCATTTGGCTGCAATCGGTGAGTCATCTTTTCAGTTAGCCATTAAAAGGTATCAACCACTAAGGACTCTCAGATTGCAATATATTTTTCTATCTACTGGCTAACACGGTATAAATATTCTTTACCTTATCTACTATTATTAGTACCATTGGGAGGATAAGCGTGGAGGATTTGTCTAAAAAAAATTGGGAACCACAAAAAGAACAGATAACACGCCCCTGTTGAAAGAAAACTTCAAAACAATCTTGGATCCCAAGCCAGGTTTTGAAACGGGAACCAATCCATCTCCAATATTTGCTTTGTTCCTTGTCCTCTCATAAATAAGGGACCCTTAGAGCAAGCATTGTTGAGTGGGGGCATCACTTCTTGGGATGCATATTATTCCCCACTGCTAGTTAGGAGTTGGAAATATGGTTATTTATGACCTTTTATACCGGTGATCTAAATGTGTTTTCCCTATTGTGTATACATGTTCTTTACTGTCTGTTAATTTGTGGATCTTTGAAAATTTTACCTTTTTACTGGTGGTATTAGCAGGTAAAGACGGTCAGATCACTGTTCGGTGACCAGGTGCACAGTTAGCTTCCACAGCAAGTGGGTATAAGGCCTCCTCAGTTTCTCTACGGTTCCTGAAGCCCTGTCTGCTTGCAGCCAGACTGACCTCCTTCCCTCTCGGGTCCTTTCTCTCTCCTCCTGCGAGGACCACGGGTTACCCTCTCTGATCACTGCTGTATTACACTGCGGTGTCTGGCTCCCTTTCTTTGGGTACACAGGGGGACCGGGTGACTGAAGTCTCCATGGTAAGACGGGGTTTTCTACAGTCTGGAAGTAATCCTGCAGGTGCGGATCCCCAAAGTCCGGTACGTCTTTGGGTGAACTTCCACTAGTTCCTCACTCCCTTGGCTCTGCTCCTTGCCTTCTGTCCCCACTCCTAGGCTTGCTGGATGGCAGAAGGCCCACTCCAGGTCACTGGTTCAGGCATAACCGCGGCACCAATCACCAGGACGTCTTTGCAGCTCTCCTAGTGCCTGCACACTCTAACTAACTCCTCCACCAGAGGCAGTATTTATAGGGGAACTCAGTGAGTGTAGCTCCCTCCCCGTATTGTGTCGGGGTGGAAGGTGTTGCATGTAGTAGGTACCTGCCGTGGAAACCCAGCTGTGCATTAGGTAAGTCTGTGGCTTCCTGCGTGAGCAGGGCGCCACATACCCCCCTAGGTAATATCAGTACTCCTGGACTGAGCATTTTTTTTGTTTTTAAACGAAATTGATAACAATTATTAAAGGGATCCTGTCACCCCCAGATCACCTCCTAAGCTATTAAAATATGTCCCTGCAGCATAGTATCACTAATTTCACACTCCTTTTGGCGTGAAAAAGCATCCTGTGAAAGTGTAGAAAAATGTATTATAACTTATTCATTAGGGTACCTTTACACGCCGCCACGGCAGGCTGGATACATCCCGCTACTTCACGTGCACGAGCACGCTCAAACGGCTACAAACGGTCAACGCACCCTCTTTACACGCCGCCACAAGGTGCGCTACGCCACGCTACATCTATAGCTAGCTACATCACCGGGTGTCTCAAGTAGCCAGCTGTTGCTCATTTACACACCGCTATAACCAGCTACTATGGGCGGACCTGGTGCAGCAGGGACAGCACATAGGCGTGCCACAATTGAGAGTACGAGACGTCCGTACGCTGATAGGACGAAGCAATAACATCCTGATTGGGCAGGCAACGCAGGAGGCTGAGTAATACAGCACGCTCGAGCGATTGTGTAGTGTGACTCGTCAGCTCCTTAAATATGCCTCCCTATGCAGCGACTACCAATCGACATGCAGCAGCTTCCACCAATGATCACACATGGGGCGTGGTAACACGGAGCCAGGGTCACGCCTTAGCTACATTGCAGGCTGTCCCGAGTTCCCTTCCGTTGCCTCTTTACACGCCGATACAGCTCGCTACCATCGGCGATGTTGCCTTAAGTTTATGAGCAGAGACCATAAACAGATGTATCTGTCGCCGGCTGTAGCGTCGCCTCTTCAGACGCCGCTACTACAGGCGATATGGACGCTACAAGCTACAATTGTAGCTTGTAGCGCAATGTATCCAGCCTGCCGTGGCGGCGTGTAAAGGTACCATTAGTGATGATAATGAGCGGCGGCTATATTCTTTAGTCACCAAGGCTGGCCATCTTCGTCGTAATATCACGCATTAATAGGCGTGATCTTCTATGCATATTGTAATCAGCGCCTGCCTGCTCTACTTGGCGCTGTAAAGGCTGTAATGGGGCTGTAATGACGCAAATCGCATCATTTCCGGCATCAGGTGATGTCAGTACACCCGCGCCGCTCTGTAGGCTTCAAGCCCTGCACTGCTCATGCGGCGTGGGTGTATTGACGTGACCTGATGCCGGAAATGATGTGATTTGCGTCATTACAGCCCCATTACAGATTTTACAGCGCCGAGGAGAGCAGGGAGGCGCTGATTACAATATGCATAGAACAGTGATGGCGAACCTTTCTGAGGCCGAGTGCTCAAACTGCAACCTAAAACAAAATTATTTATGGCGAAGTGCCAACACGATAATATAACCTAAATTACAGCAGGAGTGGTAATCACAAGCGCTGCACATGGGCGAGAGCCAGCAGATGCTAATTCTCTACCCTGTACAGGGCATGTAGTCCTGAAACATTGATGATCAATTCAATTATTTTAACAATTGATGGATTTTAAACTTACCTTTGCAGTCTTCTCTTCTTTTCGGCAGTGGTCAGACAGCTCATGTGTACTGGACATTGAATCTGAGCCGCTCCCACTGCCCTTTCTAGAAACAGCAGGTGGACTGATCTGTATGGAAAAAATGCAGAATATTAGACAGATAGGAGATAGATTTTATCATGGAATACAAGCAGATTTCACACTGAAATCATGGTCCTCATCTTGTAGTAATATCTCCATAATGACCCTCTCCTTGTAGTAATGTTTCCCATCCTGACCTTCCCATTGTAGTTATGTGCTCCATCTTGTCCTTCCCCTTCTAGCTATGTGCTCCATCCTGACCCTCTCCTTCTAGTTACGGGCTCCATCCTGATCCTCTCCTTGTAGTAATGTGCTCCATTCTGATCCTCTCCTTGTAGTAATGTGCTCCATCCTGACCCTCTCCTTGTAGTAATGTGCTCCATTCTGATCGTCTCCTTCTAGTAATGTGTCCCATCCTGACCCTCTCCTTGTAGTTACGTGCTCCATCCTGGCCCTCTCCTTGTAGTTATGTGCTCCAGCCTGACCACCTCTTACTAGCTATGTTCTCCATCCTGATCCTCTCCTTCTAGCTTTTTGCTCCATTCTGATCCTCTCCTAGCTATATGATCCATCCTGACCCTCTCCTTGCAGTTGTGCTCCATCCTTACCCTCTACTGGCAGTAATGTTCCTATCCTGACCCCCTTCTTGTAGTAATGTCTTCATCCTTATCCCCTTGCAGCATGCCCCATCCTTGTCCCCTTCGGTAATGTCCCATCCTTGTCCCCTTGTAGTAATGTCCCTATCCTGCCCCATCATGTAGTAATGCCCCATCCTGTTGTAATGCCCTATCCTTGTCCTCTTGCAGCAATATTCCCCATCCTGCAGTAATGCCCTATCCTTCTCCCCTTGTAGTAATATGCCCCATCCATGTCCCCTTGAAGTAATATGCCCCATCCTGCAGTAATATGTCTCATCCTTGTCCCCATGTAGTAATATGCCCCATCCAGCAGTTATGTGCCCCATCCTTGTCCCTTGGTATTATTGCACCACCCTTGTCCCCATCACATAGTAATATGCCCCAACTTTCCCCCTGGTAGTATTGCCCTATTCTTGCCTCCATAACATAGTAATCTGCCCAATCTTTGTCCCCATCACATAATAATATGCCGCATCCTACCCATCACACAATAATAAGCCCTATTAGCCCCATCACATAATAATATGCCCCATCCTGCCCCATCATATAATAATAGGCCCCATCAGCACCATCACATAATAATATGTCCCATCAGCCCATCACATAATAATATGCCGCATCCTAACCCCCATCACATAACAATATACCGCATTCTTCCCCATCATGTAATAATATTCCCCATCCTGCCCCCTGTTAGTGTTGCCCCATCCTGCCCCATCACATAACAATATACCCCATCCTGCACCCATCACATAACAATATGCCCCATCCTGCCCCCTGTTAGTATTGCCCCATCCTGCCCCATCACATAACAATATGCCCCATCCTGCCCCATGACATAATAATATGCCCCATCCTGCCCCCTATTAGTATTGCCCCATCCATCCATCATCCTCTTAGTATTGCCCCATCCATCCATCCTCCTCCTAGTATTGCCCCATCATCCTGCCTCCTCCTTGTATTGCCCCATCCATCCATCCTCCTCCTTGTATTGCCCCATCATCAAATCCTCCTCCTAGTATTGCCCCATCCATCCATCCTCCTCCTTGTATTGCCCCATCATTCATCCTCCTCCTTGTATTGCCCCATCATCCATCCTCCTCCTTGTATTGCCCCATCATCCATCCTCCTAATATTGCCCCATCATCCATCCTCCTCCTTGTATTGCCCCATCATCCATACTGCCTCCTCCTAGTATTGCCCATCATCCATCCTCCTCCTCCTAGTATTGCCCCATCATCCATCCTCCTCCTCCTAGTATTGCCCCATCCTCCTCCTCCTTGTATTGCCCCATCCTCCTCCTCCTTGTATTGCCCCATCATCCATCCTGCTCCTCCTTGTATTGCCCCATCCTCCTCCTCCTTGTATTGCCCCATCACCCATCCTGCTCCCCCTAGTATTGCTCCATCCTCCTCCTCCTCCTTGTATTGCCCCATCATCCATCCAGCTCCTCCTAGTATTGCCCCATCTTCCTCCTCCTAGTATTGCCCCATCCTCCTCCTTGTATTGCCCCATCCTCCTCCTCCTCCTTGTATTGCCCCATCATCCATCCTGCTCCTCCTAGTATTGCCCCATCCTCCTCCTCCTAGTATTGCCCCATCCTCCTCCTCCTTGTATTGCCCCATCATCCATCCTCCTCCTCCTTGTATTGCCCCATCCTCCTCCTCCTTGTATTGCCCCATCATCCATCCTGCTCCTCCTAGTATTGCCCCATCCTCCTCCTCCTTGTATTGCCCCATCATCCATTCTGCTCCTCCTAGCATTGCCTTATCCTCCTCCTCCTTGTATTGCCCCATCATCCATCCTGCTCCTCCTAGTATTGCCCCATCCTGGCTGCTGGTAAAAAAAAAAAAAAAAAAGTGTCATACTCACCTTTCTGCCCTTCACCGCTGCTGCAGCTTTCATCTTCTGTTGCAATGTCTCTCGCGCTGAGGGCGGTCACGTGACGCCGGGCGCGTCACATGACCGCTGTCACATGACGCTGGCCTGGAGGGCGGGTCTAGGAGTGTCGGAGAGAGGAGAAATGTCTCCTCTGCTCAGACACAGCTTTGATCTGCCGGCGGGGCGGCGCACGCCGGCAGATCAAAGCGGCAGTGTAGTGGGGAGGCCGTGTGTGCCAGTGGAGACGGCTCTGCGTGCCATCCCTGGCACGCGTGCCATAGGTTCGCCATCACTGGCATAGAAGATCACGCCTATTAAGGCGTGATATTAGGACGAAGATGGCCAGCCTTGGTGACTAAAGAATATAGCCACTGCTCATTATCATCACTAATGAGTAAGTTATAATACATTTTTCTACACTTTCACAGGATGCTTTATTACGCCAAAAGGAGTGTGGGATTAGTGATACTATGCTGCAGGGACATGTTTTAATAGCTTAGGAGGCGATTTGGGGGTGACAGGATCCCTTTAACAATAATAACAGGTAACATATTTACAGAGCCTCAAAATATAAAAATTTACAAAAACCACTGAAAAAGATTGGAAAAATTGAAAACAGGTAAGTCCATACGGTGCTAGTCCATTCATCTTTGAAAAAGAAGTTTACTGTTACACCAGCCCTGTAACCATGGTCCTTTTAAATTGTAATTTGGGGAAATGGTTCAAAGGAAAAAGTCTTTCAAAAGTTCAAAAAGTCCTTACAGGTAAAGTCTCTGTAGGCTCAACAGTTCAAAATACACAACAACATCTACTACGGGTGTTTTGGCGTAGGAGTCCTAAGTACTATAAGGGCCTCTACCGGTCATAAGTGCTGTAGGCCTCCTGGCCCTGGGGTCACCTCTTGGCCACGATTTTACTCTTCCTAGACAGCTCCTTACGCAAACTCCACTCACCCCTCTTTTGGTGTTGTGTACCTGGTTTTTGGTCTACTCTTTACCCTTTTATTCACTACTATTTACATTCATATTTACATATTACTGCTATGTACACGTTACTTTTCAGTTTTACTCTACCTTACATTTACTGTGCCCACTCTCCATACCTAGATGAGGGTTGACCTTGTGTGCTTCTCTGTGAAATACGCACTACAGGTGTCACTGTCTCAGGTGATGTTTCTAGTGAAGGGCATGGTGCGGGTATTTCAGGTAAGCGTCTACGTGCCTTAGTCTCACTACAGGGCTAGCAGGTGTACCGATTGCAGCATCCTCAGATTCTCTGGCAATGGGTATTTCTTCCTGATTCCTCTGTAACATCTCTTCAGACTGGCAGAAGTTCAGTACAGGCAATAAAATGGCTCCATCTTGCTGAGGCCAATCTTCCAGGAAATCTAGAATTGTTGAGTCTACCTTCTCTTTTGGTTCTTCACTTGGATTTAGCTCTTGCACTGGTTCTGACTCTTCTGTTGGTTGAGTTGGGGAATGCTGTTTTTCCCATTCAGTTGGACACTTTTTGATGTGGTTTCTTGACACTGTGTGAGTGGTCTTTCCTCCGTTCTTACTGAGACACACTTTGTCATTGTCATATCCAGAATCCAATAGAACGTAGGGTTCCTGTTCCCATTGATTATCCAATTTGTGTTGGGTTGTCTTCCTCTTTAAGACAATACTTCCAGGTGCTATAGGTTCTGTTGGAGCATGTTTGTTATAGTCCCTTGCTTGCTTTTCACGGGCTTTCTCCAGGTTGTCTTTGACACAGGCTTGAACCATTTTGTATTGTTCGAGGTGATTTTTATTCCAGTTGGGTATTGAGTCATCTGCTTTGGGATCGACTACTCTGAGTTCCAAGTCTACGGGTAACTTTCCTATGCGGGCTCTCATCAGGTAAGCTGGTGTACAGTTGGTAGAACTTACTGGAATGTGGTTATACATATCAACCAAGTCTGGTAGTTTCTCCGGCCATTGGTTTCTTTCCGCCAAGGGTAAGATCTTCAACATGTCAATGATGATACCATTCATTTTCTCACATAATCAGTTGGTTTGGGGATGATATGGGGTCGTTCTTATCTTTTTGCACCCATACATGTGGCAGAACTCTTGGAAGATCTCCACTTCGAAAGCTGAACCTTGATCTGTGAGGACCTGTTCTGGATTACCTAATGCTCTACAGAATACGTTTTACACGAGGGCAGCCATTAAGAACCTCGAGTAATGGTCTACCATGGTCAACGCGTATGTGTAGCCAGATCTACTTGGAGTCAGCTTTACGTGGTCCAGGGCTACAATTTCCAGGGGCTGCTTCGTCATAATGGGCTGGAGCGGTGCTTTCTGCCTGGCTCTGTAAGTCCTTTCTTCTAAGGCTGCAGGGTCCACAGTTCTTACACCACCTCTCAATGGATCCACGCATGCCAACCCAAAAAAAACCTATCTTTCAGTAGCATTTCCTGCTTCTTCCACCCAAAATGACCAGTCTGGTTGTGGTAGGCTTTTAAGACCATCTGGACTTCTGACTTTGGCACGATGATTTGCCAGACCATCTCGTGTGTCCTCGGGTGGATGTGCCTTCTGCAGAGCTTTTCCTGGTAAATGAACAGCTTGCTCTACTCGCTCCACAGATGTTTGACTTCTGGTTGGGTATTTTCTGGCAGCTTTGCTGACTCCTGGGTTATCAGCTGTTTTACCAAACTGACAGCCGGGTCATTGTCTTGCACGTCCTTCCAACCAAAGTGGGGTAACGGGTTCACCATTGTTGCAGGAGGGTCTTTATGGGTTTGCTGGCACTGAGTTACTCTTAATTGATGGAAGGCAGGTAACTCCACTTCATCTAGCTCGTCTTCATCTACGGCTTCATCGGACAGGTGCGGCATTCTGCATAAGGCATCCACATTTCTTTTCTGGTGCCAAGTCCGGTACTTGATGGTGAACTGGTAGTTGGACAATCTGGCCATCCATCTCTGCTCCATGGCTCCCAACTTTGCAGTCTCCAGGTGGTTCAGCAGATTGTTATCCGTGTAAGCCGTAAACTTGATAGAGGCCAGGTAGTGTTTGAACCTCTCTGTGAAAGCCCAGACCAAGGCCAGGAATTCCAACTTGAAGGAACTGTAGTTCTCTGGGTTCCTCTCTGTGGGGCGCAGCTTCCTTCTGGTATAGGCGATCACCCTTTCTTTACCTTCTTGCCTTTGAGAAAGGACGTCTCCAAGTCCCACATTGCTGGCATCCGTGTACAGCAGGAATGGCAGGTTGTAGTCCGGGTAAGCAAGGATTTCTTCTCCTGTCAGGGCTTCCTTCATTATCTGGAACGATTCCTCTTGTTCCTTGCCCGATCGCCACAGAGAATCTTTAGACTTGCCCTTCGTGGGTTGGCCTACTAGGAGGTCCTGCAGGGTAGCAGCCTTCTTGGTGTACTCCTTTATGAACCTCCTATAGTAGCCCACCAGTCCCAGGAATTTACGTACTTCCTTCAGGGTCTTGGGTTCTGGCCACTCCTTGATAGCTGTCACCTTGTCTGGATCAGGGGCCCTGACTATGTGTCCCAGGTACTGTACTCTTGGCTTTAACAGGTGGCATTTGGATGGTTTCAGCTTCATCCCGTATTTGGCCAGAGCTTCAAACACCTCTGCTAGATGAGCTACGTGTTCCTCATAGGTCTTAGAGTACACGATTACGTCATCCAGGTAGAGCAGTACCATCATGAAGTGAGAGAGGACGATGGGAATCAGAGCAGTCCAGACCACTGCCATGTGAGGATGTGCTGGAAGTGATCCGTCCCCTGTGGGGGAAGTGAAGGGAGCCTGCCAGCTCCATGCCGGTGGCACGTGATGCGTGCATGCCAGCCAGTGTCCAGGACCGAGGACGGCTCAAGGGCCAGGCGGTCATATGAGTGATGAGGACCGAGGACGGCTCAAGGGCCAGGCGGTCAGATGTGCAGTGTGAGAGACCGAGTACGCCTCAAGGGCCAGGCGGTCACAGCCGACTTTGGGATTGACTGAGTCATGATAGTCCCGTTGATCCAGATGTAAGTGTACCAGATCCCGGTGGATCCGTGGAGGTCTCATGTGTACTGAGTGACAGGGTTCCTGGTACTATTGTGGGCCCTGAGTATGTAGCATATTGGTTTATGTAAAAATGCCATGAATGCTGTTTCATGTGTGAATCATAATAGTTTATGAAAAAGTACCATGTGTGATAGGATGGGGAATGATCCCTGTCAGGGTGTTAGGCGGAGGTAACCGCCATTGGGACCGACAATAGGTCATGACATGGTCCCGTTGATTCTCATGTGAATGTCCTGTAATGTAATGTTATGTGATGTACTAATGTGGAAGTTATGTCATATGAAAATGTACCATATATACTCGTATATACTCGGCTTATACACGGGTCTATACGGTAGACCCGTGTGGTGGGGGCTGTGTGGTGGGGGCTGTGGAGGCTGGAGGAGGCGGGGGCTGCTGTATGAGCGGCCCCGTCACGTGGGGCCGCTCATTAAATATGCACTGCATCCCCTGTCAATCAGCGGCAGGGGGATGCAGTTCATATAGCCCCCCAAAAGCTGGCACTGTCCCCCCTTGTAAGGGCCCCCCCCGGTGCTTATACATTACCATCCCAGTGTTCTGATCGGCGCCGCTCCTCGGTGCTTCTTCATCCTCCCGTCCTCGCTGGCTCCATCCGTGATCTCCGGCTGTCGCAGCGATGTGACGTCATCGCGTGACCGCTGGAGAACCCGGATGCAGCCAGCGCGGGAGGATGAAGACGCAGCACGGAGGAGCGGCGCCGATCAGAACACCGGGATGGTAATGTATAAGTAGCGGGGGGGGGGGGGCACTTACAAGGGGGGACAGTGCCAGCTTGTGGGGGCTGTTGGTACCCCCTGGGGGCTGTTGGTACCCCCAGGGGGCTGCTGGGTACCCTCTGGGGGCTGTTGGTACCCCCAGGGGGCTGCTGGGTACCCCCAGGGGGCTGCTGGGCACCCCCTGGGGGCTGTTGGTACCCCCAGGGGGATGTTGGTACCCCCAGGGGGCTGCTGGGTACCCCCTGGGGGCTGTTGGTACCCCCAGGGGGATGTTGGTACCCCCAGGGGGCTGCTGGGTACCCCTGGGGGCTGTTGGTACCCCCAGGGGGCTGTTGGACCCCTAGGGGGCTGCTGGGTACCCCCGGGGCTGTGTTGGTACCCCCAGGGGGCTGCTGGGTACCCCCTGGGGGCTGTTGGTACCCCCAGGGGGCTGCTGTGGTACCCCCTGGAGGCTGTTGGTACCCCCAGGGGGCTGTTGGTACCCCCAGGGGGCTGCTGGGTACCCCCTGGGGGCTGCTGGGTACCCCCAGGGGCGCTGTATAACCCCTGGGGGTGCTGTTAACCCCTGGGGGCTGCTGTTATACTAGTGGGCCTGTATACCCCTGGGGGCTGTTTACCACTCGGGGCTGTGTACCCCTGGGTTTACCCCTGGGCTGGTACCACTGGGGCTGCTGTATACTACCACTGGGGCTGCTTATACTACCACTGGGGCTGCTATATATACCACTGGGGCTGCTGGCTGCTATATACCACTGGGGCTGCTATATACTACCACTGGGGGCGTATACACTGGGGCTGCTGTATACTACCACTGGGGCTGCTATATACTACCACTGGGGCTGCTTATACTACCACTGGGGCTGCTGGGGCTGCTATATACTACCACTGGGGCTGCTATATACTACCACTGGGGCTGTGGGGCTGTTATACCTGGGCTGCTATATACTACCACTGGGGCTGCTGTATATAACTGGCTGGTGTATAACCACTGGGGCTGCTGTATACTACCTGGCTGCTGGGGCTGCTATATACTACCACTGGGGCTGCTTTAAATGGGCTGCTGTATATATGCGGGTGCTATAACTACACTGGGCTGCTGGGCTGTATATACTACCACTGCGGCTGCTGTAATCCTGGGGCTTGGGATGCTATATACTACCATTGGGGCTGCTGTATACTACCACTAGGGCTGCTGTATACTACCACTGGGGAGGCCTGTATACCACTGGGGGGGCGCCTGTATACCACACTGCTGGGGGCTGTATACCTGTGCTGGGGTCCACCCTCGGCTTATACACGAGTCAATAGGTTTTTCCAGATTTTTGGGGCAAAAGTAGGGGGGTCGGCTTATACACGGGTCGGCTTATACACGAGTATATACGGTAAATACGGTGTTATGTTTTATGTGATGAAAGCGGTTTATGACGGAAAAACAATAAATCCGCTGGTTATGTTCTGTTGAAATGTAGTCGCTGATGTCATTTCCCCGTGCCAAGCGAGTTCCCCTGGGGCGCTACTTCACAGTATATACACTGTGTGCAGAATTATTAGGCAAATGAGTTTTTTGATCACATGACACTTTTTATACATGTTGTCCTACTCCAAGCTGTATAGGCTTGAGAGCAAACTACCATATAGTAAATCAGGTGATGTGGATCTCTGTAATGAGGAGGGGTGTGGTGTAATGACATCAACACCCTATATAAGGTGTGCTTAATATTAGGCAAATGCCTTTCCTTAGGCAAAATGGGTCATAAGAGAGTTGTGACGGGCTCTGAAAAGTCCAAAATTGTGAGATGTCTTGCAGAGGGATGCAGCAGTCTTGAAATTGCCAAACTTTTGAGACATTATCACCGAACAATCAAGTGTTTCATGGCAAATAGCCAACAGGGTCGCAAGAAGCGTGTTGGGCAAATAAGGCGCATAATAACTACCCATGAATTGAGGAAAATCAAGCGTGAAGCTGCCAAGATGCCATCTGCCATCAGTTTTGCCATATTTCAGAGCTGCAACGTTACTGGAGTATCAAAAAGCACAAGGTGTGCTATGTTCAGGGACATGGCCAAAGTAAGAAAGGCTGAAAAACGACCACCTTTGAACAAGAAACATAAGATAAAATGTCAAGACTGGGACAAGAAATATCTTAAGACTGATTTTTCAAAGGTTTTATGGACTGATGAAATGAGAGTAACTTTTGATGGGCCAGAAGCTGGATCAGTGAAGGGCAGAGAGCTCCACTCCCACTCAGACTCCAGCAAGGTGGAGGTGGGGTACTGGTATGGGCTGGTATCATCAAAGATGAAATTATGGGACCTTTTTGGGTTGAGGATGGAGTGAAGCTCAACTCCCAGACCTACTGCCATTATCTGGAAGACAACTTCATCAAGCAGTGGTACAGGAAGAAGTTGGCATCATTCAAGAAAAACATGATTTTCATGCAGGACAATGCTCCATCACATGCATCCAACTACTCCACAGCATGGCTGGCCAGTAAAGGTCTAAAAGAAGAAAAAATAATGACATGGCCCCCTTTTTCACCTGATCTGAACCCCATAGATAATCTGTGGTCCCTCCTAAAATGTGAGATCTACAGGGAGGGAAAACAGTACACCTCTCGGAACAGTGTCTGGGAGGCTGTGGTGGCTGCTGCACGCAATGTTGATCGTAAATAGATCAAGCAACTGACAGAATCTATGGATGGAAGGCTGTTGAGTGTCATCATAAAGAAAGGTGGCTATATTGGTCATTCATTTTTTTGGGTTTTGTTTTTGCATGTCAGAAATGTTTATTTCTAAATTTTGTACAGTTATATTGGTTTACCTGGTGAAAATAAACAAGTGAGATGGGAAAATATTTGGTTTTTATTAAGTTGTCTAATAATTCTGCACAGTAATAATTACCTGCCCAAACAGATATTCTCCTAAGATAACCAAATCTAAAAAAAAAAAACACTCCAACTTCCAAAAATATTGAGCTTTGATATTTATGAGTCTTTTGGGTTGATTGAGAACATAGTTGTTGATAAATAATAAAAACAATCCTCTAAAATACAACTTGCCTAATAATTCTGCACACGGTGTATATATATATAGTATATATATATATATAACAAGAAAAAAACTGCACAGCACTCACAGACTAGTGTGAACTGGTGCAAGCAAAGACGCAGGGTCAAATAATTTGAAAAAAATTCTTGCAGCACACAGCTACTACCAATGATGTACAAATGCTATAAGCTATATGTATTTGAGGTAAAAGTTTAAAAACTTACGTTTTTTTCAAAAAACTCAAAAATTCTAATTTTTTATTTCTGAAGTTCTTAGTACAAACATTGGCCAATGTCTGTTTGCTCATCAACTGCGAAAAAGTGACTTCAGGTCTGATGAGTCCTACTCTGATATCCCTATCCTCCTTGTCCACCCCCCACTTCTCAGTGGGCAGACTCCATCTAGACCCTCGATCACCTGTAGGTTAATGAGGGTGCACATTGCAGCAAGAATTTTTTTCAAATTATTTGACCCTGCGTCTTTGCTTGCACCAGTTCACACTAGTCTGTGAGTGCTGTGCAGTTTTTTTTCTTGTTATTTATCATATGGAGTTGCAGGCTCCTTGCTGCAATGTGCACCCTCATTAACCTACAGGTGATCGAGGGTCTAGATGGAGTCTGCCCACTGAGAAGTGGGGGGTGGACAAGGAGGATAGGGATATCAGAGTAGGACTCATCAGACCTGAAGTCACTTTGTCGCAGTTGATGAGCAAGCAGACATTGGCCAATGTTTGTACTAAGAACTTCAGAAATAAAAAATTAGAATTTTTGAGTTTTTTGAAAAAAACGTAAGTTTTTAAACTTTTTCCTCTAATACATATAGCTTATAGCATTTGTACATCATTGGTAGTAGCTGTGTGCTGCAAGAATTTTTTTCAAATTATATATATATATACATATATATATATATATATACATACAGTGCCTTGTGGAAGTATTTAAGACAAAAAGGGGGGAGGGGGTGGGAGTGCATGTGAAGAAAGTTTTTGAAGTGGATTTAGGCCCAGGGCTGTGTGGCCACTCACCAGAGGTGGTTGTGCAACCCTGCACAACTGCGGTCTTACGCCTGTGAATCCACCTCCGCCTGAAGGTATAGTGGAGGCACCGAAAGTTGCTCCGGGAGCTCCAACTCCTGCCGCGATCAATGACCGGATTGATGTCACCACAGGTCCTACAACGGTGACCGTGTTGTATTGCTAGGTCATGGAACTCAGGATCTAGGATTAATGGTATCTCTTGTCCAGAGCTGCTCTTGCCAGGTGTGCACAAGTGCAAGAAGCTAAGAGTAAAAAAATCCCTGGTCTGTGGAGCGCTAGGGCTAGAGATAAATGGCACTAGGGTTATTTTAGAAAAAGTTTCTTTATTAACCTCTTACAGGCCACTACGCGTTTCTGCAGCAGAGCGCTGCCTTCATCAGGTGATGCAAGAGGGTATTGCCAGAAAGTGACTTAATATATAAAAAAACACATCAACATATCATTGGTTGAACAATAAAACAATTAATGATTACAACATTAACCCTACAGATACCAAGTTAAAACAAAGAACCCATATAAAAAATCTAAAATGACATACACTATCAATTATGCATAACATGCATAATATTATACAGAATAATAATATTAAATATTAAAAGAGCATTATAAAATAACTTTACTACACATAATCGCACTGTATGCAATACAATGAGCGGCATCGGAAGAGAGAGGAGCACGCGTAGTGGCCTGTAAGAGGTTAATAAAGAAACTTTTTCTAAAATAACCCTGGTGCCATTTATCTCTAGCCCTAGCGCTCCACAGACCAGGGATTTTTTTACTCTTGTGGAAGTATTTGGCCCCCTTGAACTTTTCAACCTTTTGTCACTTTTCAGGCTTCAAACATAAACATATAAATTCTAATTTATTTGTGAAGAATCAACAAGTAAGACACAATCGTGAAGTGGAGTGAAAGTTATTGGATATTTGAAACTTTTTTAACAAATAAAAAACTGAAAAGTGGGGCATGCAATATCATTCGGCTCCCTTGAGCAGGGGCGTATCTAGGGGGGTGCAGCCGGACCTTTTGCCCCGGGCGCAACTCAGCGGGGGGTGCCGGCGGCAACCCCTTCCGCTCGGTGTGTATATCATACATGCCCTGCGGACATCTCACTAGTCTGCCAGTGTGTGATATGCACAGATTGTATGTGGGGCCCGAGTGGTCGGCCACTTTCGGAGGCACTTCCGGAGGAGTCTGCACCCGCCGCACACTGAGCTCCTATCTATAATACCCCCTGCTGGCCAGGAGCAATGGTAACACCCTTCGTGACGTCACCGGACATGCCTCGGTGGCCATCTTTGTACTCCAGCAGCGTCCCGGAATTGTGAGGTAATGCAGCCTGGCCCTCGTCCACGGGTGCAGCAGGGGACGTGGGGCTGAAAACTGACAGCACCCCTTCCCCCGCGGTCCTTACCTGCTTTGGGGGGGAGGGGCCATAATGATCGTTGCCCCAGGCGCCACCAAACCTAGTTACGAGTTACGCCTCTGCCCTTGAGTTAATATTTCGTACCTTTTGCTGCGATTACAGCTGCAGTCTCTTGGGGAATGTCTCTATCAGTTTTGCACATCGAGAGACTGAAATTCTTGCCCATTCCTCCTTGCAAAACAGCTGGAGCTCAGTGAGGTTGGATGGAGAGCGTTTGGGAACAGCAGTTTTCAGCTCTTTCCACAGATTCTCGATTGGATTCAGGCCTGGACTTTGACTTGGCCATTCTAACACCTGGATATGTTTATTTTTGAACCATTCCATTGTGGATTTTCCTTTATGTTTGGGATCATTGTCTTGTTGGAAGATAAATCTCCGTCCCAGTCTCAGGTCTTTTGCAAACTTCAACAGGTTTTCTTCCAGAATGGTTATGTATTTGGCTCTGTCCATCTTCCCATCAATTTTAGCCATCTTGCCTGTCCCTGCTGAAGAAAAGCAGGCCCAAACCATGATGCTGCCACCACCATGTTTGACAGTGGGGTTGGTGTTTTGAGGGTGATGAGCTGTGTTGCTTTCACGCCAAACATATCGTTTTGCATTGTGGCCAAAAAGTTTGATTTTGGTTCCATCTGATCAGAGTCCCTTATTCCACATGTTCGGTGTCTCCCAGGTACCTTGTGGCAAAGTTCAAATGAAATGGCTTTCTTCTTGCCACTCTTCTATAAAGGCCAGATTTGTGCAGTGTACAACTGACTGTTGTCCTATGGACAGACTATCCCACCTCAGCTGTAGATCTCTGCATTTCATCGAGACTGATCATGCGCCTTTTGGCTGCATCTCTGATCAGTCTTCTCCTTGTTCGAGATGAAAGTTTAGAGGGATTGCCGGGTCTTAGTACATTTGCAGTGGTCTGATACTCCTTCCATTTCAATATGATCACTTGCACATTGCTCCTTAAGATGTTTAAAACTTGGGAAATGTTTTTGTATCCAAATCCGGCTTTAAACTTTGCCACAACAGTATCTCGGACCTGCCTGGTGTGTTCCTCGGTCTTCATCATGCTCTCTGCACTTGAAACAGAACCCTGAGACTATCACAGAGCAGGTGCATTTATATGGAGACTTGATTACACAGGTGGATTCTATTTATCATTACCAGTCATTTAGGACAACATTGGATCATTCAGAGATCCTCACTGAACTTCTGGAGTGAGTTTGCTGCACTGAAAGTAAAGGGGCCGAATAATATTGCACGTCCCAATTTTCAGTTTTTTATTTGTTAAAAAACTTTAAAATATCCAATAAATTTCGTTCCACTTCACGATCGTGTCCCACTTGTTCTTGATTCTTCACAAAAAAATTAGAATTGATATCTTTATGTTTGAAGCCTGAAATGTGGCAAAAAGTTGAAAAGTTCAAGGGGTCCAAATACTTTCACAAGGAACTATATTTGGAATAACCCTTTCCTGTATTAGGTCACTTAGGATTACCATAGTTGTTTATATTTGCCAAATTCCAGAATAATGAGAGAGGGAGCGAGAGAGACAGAGAGAGAAAGAGAAAGAGAGAGAGAGAATGTTTTAATGCATATTTACTACTTTCTGCAAGGTCATAAGTTTATATACACTAAGATGACTATGACTTTTTAAAACAATTTGGGACCGCCCATAATATGATGTTACGTGTTTGGTAGCTTCTGATAGGTTTATTAGCAACATGTGAGTTAATTAGTGACACACCTGTGGATGTATTTCAATGTACACCTGAAACATACTGCTTCTTTGTGTCTAATCATGGGAAAGTCTAAAGAAATCAGCCTAGATATCGGGTAGTATCAGGCGTAGAAGTAAGAGTATTTCAGAAAAGGAACACCATACTAATATGGTGGTGGTAGTGTGATGGTCGGGGGCTGTTTACTGATTCAGGACCTGGAAGACTTGCTGATGTAAATGAATTCTCCTGTCTTTCAAAAACTCCTGAAGGAGAATGTCCAGCCATGTCTTTGTGAGTTCAAGCTGAAGCACACTTGGGTTATGCAGCAAGACAATGATCTAAAACACTCCAGTGTCCTGCCTGGCCATGGCCTCCAGTACTTCCACTTCCTGCTTGCTGGTCTCCATTCTGCCTTTATTCTATACAAAGAAAAAAGGGGAGACAAAGAGGTGCAAATGGGTCTTATTGTTTTACGGATAAGGTAGTACTGTCATAGATGTATGTGCTAATATGAGTACAAAGTTGCACACTCCTTTTGATGTTTTTGATGCAAGGTTTATTATGAACAGATAATGACCACAGATGTGGTCATTATCTATTCATAATAAACCTTGCATCAAAAACATCAAAAGAATTGTGCAACTTTGTACTCATATTGGCATTTACTGCAATTGAAGAAATCCTGTTAGTTGGCACCTCCACTCATCACCTATGTGGTGTGCACACCATTATACCCTATAGATGTATGTGCTCACCTGATCCAGTTGTGTTTCTCCACAACTGGTAAATTAGCTCAGACAGCTGCTGCTGGATCCACACTCCAACATAACCTTGGTGAAAAACTAGAGAGAGATCGTGCTTTAGTGATTTGCGCTGCCGTCCCGCCGTACCCGAAAAAATGCCAGGGAAGCCAAGAGTATGCAAGCTGATTCTTTATTCCATCAGTATTTCCATCCAATGTGTTTCGGTACAGACCTTGTACCTTCCTCAGGGATATTTCTGCCTTTAGCCTTCAGTGTTTATGCTTCCAGGTCTCCTGTTTGCCTGGGGCCTCCAGTGCTTCAGCTACCTTTCCCCTGTCTCCTGTAAGCCTGTGGCCTACAGTGTTTCTACTACCTGTACTCTGCATGCCGCACCTGCCTGCTGCACTGACACACGTGGCCTCTGTGCCCACCCAGACCTTTAGCTTGGACGATAGCTAGCTGAGCTGATCAGATCTAGGGCTGAGGTTCATCTGCACACAGCTTAGTGGTAAGTTCACTTCTAAGTCCCATCATTTCTTTACTTTGGAAATATGCCTGATGTAAATGTAAGTTATCTTGGCTCATATCTGTTATAAAAGGTGTGAACATAGCAATATTCCCTTCACTTTTCTCTTATGCATTACAAAATATTGCAAATAAAAAAGATATCTCAACTCCAACATTGTTGACATGTAGCATTGAAGCATATGAGAGGCAGTATGCACTGGGACTCTGCATATGGCGGCTGCTCTGTGAGGTGGAGAGCAGATGGATGCTGAGGGAGACAGAATATACTGACAAATAAAGAGTCAGACAATTGCCTTGAAAGCTGCTTATTCACTGGCAACACAATTTAGAGTGTATAATGCAGTTTCAGCTTTAAAAGGCAAAGAGCTCACTCTGTGATACTGATCTATAGGTTTAATATATCCTCCTTGCAGGGGGTCTCCCCTGTCCTCTTCATGGCACATCTGTTTATTCATTCCTCCTGCCAGAGATGCACATACTATTCTCAGTATTCTGTGTTTTCTCGAATTTGTAAGGTTAGCTTTATTGAATGGTTTTTGTAAACTTTAGCTAACACTGGAATATTAGTTTCTTGCTTCAGTGCTTTAAATGACATATAGTAGATGAGGGAGACAGTTATTATACATTTTCAAAGACTACAAAATAATCTTCACCCAACATCAAACAATAAGAGAATAAATATTAGGGACTAAATTTAGTTCCACCAGTTGCCTATAGGCAGAGTACTTTTTTAACATTTAAAATAGGGTTCTCTCATGGATGGGTACATTACTATCATTCAAGCATATAATGCAAAAGTATCCGTAATAATAGGACCAGCCAGATCTTCCTCATAGTCAACTGGAAGGGTGTAGCTTGACGTTTATGGTGGAACATGTGTCCAAGTTACAGGTAAAAAGGGGAATCCTAGACAAACCAAATGCAAACAGCACTGCCAGGCAGATCCCCGAGATGCCCAGACACTAGAGATGAGCGAGCACTAAAATGCTCGAGTGCTCGATGCTCTGGCCGAGCATCCCAAGATACTCGTGTACTCGGCCAGAGCACCAAGCCCAATGTAAGTCAATTAGTGACAGGCTCCGCCCACAGAGGTGGGGCTTTTTCAAATCGCCGCAGCATATCACACCTTGTTGTGCCCCCCAGAGGGACCCTAACAATCAATCTGCTCTCTGTGAGGTGCCAGCTCACTGTGTGCACTTAAGGGAGCTGTGTATGTGTGTCAGATCGCTTATTATTATTCAGGAGTCCGAGCATCTCAGCGGTACTCGGTGCTCGCCGAGCATCCCGAATACCTGGATACTCATGCGAGTAACGAGTAGTGCCGAGCATACTCGCTCATCCCTACCAGACACCTTTTAAACCTTATACAGGGTTCTTGCTTTACTGCAAGGTCCAGGGGGTTTCTGCCAATAGATTAGTTGCTGTCCAGGAATAGAAAATTCGCAAAGCAGGGTCAAAGTCAGGAGGACTGAAAAGTTCAAAATCGTCAGGCTTGAGAATATTGCAAAATCAGGAAGAGGTCAGTCAGGAAAATCAATATTTCAAAGCAGGAATACCAAGTAAACCAGGGAATATATCTGTCAACTAGCAGGATTCAAACAGACTGCAGTATTTTCTAATTGGCTGAAGTCAGAGTTAGTGACTGCTGCTGGGCAGCCATACAACACATCCATAAGTCAGACTACTACATTACAAGCCCCACCTTTAGAGTGAACACAGCGGCGCCTGGTGGCAGACGCAGAAGTTACAGGTGCAGAATATGTGGATGTGACACATGAGCACCGATGTAAAAGCTTCAATGGAGCCACCAATTATTGCAAACCTTTAAAAGCATTGATCTCTTTAGACGGACTTTTTGGCTCCAGGGCCCAGGGGTGATTGCAATCCATGCCCCTATTGTAGTTATGCTCCTGTCCGCCAGAATAGACCTACTTATTGTATAGATTCATTAGCCAACACCTCTATTTCTATATGTAAAACATATATAAGAGTTACAGGTTTTTTTTTTTTTTCAAAACTGATCCTGATGCAGGAAAACTTGCTATAAAACAATGGGAGCTGGATATGCAATATTTAGTTCTATGACAAAATATTTAGTGATTTATTGATTTAGAATCCAAAAGAGTTATGGCTTATTCAGCTAATCATTATGATTTTGTAAGGTTATAAAGTATGACCATAATAAGGAACTTTTAATATAAAATGATTCTATAGACCAAGGTCTTGCATTGTAAACATGACATTTCAATCAAAGAATGCTCTTAGCATTGAAGCCCTGGATCCAGATACAAATAATAAAATTGGAACATCTAAAAAATATTCCACATGTATTGTGTAGTAAGTACATACCCTCTGGTTTCAAAATGTGTAAGAATAAAAGGAAACTCAAAAAAGAGATAACATTTGAATCACTGAAGGCTAAAAATACTACAGACATACAAAAACGCCATCCGTGGTGTGTAAAGTTGGACAGAAAGGTCAAATAAAATATACGTTTTAAAAAGCTCTGACAACCGCAGATATAAAATTATGGAGAACAAAAAAACAAGCTAGATGTAATTGCTTGATTGATAAGGTCTGTAATCATGACTATCAATATTAAAGGGGTTGTCCGGACTTTTCGCATAATTAATATGTGTAGCAAGGCTGCAGAATGCTAACAGTTTGTGCTTTATACCCTGTTAGCATTTTGCATTGTTATCCAGATATCACCATTCTGCCTGTGGAGGAAATGCTCACCCCCAAGTGAGATTTTGTTGTTTTGGAGTCAGGTCATAATGTCACAACTGAACAGTATGCCCAGACTCCAGCAGGCCCGCCGCAGTCTCTAGGAGGACCACCTCCATTGAGCTATGTAAAGGCTGATTGCACAGAGCTGTAAGGAGGAGGGACACTTCTCTTGTAAGCACCATGAATACACCGAACAGTTGATTGAGCAGCTCAGTGCAATGAGCGGGGTCATCTTCACCATGTCTACACTGTGTCAATGATGAGATCATCTCTCTCATTGTGCTGGAGCTGTCCCCACTGTGAAGGGGAGACTGCACTGTGTCACTGATGCTGTGCAATTACAGTCATATGAAAAAGTTTGGGCACCCCTCTTAATCTTACTCTTTTTTTTTTTGTTTAAAATAGTTTTTTTGCAACAGCTATTTCAGTGTGATATATGTAATAACTGATGGACACAGTAGTATTTCAGGATTGAAATGAGGTTTATTGTACTAACCAAAAATGTGAAATATGCATTATTTCAAAAATTCACAGGTGCAAAAGTATGGGCACCTCAACAGAAAAGTGACATTAATATTTAGTAGATCCACCTTTTGCAAAAGTGAGTTCCTGGATCCTGGATGAAGGTATTTTTGACCATTCCTCTTTACAAAACAATTCCAGTTCAGTTAAGTTTGATGGTCGCCGAGCATGGAAAGCCCGCTTCAAAACATCCCACAGATGTTCAATGATATTCAGGTCTGGGGACTGGGATGGACATTTCAGAACATTGTAATTGTTCCTCTGCATGAATGCCTGAGTAGATTTGGAGCAGTGTTTTGGATCATTGTCTTGCTTAAAGGTCCATCCCCGGCGTAACTTCAACTTTGACATTGATTCTTGAACATTATTCTCAAGAATCTGCTGATACTGAGTGGAATCCATGCGACCCTCAACTTTAACAAGATTCCCGGTGCCGTCATTGGCCACACAGCCCCAAAGCATGGTGGACCCTCCCCCAAATTTGACACTGGGTAGCAAGTGTTTTTCTTGGAATGCTGTTTTTGTGGCGCCATGCATAGCGCCTTGTTGTATGACCAAACAACTCAATCTTTGTTTCATCAGTCCACAGGACCTTCTTCCAAAATGAAACTGGCTTGTCCAAATGTGCTTTTGCATACCTCAGGCGACTCTGTTTGTGGGGTGCACGCAGAAACGGCTTCTTTCGCATCACTCTCCCATACAGCTTCTCCTTGTGCAGTGTGTGCTGTATTGTTGACCAATGCACAGTGACACCATCTGCAGCAAGATGATGCTGCAGGTCTTTATAGGTGGTCTGTGGATTGTTCTTGACTGCTCTCACCATTCCTCTTCTCTGCCTTTCTGATATTTTTGTTGACCTGCCACTTCTGGCCTTTACAAGAACTGTCCCTGTGTTCTTCCATTTCCTTACTATGTTCCTCACAGTGGAAACTGACAGGTTAAATCTCTGAGACAACTTTTTGTATCCTTCCCCTGAACAACTATGTTGAACAATCTTTTTTTTTTCAGATCATTTGAGAGCTGTTTTGAGGAGCCCATGATGCCACTCCTCAGAGAAAATGCTACTAGGAGAATAACTTGCAAGTGGACACCTGAAATAGCTTTTCTCATGATTGGATACACCGGGCTATGAAGTACAAAGCTCAATGAGGTTACCAAACCAATTTAGTGCTTTAGTAAGTCAGTAAAACATAGTTAGGAGTATTCAAATCATGAAAATCAGAAGGGTGCCCATACTTTGGCACCTGTAATATTTTGAAATAATGCATATTTCACATTTTTGGTTAGTACAATAAAGCTCATTTCAAACCTGAAATATTACTGTGTCCATCAGTTATTACATATATCACATTGAAATAGCTGTTGTAAAAAAACAATTTTAAACAAAATAAAAAAAGAGTAAGATTAGGAGGGGTGCCCAAACATTTTCATATGACTGTAGGTGTCTGTGCGGTCATCTACTTCCCATTGGGGAAACTGGGGCTCAGTGAAGGATAGATGATTGTATCAGTGTCACAGAGCAGTTTCCTCTTCACAGAAGGTCAGCTCCAGCACAATGAGAGAGATGATCGCATCAATGACAGAGCACGCGCACGGTGAGGGAGATTGCTATGAGCTGTTGAATCAGCTGCTTGCTATATTCATAGTTCTCAATGTGAATACAAAGGGAGTGTTTCTCCTCTTTAAAGCTCAGTTCAATCAGTGTGTACATAGCTCGATCAAGGTGGTCCTGCAGGAGACTGGGTTAAACCTGCTGGAGACTGAGCATAATGTCCAGTTGTGATGTTACAACTAGATTCCACACAACAAACCTCTAGTTGGGGGTGAGCAGCTCCTCTACATGGCAAATGGTGATATCAAGGTAACCATATAAAATGCTAACAGGGTGCAAATTACAAACTGTTAGCATTCTGCAGCCTACAAACACATGTACAAAAAGCCAGGACAACCCCTTTAATATATAAGCTCAAGATAAACTAAATGACCATTTTATACCTGATGTTGTACCTATGCTTAACAGTGTTTAAGATGGTTAGTACAGCATGGATACTTTCTTCCAAAAACACCTGTTTCTAACTGTGTTTTTTTGCTGCTTAGCCTAATTTACATGTAACAAAATGCAGATATGGGGTTAATCTGCAGGTTATGCAGGTTAATGTGGCACCCCTCTGGATCCAGTCACCACAGAGGTGCTGCACCCCAGCCAGAATTGTAGTACCCCACTCTCAGGTAAGAAGGGGACACTGACCAGTATCCAGACACTCAAGCCAGGTCTACACCACTCCAGGTCACGGTTAGGTCAAGAATGCTCCTAAGGGAGAGCACAGTCCCTAATCCTGTCTGGAGGGCAGGAACCAGAGTGGTAGGGTTGGATGGAGAGTGGAGTTTAGTGGAGCACCCAGGAGAGAGTGAAGTCAGGGAGGACACACGTTAGAGACATAGGACAAGTGACAGGCAGTATAAAATGACAGAGGAAAGATCTAGAAGACAGTTGGTCTAGAAAATGGTTTGAGAGAAAGCACTGGAGACTTCTAAGGTGGCCAGCAATGAGTCCAGACCTGAATCCCATAGAACACCTGTGGAGAGATCTAAAAATGGCAGTTTGGAGAAGGCACCCTTCAAATATCAGGGACCTGGAGCAGTTTGCCAAAGAAGAATGGTCTAAAATTCCAGCAGAGCATTGTAAGAAACTCATTGATGGTTACCAGAAGTGGTTGTTCGCAGTTATTTTGGCTAAAGGTTGTGCAACCAAGTATTAGGCTGAGGGTGCCAATACTTTTGTCCGGCCCATTTTTGGAGTTTTGTGTGAAATGATCAATGTTTTGCTTTTTGCTTCATTCTCTGTTGTGTTTTTTCATTTAATACAAATTAAATGAAGATAATAATACCAAAGAATTTGTGATTGCAATCATTTTCAGGAAGAAACTGAGTATTATCTGCCAGAATTGCAGGGGTGTCAATACTTTTGGCCAACACTGTATGTAACAACAAGAAGGGCAGAGGGGTTACAATAATAGTGATACAACCCAGGATTTGTTGAAAAATTGCAAAATACTTTATTACAACAATTTCACAGATTTAAACAAGGTGCAACACATATCACACAATTAAAAGAATTAAAAAAGGCTAAAGTAGCCAAATATATACCCTTTGGACTAATAATTGGCATTAATTGGCCCCAAACACCAAACCTCCTGAACATACGGAGTGTACACCCAATACCTCTTATTTACAACGCATAGGCAAAATAATAACCTGTTTTGGAAAACCCAAGGATCAATAGGATCTGAGTTAGTTTTTAGTATAGAGGACAATAACCACCTATAATTAAGGAGACCATCTCTGACATTAGTTTATAACCAGACTATTAAGGGTTAAAAACATATGGTTTACAAAAACACAGATTTAAATCCAACACATATCATGGTATTAACAGCAACCAGAATATTCAATCTGATTGATATAGCCCCTAATGCCCAAAGGCAGAAGAAGTAAACAGGAAATATATGTCTAATGTAAGAGCCTGTAAAACCCTGTAATAAATGCTCAATAAATGAATAACCCAATAGTCATCGTATTAGTCAAGATCCGGTAATAAGGTATCCTTGTAGGTAAGAACTATATCCAATTATAGCATAGAATAGTGGTTATAGTAATCAGTCACCCTCCAAGAAGAGCCCTTTGTCACATCAGAGGATAGGTCATACCTGCCTTTAGTACCAGTAGAAGTTCCCTGACGAAGCTGCCACTTGAGGGTCAGCGATACGCGTGGGGTCAGCTCTCTCTCTCCATTCCTCAGACATACCATCCATGGATCCCCCCTCTCTATAATGATAAACCCGGTTTCTGCTGGTACTAATGTCAGGGATGGTCTCCTTAATTAGAGGTGGTTATTGTCCTCTAAACTAAAAACTAACTCAGACCCTATTGATCCTTGGGTTTTCCAAAAGAGGTTATTATTTTACCTATGCATTGTAAATAAGAGGTATGGGGTGTACACTGCCTAGGTTCAGGAGGTTTGAACTTGCAGACCGCACATGCTCCATAGGCACGAATAGCTCATTCTCATAAGGCGATCAAAGGTAATAATTCTGCAATCAAATATCTGCTATGAAACATTCAGGTAAGTCTATTTTCTGCATACTATTACCTGAGCGCCCATAATAACAGATGAAGAAAGGTCAAAGTGGTGGCAGATTTAATAAGGAAAAGATAATGTGCAGCTTTGAGAAGAACTTTTCTTTTTAGGTTGTAGCAGTATGCCTATAGAAGGATAGTAAGGATATGTGCATACATTGACTATTTTATTGTAGAGATTTCTGCACCATTTCTGCATCTCTGGTCAGGAAAAATGCAGCAGTAAAAGTGCACATTTCCCGTGTTTTCGATGCATTTTTGCATGCATTTCCCACCTGTATTTTTGAAGCGTTTTGGACTCCAATGAATGCATTCATTGATGTAAAAAAAAAAGTATTTGAAGAACTCATGCAAAAGAGGACTTTGAATTAACGGCAATATGCGCGTGGTTTTTGACAAGAAATGTAGAAATAGGATGGAAATTTCTTCAACCAAATACTCAACATTTGCACATACACAAAGAATTGACCAGCGGCCTCAGGATTAGAGATGAGTAAACTTTTTTAGAACATGTTCACCAATTTCAAATTCGCAAGAACATTGACGATTCAATTTGTGATCCAAAACTCAAACAATTTCCCAAAAAATTGACAAACGCGGCTTTGTTCAGGAAAAGGGTTCGAAATTTAAAATTTACTCTAAAACTACCCTTGATTGTTTGGGGCCAAAATGGTTGCCGAAAGACCGGCTGACTGTAAAACACCTAACCTTACAGTTAAGAGTGTTCTCAGCCATTGGGTCTACCGGCTTGTGTTAAGCTGTAGAATTTTTTGCACCTCAAAAATAATTTTTTAAGCTTCCTGGAGTTTGCAAGTGTCTTGACACCTCCAGGGTCCGAGTTTTGAAACACTGTCAGATGTGGCAGCAGATGTGAAGTTTTGAAACCTTACAATGTCCTTTAAACATCTGTTTAAGAGCACTTTATATTTTCTTATTTATTTTATATATTATAATTTTTTTATTAATATTGTTTTTTTTTTTTTGGAGAGCTAACTTTTATTATTGCAGAGGGTCAGCAGTGTGCAAGGCCACCTCTTCAACACTTATCTGCTATCGATTCAGATAAAAATAGCATATGTCAATTACTTTGCTATATTTTTTATCATTAGCACAGGTACAGCATGCAGGTATAGGCTGCTACCAACCCCCAGCGTCCTAGTTGTACCTGGCTGGTAATAAAAAATACAGAGGAGCCCTTTTTTTTAAATGATTTCTTGAAATAATAAAAAAAATTATGTTGGTCTTCGCCGTATTTTTGGTTTCCAGACAGGAATAACTAGACAGCTTGGGACTGAAATCCTCAGCGTGGGGAAGCACAAGCATTCTGGGCCCCCCATGTTGTGAATTACAGCCTGCAGCCACCCCAGAAAATGGCGCATTCATAGAAGCACCATTTTCTGAGGCTGTATCCAACACATCCAGTTGCCGGTTGCAAACTAATAAATAAAGAGGTTCATGTCAGCTATGTAGAGTAAATGAATACAAACAGGGTTTTTTTGGGAATTTTCTCCCTTTGAGGAATCTTCTTTTTAGGAGTTTTCCTTTGGGAGTTCTCCTTCAAGGAGTTTTCCTTTGGCATTTCTCTCTAGCCTTTCTTTGGATTGCAGGTTACAATTTATAATGGGAACACCATGCCCTAAATTACCTTGCAGGATTTGAGGTTTCACATGTGTGCTCATTTGTTTCTTAATTGTTTATGTATATATTGTCTAAATGTCTTGAAGTCATTGTCATTGATAAAGTCTATCGAAACGCGTCTGACCGGGTTGCCCCCGCAAGATGTTGCTTTTAATATTTTATATATGAGCACTAAATAAAGGAATATCCATTTGAAGAAATATGGACCCGGTGTGCTGAACTTTCTTTGAAATTTGTCTCATGTCAGCTATGTATTGCCAGCTGGCACTAAGCCCATGGTTCATAATGTCAGGCCAATATCCCAGCTATTATGAACCTCTATGTAAATAGTAAATATTAAAGTACACTGTGAAAAATAATTTATTTGGAAAAAGAACACACTCACAATCCTCATTTCCATTTCTATTACTCCCACAGTTTGTGGATGGTTTAATAATCCGATGCAATGTCCTATCACGACTGGAAGATGACTGATTTTCAGCTACCGCTGTAAGCGGAGTGGCATCACAGTCAGGCTCGCCTCAGGTCAGAGCTCAGCCGAATCACTCTATCTGACATGAGATTAACCTGACTTGAAACGTTACACTGCTCACAGAGGTAGCCAAAAATCAGTCAGTTTCCGGTCCTGTAGTTCTAGAATATTACAGAGAATCGTGGATGGAGAATCAGAGTAATAAAGGTTGAAACGAGGATTGTTATTTTGCTCTTTTTATAGGGCTCCCCTATATTTTTTATTACCAGCGAGGTAAAACTAGGCAGCTGGGAGTTGATGGCACCTGCCTGCTGTACCTGTGCTGGTGACCAAAAATGCAGCAGAGTGATCAGCACAAAATACTCCTGAAATCCACACTAAATATGAAACAAATACTCTGCATGAACTACTGCATATCTGTTGTGTATTTAGGAACCTAAATTGAGGTATTCATGCAGGAATTTCTGTGTATTTCCAGCACAGTGCCGACTTTTAGGTCAGCTGCGGCTGTGAGAAAGTGACACCTGCCTCACAAGAAGGGCTTGAGCACTCTCTTATTCTGTGAAAAGGAAATATAAAATGTTTGTGCCCAGGCTTATACTGTGGGGGGATCTAGTGAGGGGCAGCACAGGTAGTTTCAAGCCCCAACTTTATTATAATCAATGAATAAAGTCCCTGTTGATTTTTGCCACTGGAGTAGGACTTATGCCTGTTGTGACAGTTCTCTATATAGATGATCTATATAAAAGAAACACAAGCTCAATAGGTTCTTATCTTTTATAATAAATAGCACTACAGCCACGATGTTCACTGCCAGTGGCGTAACTAGAGTCTGGTGGGCCCCGGTGCGAAGTTCAGACCTGGGCCCCCCCCCCACGGATACACGTTGGTCGGATGCTTGTGCCCCGTGTAACGTTCAAAGTTCTATAAAGACTCACAAAGTGACCCCTCTACTTATTAATGTCCCTCACCCTGCTATATATGGTCCTCCTCCTGGAATATGGCCCTTATCGTGGTATATATGTTCCCCTTTCTGGTATATACGGTCTTCCTCCTCCCACCACGATAGGTTGTTATAACGCATCCCATATTCCTCCATATATTACAATATATCCCCATAGTCCTCCATGTATTATAATGCATCCCATAGTCCCCCATTCATAAGGTAGCCCCAATAGTCATCCAGTTATTAGAATGCACCCCCACTATCCTACATATAGTAGCCTCATAGACCTCTATATAGTATAATACAGCCTCACAGCCCTCTATACAGTATAATGCAGGCTCCGTCCTCCATGTAGTGCAGCCCCTATAGTACAGCCTTACATATGCAGCCTCATAGCTCTCTATATAGTGTGTTACATATGCAGCCCCACCAAGATCTGAAAAATAGGATTAGTGACAACTGCACAAAACAGTAGACTCACTCCAAAACCCAGTGTCACCCCACATGTTAGCCTATTCCAGTAGTGGAGTCTTCTGCTCTCCTCTGTCCCCCGCTCTTCACCTCTGTGCCCCACTCTCCACCTCCTCCTGTGTCCTCCTCTGTCCCCCATTCTCCTGTGTCCCACGCTCTCCTCCTCCTCTGTCCCCCGTTCTTCTGTATCTCCCGCTCTCTTCCTCCTGTGTCCCCCGCTCTCCTCCTCCTGTGTCCCCCACTCTCCTTCTCCTCTGTCCCCAGTTCTCCTGTAATCCCTACTCTCTTCCCCGTGTCCCCGCTCTCCGGTGACCCTCGCTCTCCTCCTCCGTCCCCTGTCCTCCTGTGTCCCCCGCTCTCCTCCTCTGCCCCCGTTCTCCTCCTCTATCCCCCGTCATACTGTGTTCCCCGCTCTCCTCCTCTGCCCCCGTTCTCCTCTGTCCCCCACTCTCCTCCTCCTCTGTCCCCCACTCTCCTCCTCCTCTGTCCCCTGCTCTCCTCCTCCTCTGTCCCCCATTCTCCTGTGTCCCACGCTCTCCTCCTCCTCTGTCCCCCGTTCTTCTGTATCTCCCGCTCTCTTCCTCCTGTGTCCCCCGCTCTCCTCCTCCTGTGTCCCCTGCTCTCCTCCTCCTCTGTCCCCAGTTCTCCTGTGATCCCCACCCTTCCTCCTGTGTCCTTCGCTCTCCTCCTCCGTCTCCTATCGTCCTGTGTCCCCGTTCTCCTCCTGCTCTATCCCCCGTTCTCATCTATCCCCGCTATCCTCCTCCTCCTGTGTGTCCCCCGCTCTCCTCCTCCTCTTTCCCCCGTTCTCCTGTGTCTCCCGCTCTCCTCCTCCTCTGTCCCCAGTTCACCTGTGATCCCCACTCTCTTCCTCCTGTGTCCCTCACTCTCCTCCTCCCTGCATCCCTCGTTTTGCTCCTCCTGTATCCCCCGCTCTCCTCCTCCTCTGTCCTCCTGTGTCCCCCACTCTCCTCCTCCTCTGTCCCCAGTTCACCTGTGATCCCCACTCTCTTCCTCCTGTGTCCCCGCACTCCTGTGTCTCCCACTCTCCTCCTCCTCTGTCCCCAGTTCACCTGTGATCCCCACTCTCTTCCTCCTGTGTCCCTCACTCTCCTCCTCCCTGCATCCCTCGTTTTGCTCCTCCTGTATCCCCCGCTCTCCTCCTCCTCTGTCCTCCTGTGTCCCCCACTCTCCTCCTCCTCTGTCCCCAGTTCACCTGTGATCCCCACTCTCTTCCTCCTGTGTCCCCGCACTCCTGTGTCTCCACTCTCCTCCTCCTCTGTCCCCAGTTCACCTGTGATCCCCACTCTCTTCCTCCTGTGTCCCTCACTCTCCTCCTCCCTGCATCTCTCGTTTTGCTCCTCCTGTATCCCCCGCTCTCCTCCTCCTCTGTCCTCCTGTGTCCCCCACTCTCCTCCTCCTCTGTCCCCAGTTCACCTGTGATCCCCACTCTCTTCCTGCTGTGTCCCCGCACTCCTGTGTCCCTCACTCTCCTCCTCCGTCTCCCTGAATCCCTCATTTTGCTCCTCCTCTATCCCCCGCTCTCCTTCTCCTCTGTCCCCTTTTTCTGTCTCCCCCGCTTTCCTCCTCCTGGGCAGGAAGGGCCCACAGCGGCGGCCGGTGTGGCAGAGAGCGAGTACCAGCCGGGCAAGGAGCGGGGGAGGGAGACGGATCCCCCCCACCCCCCCACTGACGCAACGGCCCGGGCAAAGCAAGAGAGGGGCCAGACCACATGCAGGCAGGCAGGGGAGGCGGCATAAACCACACATCTGCCAGCGCCGCGAGTACCTGCTCTGCTCTGCCTCCCGGCTTGTGGAGCATTGAAGGGGCGGGCATTGCTGCGCGGCTGCAGGAAGTGTCTTCTGTCACTTCCAGTCCTCCCTCCGCTCCTCTTCCGGCGCTACCGCGGTCGCGGCGGGCGGCTGGAGGCACGGGCAGCGGGGCCCCCCGGGGAGCTCTGCGACCGCGGTAGTTACGCCACTGTTCACTGCTTACCTGGTATGGTTGTGGCACCCACAACTAGTATAAATGCTTCGTGTAGCTGCTGCTGGACCCACAATTCCACATGTACAGTGGTATCGATCAATGGCCAAAAGAATGGTGTGTTGCGGTCCGTGCTGCTGAATAAGAATAGAGACCACACGGGATCTACAAACTGTGGTGCTGTTTATTTCAACACGTTTTGGAGCCAGCCATATTCCTTCATCTGGATAGATTCATATTTCTTGTTGAACGAGCTAGGCTGGCTCCGAAACACATTGAAATAAATAGCACTACTGTTTGTAGATCTCATGTGGTCTCTACTCTTATTCAGCAGCGCGGACTGCAGCACTCCGTCCTTTTGACCAATTCTCTATGTTGATTCTATGTTTTCTAAGTATCTAAGTAGAGATTGAACTGTCAGAACTGGCATAAGTCCTGCTCCAGTGGCAAAAGCCAGGAACTGACTGGTTGCTATGAATGGAGTGTAGTTACAGTCTGGTTCACCTGAGGTCAGTTACAGCGACGAGGCTGAGCTGTGAGCTCAGATGAACCATACTGAGATGTCACCCTATTCACACAATCTGATCAGTTCTAGTCCCACTGTAAATGGACATCTGTGAGGATCATGGAGGGTTACTGTGGGGATAATAAAGATGGCAGAAGAGGTATGTATTTGTGTTCTTTTTCTAAACAAATAATTTTTCTTTTTGTGGTGTATTATATACTATTTTCTTTGAGGTTCTCAATGGGTGGGTCTAACATTGGCCTGGAATTATGAGCCTCAGCTTTAGTGCCAGCTGGAAAATTCAGCTTGCATTAATCTCTTATTACCCATTCACCACCATTGGCAGGGACACTGGAAGAGCATGGTAACCGCCAGTTTGGGCATCTCTCTATTTCTAGGGCAGCTGCAATTTTTAGCATATGGCACCCAGAATGCTTGAGCCTTACCATGCTGAAAATTCCAGCCCCCAGCTGACAGGGTTACCTTGACTGCCAATCAAAAATATGCCAAGGCCCACATTCATTTTTTCAATTATTTACTTATTTTCCCAGTAATCTGACATCAACTTGGTTGCCATACTGCCAACCAATGACAGAGACAATAGCAGAAAGGGTGAGCAAGGTTAAATCTGTCTTTAATTAATCAGAGGGGGGGGAAGCAGTGACATTCATGAGCATGCCTGGAAGCATGGTGACAGCAACGCTGAAGCTTGGTAAGTAATACTTTAGGAAACGAATGTCTTGCAACAACAGCGTGGTCCACTGAAAAATAGTTTGAGCTGTGTGTTGGCAGCTTTTGGGCCCCTTTAAAAGGTTTTTTTTTTTCGCCTTCCATTGATTTGAACAGGATTTGGAAGTTCTACACACTGTTCGCGAAACAATTTAACATATGCCTATTTGGCAAACAGAGCCGAACCCAAACATCAAAAGGTTCACTCATCTCTAATAAGGATTACCTTCTGGTTTTGTGACAAATTTACATTAAAAAATGCATCAAAAACCAAGATAAAACAACAATGTGTGCACTCTAATACACTAATACTCTAACAACATTGTTTCAAGTAGCGATTTTGCATCAAGTCATCCTCCCCATGATGTTCTTATTCCAATTGAGTGCTGTTTCCATCCATTTCAACAAATTTCCTGCCCCCCAGCTTACCTGTTAGGGTCTTCTAGAAATATAATTCAGTTTCCCATTGACTTAAATTATAGTTGGTACTTAAGTTGAGTAAAACCGAATGTCTGATCTGTTCGATTCGAGTACCGAGCGCTTGAACATTTTAGTGCTCGCTGATGACTTGTCACAATCTATCTGCAGTATATTCAGGATGGGTTGGAAAGAATGGAAGTTATCTAAAGGAAAACTTATTAGTATGAATTTGCAAGCATCAAGAAATAATAAAAATGTTTTTCCCAACAACCTTTCTTTTTTTCAAAAGTGCTTTCATTTCTGTTTTCTTTTAGAAGCGTCCTAATTTTAGTAGCTTCCACCTTCAACAGTCCTGCAGTTTATCCTCTAAGGCCGGAGACACAATATGAAAGATGCATGCAAGATACGTGCAGGAGTCTTGCATGATTCTTCCGGAACGTCCACCGCCTCTCTGAATGGGAGCGTGGAGTTGCATAGAAACACAAGCAGCTGACTCGCTCCAGTCCAGAGAGACAGTGGCTATTTTAGGTAACTCATGCGAGACTTATGCGACTATGTCGCATGCATCTCGCATAGTGTGTCTGCCTTACTCTGTTTCTCTGGTTATACCTCTACCGTCTCAGATAACCTACCCTAATGTAAAATTGATCTAATATCTAATATTCTCTTTTTTTAATAAATTAGCCTTTGCCATCATTTCACTTCACCAATGAACCCACCAATATAGTAAAAAAGACCCTTACATATAGCTTCAAGGTTGATATTTCAATTCCATCCACTAAGATGAGCACAGCTGTTGTAGCTTTCAATAGCTCCCCAGCTGTGTTCCTAATTATTTCAATTAATTAGGATAATTGCACTTTCATTCTGTCTGCAGAAAAACCTTGCATTTTTGTCAGTTATATTTTCAGAGTCTGTCAAGTGGCTTCTGTACCCAGAGGATAAGCTTTGGAATTTCCAGCACATGTAACATGACAAAGTTGGGGTGTCATCAGATAGTGTAGCAATTAACATCTGTTTTTGTAAACCCAAGGGATGGATACAGAATGTCTGCACAGGCATGTTGACTGAAAATTGTATTATCAGATTTTACGTGATTTTATCTAAAAAATGTTGGCACACTTGTTATTAGATTGTGAAAAAGCACCAATTATATAGTTGACTGAAGAATTGACAAGACTAGCTAATATTTAGGCTGGAGTCACATGGCCATTTGTCTCGCGCAAGGATCACATCACAATACTCGGACTGACCATTGGCTCCCCTGACCTGAGAGTGTCAACTGCATAGAAATATTTGAAGTTATTATGCTCAGGTCAGGAGAGCCACTGGCCAGTCCAGTCAGTGTGATGCGATCCTCATAAGAGTCATACACTAGTGTGACTTTAGCATTACACTGACCTTTTTGATCATACTATGATGTACCGAGTGCATGTAATTAATTTGATTGGCCATTCTGTTCTGAAAGAGTCCCTTTAAATGAATTTTGCCATCAGATTATAACATATACCATTAAATTAAATAAAGAATAGCTTAGGACAGAGCTAATAGGTAAAAGTACACATGCATACATGATCATGGTAGAGAAATCTCAAAATATGAAGATTCTACATGTGGAGACATGGAGGTCAGTGGGTGCTCTCATCCATTGTCCTGGCCGCTCAGCACAACTGAGATCCCAAACTCCTTAACCGTAGGCAGAACACTACTCAGACAGCACAGGATGAGGGAACCACATAATGCTATGACTTTATAGGATCCCCAACAATCTAAGGCATATAACACATAACCAAGCAAAACAAAAATGTAACAGGCAACAGTTTCTCACCCTTCCACTGACCTTTTTCCATTTCTAGAGATCTTGCTTCCCTTTCTTCCATAACCCTTGAAGAAGCAGCTCTTGCCTCCCTTCTTTCCATTTCTGTACTCATTCTTGTAAGTCTTGCCTCCCTTATTGTAAGTCTTGCTCATTGAGGCGTAATACAGCTTTTCTCTTAGTGTGTGATGACAATCATTCAGTCACATTTTCTTAAGGGTTCTTTTTCTTATGGGTCATTAGTGTCTGTAGGATACACAAGAATGAGGCAGTGACATGAATTTTATAAGCTAACATTCTACATTCTATAGTGACATCACAATAATGGGGCAGGGCAATAAATGAGACAATGCTAAGAAAGGGGGTGGGGCTATGTGAAGGAGAAGAGCTATGGAGTGAGCATGGCCTTTGAGAGATGTGCTGTGAAGTGGGTTGGGCTATGTGGGCTGGGTGGAGCTATGGAGGAGGCATGGCTCTGTGTGGATGTTCTGTAATGTGGGCGTGGCTATATGGAGTGGGTGTGGTCATGTGGAGTGGGTGGGGTTTGATGCATACACTCATCTTTGTAGATTGAACTTGGCTATGGGAAGTGGGTGTGGTTATGTGATGTGGGCATGGGTATGTGGAGAGGGCGTGAACATGGCATGAGTATGGCTATGTGGAGTGAGGCTTTATATAAACACACACACACACACATACACTCAACTTTATATATTAGATATATTTAACCCCCTCCTCTGGAACAACCATGGCTTACGGAGGAGGGGGTACAACCTAGTAACCCTTAACTTGTCAAATGGCACAGCATTTTATTATCATAGTATCACATTACAAGTAGTAAAATGTTACAATTGTACAGGACTAGAACCTATAACAGCACAGGAATACATCACTAGACCCAGCAAGAGAACAGAAATACATCAACATAACCCTCATCATTACAGAAACACAGCATAAAAACCCTCATCAGTACAGAAAAAACATCACAACAGCCACCCAGAAAATCATCATTACAGGAATACATCACCAGACCCACCAGAGGTACAGAATTACATAACTAGAATCCCCTTCATTACAGAAACACAGCATCACAAGAACCCCCATCATTACAGAAACATAGCATCACAAGAACCACCCAGAAAAGCATCATTAGAATCACCATCAGTATAGGAATACATCACCAGACCCACAAGAGGTACAGAAATACATAACTAGAACCCACATCAGTACAGAAACACAGCATCACAAGGACCGCATACGTGATCTTCAAAAAAGTTTTCTTCTTGAAGGGATGAGTTTTATATTGAAAAATATTTTTTTTTATGTTTGAGGACACCAGTTTTCAGCAAATTAAGGGCACGGCTATGGGGTCAAGGGTTGCCCCAACCTATGTCAACCTCTTTATGGTGGCTTTTGAAAGTTGGCATGTTTTTAATAATGAATACTATGGGAATGTTATCTTGTACAAAAGGTTTATGGACAACGTAATAATAATTTACGATAATATAAATAATACCATGAAATCATTTTTAGGTGTTATTACTTTTAATAAGTGGGGTATTGAATTAACCCCAGAAATTGATGCCTTGACAATTAACTTTCTTGATCTAACCATTTGGTGCGATGGGGATAAAATTAATACTAAAACCTATTTCAAGGCAGTGGACACCAACTGTTGTATACATTTTAATAGCAATCATTATGTCCAATGGCTGAAGAATATTCCCAGTAATCAATACAAGCGTATTAAAAAAAATTGTACACTGGAGAAGGAGTTTAAACAGCAGAGTGATATCCTGCGAGAACGCTTCTTGGAAAAAGAATATCCTTAAAATTTGATTAAAAAAGCTTACTTCCGGTTCCGGCCTCTGATGGAGTAGACACGGGGAAGAAGAGCTCCGGGACCCACGACCGGGAAAAAACGCATTAAAAGCCGCTGCAGACCCGTAGATGGCACAGAAAGGCACCGGAGGAAGCGGGGCAGACGAGACGCATTGAAGACCGGGCGTGCAAGCACGGTGAGCACAGAGGAGTAGAGTCGGGATTAAGCCGCCGGAAGAAGCGCGGGTGGAGCGCAGACACGTGCAGGGCGCTGGGGAGACTGCCACAGACAGAGCACAGCCTGGAGCCTGGAGAGGGAAGACAAGAGAGGCTGGAGACAGGAGACCCCGGATGTACCGGTGGCTCCGAAGCACGAGTCGGGAGACCCCAGCACTAACTAACAAAGGTAGTCTGGCCCCTACATCCATAATGGCGGGAAACGCGGGAGGTAATAGGAGGAAAGATAAGCAGCAGCAGTTGCAGCAATCTAACACAAAGCACCAAGCAAAGGCTAATAGGGAGGAGGACAGGGGTGACAAAGATTGGAGCAATGAAGACAATATGAGAGAGGAGGAGGAGGACATGACATGTAATACACCAGGGTGCATGGAAGGAGAGGACATAGACCCTGAGGGACCCCACAACTACACTGCAATGATTAAAGAACTGAAAGCTCATTTGACAGACAGTTTACAAGCCACAGTGAGAACAGCTATAAAAGAATCAGTGGCAGAGCTCCATACGATTGTAGCCCAACATGACACCAGGTTGCAGGAAGCGGAGCAACGTCTGTCGGATGCGGAGGATAAGATATTGCGGCTGGAGAGAGATATGATGGCGGTTCTCAAAAAATCACAGTGGGCGGAAGAGAAGTTAGACGACCTGGAGAACAGGTCCCGCCGTAATAATCTCCGAGTGGTTGGCTTGCCAGAAAGTGTCGCCACGTCCCAATTGGATATAATCTTTGAGAAGGAAATCCCGGAAGCCCTGGGACTCAAAACGTTCTGTAAGGTGGAGAGAGCTCACCGGCTGGGGGCCATGCCTCAAAGTGCCAGAGGAAACCAAGACAAGGGTCCAAGACAGGCGATAGCCAGATATCTGGACTATAAGGAGAAAGAGAGACTGCTACAGACCTTTAAACGCAGACGACAACCATTGCTGGTGAGGGGCTACAAGGTGATATTATTTAATGACTATTCGGCGATAGTAGCAAAGAAACGGAAAAGTTTCAATGAAGTTTGTAGCATTTTATTCAAGAGACGAATACCATTCCAGCTTCTTTATCCGGCGATACTGAAAGTATCTGTGGGAGATGGACTCACAAAATTCTACTATGAGGCGGCCGAGGCTCTACGGTACTTCACGTCGAGTTCTAGAACATCACCAGCCAGGAGGAGGGATGGCGAAAAAAGCATGGAAAAAAGAGACAACAGAGACGGCGGGGACATGGAGAAGCGGCCGCAGGAATCCACTTCGCCCCCTACGCGACGGGAACAGAGGGAACTATCTCCAAAGGATCAGAGAGTCGAGAGAGGAGAGAGCATGCCGAGAGGGAGTCCAGGGAGAGGTTCATCCTGAAATGGGAAGTGACTGATTAGTGGTATGGAGACAACTCGAATTTGGATTTGGTATGAGAGGTGAGGGTGCGGGGGGAGTGGTGAGGCCGAGGTGGTCAGAGCAGCGGCGAGACTGAAGAGACGCCACACAATCGAGACATTTCTCTTCTTATTTTTCTTTTTTGAAGAAGGGAAGTGTCCTAAAGTGCCGCTGGGGAGACACCTCGCGAAGGGCCGACCCCTCTGTTCTTTTCTTTCTTTTTTTTTTTTTTTTTTTTTTTTTTTTGCACCCAGGTCCGAGACTGTTGGACTCATTCACTCAGGGGAAACGGTATAGTACTTGTTGATGTTATAATACTAGTATGTCAATAGGGGGAGGGGGAGGGGAAGAAAGGAGCCTTCTCTTTTTTGTTTTTTTGTTTGTCTTCCTATCCTTAACATCTTATGGAAGGAAGGTAAATGTATTGTAGGAGATGCTCTTATTGGGGTGGAAAGGGGAATACAGCGAAACTGAGGATTGTGTTAAGTTATATCCGCATTATTTATTGTTTGGTAAGCTGCCAAGGGTTATTGGTTCATTTAAACGGTTGTGGGGGGGAGCGGGGAGAAGGAAATAGGCCCGTGATTCTCATCAGAATGAAGGGAGTCTATGAGGACCGAATGGATGGGTGGTGTGATGGGAGTGGGGGGATCTATGCAGGAGAGGAAATAATGTCTCAATGTTGGTATAGCATATGGTCAAAACAAGGGGGGAAGTGGGTCAAATTGAGGGGTTATGTTATACAAGAAAAGTTGATCAACGTTAAGATGTTATGGGGTACTATTGGGGGAGGGGGAGGGAGGGAATCCAGAAGACCAGAGTTGAAAATTGACTTCCGTACATCCAAAGAGACACAATCCCAATATGACGTGAAGAAGCCACAAAGGCTTGAAAATGGTTAAATTGATATCGTGGAATATTAAAGGCCTAAGGTCTCCGGGAAAGAGATCAATGATTCTGAAACACTTAAAAAAACTGGGAGGTGACGTTATTTTGCTGCAGGAGACCCACCTACGGCAAGACGAATTGTTTAGAATGCATAGAATGTGGGTGGGGGCGGTGTACGGGTCAGGGGCGATTGGAAAGAGGGCAGAGTCATGATTCTGATACACAGGTCGTTCTCACACAGGGTGATCTCAGAGGAACATGACAAAGAAGGCCGACACGTGACATTGACCATTGAAGCGGGGGGAGAGATTTTCCATATACACAATGTTTATGCTCCAAACGAGGAACAGCAGAAGTTCTTTGACTCCTTACAGGGCACGTTGCTACAATCCAATCAGCATAACATGATTGTGGGTGGGGACTTCAACACGGTCATGACAGCAGGAGAAGACAGACAACCGGGGGGGTCGTCCAGACAAAAGAACATACAGACAAAATCGATGCTGCAGACTTTAACGGAAGAAGTGGGGATACTGGACATTTGGAGGTTGCGCAATCCGGAAGGGAGGGAATACAGTCATTTCTCACATCCCCACTCTACATGGTCTAGGATTGACATGTTCATGCTGACTGAACAGTTGACGCACAGGGTAAGGGAAGCGGATATACTGCCGATGGTGATATCGGATCATAGTCCGATATCCGTGATGGTAGATGACAGACACCCTAGGGGACCGGATTATGTGTGGAGATATCCTTCCTACCTAAATAAAGATGAACACTTTCAATCATTGATAAAAGAATGGTGGGTGGACTTTAAAGAGACGAATGGGGGACATGTGGAAGACTCACATCTATTTTGGGAAACAGCTAAGGTAGTGCTAAGGGGGAAAATAATGGCGTATACAGTGACAAAAAAAAGACAGGTACAGCGGAGATTCCAGGAGTTAAGCGGGGAAGTCAGGAAAGCATATGTTGATTTTAAAGATAATCCAACGCAGCATAACAAAGATACATGGTTAAATCAGAAGAGTCAATTTGAGGATTGGGCAAAATTGAAAGATGACATGTCAAGAGCCGAATGGGAGGCAAGGATGTACAGGTTTGGAGACAAGGCGGGGAAAATACTGGCGAACCTAGCTAGAAGGAAAGGGATGATGACATCAATAGTGACAATGAAGAGACCGGAGGGAGGGCACACGACAAATCCTGCGGAAATCATCAAAATATTGGGGGGGTACTACGCCAAACTCTACGGACGGCTTAAGGAAGAAGGTGGGGGAGGGGAGGAGTGGCTCAACTCAGTGGAAATGCCGAGACTTTCTGAGGAGGGTCTGCGGCGGTTAAACGCGGACATAGAGGTGCCGGAGATCCTCGAGGCCATACAAAATCTGAATTCAGATAAGGCTCCGGGTCCGGATGGATTTAGTGGGGGATTCTACAAGTCATTAAAAGAACAGGTGGCACCACATCTAAAGACATTGTATAAATCCTTTCTGGGTGGTGGAGATATCCCGGAGCAGATGAATATTGCCCATATTAAATTGCTCCCAAAATCAGACAAACCGACAGATGATCCGGGAGGATATCGTCCTATATCATTGATAAATTTAGACCTGAAGTTGATATCTAAAATCATGGCCAATAGGCTGGCGGAGGTGTTACCCTCTTTGATTGAAAGACAACAGGCAGGCTTTGTGAAGGGGAGGTCCGCGGTGGGAAATGTGCGAAAGGCCTTACTGGTAATTGATGTACTGAGAGGAAGGGTAGGAGGAGAGAGGGGAGATCCAGCCATGGTCACACTAGACGCCGAAAAGGCATTTGATAATGTCAGGTGGCCATGGCTGGATCTAGTGTTGGACAATATAGGTATGCAGGGGCCCTTCAGGACGTTTCTGAAGAGTTTATATCGAAATCCTAAGGCAAGGATTAGTGTCCCTGGGTTTCTTTCTCACACATTCAACTTGGGCAGAGGTACTAGGCAGGGGTGTCCTTTATCACCTTTGCTTTTTGATTTAGCAATTGAACCTTTGTCTAGGTCACTTCTCAAGGGGGAACATTTGAAGGAATCCAAATGGGGGAGGGAGAACAAAAGATCAATCTCTTTGCAGATGATGTAGTCCTATATCTAGCTAATCCCCATAGGGATTTAACAAAAGTAATGGATCGATTGGGGGAATTTGGTGTTTTCTCGGGATTTAAACTAAACAGGGCTAAATGTAACATTTTGTTTCTGGGGGGGAATTCCGGGAGACCGGTTGAAAACGAGTTGGAGGAGCAGATGTGCGGAATCCCCATAGCCAGAAGGTCCGTGAAATACCTGGGGATACATATAGCGAGAACTATAGATGAGATCTATCACATGAACTATGACCCATTAATTAATAAAATCCAGAAGGAGTTGGAAAGATGGGGTAATTTGCCATTATCGCTGTTGGGGAGATGTCACCTGATCAAAATGGTGAGTTTTCCTAAGCTACTTTACCCGCTGCAGACCCTACCACTGTTGTTACGCCATAAAGACGTGGACAGGATAAACAGAATGTTCTCGGCATTCATCTGGAGGAAAAGGAGAGGACGGATCAGGTTGAAGACACTAATGACTGCAAAGGAGGAGGGAGGCTTGGGGTTTCCAAATGTTCGGGGTTACAACATTGCCTGCCTGACACGACATATACTGGACTGGATGAGGGGGACGAGTAGATTCTCGGATTATCAAGTGGAAACAAACATTTGTAGGCCCTGGAGTTTAGTTTCCTTGCTCCATACTTCGGGGACGGGGATGCCACAGAACATTAAAAATACAGCAGTGTTCCGCGATACTATAGCCACATGGAAGGCAGTACGGAAAAAGATGCGGTTATCATGGAAAATATCAAAATATTTGGATCTGTGGACGCACCCAGAATTTCCCCAGGGAGGGAGCAACAAACTTTACGCAGCCTGGAGGGAGGTAGGAATTAGGACAGTTGGAGACTTATTGCACCCGGAGGAGACCAGGTGGCTAAGAGGGGAGGAACTCATGGAGAAATATGGTTTGCCGGGATCCCAGTGGCTCCAGTACCTACAGGTCAAGCATCATGTCATGCAATCTCTGAATGGAGTTGAGGCGGAGTATGTCACGAATGTGTGGGATGAGCTAATGGCCTTGGGAGAGAATGTGATCTCGGTATCCACAATATATGCAAGGATACGAGGGGTGGGGCTTCCTCCGGGACCGGAAAAACTATTTGGGGGATGGGAGAAACAATTACAAGACGAAGGCATCGGTGACACAATTAGGAAAGGTTGGTGTGAATTGCGGAAATATGTCATAAATGAAAGGGGGAGGGACGTGTATTTTAGAATCATGCACAGGGGCATATTGGGTTTCAATTTAAATCCTACGGCAACATACCCAGACAGGACTCCTAAATGTCCAAAGTGTGATCTGAAAGGAACAGATATGTACCACGGCTTGTGGGATTGTAGGGAGTCGCGTAAATTATGGGAGAGGGTGAAGGAGCTAGTGAGGGAAATGGTGGGAGTGGAAATACCAATAACACCAGCTACTTGGCTCTTTCATGACTTGGAAGGAACGGGAGTGGGGAGGGAGGGAATCCCCATTTTTCATATCACGGCCCTAATAACGAAGCAGGTGATACTAAAGCACTGGATAAATAAAGGGCAACTACCAATGAGGGAGGTGGTGCAGAGACTGTCTCATGCAATGAGGTTGGAACAAACAATAGCAGAAAAGGCGAAGGAGGGGGAGACAGAGAAATTTTTCAAGAGATGGCGCAAATTTATCACTACACAACTGCCTAGTGAGGATATCAAACGAGTGGTGAAACCGTTCCGCAATACATCATGGTACTGCTTGGAAGACCTGGGGGGCACTCTAGGGATATTGAAACTCAAAGACTGAACGAATACACATATACAGAAAAGGAAGGGGGAGGATGGAGATCGGGTGCTATAAAAGGGGAACAGACTGGCCTTTAGTCTGGAAGGGAAGTCTCGGAGGAGACAGGTACGGGGAAGGAAATACGTACTGACGAAATATTATATAACGCATATCACAAAGAGGTTATGGAAACTGCATGATTGTGAGCGGTTCTTTTGGTCTTCTGGGGAGGGCGGGAGGGGATGGGGTAAGGGGAGTTGGGAACATCTACATTTTAATGTTTATAGTTTAAGAAGATTTTGAATTGTGAATGGTAAACTGAAAACTAAATCTGGAAATGGTTGGTTTTACTTTGATGTATGTTGAAAAAACCTGAATAAAAATTATTTTGAAAAAAAAAAAAAAAAAAAGCTTATAATGAAATTAAGGACACCCCTCAGGATGATCTCCAAAAATCGGAGAGAGAGGAATACACAGGAAATCACTACAAATTTTATCACCACCTTTTCCTCCCAAAACATGAAAATAAAAAACATTATTCATAAACACTGGGGGTGCTTATGAATGACCCCATCTGTAGGAAATGTTTACCCCCAACTCCACTGGTCACATATAAGAGGGCACCATCCTTAAAAAGCATATTGGCACTCAGTAGAATAAGGAAACAAACAAGTGTAACAACAGGATCTAATATATCATGTAGGACAACTAAAGTGGGTGCGTTCAAATGGGACAAGAAAGATTGTTTATGCTGTTCTAGTATAAATCACAAAACTGTTAACTTTTCTTCCTTTAATGATGAGGGAACAGTGTACTCAATCAAGCACAGGTTGGACTGCCTGTCAAATTTTGTTATTTACCTGGTTGCATCTCTGGCAAGCAATATATAGGGAGGACGATCCAACCATTACACAAAAGGGTTAATTCACATAGACATAACATAAAAATAGGGTTTTTAAAACATAGCCTCTCGAGACACTTGTACTGTGCATGGGGGACGTATGGATGGTGCCCTGGATTTGTGAAGTAAATCAGATGATGTATCAGATGTCCCATTGCTGTGATGAAATCTGGTGTGTTATATTAAGATTGTTGTTTTTTATTATACTATCCCTACAGCAGGATTATGTGTAATCCCACTTCCTTCAAGCCATCCTGTCTGAGGTGTTTCCGCTGCGTGTCCCCTGTAGTTGTGATCACCTATGGAGTCAGATTGAATGAAAGTCTTCTAGAAGTAACTTATGATATTGTATTTGATTTTAAACTGTGTTTTTGACAGGTGCACATATTGTGTCTTCCTTTCCCCCTTTATATCGATATTTATATATTTATTTTTATAAAAAGATGGTTTGCGACTCATAACAAACCCTCATTGGTTAACCCAAGGTAGTGATTTACCTTTGGGGAGACATGAGATGATCTCCAATCAGATTAATTGGTCTAGTGGTAGAGCCGTTGACTTAAACCCAGACTTTGTGAGTTCAAGTCCTGTTTTTTTAATTGTTATTTAAAAAAAAAACAACAACTTTTATGGAGTTCAGGTCCTGGTTTAAATGCGGGTGAAAGACTATCGCATAGAAGTGGATACATAGATAATAGGACATGCAATCTTTTAGGTCTATCTTAGATCATGGGTTCTCATACACTTGTGTTTTGTTAAATGTATATTTATTTATTTGATTTTACATTATTCAAAAGTTATCTGATTTTATCCTTGGTTTTAGTGTTTACATTTCCATTGTATATAAGACAATTTATATGTTTAAAAACTTGTTTTATTTTGAGTGGGCGTTCCTACAGGAACTGATGTCAAAGTGTTGTCATCAACAAGGTGTATTTAATGGCTTCTAGTGAGCTGGACTCTGTTCATGCCCTGAAGAAGTGGCCAGGAGGCCACAAAGCGCGTCGGCAATTGTGTGTTCCGTATGTGAATAAAGTGTGTCTTTCCTATCCTGGATCTCCTTGTGGTCGAGTGCGGATAAATCCCGATCTTTTTTCTCCTTTGCAATGCTGATTATCACAAATAATCATTTACATCTGGGTACCTTATAGATGACCTTGTCTTTGATCGGAGTCATCTTTTTCTTTTCTTCATCTTGTCCTGACTAGAGATGAGCGAGTACTAAAATGGTCGGGTGCTCGAAGCTCTGGCCGAGCATCCCAAGATACTCGTGTACTCGGCCCGAGCACCGAGCCCAATCTTATCATATCGGAGACCCGAGTATTTTTCTGGCATGACCCCGGCAGCACGGATAAACCCTAAAAATGACACAAAAGTATCAGAACATTGCTAAAATGACATGGGAACAGCATGGGGAAGACCCCTGTAAGCATTTCAGACTCCAAAGTCACTGCTGTGAACAATGTTATCAGAGTATTACTCCACTTTTACGGACTGTCAAGAAAACGTTACAAAATGAAACCAAAATGGATTTTCATGGATAAAATATTAAGAGCTCATACCCACATGTGAAATAGAATTGGTGTATGTTAGTTTTTTGGATTATATGAAAGATTTTTTAAAAAAAATTGTGTGGCACTCCCATGTCCCTGGGAAGAGACGTAAATGAAGGCCTCTTTAAATAATGTGCCCATTATAAGGAAGTTTGTCTTTTGTAGTATTTTCCTAGACATGGCTGCCAAAAATAGTGTAGCACTTCAATGCCCCTGGATAGAGACGTGCATGAGGGCCTCTTTTAATAATGTGCCCATTATTAGGAAGTGGGTCTTTTGTAGGATTGCCCTAGGCAGGGAAGCTAAAAATAGTGTGGCACTTTGATGCCCCTGGATAGAGGGGTGCATGAGGGCCTCTTTTAATATTGTGCCCATTATTAGAAAGAGGGTCTTTTGTAGGATTGCCCTAGGCAGGGAAGCCAAAAGTTGGGAGGCACCAAGGTGCCTCTAGATAGAGACGTGCATGAGGGCCTCTTTAAATAATGTGCCCATTATAAGGAAGTGGGTAATTTGTAGTATTGCCCTAGGCAGGGCTGCCAAAAGTTGGGAGGCACTGTGATGCCCCTGGAAAGAAACATGGAGGAGAGCCTCTAAATATTGTTCCCATTACAAAGGAGCTGGTCTCCTGTACTTGTAATGCCCATTCTGTAAGCATGGACTAAAACATTTACCCCTGGGGGGTATACATGAAACTACTGCCTAACTTTTGAACGGTTAGGGTCATCATCATCATCATAAATATGATGTACAAAAATTATGTTTTCGTGGCATCATGAACCACGGTCTCACTGATCACATGATGGTGGTGGATGAGGAGAAGGAGGAGCAGTACAGCAAGTAGCCAAAGACATGAAGTGTGTACCGATGTGTGGGTGTGTAGAGGTGCATGGCAATCTACCAGCACAAAATTTAAATTCCGCTATCATTTGGTGGTGGTGTGGTGAAGTCAGGCCCAATCCAATCCTTGTTCATCTTGATCAGAGTCAGCCTGTCAGCATTTTCAGTTGACAGGCGGGTGCGTTTATCTCTAATGATTCCACCTGCGGCACTAAAAACACGCTCAGACAAAACGCTAGCGGCAGGGCAGGCCAGGACTTCCAAGGCGTAGAGAGCCAATTCCTGCCACGTGTCCAGCTTGGATACCCAATAATTATAAGGCACCGAGGAATCTTGGAGCACTTTTGTACGATCGGCAAGGTACTCCCTCAGCATCTTCGCAAACTTTGCAGTCCTTGTGACACTAGCCCGCACCTCAGGGCCTGTGGTACGGGAGGTGCTGAGAAAAGTATTCCATATCTTTGAGAGTGTTCCCCTACCTCTACTGGATTGGACTTGTGCCTCTCTCGGCCAGACGCTTTGATTGTCCACCAAATAGTGACGTCTGCCGCTAGCAATTTCAGAAGGGAATTATTTGACTAATTCCGCGACTATGGCCTTCTGGTACTGCAGCATTTTTGTAGACCTCTCCACCTCGGGAATAAGAGAAATAAAGTTCTCCTTGTAGCGTGGGTCTAAAAGTGTCACCAACCAGTAATGAGTTTCCTCCAAGATGTTGATAACGCGAGGGTCACGAGACAGGCAGCGTAACATTAAGTTAGCCATGTGCGCCAGACTGTTAACAGGCAAGACTTCAGGGTCCTCACCAACAGCATGACTGTCCATGCTGGCCTCATCCTCCTCCTCCTCTCCCCTGTCCTCTGGCCATCCACGCTGAACCGACTGTCTGACGGTTGTGCATGTATTACCGTCAATTCCGCATGAAAGTAGCTCTATTTCTTCATCCTCCTTCTCCTCGTCATAGTCCTCCAATTCACGTTTGGGATGAGATGAGGCTGAGCCGTGTGTAATCACCCAGTACGGTTTCTTGCTCCAACTCATCATGCTCCGCCTGCCATGCATCGTCTTTGATTTTGAGCAGAGAGCGTTTTAGAAGACAGAGAAGCAGGATGGTGACGCTAATGATGGCGTCATCGCCGCTCACCATCTTGGTGGAGTCCTCAAAGTTTTTGAGGACGGTACGTATGTCAGACATCCATGTCCACTCCTGAGGTCTTATGTGTGGAGTTTGAACCGTATACCGACGGCCTAGTTGATGCTGGTACTCAACAACTGCCCTCTTCTGCTCACAAATCCTGACCAACATGTGCAGTGTGGAAATCCAACGCATGGGGACATCACATACCAGTCTGTGAGCCGGAAGCTGCAAACGCCGCTGAAAGCCTGCAAGGCCGGCAGAAGCAGTACGTAACTTTCTAAAATGGGCACACAGGTGTCGTACTTTGACGAGCAGATCTGATAGCTCCGGGTACGATTTCAGAAACCGCTGAACCACGAGGTTCAGCACATGGGCCACGCATGGAACATGTGTCAGCTCTCCTCGCCTCAGAGACGCCACAAGGTTCCGGCCATTGTCACACACGGCCATGCCAGGCTGTAGGTTCAGCGGTGTGAGCCAGTGATCTGCCTGCTGTTTCAGAGCTGTCCACAACTCTTCAGCATTGTGGGGTTTGTCACCTATGCATATTAGCTTCAGCACAGCCTGTTGCCGCTTAGCTGAGGCAGTGCTGCAGTGCTTCCAGCTTGGGACTGGTGTGGAGGGTGAAGTGGAGGAGGAGGAGGCTGAGGAGCATGACGTTCTAGAGCTGTACACTGTGGGTGAATCATAAAATCCCATGAATCCATGTGAAATATTTAATCCTGTCTTTGGATTCGCTGTCAGGCCCGCTGCTCTGAGTGAATTCACCACTACCTGTACCTGGGTCAAGTCGGTCTGCCAATCGGTACTGAAGACAATGATATCATCCAAATACGCGAACGCGTACTTCTGATGTTCATTAACCTCTGGAATGTAGCCGGGGCCCCATGCAACCCAAAAGGCAAGACGACATAGTGATAGAGACCCTCCGGTGTGACAAAGGCGGTCTTCTCCTTGGCCGATCCTGTCAGCGGCACCTGCCAGTAACCCTTGGTCAGATCTAGCATCATGAAGTACTGGGCCTTCCCCAGTCTTTCAATTAGCTCGTCCACCCGGGGCATTGGATAAAGGTCAAATTTCGATACCTTATTCAATTTCCTGGAAGTCGTTACAGAAGCGCAGCGATCTGTCTGGCTTTGGAATCAGTACAATGGAGCCCATTCACTCCTTGACTCCTCGAATACTCCTAGTTTGAGCATGTGCCTCACTTCGGCCGCAATGGCTTGCCTTCAGGTACACGATACGGTTTCATTTGCTCCTACACCCGAGGCTCGGTGACAATGTCTTGGTGTATGACGGAAGTACGGCCAGGCAGTTCGGAAAATACATCAGAATTCTGCTGCACCAACTTCCGAGCCTCCCGTCGCTGAGGCTTAGTGAGGGCGTCACTTACTTTCACCTCTTCTGCCCCCTCTTGGCCCATGGTGGAGGGTCCCCTGGCGACACGTCCGGGGTTGCCTCCATGATCATCCATTCCCGTTCTTTCCAGGCTTTGAACAAATTGACATGATACAGCTGTACGGGTTTTCTCTTCCCCGAATGGTATACTCTGTAATTTACCTCTCCCACCTTTTCCCGGATTTCATATGGCCCCTGCCACTTGGCCAAGAGTTTACTCTTGGCAGTGGGCACTAAGACCAATACTTGATCTCCAACCTTAAAGGATCTGATGGTGGCCCTTTTATTACACATGCGACTTTGCGCTCACTGGGCATCCAGTAAGTGCTCTTTTACTATAGGCATGACCACTGTGATCTGGTTCTGCATTTTAGCCACGTGCTCGATTACACTTTATATGGAGTTGGTTCCTGTTCCCACATTTCTTTGGCTACATCCAGCAACCCCCTAGGATGCCTGCCGTACAATAGCTCAAAGGGTGAAAATCCCATAGACGTCTGTGGTACCTCCTGGATAGCAAGCATCAAATAGGGCAGTAACATGTCCCAATCCCTCCCGTCCTTGGCAACCACCTTTTTTAGCATGGATTTAAGGGTTTTATTAAACCGCTCGACTAACCCGTCGGTCTGTGGATGGTACACCGATTTGCGCATCTGTTTTATTTTCAGCAGTTTACACTGTTCCTTTGTCACTTTGGACATAAAATGAGTCCCCTGATCTGTAAGGATCTTCTTAGGCAGCCCCAGGTGACCGAACACAGCAAACAGCTCCCGTGCGATAAGCTTAGCCGAGGTGTGGCGTAGCGGAATCGCCTCCGGGTATCGGGTGGCGGAATCGACGACCACGAGTATGTGTTGGTGGCCTCGCGCAGACTTTACAACAGGCTCCACCAAATCCATTGCAATCCGTTCAAAAGGCACTTCTTTAACCAGTAGAAGTACCAATGGTCTATGGAAGCTTGCGATGGGTGACATTCTGGGCAGGATTCACAGTATTTCTGGACATCTGCATAAATCCCAGGCCAAAAGAACCGCTGCAAGATGCGCTCTTGCGTCTTTTTGACCCCAAGATTCCCCCCCAGCAGGTGAGATTGGGCCATCTCGAGGACCGCCCGATGGTGTGACTGCGGTACTACTAGTTGTTCCACGACCTCATCCCGGATCTTGTCAACCATATAGAGTAACTCCTGGTTGACCACCATGCGTGGAAAAATAGTCTATGCCTCCAATTGCTGAGCCACCCCATTTACCTCTATTACCCTTTCCCGTGCCCGGGTCAGGGTAGGATCCTGTAGCTGAGCTGTCCCAAACGCTCCCCGAGACACTTCCATCTCAGGGATCAATGGGGTCTCCTCGACTTCTCCTGCCAATACCCCTAGGGGAAACCTATCTGGGTTACACTCTATCCCTAGGTTGGCGACCCCTATGGCAGGTATCCCTGACTCGGGATCTTTGGGTTCTGCACCTGGACACATTGTTATTTGCGGAGGGTTACTCTTCCTATTTCATAAGGACCAAAACAATGACAAGTCTCTTCCCAGCACAGTCCCGTAAAGTAGAGTCTGACTCTTTACCACTCCGACCACATATTTTACCTCTCCACAAGGAGTGGAAAAGGTCACTTCTGCTGTCGGATACTCGCAGAGGTCACCATGTATACATATGACCCCGACCTTCCCCCCAGTGGGTTCCAACCCGGGGATCAACGACCCGTGAACCCGAGTCACCAAGTTGCCGGGGTCCAAGAGAGCCTCCGCTCTATGTCCATTGATGCGCACCGGGCACAGATGTGGTTCCGTTATGGAAACAACCCCATTTGCGGCGATCACGGTGCTAGCATACAGAGACACCTGGCGTGTGAACCAGCAGTCCATGGGTTCAACAGTCAGGGGGTAATAAGCAGCCACGTGTCCTGGCCCTTGGCATCGCCAGCACCTCATAGCAATGGCACCACCAGTCCGGGAGCCCCATCTAGGGGAACCTGGCCTCCTGCCAGCCTCACTCCGGGGTACCCCCTCAGCGAGAGCTTGAGTTTTATTGTCCCCAATAGAGGGACATGCGCCCTTTCCCGGCTCCAGGGCCCATTGTGACAGACGTATTGGGGCAGAGTCCCGCACGAACTCCTGGGTGGCTGTATATCACTCAATCAGGCTAACCACCTGGTCCAGGTTACCTGGGTCCCCTTGCCCAACCCAATGCTGTATAGTGACTGGCAGAGTCCGTACCAGCTGGTTGACCACCACCCTCTCCACCATCTGGCCCGGAGATAAGAGCTCAGGCTGGAGCCACCGTTTTACTAGCTGCAGCAAGTCATATGCCTGAGACCGAGCAGGTTTGGTCTCCACAAAGGTCCATGAAAACCCGTTGGGCTCTCACATAGGTATTAACCCCGAGTCGAGCAAGGATCTCACCGTTTAGCTTCTCGTAGTCCTGAGCATCCTCCCGACTGAGGTCAAAGTAGGCCTTTTACGCATCACCCATCAGGAATGGAGCCAACACTTCAGCCCACTGGTCGGCTGGTAGGTTTTCTCGCTCCGCTGTGCGCTCATAGATGGTTAGGAAAACTTCCACATTGTCCTCCCGACTCAGCTTCCTCACTGCCGAGCGGATTCTGTCCCGGGCCTCACGCCGTTCCGGGATAGGCACGGGTGGTGTGTCTCGCAGTACCACAATCTGCTGTAGAAGCAGATCATTACTTTTCTGCTGCCATTGAAACTGCTCCTGTTGTTGCCGCTGTGTAATCACCAACTGCTTTAGTAGGTCCTCCATTTTGTCGGCCGGCATGCACTATAGCTTTGCCGGCTTAAGTATGGACATACAGTCTTTGGGGTATGCCTTAGTTCACAGTGCCCGCATTCTCACCATATGTGAGGTAGCGCCGGGGGTTGTCCATACAAAAGGCAGTGACCCGGGTAATTGTTTCCACAGCACATGGGTTTATTGATACAATTCAGGTTATCCGGGTTCCGGGACATAGCTGGGTACACGTCATACTTCCCTAATGTTAGCACACGGTCCCTTATCACGGGTTCTCTCCAGTCCAGGTCTCACCGAGATCAAGCTCTCCGGGCAGGGCCGTTTTGTATCAGCACACAACCTCTGCACTCTCCTGACGTGGCCACTCACTAGCCTCATCTGTCTTCCATCAGACCAAAGCTCCACACAGAGAACCCCACCCAATATTCTAGCTTAGCTTTTAACCCCGTGCCTCCCTCTGGGAATCCTCCCAAGACCCGGAGTGGAGGAAGTGGATCGTCCCCCTATCCTGCCCTCCATACCGGGGTCAATACGTTTCAGTGCTGATTTGGGGGGATACATATCGTCCCTCGCATATGATTCCCCTCACTGCCTCACAGTGCCTAGAGTAATCATTGGGTTGCATTCTCGTCGGTCAATATCAACAATTATCAGTCCTTGGGTGGTTAATTCTACATGCCCCACCTTAGTGGTCACCTCTTTGAACCCTATCTGTGGTACAGGTTGGCCATTACTAGCATGTATTGTAAAACTATCATCTGGGCGACGGGTGATGTCAGCGTCTGCCCAGTACCGCTTATAAAGGATATATGGCATCGTTGTCACCTGTGAACCAGTGTCCAGTAGAGCGTTTATGGGGATGCCCTCCAGCACGACAGGCAGGACTGGCCATAATCCCACATTCCTGTTGTGACAGTTCTGTGGACCAAGCGGTCTCATTCCTGGGGGTTTGCCCGCTGCCCTAGGGGTAGCTCGTTTAAAGTACAAAACCTTGCAATGTGGCCCGCCTCGTTGCAGCGGTGGCAGATGGGCTGTCCTGTAGCATCATAGCGATTGCTGGCTAGTCCTCTGGTCCTTGGGTTCCTCCTGTGGCACATCCATGGGACATCATCAAGGCTGCAGACCAGCTGGATCTTCTCCGATGGTTTGGGCACTGCATGGACTGTACAGCTAGCTCAGCCATACCTTTGGTCAATTGCTGCACTTGCAACTGTAAGGCTTCAGGGGTAACAGTTTCTAGAGTCTGTGCACTGACCCCCACTGTAGCAAGGGATGAGGGCGCCACATCTGGGTGGTACGTCAGAGCCAGTCACTGTGTGGATGCTGTGCTGCTGGTAGTTGGCTTGCGTAGCACTCGTATGGTCCAATCTTTATAGAGGACTGTCATCCCCCTGGTGCATGGCAAACTAAATGCAGCACTGAATGCAGCATGTCTGTTGAATTCAGGGAAGGGGTCCCCCATGTCTCTAGCCCCCCTGTAAGCTTTAAGAAATACTTTAGAAACCTTACAGTTAAGAGGTTGGCTGGGTGGGATCTTATTAAGAGGTCCTGGCTGCTGGCACAATCCTCCCTGCCACCTCCTTGTGTATTCTGCCCCTTCTAGGTGTCTGCCGCTGCCTTCTCTTCTGCTGGGTCTGCCCTCCTCTTCTGCTCCTGACATCAAAAGGAGCTTTGTTTGCTTGCTTTCCCTAAGGGGCCCGCTTGTTCAAGTGAGTGTCAGAATTCAGACCCGATCAATCACTACCGAATTTTAATGTTTGGGCAATCGAGCTGCTTAATGCCTAGCCTAGCTTATAATTAACCCCTCTATGTGATGCTCTGCAGAACTAACGTCACTTTCATAAATCCACTTCCCCAGACCACAAGGTATAACAACTGGATTGCTGTTAGGTGCCATCAATGACTATTGAAGTGTGACATCTTTGTATAAGACATAATGATGAAAACAGATAAGGGATCACTGTCCGTGGTTGTGTACTAAAGAGAAGCGAGTCCAATTCAACTGCCAAGCAAAGAAAACATCCTTAAGTATTATGCCATAGCCAGTAAGCATAAAGACTGTGTCCCTGTATTACACAGAGGAACCAAAGTGTACTGCCTGCTTCATTCTGTTCACAAGTGTTGTGCCCAGTAAAGACTGTCTTGTTGTTTAGAACATGTATTTCATCCTGATCTATGATTCTTTTTGACTGAGTGAGGAGTACAACAAGTCTGGCCTGAAGGTACCAAAAGTAAGATCATCAACACATAAACCTCTGCAATGCAGTGTATTAAAGACCATTACTTGGTCTCGTTTTGCCATAGGAACCATTGGAACCTTGCGACAATGTTGCAGGGATATTGATATGATTAAAAAGGGAACCCACTCGCACTGTTAACCATCCAAATGTTACGGTTGCTATTGACAAAGACAACTAGGAGGTTAAATGATTATGATTAGTGTTAGCACCAGGGCCGCACTGTCCATTGGCCAAGGAGGCAGGGGGAGCGGCAGTGCTGAAGGGGGCGACGCCTGCTGCTCCACTCAGCACACTATGATGAAGTAATGTACAGGTGATACAGGTGTTGACCTGTTCTCTCTGTGTCCCACCTGTGTTCCGATGTCCGAACGATTCTCTGGGGTCCATCCTGTGATGATGTCTGTATGAGGTCAATGTCTGATGTTCTCCTGCTGTTCCAGTGCTACGCTTGAGGCCTGAGAGAGATGCCACTGATATGCCCGTGCCAGATGACCCTGGACTGCATCAACCCATGAGGACCTCCTGTCATGCCATCGCCTCATGTCTTCCTACCTGAGATGTCCCCCATGGTTTATGTGCAGAACTGGGAACCTGGCAAAATTTCTTGTTACTGTGTACCTTGTACTGTGACTATGTCTAATTAAAATTTAGGTTTTCCTAATTCCTGAAGTTGTGTGGTGTCATCTAGTCCTGCTTGTTACCACCTTGCCCATATGCTCACCAGCTCAGCTGGTCGCTGCCCTTCCCTAGTCCAGGTAGGCCCGTCCCCCGTGTGGTCCCATGAGTCCACATACTATACCACCTGGGATGCATGCTCCATGTCACCATGGCCTGGCAGCGTGGGAGCGTAAGTTAAGCAAGCTAAAGCTAGGGTCACACATACCAGTTTTTGCTTCAGGACCATTTTTGAGGGAAGAAAAATTCATTTTTTTTCCAAATCCAAAAACGGATCCGTTAACGGATGGTGCACTTAGGTGTACCTGCGTTTTTCAAAAGCGGTGATCTGGTTTTCCTGGACTCAAAAAAATGTTGCAGGCAATCTGTTTTTTTAACATGGGGCCCAATGGGGAAGCTATCCGTTAACGCAGGTTACCTATAGAAAACATCCGTTAACGGATATCCATTTTTGGTGAAAAAATTACTAAGTCCAAAAAATGGCCAGGGTCCCAAGGAACACTTTTAGCACCCTAACGTTAACAAATCAAGTTTTCTAAGCCCTCAAAAAAGCAGATTGCTATGTGTGACCCTTGCCTAAGCCTGCGTTCTGTAACAGCAAGCTTCAGCACTGCTGGCACCATGCTACTGTGCCTACTCCTGAACCTCAGACATCCTCATGGGCTGTCTCAGATTACACACCAGGTATTACGCAGCAGGAAATCTTGCTGTGTGACCTGAGATTCCATCAGTGGCATCAGCAGCACTCATCACACTAGCTGTCTTGTGAGAACCATGATATTACACATGATGTGGCAGATATATATTGCTGGTATCGTGAGACAGCACGTGTGAGGAGCAGTGACGTCCGGAAGTACAGCACAGTTCAAAGTTGCGGGATAGCCACTGTGTAACCCCTCGAGTCTGAACTGCAGTAATGTTTATGATGGCATGGCTTTTCACACTCTCATGCTTGTCTGCTCTCATAACATATGGGGGATGCTGTCTGTGAACGTGACCCCAACATTTTGTTGTAAGGCCGGTGCTCATGGTACATTGTTTGATACTTCCTTTGAAGCAGATTTTGAGAATCTGCATCAAAATTTGCATGTCTATTCAGAAGCCAGCAAAGTCTATGAGAGTTCAGAAGTGCTATGCCAATGCGTTTTTATCTTTGCAAATTCGGTGCCGATTTTGTGGCATTAAAAAGAAAGCTGAACCACAATGTGCAAGGAAAAAAAAAAAGCAACGTGGGCACAGCACTTCTGACCTGACATGGACTTTGCTTGCCTCAGGATAGATATGCAGATTTTGATGCAGATTCTCAAAATGTGCATCAAACTAAGCACTAACGATGCACTGTGGGCACAAAGCCAAAAGGCTCCAGGGAGTGCTGCAGTTGTGGTGAAAGGGCAAGAAGATTTCCTTTTGCCCCTTGTCTACCTCCATGGAGATTTTCAGTGCAGGGGTGGCCAAATACAGTCTTTAAGGTCTAAAAACAGTGCAAGTTTTCAGGATTTCCTTAGCATTGCACATGTGCTAATTTCAGCACTTGCAGAGGTTCCAGCACTGTGTGCAATGCTAAGGAAATCCTGAAAAATACTCTTTGTGGACTTTGATGTCTGTACTTGACCAGCCTTGGTCACTAGGAGTCTGTGTAGTTTCTTTAATTTCTATACCTCAGACCATCAGGCCAGTGGCTTGCGGGTTTTTCACCAGTATCTGTAGCTCAGTATCAAAGCACCTCTTTGCAGAAACATTCTAGCCCATAAGGAGTTAACTAAAAAAACTTTACTGTAGTGCAGACTGTTATAATTCTCAAAGACACATATATCAATATACACAATATACTGTATATAAGGAAAGTCCCACAGGGATCAACAGACTCCATTACAATTGTAAATTGTCCAATAAGAAGAGAGCCCATAAAGGGCTTTGGGGTGTGGCCTAAAGACTGCGGTCCCGCTAATCCAGCAGGGGGAAGCAAAACTGGTGCTTATGTGTCGCCTGGGGCAGTGGGGACTCGGATATACGGGCCCTTCTCCGCTGTGGTCGGGGGAATGTCACTGGTGGTCTTCCCGGACCCATGGCCCCGGAGACCGAACTTTTGAAAAGGGGGTAAATGTACAGCGGAATAAATTTTATAATTTAGTTCTTGTGATGCCACCTGCAGCTTCTGGTGATTGAGCACCAGCGCCGCTTCAGTCCTCCGGAGGGTGGTAATATGGCGGCCTTGATGGTACAGCTCCCTGCAGGTGGAGCTAACCCCCAGGGGCAGAGATGCACCGGTGATGGTAGGGGTGCTGTAATGGATGGATGAATGAGCCGGGGCCTGGCCGGATGACAAGGGCGCGGGGAAGGAACGGACACACACACTTCTGGTTGCTCTTTACCTTTTTATTGATGTTGAAGCAGGTAAATCGTCTAGAGTACCACCGGGTGTTCAGTATGCACTTCTGGGTCTCCACAGCGAGTGGGTATAAGGCCTCCTCTTTACTTTCCCCGTGTGTGTGTGTGAAGCCCCCGCCTGTGTAGAACTTGGCTGGCCTCCTCTGCTCTCTCATTCTCCTCCTCTGCTGTCGTCGGGATACCTTCTTCTGACTACTGCTGATTCTCTCTCCGTGGTGCCTGGCTTCCTGGTATGTGACTGCGTAGCAGTCCGGGAGACTGAGGTCTCCACGGTTTTCTAGTGATCTCGACTGGGCCTAGTGCACTCCAGTGGACGCAAACTCCGGTGTCCGGTGGTTGCTCGGGGGTGAACCTAACGCTGGCTCCACAGTCCCCCACTGTTCTGCCTCTTCTCCTTGCCTCTCGACTCCACTCTTGGGCCTTGCAGGGCTACCAGAGACTGGTCAGGGTGACTGGCTTGGGCCTAATGCAGCACCGAACACCAGCACATCTTTGCAGCTCTTGTAGTGTCTGACACACTCTGTCTAAATACACCCTCCGCACCAGTATTTATAGGGGATCCTGCCTAAGGGCAGCAGGTGGTGCTCTCCTTACTGTGCCGGGGTGGAAGGTGTTGCGTGTAACTATGTACCCGCTGAGGAAACCTATGCTGTGGGTGAGTCTGTGGGTACCTGTGGTTAGTAGGGCGCCACACTTAAACTTGGAGACGGGGATAAAAAAATTAACAAAAAACAGCCTCGCTCTTAAAAGAACTGACAAACAAATTAAAATGTCCTTCTCTGGACAAAATGCCAGCGACCCAACAACATGCTTTTTTTAAGGGAAGTCTACTTTAATTGGAGTAAAACCTTTCTTGCAACTTTCTTATCGTTGCACGGGATGGAGGTTGTCGTTCTTCATGGTACTCCACTGCCAGACGGTCTTAGGATGTCGCACGGACTATTATTCCAGGGGTCATTCTTTGCCACTCCCTGCCCTCAGCCCACCCGATCATGGATCAAGTGGATGGAGGAATTAGGGGACTACCACCCCCTCTAGGAGAGACGGTAGAAACTTGAGCACCACGACAAGTTGTTATGGATAAATGATCCCGGTGGCTTTGGGCTCAGCTGGATGGCTTACAATGCAACATTTTCTCCAGGTCTACCTCCTGCTGAAAGGTTTCAAACTCGTCGGTGGTGGCAACCCAATTTACGCCAACCATGAACCACTCCTTGTTGCTCATCACCTTCATGAAGGTGACCTCCCTAAGTTAGATTGTGTGGAGTCTTTTGGGAAGATGGTCATGCAGCAGGGTGAACCGATTGACGTAGCACTGATGACCAGTAGCTTTTTTGGCTATGAAGACAAACCTCCTCTGCTGGATGAATGCCACCACCTTGCCTTGGGTACATTGGTCATCAAAGTCATTGGCCTTAGGTTCATGCAACCACTCTCGGTCGATGACATCCGCGAACTGAATCTCCTCAAGAAAGGAGACTGGACACGGTGGTTCATGCCATATCGGATAGTTACTTGAATGGGGTAGGGGCTTCCACATTGAATTTTCCCAGTTGAAAGCCTCTGGCAGGGATGTTACACAAGGCCTGGAAACAGGGCCCTCTGCCTCTACTACCTTCTTATCTTCCTCATCCTCTTCCTCATCCTCATCATGCTCCTGGATTTGGCGATCGAACATCTACTGCATCGGCTGCAGGTGTATTGACCCCAGGCATGTTGATTTTCCTGAGCGTGACATCTGCTTCTCCCAGCTGTAATGAGGAATGGCTCACCTCATGATTATGACCTCCTTAGGACTGTCTCTAACATTCGATCCCAGTGATGGATCCTGAGCTCTCTGCATATGAGGCCCAATGCAGGTAGCACAGTGGAGCTCCAAGTGACATGTGCAAGCTGCTCTGGTTCTGGTGCTGAAGCCCCCTCTTCCCCTGGGGTTGTGAGGAAGATAACATCCTCTAGAGTTTGCATATCTTGCAGTGGATCCATCATTAATATCCCTGTCTGCATACTGCAGGCACACAGTAGCAAAGTGTAGACAGTGTAGCTGAGTTGTACTGCACTGCCAAGATGATGCCGTGCTCCGCGGTGATACCTCCTTGCTTTCCTAGGGGCCTACCTCTTCCAGTGCCAGGACACAATTGAATACAGGATATTATTGTTTGCACATAAAAATAGAAGAACAGCGCCTCACCAGCTGGTAGCTTAATTCTTCAAAGTTTTATTCCATCCACCACAGCACAACGTTTCGGTTACAGAACCTTTTTCAAGTGCACATACTACACAAATACACCATGTGTTATATAATACAAAACTCCACCTCCACTGACAAACAGCCAATCAGTGGGCAGCATAGACATAAACAAAGTTAAAAATCACCTAATTACTAGACATAGATCAACTAATCCTATAGTAGCATACTAATGGCACATGCATCAATGTTATCACATCATCAACCTGTACATCGGGTCATGTATAGTCCAGATTTTACTGACCACACTGTCCGCATAGTGTAGCCGGTCATCACCAGGCATCCCCGATCGTCATGGTGACTGCACGTCACCCCGGTCACGCACCAATCGAAACCGTGCATTTCCGGAAAGTTTCTGCGCATGCGCCGGCGTCCGTCCTTGATTGGTTCTCACTCTTGTCACTCCTCTCGCAACAATATCGGCCTGTTCCGGCTGACGGCGTCCGCGTCACTGCGTCATCACGCTGCGAGTCTGTTTATTACAAGCTGGATGCCGAGATTCTTCATATTATTATATACAGGAGTGAATACTACAGCCAATATGCGAGAATTCAGTTATCAGTCCACATACCTACTATATTACATAGCCAGTGTGGGCAAGAAAATGTTATTATGATCGGGTTTTCACAGAAACAGTACACACTACCTCATGTATATTTCCAACAACCAATGCAGAATAAACATATAAATTGGGTAATTTTCTCAGTTGTTACAATACATAACCCATCTATGATGTTGTAAAAACATAGAGCTATCACATATATGACTCATTGATTGCTAGGATATAGTATAAACTGTATCACAGGAACAGATATCCTTAACTACTATGGGAAAATTGCACAAACTCATATTACCTAATACAGTCAACCTATTTATTGCACCTTTGAGGGTCAATACATAACAGCCCTTGAAACTCTAATGAAATCATATGTAATAAGGAAAAGCATTGAGTGGTACCCATATTAATAAAAACATAGAAAAGTCAACCACTAGAATGCTATAATGGACCTTATCCAGTATCCATACTACCTTACCCCCATACATTACCGAATATTGACCTCTTACAGGGTCACATTTATATTTATCAGGTTTTATGCAATTATCCCGCCTCACATGCCATCCAAAAAGATTGATAGTCATCCATCTAGATAAATCAAAGTGATATTAAAAACAAAATATAAAAACAATAATTACATGATGATAAGGAAGAAGAAACATCAACAGGCACCGAGTAAACAACCCCGCTGATCATACTCTAAATTCATGCCTTTTGGGAACAGGGTATCCAGCTCAAAGATCCATTTTAATTCTTTCATTTTCAATTGAGCAACACGGTTACCGCCCCTCCTCAGGGGAGGTACATCGTCAATAACCCTAAATCTGAGTTGGTTAACCGTGTGGCCCATTGAATGAAAATGCCTAGGTACCGGCAAATCTATTAAACCAGTTCGGATAGTGCTTTTGTGTTTCCCTATGCGGGCTTTTACCTCCATCGTCGTCTCCCCTACATAGAGAAGGCCGCATGGACAACAGATTGTATAAATAACAAAGTCACTATTACACGTGTACCTCCTTTTAATTTCATATTTCTTCCCCGAACGTGGATGATTGAAGTGCCGGCCCTTCAAAAGGTTACCGCAGCAAGTGCAACCCAAGCAGGGAAAATTCCCCAAACTGGGTGGCGCAAAAGTTCTTTGGATATCTCTCTTCGCGCTGCCAATGTCAGCGTGTACCAGGTCATCTTTCAGGCTATGTCCCCTCCTATAAGATATTAATGGGAGTGATTTGAACTCCTCAACATCGTCATGTCCCTTACTCAACAAAGGCCAATGCTTTTTAACAATGTCCATGATCTTCCTACTAGACCTACAATAGGTAGTCACAATAGGAATCCTCCTAGGGAGAGTTGTTTTCAATTTTACCTTCAACAATTCCTTTTGTTCAATATTCAGTGCTTTTGTTTTAAATCTTACCAGGTCATTTTTCGGGTACCCTCTCATTAAAAATCTATTGATCATCTCTTGCAATCTGTCCTCAATCTTAGAGTCATCGGCAACAATCCTTCGTACTCTTAACATCTGACTCCAGGGGAGTGACTCCACCATTTTTCTGGGATGTTCACTTGAGAAATGCAATGTGCTATTTCTGTCAGTGCTCTTTATGAAGAGATCAGTTTTCAATGTCCCATTGTCCTTATACACCAAGGTATCCAAAAATTGCATTTCTACAAGTGAGCATGTCATCGTAAAACCCAGACCAGGGTGTACATTATTCAAATAGTTCAAAAAAACATCCAATTCTTCTCTACTCCCCTCCCACACAAAAAAGATGTCGTCGATGTAGCGACGCCAGCCTCTGACATGTCGCCAAAATGGAGAGCCGTACACATGTTCGCCCTCGAGGACATGACGATGTTGAGGAGTTCAAATCACTCCCATTAATATCTTATAGGAGGGGACATAGCCTGAAAGATGACCTGGTACACGCTGACATTGGCAGCGCGAAGAGAGATATCCAAAGAACTTTTGCGCCACCCAGTTTGGGGAATTTTCCCTGCTTGGGTTGCACTTGCTGCGGTAACCTTTTGAAGGGCCGGCACTTCAATCATCCACGTTCGGGGAAGAAATATGAAATTAAAAGGAGGTACACGTGTAATAGTGACTTTGTTATTTATACAATCTGTTGTCCATGCGGCCTTCTCTATGTAGGGGAGACGACGATGGAGGTAAAAGCCCGCATAGGGAAACACAAAAGCACTATCCGAACTGGTTTAATAGATTTGCCGGTACCTAGGCATTTTCATTCAATGGGCCACACGGTTAACCAACTCAGATTTAGGGTTATTGACGATGTACCTCCCTGAGGAGGGGCGGTAACCGTGTTGCTCAATTGAAAATGAAAGAATTAAAATGGATCTTTGAGCTGGATACCCTGTTCCCAAAAGGCATGAATTTAGAGTATGATCAGCGGGGTTGTTTACTCGGTGCCTGTTGATGTTTCTTCTTCCTTATCATCATGTAATTATTGTTTTTATATTTTGTTTTTAATATCACTTTGATTTATCTAGATGGATGACTATCAATCTTTTTGGATGGCATGTGAGGCGGGATAATTGCATAAAACCTGATAAATATAAATGTGACCCTGTAAGAGGTCAATATTCGGTAATGTATGGGGGTAAGGTAGTATGGATACTGGATAAGGTCCATTATAGCATTCTAGTGGTTGACTTTTCTATGTTTTTATTAATATGGGTACCACTCAATGCTTTTCCTTATTACATATGATTTCATTAGAGTTTCAAGGGCTGTTATGTATTGACCCTCAAAGGTGCAATAAATAGGTTGACTGTATTAGGTAATATGAGTTTGTGCAATTTTCCCATAGTAGTTAAGGATATCTGTTCCTGTGATACAGTTTATACTATATCCTAGCAATCAATGAGTCATATATGTGATAGCTCTATGTTTTTACAACATCATAGATGGGTTATGTATTGTAACAACTGAGAAAATTACCCAATTTATATGTTTATTCTGCATTGGTTGTTGGAAATATACATGAGGTAGTGTGTACTGTTTCTGTGAAAACCCGATCATAATAACATTTTCTTGCCCACACTGGCTATGTAATATAGTAGGTATGTGGACTGATAACTGAATTCTCGCATATTGGCTGTAGTATTCACTCCTGTATATAATAATATGAAGAATCTCGGCATCCAGCTTGTAATAAACAGACTCGCAGCGTGATGACGCAGTGACGCGGACGCCGTCAGCCGGAACAGGCCGATATTGTTGCGAGAGGAGTGACAAGAGTGAGAACCAATCAAGGACGGACGCCGGCGCATGCGCAGAAACTTTCCGGAAATGCACGGTTTCGATTGGTGCGTGACCGGGGTGACGTGCAGTCACCATGACGATCGGGGATGCCTGGTGATGACCGGCTACACTATGCGGACAGTGTGGTCAGTAAAATCTGGACTATACATGACCCGATGTACAGGTTGATGATGTGATAACATTGATGCATGTGCCATTAGTATGCTACTATAGGATTAGTTGATCTATGTCTAGTAATTAGGTGATTTTTAACTTTGTTTATGTCTATGCTGCCCACTGATTGGCTGTTTGTCAGTGGAGGTGGAGTTTTGTATTATATAACACATGGTGTATTTGTGTAGTATGTGCACTTGAAAAAGGTTCTGTAACCGAAACGTTGTGCTGTGGTGGATGGAATAAAACTTTGAAGAATTAAGCTACCAGCTGGTGAGGCGCTGTTCTTCTATTTTTATTAGTATTGAGTTTGCTGGGTGGATCTCCCTGGCCTGGACGTTGCGCCCAAACATTTGGAACCCAAAGGATTCCTGTTCCATGAGGTGCTGTGGATAATCCCCTATGTGTCATTATTGTTTGCACAGTCTTGCTGCCTAGCTTCTTATTAAGCTCTCCATGGTGTGGGCTGCAGAAGGCACATGACAAATCCCAATTCCCATGCCACAGGTAACAAATGAGCTTGGGGTTGCGTGGAGTAATTATTGAAGCCTGACATTTTTAAACCCCTGTCCCACTAAGCGAGATCGCTGTTGAGTTACAAGTTTTGTCATGCAACAGCGACCTCAACAGCGATTTCGCTTTGTGTTACACATAGCAGCGATCAGGCCCCTGCTGTGAGATCACTGATCATTACAAACCATTCTGGACCATTTTTTGGTTGTTTCGCTCCCGCTGGGCAGCGTGCATCGCTGTGTTTGACAGGGACAACGACCAACGATCTCAATACTACGCCTGAGAGTGACAGAGTTCCAACGACGGCTGTATCTTTGCTCCGTTGCTGGTGAGATCTGACTGTTTGACATCTCATCAGCGATCACGTAGCGACGCACCAGCGATCAGTACCAGGTCGGATCACTGGTGTGTCGCCAAATGTGACAGGGCCTTTAGAGAAGAAATAAGGAAAACAAAAATGTGTCTTCAGCTCAACAATTTATCTGGAATGTTAAATAAGGCTAGTGGGCAGCAATGCTTGGACAAATTCAATATTAATGATGCATATAACACACTTGTGCACATGCCAAAACGTATTTTAAATGTATGCAATAAAATTAAAGAGACAAGCACCCGAACCGAAGGGGCACACTCATTTGGTTTTCAGCCCACATTCCATGTCCTATACACAAATTTTGTGAAACCCAAAAGGTCCAGACAAATTAGGTTCCAGTTCTTGTAGGGCTTCATCTACATTGGTTTCTTTTCTAAAACTGCACAGCAGACCCTTTTTTAGCAAACAAGCACCACCCCAAGGAATATAATTAACTCTTCTCAGTAAATGGGGGAACAGCCTTGACCTTGGCCACTAGAGGGCACACACATTTCAACAAAATAATTACATGCAAGGACACAGGATACATGTCTCCAATATTTCTAAAAGGAGAGAAAAAGTTAATCCCTAACCTTCTTACAAAATGGCAAGATTAGGAAGATTAGATGACGTTCCAAAATAAGGCTCATTTTGTTTGATGGAGTCCGATTCCCATTAATTTACAAATTGTTTGCAAGCAAACTGATATATTACAACAATTTTTTCTTGTGATCTCTTTTGCAATTTCCTTTGATCATGGCATAGAGTTTTTGGAGAATCATTAAAGTGAGTACTTTACTCTCATAGGAAGGTATAATAAACACTATACTGATGTTTAATTTGGACAAGACAGGCTGCAATCAACCCTACCAGTGGTCAATCAGCTGTATCTAATTATAAAGTATGTTTGGTGAATCAGTTGATTGAGTATATAGTAGAGCAGCTACTTTCTCACATGGGTGAAATATAGCTTTGTTTCTAAACCCCACTCATACATGTGTCTTACATGTACAGTGCTAGCAACGTGGCCTTGATTCTTCAGCAAAAAGATGTTGCAGGCATAGGAGCAGTGACATGCCAAATGGAGTGGCTGTTTGCTTTAGCACAGAACTAACACCTGCTGTAATGACTTTGTTAGAAGCTAGGTCTGATCCTATGTGGGGTTTTTTAACAAAAAAAGTATAGTGTTATGGAAAAAGTTTAGGCAGTTGTGGAAAAATACTTCAAAATACCGTATATACTCGTGTATAAGCCGACCCGTGTATAAGCCGACCCCCCTACTTTTGCCCCCAAAACCTGGGAAAACCTATTGACTTGTGAATAAGCCGAGGGTGGACTCCAGCACAGGTATACAGCCCCCAGCAGTGTGGTATACAGGCCCCCCAATGGTAGTATACAGCAGCCTCCCCAGTGGTAGTATACAGCAGCAGCCCCAGTGGTATATACAGCAGCAGCTCCAGTAGTTAGTATACAGCAGCCCCAGAGGTATATACAGCCCCAGTGGTAGTATACAGCATCCCCAGAGGTATATACAGCCCCGGTGGTAGTATACAGCATCCCCAGAGGTAGTATACAGCAGCCCCAGAGGTAGTATACAGCAGCCCCAAAGGTATATACAGCAGCCCCAGTGGTAGTATACAGCAGCCCCAGAGGTAGTATACAGCCCCAGTGGTAGTATACTGCAGCCCCAGAGGTAGTATACAGCAGCCTCAGAGGTATATACAGCCCCATTGGTAGTATACAGCAGCCCCAGAGGTATATACAGCCCCAGTGGTAGCATCCAGCAGCCCCAGAGCTATATACAGCCCCAGTGGTAGTATACAGCAGCCCCAGAGGTATATACAGCCCCAGTGGTAGTATACAGCAGTCCCACAGGTATATACAGCCCCAGTGGTAGTATACAGCAGCCCCAGAGGTATATACAGCCCCAGTGGTAGTATACAGCAGCCCCACAGGTATATACAGCCCCAGTGGTAGTATACAGCAGCCCCAGAGGTATATACAGCCCCAGTGGTAGTATACAGCAGCCCAAGAGGTATATACAGCCCCAGTGGTAGTATACAGCAGCCCCAGAGGTATATACAGCCCCAGTGTAGTATACAGCAGCCCCACAGGTATATACAGCCCCAGTGGTAGTATACAGCAGCCCCAGAGGTATATACAGCCCCAGTGTAGTATACAGCAGCCCCACAGGTATATACAGCCCCAGTGGTAGTATACAGCAGCCCCACAGGTATATACAGCCCCAGTGTAGTATACAGCAGCCCCACAGGTATATACATCCTCAGTGGTAGTATACAGCAGCCCCAGAGGTATATACAGCCCAGTGTAGTATACAGCAGCCCCAGTGGTAGTATACAGCAGCCCCAGAGGTATATACAGCCCCAGTGGTAGTATACAGCAGCCCCAGAGGTATATACAGCCCCAGTGGTAGTATACAGCAGCCCCAGAGGTATATACAGCCCCAGTGTAGTATACAGCAGCCCCACAGGTATATACAGCCCCAGTGGTAGTATACAGCAGCCCCAGAGGTATATACAGCCCCAGTGTAGTATACAGCAGCCCCACAGTTATATACAGCCCCAGTGGTAGTATACAGCAGCCCCACAGGTATATACAGCCCCAGTGTAGTATACAGCAGCCCCACAGGTATATACAGCCCCAGTGGTAGTATACAGCAGCCCCAGAGGTATATACAGCCCCAGTGTAGTATACAGCAGCCCCAGTGGTAGTATACAGCCCCAGTGGTAGTATACAGCAGCCCCACAGGTATATACAGCCCCAGTGTAGTATACAGCAGCCCGACAGTTATATACAGCCCCAGTGGTAGTATACAGCAGCCCCACAGGTATATACAGCCCCAGTGTAGTATACAGCAGCCTCACAGGTATATACAGCCCCAGTGGTAGTATACAGCAGCCCCAGAGGTATATACAGCCCCAGTGTAGTATACAGCAGCCCCAGTGGTAGTATACAGCCCCAGTGGTAGTATACAGCAGCCCCACAGGTATATACAGCCCCAGTGTAGTATACAGCAGCCCCACAGGTATATACAGCCCCAGTGTAGTATACAGCAGCCCCACAGGTATATACAGCCCCAGTGGTAGTATACAGCAGCCCCAGTGGTAGTATACAGCCCCAGTGTAGTATCCAGCAGCCCCAGTAGTAATAAACAGCCCCCCCTCCTTATCATGTAACCCCCAGGCTGCGGCAGCTGTCAAAATAACAAACACTTTATACATCACCTTCCGGCGCAGCTCTCCGCTCCTCCGGTCCTCCGCTCCTCCTCTCGCCGCCTTCTTCTTCCTTGTTGTGCCGGCTTCTGTGACCGCGTGCAGGAAATGACGTCATCTCCTGCGCCCGGTCACATAACACCGGCACAACAAGGAAGAAGAAGCCGTCGAGCGGAGGAGCGGAGGACCGGAGGAGCGGAGAGCTGCGCCGGAAGGTGATGTATAAAGTGTTTGTTATTTTGACAGCTGCCGCAGCCTGGGGGGGACATGATAAGGAGGGGGGGCTGTTTATTACTACTGGGGGACCCATATTAAGGAGGGGGGCTGTGTAGTGCAATATGAACGGCATCCCCCCGCCGCTGATGGACGGGGGGATGCCGTGCATATTCATTGCACTAATGAGGCGGCCCCACGTGACCGCCTGCGGTCACCGCGGCCCCCTCCTGCCTCCTCCAGCCCCCGGTCACAGCCTTCCCCCCACAGCATACCGTATGACCCGTGTATAAGCCGAGGGGGGGACTTTTCAGCCAATTTTTGGGCTGAAAAACTTGGCTTATACACGAGTATATACGGTAAGAACAATTTCAAAAGTAAAATGATAATAGTTTACTTTTCTCAATTAAAAAAAACAAAAGTAATGTACACAGTTTTTGAAAAGGTTAAAAATATTTATACCGTGTTAGCAAGTAGATAGAAACATATTAGACTTATTAGAATATTAGATAGCAAAATGGTACCACAATATGCAAATCTTTTCATGGCCAAGCTTGAAGGTGACTTTTTATCTCCTTTCCCTATCAGGCCTCTGGCTTACTACCATTATAATAATGACCTTTTAATCATCAGGACAGAGTCTGAGCAATATCTGAAGACGTTCCATGAACACTTTAATCAGTTTCATCCCACCATCAATTTAATACTCAACTACTCCTGCACTGAAATCAGCTTTGTAAACACCATCATTAAGCTATGGAACAATGAAATAGAAACATCCCTGTATCGGAAGCCAATTGACCGTCCAACATATCTCCGATGGGACAGTTTTCATCCAAAGCGCATAAAAACCTCTATTGTGTACGGCCAGGCCATCAGATACAATCAGATATGTTCTAACCCTACAGATAGAGACAATCACCTTGAGGGCCTCAGAAAGACCTTTATGAACCAGGGCTATCATCCAAGAACAATTGAGAACCAGATTACAAGAGCCACCAGAATATCAAGGAATCATCTCCTACATTTCAAAACTAGAGAAGAAAACAACCGGGTTTGTCTGATAGACACGTACAATCCAAATCTGGTAGTGGAAGAGGAGATGCACGGAAACTGCAACCACTCCTACAAAAAGATGCCCGACTAAAATCAATATTTCCGGATTCCCCTCTCTTGCGTTTTAGACAACCTCCGAATCTAAAAAACATCATTGTCAGAAGCGCCCTGTCCTCCCCAGCAGCTACAGGGACCTTTCCCTGCAACCAGAACAGGTGCAAAACCTGTCCATTTATAATGATAACGGACAAGATAAAGATTCCCAGGACAGATCAGGACAGGATAAAGATTTCCAAATGTCCAATAGGTGTCATGAACGTAGGTGAGATAGGACAAAAATTCAGAATAAGAATTAATTCTCATCGCTACACAATAAAAAAAAAGGCGTATGGATCTACCTGTAGCAAAGCATTTTTGCAGCTCTGACCACAGGGTAACAGACATGAATCTGCTCATTTTAAAAAGTAACTTAAAATCTCAGCAAGAGAGAAGAATTTAGGAATACAAATTGATAACGACCTTTGACACATTCAAAACAGGATTGAATGTTTCACATGGATTCATGTGATTTTATACCAATTGAAAGGACATTTGGGGATATCACATCTTCCAAAAGACCCCAGTTAGAGGACAATGAACTTTTGACAAATATTATGTGAACTGTCTCGCATGGATTTATAGTAGGGATGGGCGAATCTACTCGCTAGGACTCGTTACTCGGCGAATAGTAAGGGACTCGCAGGACTCGGTACTCTGCGAGTTTCCCAGCGTTTACTCGCACGAGTCCAATGCAAATCAATTGCAAACGCTGACAAAACTAGGATTGCCATTGTTTGCATTAGACTCGGCTACTGTGCCAGTGATAGCAGGGAAACTCGCAAATAACTGCTGTTACATTGCGAGCCGAGTCCAGCTGTCTTCTCTGTGCAGCTCCAGGGTCCTAGAGCCCGCCTGCTCACAGAGATGATGTAGCAGTGCTGAGATTGTTCTCAGTCTGCTCATTCCCTGTGCATAGACATCTATATCTATGCACAGGGGATGTAGCAGAGAGGACAACGCGTTTTGGACTACGTCGGACGGAAGAGGATTTTTTTAATTAAAGATGGAGTCCCTAATGGCTTTTTTTTTTATTTCAAATAAAAAATTTTCTCTGTGTTTTTTTAACCCTTTATTGGAGATTCTTAGTGGCTGGGTCAAACGTGGCCTGACATTAAGAATCTCGGGCTTAATACCAGCTTGTATAACAAAGCTGGTATTAACCCCTTTATTACCCAGCGTGCCACCGCCACCAGGGCCGCTGGAAGAGCGGGGTTCAGCGCCAGAGGATGGCGCTTCAATGAACGCGCCATCTTCTGGGGCGGCTGCGGGCTGCAATTTGCAGCGGGGGGTGCCCAGAAAGCTTGGGCATCCCTGCGCTGCGGATTCCTGCACCCAGCTGCTTAGCTGTACCTGGCTAGACATAGAAATTGCGCGGAGCCCCACGCATTTTTTTTAAATTATTTCATGAATTTCAGAGTCAGAGTCTCAGAGTCAGAGTCTCAGAGTCAGAGTCTCAGAGTCTCAGAGTCTCAGAGTCAGAGTCTCAGAGTCAGAGTCTCAGAGTCAGACTCAGAGTCTCAGAGTCTCAGAGTCAGAGTCTCAGAGTCAGAGTCTCAGAGTCTCAAGGTACCGTCACACAGGGACATATCGCCGGCGATGTTGCCGGGGATCTCGGGAGCGCGCATCCCTGACAACATCGCCGGTGAGATGTCACACTGAGCAACTTACCGGCGATGTCGCCGGTTAGTTGCCGCGGCTATCGCTCGCTGGGTTGCCCAGCAACCCAGCAAGCGATCACTCGCAATGTTGCATATAGGCGGAATCGCCCGCAACATTGCAGGTTGCCGCGTTACACAGGGCGATCAGGCAGGATCGCCTGAGCAACATCGCCAGGTTTCCCAACATTGATGGGAAACCTGGCGATGTTACTCAGGCGATTCATCGCCTGATTATCGCCCTGTCACATGAGGCAACTCGCCGGCGATGTCGCCGCAACCTGGCCACGCCCCTCAATTGCCGGCAACATCGCCGGCGATATGTCCCCGTGTGACGGGCCCTTAAGAGTCAGAGTCTCAGAGTCAGAGTCAGAGTCTCAGAGTCAGAGTCTCAGAGTCAGAGTCAGTGTCTCAGAGTCAGAGTCTCAGAGTCAGAGTCTCAGAGTCAGACTCAGAGTCTCAGAGTCAGAGTCTCAGAGTCAGAGTCTCAGAGTCTCAGAGTCAGAGTCTCAGAGTCAGAGTCAGAGTCTCAGAGTCAGAGTCTCAGAGTCAGAGTCAGAGTCTCAGAGTCAGAGTCTCAGAGTCAGAGTCAGAGTCTCAGAGTCAGAGTCTCAGAGTCAAAGTCTCAGAGTCAGAGTCTCAGAGTCAGACTCAGAGTCTCAGAGTCTCAGAGTCAGAGTCTCAGAGTCAGACTCAGAGTCTCAGAGTCTCAGAGTCAGAGTCTCAGAGTCAGAGTCAGAGTCTCAGAGTCAGAGTCTCAGAGTCAGAGTCAGAGTCTCAGAGTCAGAGTCAGAGACTCAGAGTCAGAGTCTCAGAGTCAGAGTCTCAGAGTCAGAGTCTCAGAGTCAGACTCAGAGTCTCAGAGTCTCAGAGTCTCAGAGTCAGAGTCTCAGAGTCAGAGTCTCAGAGTCTCAGAGTCAGAGTCTCAGAGTCAGAGTCAGAGTATCAGAGTCAGAGTCAGAGTCTCAGAGTCAGAGTCTCAGAGTCAGAGTCTCAGAGTCAGACTCAGAGTCTCAGAGTCTCAGAGTCAGAGTCTCAGAGTCAGAGTCTCAGAGTCTCAGAGTCAAAGTCTCAGAGTCAGAGTCTCAGAGTCAGAGTCTCAGAGTCAGAGTCTCAGAGTCAGAGTCAGTCTCAGAGTCAGAGTCTCAGAGTCAGAGTCTCAGAGTCACAGTCTCAGAGTCAGACTCAGAGTCTCAGAGTCAGAGTCTCAGAGTCAGAGTCTCAGAGTCAGAGTCAGAGTCTCAGAGTCAGAGTCTGAGAGTCAGAGTCTCAGAGTCTCAGAGTCAGAGTCTCAGAGTCAGAGTCAGAGTCTCAGAGTCAGAGTCTCAGAGTCAGAGTCAGAGTCTCAGAGTCAGAGTCTCAGAGTCAGAGTCTCAGAGTCAGAGTCTCAGAGTCAGACTCAAAGTCTCAGAGTCTCAGAGTCAGAGTCTCAGAGTCTCAGAGTCAGAGTCTCAGAGTCAGAGTCAGAGTCTCAGAGTCAGAGTCTCAGAGTCAGAGTCAGAGTCTCAGAGTCAGAGTCAAAGTCTCAGAGTCAGAGTCTCAGAGTCAGAGTCTCAGAGTCAGAGTCAGAGTCTCAGAGTCAGAGTCAGAGTCTCAGAGTCAGAGTCTCAGAGTCAGAGTCTCAGAGTCAGAGTCTCAGAGTCAGACTCAGAGTCAGAGTCTCAGAGTCAGACTCAGAGTCAGAGTCTCAGAGTCAGAGTCTCAGAGTCAGAGTCAGAGTCTCAGAGTCAGAGTCAGAGTCTCAAAATCAGAGTCAGAGTCTCAGAGTCTCAGAGTCTCAGAGTCAGACTCAGAGTCTCAGAGTCTCAGAGTCAGAGTCTCAGAGTCAGAGTCTCTGAGTCAGAGTCTCAGAGTCTCAGAGTCAGAGTCAGAGTCTCAGAGTCAGAGTCTCAGAGTCAGAGTCTCAGAGTCAGAGTCTTAGAGTCAGAGTCTCAGAGTCAGAGTCTCAGAGTCTCAGAGTCAGAGTCTCAGAGTCAGAGTCAGAGTCTCAGAGTCAGAGTCTCAGAGTCAGAGTCTTAGAGTCTGAGTCTCAGAGTCAGAGTCTCAGAGTCAGAGTCAGAGTCTCAGAGTCAGAGTCTCAGAGTCAGACTCAGAGTCTCAGAGTCTCAGAGTCAGAGTCTCAGAGTCTCAGAGTCAGAGTCTCAGAGTCAGAGTCTCAGAGTCAGAGTCAGAGTCTCAGAGTCAGAGTCTCAGAGTCAAAGTCTCAGAGTCAGAGTCTCAGAGTCAGAGTCAGAGTCTCAGAGTCAGAGTCAGAGTCTCAGAGTCAGAGTCTCAGAGTCAGACTCAGAGTCTCAGAGTCAGAGTCTCAGAGTCAGAGTCTCAGAGTCAGAGTCAGAGTCTCAGAGTCAGAGTCAGAGTCTCAGAGTCAGAGTCAGAGTCAGAGTCTCAGAGTCTCAGAGTCAGAGTCAGAGTCTCAGAGTCAGAGTCTCAGAGTCAGAGTCTCAGAGTCAGAGTCTCAGAGTCAGAGTCAGAGTCTCAGAGTCAGAGTCTCAGAGTCAGAGTCAGAGTCTCAGAGTCAGAGTCTCAGAGTCAGAGTCAGAGTCTCAGAGTCAGAGTCTCAGATTCAGAGTCTCAGAGTCAGAGTCTCAGATTCAGAGTCTAACCCTCAGAGCCAGAGTCAGAGTCTCAGAGTCAGAGTCTCAGAGTCAGGGTCTCAGAGTCAGAGTCTCAGAGTCAGAGTCAGAGTCTCAGAGTCAGAGTCTCAGAGTCAGACTCAGAGTCTCAGAGTCAGAGTCTCAGAGTCAGAGTCAGAGTCTCAGAGTCAGAGTCAGAGTCTCAGAGTCAGAGTCAGAGTCTCAAAGTCAGAATCTCAGAGTCAGAGTCTCAGAGTCAGAGTCAGAGTCTCAGAGTCAGAGTCAGAGTCTCAGAGTCAGAGTCTCAGAGTCAGAGTCAGAGTCTCAGATTCAGAGTCTCACCCTCAGAGCCAGAGTCAGAGTCTCAGAGTCAGAGTCTCAGAGTCAGAGTCTCAGAGTCAGAGTCAGAGTCTCAGAGTCAGAGTCTCAGAGTCAGAGTCTCAGAGTCAGAGTCTCAGAATTTCATGAAATAATTTAAAAAAAATGCGTGGGGCTCCGCGCAATTTCTATTTCTAGCCAGGTACAGCTAAGCAGCTGGGGGCTGGAATCCGCAGCGCAGGGATGCCCAAGCTTTCTGGGCACCCTCCGCTGCAAATTGCAGCCAGCAGCCACCCCAGAAGATGGCGCGTTCATTGAAGCGCCATCCTCTGGCGCTGAACCCCGCTCTTCCAGCGGCCCTGGTGGCGGTGGCACGCTGGGTAATAAAGAGGTTAGGGCCAGCTTTGTATTATCAGCTGGCCCTAAGCCCGAAATTTATGGCGGTCACGCCAATATTAGACATGACCCCATGAATTTCTATTAAATTGTTTTAAAAAAAACACAACACAGAGAAAATTTTTTATTAGAAATAAAAAAAAAAGCCATTAGGGACTCCATCTTTAATTAAAAAAAATCCTCTTCCGTCCGACGCAGTCCAAAACGCGATGTCCTCTCTGCTCATCCCTGTGCATAGATATAGATGTCTATGCACAGGGAATGAGCAGACTGAGAACAATCTCAGCTCTGCTACATCAGGCAGCAGGCAGGCTCTAGGACCCTGGAGCTGTGGCAGCCAGCACACTGAGCAGACAGGACTATTATCTGTGCGAGTTTCCCAGCGATTACAGTTGCAAAGTAAACTAGTCCAATGCAAATAAATGACAAAACTAGGATTGCTTCAGGCTGAAGCTTCCGAGACACATCTGCGATTTGTAAATCTCACACTACTCGCTATTACTCGCTTCCCCATTCATTAACATTGGACTCGCTAGACTCGCAACGAGTAGCGAGTCCTGTGCTCGGACTCGCTAGAGTCAAGCGATTCCGAGTAATTTAGGATTCGCCCATCACTAATTTATAGCTTTCTCACTGAGGAATTTTCAGGTCTCCACAGACACTACACTAATCATTGTATTATTGTTCTATCTGTTCCTCTTATCTCGGAATTTTGATTTTACTTCCCAGCTCCTCTCCCCCTACCAAGGCTGACTCTGCTTTACCTGTCATATTTACTGCATTATCTCACCCTGCTTATGTATATATGTGCGTCTTCAGAATTTGTGTCATTATCAGCCTGATGAAGGGGCCATAGTGTCCTGAAAGCTTGCTTTACTTACCATCTTTTCATTTAGCCATTAAAAGGTATCAACCACTGAGGACTCTCAGATTCTAATATTTTTCTTTTCACAGTTTCTGAAGATACTCAGCAGCAAGGTTGTTCGAAACTTTTTGGAGAACTAACCACAAAATTTCTATGGATGTATACTTGGCAAATATTCCTCTCACTTAATTTACTCCCAGATCACTTCCATGCCTCAGGATTTCATCCTGTGACTTTGTTCTTTGTAATCGACTTCCTTTTCTGCAGCTTCAGTCTCTGGCTAAGTGCTGATTTTCTTTTATCTTTGTTTCATTCTTTTAGGTCAGCAGGTGTTTCCACTTATCATCTAGACTGTTCTATCACATTGTGGGTGAGGCTATTTACACCAATACTTTCATGGTCATTTCCACTAGCAATATTACAATGTGGATCCTGTTTGGAGTTTCAGCCTTACTGACAAGGATTTACCCCAGTTAGATGGAGATCAGCCAGGTTTAGTATCTTTGATTTCAAGCCTGCCCATTCTTCTCCCTGCTCCGTCCAAGAATTAGGTAATAAGTATAGGTTTTCCTTTCTTGCAGTGGTACTTGAATTTTTCCACTTTTTTCTGTGTTTTAGGTTTTCTCACTTATTCAGGGTTAAAATGCTCTTCATTACTCATCAGTTCCTAAGGATAGCCCATTAGGCAAGCCAATTTTAGTTGTCATCTCCTAGTCTTGCGGCTAGGGTTATTCTATGTCACACAGTTTCCATCATGAACTGTGCAGCTAGGAACTTTAGTCTACACAGGAACTGGTTGGGTCTATTTTTGAAATAAGTCTTTTTTTACCATAAGAGTTATCATGGGTACTTAAAGGGATCCTGACCCCGAAAAATGAGCCCCCAGCCCCTTAATACCTTTCCCTGCAGCATACTAACACCTCTGGAACCTTCTCTTTGTGTGGCCAAAGCGTCATATCAGCTTTACCGCCCCTTTTATGACGCGCACAGGCTCTCGGATCTGTAGCATGCCCATCGGGGCGTGCATAATTAACAAGCAGGTGGCAGGGAGCAACAGCCAGGCAAGCCTTTTGTGGCTTCTCAAATGCTGAGAAGCTGCTGGAAATCAGGTATAAAAAGCACTTTTATTAACATTACAATATCGCTTTGGCCACACAAAGGGATGGCTCCAGAGGTGTTAGCATGCTGCAGGTAAAGGTATTAAGGGGCTGGGGGCTCATTTTTCAGGGTCAGGATCCCTTTAACATTTTAGCCAGCACACCTTTTTTTGTGTGTACTGAGACATTATTATGAACATTGTTGATATCTTGGCCATGCAGCTACAGTCCCTGTATTTGAATTGGCGGATATCAAACAACACCAACAATATGCAATTTCTGCTACTACAGAGGTTTTGACCTATCTCAAGGTTACTTTTGAGCCTGAGGTAAATTTACCAAACTGATTTGATGGGAACTATATTAAGGCCCTATTCTTATCTGCATTTATGTGTAATTCGCGGCAAATCCGACAGATGACAGCGCATCTGCAGCATCTGCCGCGTAACGGACAACTTGCGGCACCGATCTGGCAAGCCCCATTCATTTTCTAAGGCACTTGCGGTCGGGTGCGGCAAGTGCGGCTTTGCTGAATCCAGCAGATCTGGCACTTGCGGCCACGCAAAAAAAATGCTGCTACCATTCGGCATAATGCCGCACTTGCCACACCCGACTGCAAGCTTGGGGCTTGCCGGATCAGTGCCACAAATCAGCTGTTATGCAGCAGATCCGGCAGATGCGGCGACATCTGCTGGATTTGCCAGGAATTACACTTTACCACAGATGTCAAAGAGCCCTTAGTCTTCAATTTATTTCTTCATGTAAACTGTATTTTCGCCTCCATTTTTTTTCTCTAGATGACAAAGCCAATGAGTGTATGTTGTTCTGAATTTGTTCCGTATGGATCGTCAGGATTGTGCATTTTCTATGCCTGAGAATTTTAAATTTTTCCCCCCTATTGATGCTTTTTTTTCCACACTTCGTCTTATTAATACCCTGATAAGATTGTGGTCCTTGAATCTATGATCCTCAAGCTGGTTCAAAGAAATCATAAACTGGAGGACTACTGCTCCCAATTCAGATGTTGGGCAGTGGAGACTTCCTAAAATACCTAAGTTTCATTTATTTAATCTATCTATTCAAGAAACAGCTGCCTCTGGCCAATAGACATATACAGCCATCCACCTTTCAAGACATCATGGAGTTTTTTCTTTCTTAGGCTGGCTTCACACCACAGTTTTGTGGTGTCAGACTGTGTCCCGTGTTTTGCTGGATGCATTGGACACAGTCTGACAGCCCCGGAGAAAACAGAACCGGAGAGTTAATATGCCCTCCGGTCCTGTTTTCTGCCGGAATCAGGACTGTGTGGCTGCTGCCACTGTCCAGTCCTGAAATTTCAAAAATTGCGGCTAGCTGGCCGCGGTTCTGAAATCTCAGCCAGAAGCTCTCCACGGTGCTGAACTTCAGCACCCGGCGTCCGGGAGCCGGATCCAATTTTCTGTCGGATCCGGCGCCCATAGACTCCCATGTTAGGGGCCGCCAGATCGCACTGGATCCGGGAGGCAAGCTGCGATTTTGTGTCCGGGGTAAAAAAACTAATTCTGACAGATCCTCCTGGACAGGACAAAACCGGATGGCAAATGACTACCATCCGACCTCATCCGGCCTCATAGGAATACTATGGGGCCAAAATCGGATCCGAGGCTGTCCGGTGTGAACCGGACAGCCTCGGATCCTTAAAACCGTGGTGTGAAGCTGGCCTATGATCATCATTCGTAATCCTTATCCTATACGTCTAATATCTGATCTGTTTTTTCATTTGGCTGGAGCTAAAATGTCTTTTAAACTAAATCTGAGAGGGGCATATAATCTCAAATGAGGTTGTCAAGCTGACGAGTGAAAAAAATGCTTTAAATACACCCAAAGGTTACTTTGAAAATGTGGTGATGCCATTTGGGTTGCTTACTGCTCTGGCAGTTTTTCAGTACTTTATAAACTACATGCTTTGCCCTCTGGTGGGTAGATTTATGGTTATTTATTTTGATGACATATTGATTTATTCATGCACATGTGAAGAATATCATGAGCATATTAGACAGGATCTTCAAATTTTTTGTGACAAACATTTATTTGCCAAACTGGAGAAACATCAGTTTGAGGTTCATCAGGTGCATTTTTTAGATCCTTTGTTCTCTGCATAGAGGTTTCAGTTGGATCCTGTTAAGGTTCAGGTAGTTCTTGATTGGGTGCAACCCACTAATCTTAAACCATTACAGAAATTCTTGGCTTTGCAAATTGTTTTGGAAATTTTATTAGGAACTTCTCAGTTTTTGTTAAGCCTGATATGACCAAGAAGGGTAGTGACTTTTTCTCCTGGTATTCATGGTTTACTGAGGCTGTAAATGCCTTTGCTGCTCTCATCTAGAGCAGAGAGAGACACAAAGAGGTGCAAATGGGTCTTATCGATTGAATAAGGTTAATATTTCGTGATATACAGGGGTTGGACAAAATAATGGAAACACCTGGAAAAATCAACCAAAGTTAGTTTAATATATTGTAGGTCCACTTGTTTTGGTGCCGTCCCTTCACCTTCCTCAGGGGTACAACCTTCCTCAGATTGTACCCCTGAGGAAGGTGCAGGGATGAGAAGAACCAGGAAGTGGAGAAGCGCAATGGCATGGAAGGAGACAGGACACCACTGGAAAAGGTGAGTAACATGGTTGTTATTTTATTATGGGCGGCAGCATTGGGGGACATATCTAGTATGGAGGGGCATGTGCCAGCACTGGGAGACGTGTGCCAGCCCCGGAGGATGTGTGCCAGTGGATGTGTGCTAGCCCTGGGGGACATGTGCCAGCCCTGGGGGACGTGTGCCATCACTGGGGGACGTGTGCCAGCCATAACTAGATTGAGGGGGCCATATCTAAGATGGGGAGGCTATATCCCAGGATGAGGGACCATGTACCAGGATAATGGGGCTATGAGCGACATATACCCTGTATGATTTGAAAGACGGACATTGACATTATAAGACGGACCCCATTTAATATTAAAAATTATTTTTTTCTCCTTTCCTTCATCAAATTTGTTGGTGCGTTTTATAATTTCGGCGCGTCTTATGTATGTTTGGGATCATTGTCCGGCTACAGAATAAATGTGGAGCTAATCATTAGCCTAAGTGATGGCAGTGCATGGAGGATAGGTAACAACCTGTGTTTATCAGCACTAAGTAAGTAATCAGTTTTTCTCAAATCCCTAACTCCATATGCCTAATTGCTTTCCCAAACTTGCAAAAAACATCCACCATGCTTCACTGTTACCTGCAGACACTGATTACCAGGATGTAGCCCTTCTGGAGGCAAATTTCCTTTTGTTACTGACAAATATTTAGCATTTTGATTCATATGTACAGTGCACCTACTACCATTTTTTTAAACACAGTTAAGTCACGTTGCCTCTTTTCCATGTTTAATCTATGGATTTCGTCATACAGTCTTCAAAAAAGACCAGTTGTCCCCAGACTGTTCTGAACAGTGGATGGGTGTTGTTTGATTCCTACTGGTTATTGCCATCTGTGAACTGATTATACTGCTACCAAATAGTAAATAAAATGTTAACCAAGCCAATAATTGAAATACAGAAGAAAAGTACCAAATGTTTTTTCCCTAGAGATATCTGTGTGGCATATATCAGCAGCCCATGTAAGAGCACATGTAAGAGTTTCTGCCCCCTCCCACCCAAATAAAAATATTAGCCCAGTTTTCCTGAAATATGCTGTACAATGCTCAGGACCCCATATTGTTCCTCTTGAGATACATGGCTTCTTCTCTATCCTCTCTTAACCCATTTCCCCTTATAAACTATAACTACTACATTGCCCTTCATTGTTTTCTATAGGCTGTACACTGTGTTCCTTATAATATCATCATCCCTTCTGAACTACTAACAACATGAAAGTTTTAGATTAAACTGAATGGACTTCTGTCTACCAATGACCTTAAAAACACAAAAACTATAGAAATAAAACCAATATACTGCCCACTTAAGAATTACCGTATATACTCGCGTATAAGCCGAGTTTTTCAGCCCAAAATTTGGGCTGAAAAGTCCCCCCTCGGCTTATACGCGAGTATACAGTATATACAGCAGCAGCCCCGGAGGTATACAGGCCCCCCCATCAAGCTCCAGGGCCCCCCCCCCTTGCGCGGCAGCCTGTAAAGTAAAATCATACTTATCAGTGTCCTGTCGCGCCGTCCCGCTGCTTGCCGACATCACGATCCCGGGCTTCATTCCGCGTCTTCCGCCTTCCTGTGGTCGCGGGCAATGACGTCATTGCCCGCTACCACAGGAAGCCGGAAGCCGGAAGACGCGGATTGAAGCCCGGGATCGTGTGTCGGCAAGTGGCGGGACAGCGCGACAGGATACTGATAAGTATGATTTTACTTTACAGGCTGCCGCGCAAGGGGGGGACCTGGAGCTTGATGGGGGGGCCTGTATACCTCCGGGGTTGCTGCTGTATACAGCCCTGGGGCTGCTGCTGTATACAGCCCTGGGGCTGCTGCTGTATACAGATTTGGGGCTGCTGCTGTATACAGCCCTGGGGCTGCTGCTGTATACAGCCCTGGGGCTGCTGCTGTATACAGCTTTGGGGCTGCTGCTGTATACACCCCTGGGGCTGCTGCTGCTGTATACACCACTGGGGCTGCTGTATACTACCTAAGGGCTGCTGTATATACCTCTGGGGCTGCTGTATACACCACTAGGGCTGCTGTATATACCTCTGGGGCTGTATATACCTCTGGGGCTGCTGTATACTACCACTGGGGCTGCTGTATACTACCACTGTGGCTGGATATACCTCTGGGGCTGCTGTATGCTACCACTGGGGCTGCTGTATACACCTCTGGGGCTGCTGTATTCTAACCACTGGGGCTGCTGCTGTATATACCACTGGGGCTGCTGCTGTATACTACCACTGGGGCTGCTGTATATACCTCTGGGGCTGCTGTATGCCACACTGCTGGGGGCTGTATACCTGTGCTGGGGTCCACCCTCGGCTTATACACGAGTCAATAGGTTTTCCCAGGTTTTGGGGGCAAAAGTAGGGGGGTCGGCTTATACACGGGTCGGCTTATACACGAGTATATACGGTATACAGTTATACCTATCACACTGTCTCTTTGTATAAACTATATGTACCACGCTGCCCCTAACCTTATGAATTATACGCATTACAACATCCTCCCTTATGAATTATGGCCTCCAAACTGTCCATCCCCCTTTAAAATGTCCCCTTCCCCAACTCCTCACATGTTTCCAATACACTTCCCACTCTTAATTCTGTGCCTCCTCTCCTAACTTAATGGGAACATGTCGTTGGGGTTTTCCCATATAGAGTGCAGCCACTCCAATAAGGCATATGTACTCTAGAATGCTGTATTTAAGATTCCAAGCTGATCTGCATAACATAAAAAGGATGTTTTATTTTACTCACCTTTGGGGCAGTCCAACCTGTTGGTGTTATTACTGCTTAAAATCTCAGGGAATCATGAACTTCAAATAAAGCACTGAAGATAGCAAGTTTCATTTTCCAGCAGCAGATACTCTAGATTCAGTAAGCAAAGCATCATATAAGAAACTTAGCAAGCAAATCTTCATTGGGGAAAACGTATTTAGTCAGCCACCAATTGTGCAAGTTCTCCCACTTAACAAGATGAGAGAGGCCTGTAACTGACATCATAGGTAGACCTCAACTATGACAAAATCAGAAAGCAAATCCTGAAAATCACATTGTCTGATTTGGAAAGAATTTTTTTTCCAAATTTTGATGGAGCATAAGTATTTGGTCGCCTACAAACAAGCAAGGTTTCTGGGTCTCATAGACCTGTAACTTCTTCTATAAGAGGCTCCTCTGTCCTCCACTCATTACCTGTAGTACTGGCGCCTGTTTGAACTTGTTATCAGTATAAAAGACACCTGTCTGCAACCTCAAACACTCACACTTCAAACTCCACTATGGTGAAGACCAAAGAGCTGTTGAAGGACACCAGGAACAAAATCGTAGCCCTGCACTAGGCTGGGAAGACTGAATCTGCAATAGGCAAGCAGCTTGGTGTGAAGAAATCAACCGTGGGAGCAATAATTAGAAAATGGAAGACATACAAGACCACTGATAATCTCCCTTGATCTGGGGCTCCACACAAGATCTCACCCCGTGGGGTCAAAATTAACTCAAGAACGGTCAGCAAAAATCCCAGAACCACACAGGCGAACCTAGTGAATGATCTGCAGAGAGCCGGGACCAACATTACACAGATTACCACCAGTAAGGCTGGGGTCACAGTAGCATTTTTCACATGCGCTTTTGGAGACCTGCGTTTTCAAAAACGCAAGTAAAAAACGCACCCATAGGCCCCCATGTTAAAAAACGCATGCCCTAATAGCCAAAAAGCATGTGTGACAGTCACATGCGTTTTTGGTGCTTTTCCAAAAACGCATGCGTTTTTTAATATGGGGCCTTATGGGAAACGCATGCAAAAACGCATGTACAATTATTGCCATTCAAAAACGCATGCGTTTCCCATAGGAGCCCATGTTAAAAAAAACGCATGCGTTTTTTTTAACATGGGCTCCTATGGGAAACGCATGCGTTTTTGAATGGCACTAAAAGGTACTAATTGTACATGCTTTTTTGCATGCGTTTTCCATAGGGGCCCATGTTATAAAAACGCATGCGTTTTCTTCAAAAACGCATGCGTTTTTCAAAACGCACCAAAAAATATTACATGCACTATTTTTGGGTGCAGATTTCAAAACGCAGCCAAAAACGCAGGGAGCCATCACACACCTTAAAAAACTCATGATGACATGAAAAACGCATGTAAAAAGCATGCGTTTTTAAAAGGCACTAAAAAATTGCATGTCAACTGTGACCAGAGCCTAACACACTATGCTGCCAGGGACTCAGATTCTGCAGTGCCAGACGTGTCCCCCTGCTTAAGCCATTACATGTCCAGACCCGTCTGAAGTTTGCTAGGGAGCTTTTGGATGATCCAGAAGAGCATTGGAAGAATGTCATATGGACAGATTAAGCCAAATTAAAACTGTTTGGTAGAAACACAACTCGTCGTGTTTGGAGGAGAAAGAATGCTGAGTTGCATTCAAAGAACACCATACCTATTGTGAAGCATAGAGGTGGCAACCTCATGCTTTGGGCTTGTTTCTTTGCCAAGGAACAAGAACGACTCATCCATGTACATGAAAGAACGAATGGGGCCATGTATCATGAGATTTTGAGTGCAAACATCTTCCATCAGCAAGGGCATTGAAAATGAAACGTGGCTGAGTCTTTCAGCATGCCAATGATCCTAAGCACACCGACAGGACAACAAAGGAGTGGCATCGTAAAAAGCATTTCAAGGTCTTGGAGTTGCCTAGCCGTTGTTCACATATGGTCGTAAGGCTCATTTATGGTAATATTGCCCATATATAGTAATGTATGTGGGTGTATGTGTCATAGCCATGCCCCCTCTTAACAGCCACACCTCTTCATTAGGGATGGGCGAGTCTACTCGCTAGGACTCGTTACTCGGCGAGTAGTAACGGACTCGCAGGACTCGGTACTCTGCGAGTTTCCCAGCGATTACTCGCACAGTAACGAGTCCAATGCAAGTCAATGGCAATCCTAGTTTTGTCAGAGTTTACTTTTTCTCACTCGCTAGACTCGCTATATCACATTGCTATGTAGCTTGAATCTCCCCAAATCGTTTAAACAATCGCACTGCTTCACGGATACCGCTGTCAGCAGCGAGTCTGAGCGAGTCTGAGCGAGTCTTAGCGATTCTGAGCGAGTCTACGAATCCGGTTCCTTTATTCTGTATTCGGGACTCGCGAATACAGAATCTGTTATGTTCCGACAAAGCTTCCGAGACAGCCTAGCGTGTTAGGTCAGAAAACTTGTGAAGATGGACAAGCATGTTAGCCAATCATATTCAGTAATGCCACAGCCATGTTGGTTGTGGCAGGACTATGATTGGCTTCTGTCCATCGTGATGCCTATGTCATGTATGAGAGGCGAGGCTGTATATAAGCCTTGCCACCGCCATTTTGGGCACATTCCTGTGAAGATCTGAGCTAGAGCAGGGTGAGGTAGATGCTGGAGCAGATCATAGGGATTGTCAGTCAGTGTAGGGAACCTTAAAAATTCCTTATATTTAACCCAAACAGCTCTTGTGAGAGCTACCAGGAGGACAGAGGAGTACTGTGTAGAGGACTGTAGGCAGGCAGGCAGGGAGGTGCAGCCTTACAGTGCTCACAGGACCGACCTCATAGCTTAGCTTACTCATTCAGCTGTCCTAATAGCTGAAGTCAGAGGCTTAGCTGAGGTACTATTTACAATTTTTTTGCACCTGATAGATTTTGGGTCCTAAAAACCCCTTCAGCTTTATTTTGTCTGTGGCAGATCAGTGCGTTGCTGCTCTACCTGCAAATAGCACGTACGCCACCTACTTGTGCGACTACTTGTGCGCACTTAATAATTTTTTCAGGGACTAGTGTGCTGCTTCACTGACAAGGGTTAGCACACACTTAACCCGCCAGCAGGTGACGCCTACAGCAACACCTAACTCCATCTCGGTGGCTGTGCGCACTTAATAATTTTTTCAGGGACTAGTGTGCTGCTTCACTGACAAGTGTTAGCACACACTTAAACCCGCCAGCAGGTGACACCTACAGCAACACCTAACTCCATCTCGGTGACTGTACATTTGTCAACAATGTCACAAAAACCACAATTTCCCAAAAAAGAGGTTGCAAAGGGATGGGGACGAGGTCGTGGCCGTAGCAGTCGTGCCCAAGAAGGCACTGGTACAGGTAGACAGACGAGGATTGATAGATCTCTCTTTCTCACGTCTAAAATTCCCAGTACTCAACAAAAACGTGTCTTGAGGCCGGAAGAGCATGATCAGATAACATCTTGGATGGCTGATAACACCTCGACCACTGATTCTTGCAGTACACAATCGTCCTTGCCAACACAGTCTAGTGTCGCTACAGACAACGCAGGGCCATCCAATCCTCAAAGGCTTCCTATTTCCTCAACCCATCGGCAGCCAGAGGAAAACTTGGAGTGCGACCTTGGTCACTCCGATGATTTATTTGGTTCTTATCAGCTCTCGATTGCATCTGGCCTTTCTTTGTCACTGCCTGACGAGATACTTCAAGAAGACGTAATGTCTATTCATGGCCAAAGTTTTGAAGCACCTCGTACTGAAGAAAGCCACTTTCAGCAAAGGCATACAGCATCTCAGGAGGTGGATGATGATGAGGATGATGAGACACACATCTCATCTGGCCAGCCTGCTCAGTCACGTTATCCAGAAGACTTTGAAAAGGAAGGCGTGGATGATGAGACCACAGATCCTACCTGGACTCTTGGCATGCATAGCCAACAGAGCAGCCAGGAGGAGGAAAGTGGCTGTGTACCACCGCCAAAAGCACCAAGGCTTAATCCTTTCTCCAGAACACAAACTGTGACAACAGTTGCCCAAATTGTGTCAACTGTTGCACAAAGTGTACCAACTGTTGCACAAACTGTAAACACAGTTGCCCAAACTGTGTCAACAGTTGGTGTTGTACAGAGTCATCCTCCTCTGCCTCCAATTCAACATAAAGGACGAAAAGCCATTGTGTGGCAATTTTTTAAGGATGCCACATCTGTACCAAATATGGGTATCTGTAACATCTGCCATGCAAGGCTAAGCAGAGGCCTGGGAAAAGGAAACATGAGCACCAGCAGTATGCGTAAGCATATGTCTGTTAAGCACCCAATTCAGTGGTCGGCCCATCAGGGTACAAAATCAGTGCCTTCTGATCCCAACACTTCCAGGCCACCTCAGATCCATCCTTCACCAGCTAGTGTTCAGGCATCAGCTCCTGCTCAACCGTACTCCTCCCAAGCTGCGGTACAAGAGAGACATGACAGTAGTCAAGCCACTGGTCACTGTGCGCCAAACGTCCAGTTGTCTGTGCCACAGCTGTATGAAAGGCAGCGGAAGTACCAATCGACACACCCATTTACCCAAAAAGTGACTGCGCAAATTGCAAAGTTGTTAGCTGTGGAAATGCTGCCGTTTAGGCTTGTGGGTACAGAGTCTTTTCGGGAGTTGTTGGCTGTGGCAGCACCACGATACTCTGTACCCAGCCGCTACTTTTTCTCACGTAGTGCCGTCCCCGTGTTACACCAGCACGTTGTTAACAACTTAAAGCGTGCACTAAAAAAATGCTGTAACCGCCAAAGTCCACCTAACAACGGACACGTGGACAAGTAGTTGTGGACAGGGCAGATACATCTCAGTAACGGCTCACTGGATCAACCTGGTGGACAGTGTCCCAACTTCTCAAAGTGGACCATCTGAGATACTACCAACTCCACGAATAGCGGGCACAACATCATTCCGGGTGGCTGCCTCATCATATATGTCCAGTAAACAATCTGCTTCTGCAACTTCCTTGTCCACTGCTGAGCTGCCCGCACCATCACGTCCAAGTTGGGAGCTTTGCAGTAGTGCTTCAGCAAGGCGACAACAGGCTCTTCTGAAGCTTATCTGTCTAGGTGACACACCTCACACTGCAACTGAGCTGTGGAAAGGTCTTAAGCAACAGACTGATGAGTGGCTGGCCCCACTGCAACTACAACCAGGTCTTGTTGTCAGCGATAATGGACGAAACCTTGTGGCGGCACTAAAGCATGGTAACCTTGTTCACGTGCCTTGCCTGGCTCACGTGCTGAACCTAATAGTTCAGAAATTCCTGAAAATGTACCCTGAGTTATCTGACCTACTCGAGAAGGTGAGGCGAATTTGCGCTCATTTTAGACATTCGTCCACAGCAGTTGGCAGTCTTTCAGCCCTTCAAAACCAATTAAATTTGCCTAAACACCGGCTAATTTGCGACATGCCCACGTGATGGAACTCAACATTCCATATGTTGGCAAGGTTTAATGAGCAGCAGAGGGCAATAGCGGAATATCAGCTGCAACATGCCCTCACCACGGAAGTCAGACCAGACACATTAGTACTTTCGAGTGGGTCTGGATCGCTGATCTTTGCGAGTTGCTGGAGAACTTTGAATACTGCACCCAACTTGTCAGCGGTGATCAGTCCATTATCAGTCTCACCATCCCCATGCTCTGTTTGCTTAAAGAATCGCTCCTGAATCTGAAAACAGAATCTTTGAGGGCCCAGCGGATGGCTATGGAGCCAGAATTTAACATTGCTGATCCTAGCCAGCCAAGCCAATATCAGCAGGCTACATTGGGTCTGGAAGAAGAAGGTGATGAGGGTGATGATGAAGAAGATTCATTTTTCTGTGGTACTGATGTGAACCCTGATGGTACTCCCAACCCTACGTTTATGTCAGTACAGCATGGGTGGGCTGAAGAGGAGGAGGCGGAGACCGATTTAGAGGCCATGATGCGTAGTGATCCTCATTCTGTTGTAACCGAGGAGATGAGTCTTTGCAGCTTAGCACACATGGCTGACGTAATGTCTCAATGTCTCTCCCAAGATCCACGCGTCATTCACATATATGCCAGCAACCTCTACTGGTTGTCAACCTTTTTGGACTCCAGATACAAAGACAAATTTCCGTCGCTGCTGTTGCAGTCACCCAGGGGCTTAACGATGGATTTTTTCAAGAGTGTTGTTGTTGACAATTTGATGTCCATATCACCGTCTGACTCCGCTATACCCCGAAGAACCAGCTCTTTTCAACAGCAGCCTTTGATTGGGACACAAACGTCATCAATGTCAAGAAGAGGTGGGGGTAAGATGTCCACCAACTGGGTGATGTTCAACAGACCTACCGATCAACAACGGATCATGCCTACGGTCACCTTGACTAGGAGACAACAATTTTCCAACATGGTGAACGAGTATGTCAGTGACAGTACCAGCTTCCTAAGCGACCCTTCTGTACCCTTTAATTACTGGGTTTCCAAGCTTCACACTTGGACAGAGCTCGCTTTGTATGCCTTGGAGGTGCTGGCCTGCCCAGCTGCTAGTGTGACATCAGAGCGTGTTGTCAGTGCCGCTGGGGGTATAGTCACTGATAGAAGGTCACGGCTTACTACTGAAAATGCCGACAGGCTGACTCTCATTAAGTTCAACAAGGACTGGATATCATCGCAGTTCGTAAGCCCCCCAGACGACAGTACCCAAATGTAGAGTAACCTAATCATAATTAATAGGATTGGAATATTGCACTTTTAACTTTATGCCCTTTTAAGACAGGAAGTATCGGCATCTCCCTCAGCTCAGACGATGTGATAAGTCATGTTCCTGCTACATTTGCTGCATGCTAACAAAAATACGCAATCAGTAAAAATCATTTTACTTTACAAGTGCATCCGCTTGTGAGCATTTTTCATTTATTTTTTTTTTAAAAAATACAATACAGCCCCTTGGGCTAATTTTTTGAGGCAACAAGCCTATGCTTTCATTGTGGACGTTGCTTGTACTATGCTCTCAGGACAAGCAAGAATATAGTATGGGCCACGCGCCCTCCTCTATTTCTAAAAAGAGTTTATAAAGCCCTTTGAGCTAATTTTTTGAGGCAACAAGCCTATGCCTGCATCGTGGACGTTGCTTGTACTATGCTCTCAGGACAAGCAAGAATATAGTATGGGCCACGCGCCCTCCTCTATTTCTAAAAAGAGTTTATAAAGCCCTTTGAGCTAATTTTTTGAGGCAACAAGCCTATGCCTGCATCATGGACGTTGCTTGTACTATGCTCTCAGGACAAGCAAGAATATAGTATGGGCCACGCGCCCTCCTCTATTTCTAAAAAGAGTTTATAAAGCCCTTTGAGCTAATTTTTTGAGGCAACAAGCCTATGCCTGCATCGTGGACGTTGCTTGTACTATGCTCTCAGGACAAGCAAGAATATAGTATGGGCCACGCGCCCTCCTCTATTTCTAAAAAGAGTTTATAAAGCCCTTTGAGCTAATTTTTTGAGGCAACAAGCCTATGCCTGCATCGTGGACGTTGCTTGTACCATGCTCTCAGGACAAGCAAGAATATAGTATGGGCCACGCGCCCTCCTCTATTTCTAAAAAGAGTTTATAAAGCCCATTGAGCTAATTTTTTGAGGCAACAAGCCTATGCCTGCATCGAGGACGTTGCTTGTACTATGATCCTGCTGGAGCCTGGCGAAGGGTCCCACTGTGCGCTACGGAGATAACGCGTAGACGCGCTGTGTTGCAAGTAGACGTCCAAGCCTCTTGCATCTGTGTTCCTAGTGTTGTTGCCATACCGAGTCATTAAGTAACCCCCCCCAAACACAGGCACTATTTATTTGTCAGCAACATTTGTATGTGGAGTCATGATTTTACACATACTAACCAAGGTGCCTTCATGCGCCATGCGGGCCGTAAAGTACTTGCTAATGATGATGACTTCAAGCCCACCCTCAATACAACCTACACATCCATTCCCTGAAAAAAGACAGACACAAAGCTGTTTTTTAAAAATGTGTATTATTACGCCTTAATGGCAAAGATGTCAGATTGTTTTTTTTGTGTTTGTGAGCTTTCTAAAAGCTAACAAATAAAACAGAAAAAAAACAAAAATAAATTGTGCAATGCACTTTTTGGATAACAAGACAAACAAACAAAAAAAAAAAGTGGGCCCTATAGCTGGTGGTAGGTTGGCTGGTTGTGTGGGGTAGCCTCTACCGGGCCACCATCACCCTGGTCGTGGAGGAGGTCCAGGGCCCCATGGATAGCCTCCCCCAATGTTTGTAACCCTGTAGGGTGGGTCATCTGGGCCGGTGTGCCGCAATGGCCTTGGGTTGGTAGGTCCATGTTTGGTGGACACCAAGCTTGTAGAGGCCTCTGGGTCGCCACGTACCTGTCCCGGAGTGTGGGCCTGTCCAGCCTGTTGGAGCTCGACTGCTGCCACCCCTCCAAATAAGAAAATACCTGGCCAGGGTGGTTTGGGGGCCAACAGGCATCAAGGACAATGTGGATTGCTGACCTTGCCCGCAGTCGTCTCTCCAATGGAATGAGAGCCAAGAAAGGTATGAGACTGCGGGCAAAGTCAGCATCACATTGTCCAAGGTGGTCATTTTGTTCCCCCGGGATCTGAGCAGGGCTTCTGGGGTTCTGGTGACTCCCCACACTGCTGGCAGTCGGCAGTGGAGGAAGCTGGATGGCCAGAGGTTGGTTTTGGTGGGGAGACCATTGTGGTGGCCCTTCAACCTCCTCTTCTTCCTGTGGCCGGCCATGCCCCAAAGGTGGTGGTTCTGGAGGTGGTGGTACTCCCTCCTCCTCCACTCCAAGTCAGGGTGGTTCAGGGGCCTCCCTTGCCTCTTCAGGCAGCTGTGGTGGCGGGTTACCATGCCACCTCTGGTAGTGAGCAGCTCTGTGGGTAAAATATAAAAAAAATTTGGTGAATGGGTTGCGTTCGGAAACAAAACCATAGGCCAAACATAAAATGTGCACGCTTTTTTGACTCAGTGTATCTGTGTATTCTGTGTCTTTTCATTGTTGGCCTTAAGATGGAATTGCAGCAAATAAATTAAGGACATTTTGGCTCATGCCTCAACCAATATTCTATGTGTGGGTAGTGTTGGTCCTCGATTTTTTGCCATTACATTAGAAATTTAAAAATTTGTCTGCACTATTACACTGTGCCCTGCCTTAGGCAGGACAGCTATTTAGGCACTTGAAGACATATTAGTGGTCACAACTATTGCTTTGACTTTTTGTGGAAACTTTATGTGGACAAAGCTATAGCCTGACACTGTGAGGCAAACACATTCTTCAGGGTTGTTTGCCATCAGATGGACACAAAAAGACGCAGTGTGGGCGGCCTTGGCCTCAATGCACATAACCCAGATCTATAGGGCAGATGAGCAAGACAGGAAATGGAGTCCTGCAGCATAGGTGACACATGAGCATTCGGCATTAGTGGTCTACACTCCTTTTTGCTGCCATGTATGCTAATCAGGAATGTCTTGGTAAAAAAAACACACAAAACAGATGGCTTGGCTTTTGGAAACGACTGTAATGGACATAGAGTATGGGGTTGTTTTTGAGCAGCAGGTCACACATCGTTGGTGCCAAACGAGGTGGTATGCACAGATGGACAGTTTTACAGTTATTCCAACGGGGCCGAACAAAAAACCGGGAGAAGCAAGGGCAAAAGTCGGGTTTCCTAAAGGACCTTGGACATAAAAGCCTGTTGCACTTAAAATATGGCCCCCTTTAGTTTGATTTTATACAGCATTAAAACACTATGTTTTCCGGAGGATTCGTAATGTGGCCATCAGTGAACGAAAAAAAAAAAAAATTCACATGTGGGCCCTAATATCTACACCATCACCTTGCAGCCCCAAATATACCCATGGGAAAACTCACCCACATGTATTTGTAGTGATACAGGGTATGTCCTGAAATGTGTGTGACTGTGTCAACAATCTGGGATGGTGTACAAACAGTTTAGTGCAAAAGGGGTATATCCTTGCAATGTTATTTAGCCGAAAAAAACACCCACAACTAAACGTGTAGGGATGTATGTGGCCCTTATGCAAGTCGACGCCATTTGGAACTGATACAAATGAGGCTTATGACAGGCAAACCAGACAAGGCCACACACCTTAGAGGCCATTGCAGGGAAGAACATGGCTTTGTTCCACAAACATGCCAACAATAATAGCTAATTGTGAGGTCACGGAACATTGTGTCTGACCACCCTGCAGAACATTGCTTATTTGTCCCAACGTCACAATGTGACTATAAATGTGTATGTCCTGGATCATTGCCAAAGGTAATAGAATTGTGTTGCACCATGGCAGAAACAAACCCCAGTGTGGGTATGTAAACCACCACACTGATTATAAAGCTTCATACGTAGACTGTGTGCCCTCGTGGACAGGGTCCTCTCCTCTTGTACCTGTATGACCTGATTGTCTTCATGTACTGTGTTTTGTGGCTAACCCTTATCCTCATGTAAAGTGCCATGGAACCTAATGGCGCTATATAAATAAATTATAATAACAATAATAGTACACAACAGTGTAGGAGACACATACCTTGGCATACGGACCACGGTTCAAGGAAGGACAATCGGTCGTAGTGGCGATATGTCGGCCCTGGATCAGCTTCCGGTCCCCCCTCCGAGAGTTTACGGTGTTGCCTTTTGTGCTGATCCCGACAGCTCCTCCACCGTTTGATAAGCAGGTCAACTGTGAAATGATTTCAAACCGGGTTTAGACCTCTGTAACATTTGAAACACTAAAAGTATGTGTACAAATCAACAATAACATTTTATTCATGTTGTGTGTAATGTGTATAAAAGGCACAGTGACACGACAGTGTGGAACATCATCAACAGCATTACGGACATTGAGCTCACGTGGCCACAATCACAAATGAGGCAGGGCACATGTCAACGCATAGAGAATGTAATAGTGCGGGCACCAGACTCCGCTCATTAGTGGTATTTATATACACCCAACCCCCTGGCCTTCAGAGCCAGGAGGACCAGCCCTTAAACTAAATGTACTATTGTGACCCCATCCAAATATAGGCAACCATGCGACGGCGCATGATAACACATTGAGGGCCCTGTATACACTACTATGGGGGCCCTGTATACCCACGGGGGCCCTGTATTCCCACTGCTGGGGGGCCTGTATACCCACGGGGGGCTGTATACCCACTGCTGAGGGGCCTGTTTACCCACGGGGGCCCTGTATACCCACTGCTGGGGGGGCCTGTATACCCACGGGGGACTGTATACCCACTGCTGGGGGGCCTGTATACCCACTGCTGGGGGCCCTGTATACCCACTGCTGGGGGGCCTCTATACCCACGGGGGGGCTGTATACCCTAATATGGGGGGCATGTATACCCACTGGGGGGCCTGTATACTCTGTAGGTGGAGCTGTATACTCTGCTGGGGGGCTGTCTACCAGTGATAGCCGCTGTATACCAGGATGCCGGTCAATATGTTTTCCCAGTTTTTTGGGGCAAAAGTAGGGGGTCGGCTTATACACGGGTCGGCTTATACACGAGTATATACGGTAAATGCAATATAACGTGTGAACACATTTAACTCACCCATATTGCTCTGTGCATCCTGGCCACTGCGATGGAATGCAGGGAACATGACTTGAGCGACCTCCCTCCAGGCTGTAGTCCGCTGGATGTTATCCCCATAGGCAGGGTCAGTGGGCAGCCAAAGCAGGGGCCGACCACCAGGTCAATCAACTGCAGGGTGTTGACATGGGCCATGCTTGCTCTGTGTGTGTGCGCGTCTGGCAGCTCGAGTTGGCTTATTTCCTGTTTGCTAAAAGCATGGGGTTTGCTGGAGAAAATCGCTTGCCTTGCCTCATCGACGCCAAATAAGACAAACACATGCAAGTTTGGCCTCGGAGACAGCAGCAAAATACATTTGCGAGTGGGGTTTCCAACACGGCAATGCGAGCGCTTTCCGAGACACATCTGCGATTTTTAAATCGCACATTACTCGCTATTACTCGCTTCCCCATTCATTAACATTGGACTCGCTAGACTCGCAACGAGTAGCGAGTCCCGGTCTCGGGCTCGCTAGAGTCAAGCGATTCCGAGTAATTTAGGACTCGCCCATCACTACTCTTCATAGCTCCATCCCTACACATAGCCCCACCCTCTCAGTAGTTCCTTTTATAGTGCTTTCCCATATATAGCCTCACTCCTTCATAGCTTCACCCCTTCACATAGTCCTTGGGGCAGGGCTATGTGGAGGAGGCAGGAATATGTGGGGATGCAGGCTGTGAAGTGGGCATGGCTGTGTGGGGTGTGCGTGGCTATGCAGAGTGGGCATTGCTATGCAGAGTGAGCTATGTGGGGTGGGCAAGGCTATGCATGGGGCAGGGCTTTATACATTCACACTCAGCCCCACCCTCTCCACATAGCCATGCCCACTCCACAAAGCTATGTGGAGTAGACAGGGTTTCATACATACACACACCCACATACATACATACATACACTCAGCTTTATATATATAGATGAGTATGCAGAAAGCTTTAAAGCAATGTAATATGTTTGTGATAAAGAAGAACATAGTTCCTACAGTCAAATATGGTGAAGGTTCAAAGATATTTGGGATTCTTTTGCTCTATCTTGCACTGGGTGCCTTGACTGTGTGCAAGGTATCATAAATTCTAATAAAGATTACCTAAGGATTTTGGGTTGCAATGCAGAGCCCAGTGTTGCCCAGCTGGGTTTGCATCCTAGATTATGGGGCTTCCAGCAGGACAATAATCCCAAAGATACTTCAAAAAGCACCAGAAATGAATGGACAAATAGTGTTGAAGAGTTTGGAAGTGGCAGCAATTAGTCCAAATCTAAATCCTATTGATCATCTATGAAGAGATCTTAAAATTGTTGTTGGGAGAAGGTACCTTTAAATATGAGAAACCTGGAGCAGTTTGCAAAAGAAAAATCAAGTTGAAAGTGTAAGAAACATGTGGATGGTTATAGGAAGCGATTGACTGCAGTTATTTATTAAGTTGAAGTTGGCAACATTTTTGGAGATTTGTGTGAAATTATGTCCAATTTGCCTTTTTTCAATTATTTTGTGTTGCTCCAATACTCATAAAGGAAATAAATATGTGTATAAGAAACATGCAATTGCAATAATTTTCTGGGAGAAATATTTTCTAGAACAATATGAAAAGTGCAAACACTTTTGACCATTTCTGTGGATATTATCTTTTGTTTTAAAGGGACACTGTCAGGTCATTTTTCAGTATGATACTTATATTACCCTAGATAGGGCCCGGGCAGACCTTTTAAAAACATGTAAAATCATTATTGTACCGTTTGTAGTTTCCATGTAATCAGCATTGTCAGACCCTGCAGAGAGCTGCTGCATTAGTCCTGTTCATTATGAGCAGAGATGATTAGTCCTGTGCTGTATAAACTCTCATGTAATTATGCACTCCCTCTCAGCAGCTCTCTCCTCCCTCCTCCCTTTGCTAACAGTGCAGAATCAGGTTTTACTTACTGGTCTGTTAATTTGATATCACCACAAGGGAGAGAGCTACTGCAGGTCTGCCTGATCTAGACTCCATTTGTTTCTGTAAAGCAGATACCCTGCTGTGCTTTGACAGTTTCTGTGTTGTAGTTCACCTCTTGTGATGCTGCACACAGAGAGCAGAGAGGAGAATACAGTCCCCTCACTGATCTCTTGTGCTGTGATGTGACATGCATATTCATCCTATGGGGAGTAGACAGCAGAGAACTAAGTGGATCATTCACTGTGAGTGACAGATGGAGTGCATCTCTTTATTTGAAGTTCACGGAAGATAGGAGGGAAATATACATAAACGAATACATAAATAGAGAGAGTTTAGAGGCAGCAATTAGAAAATTATATCAGTTACATGTGGATTTTTGACCTGACAGTTTTCCTTTAATCCTGTCTGAGATGATAATTAGTGATGAGTGAGTAGTAATATATTTGGGTTCGGACACCTCTAGCTGAATACTTTGAATTAGTGATGGGCGAATCCTAAATTACTCGGAATCGCTTGACTCTAGCGAGTCCGAGCCTGGGACTCGCTACTCATTGCGAGTCTAGCGAGTCCAATGTTAATGAATGGGGAAGCGAGTAATAGCGAGTAGTGTGCGATTTACAAATCACAGATGTATCTCGGAAGCTTAAGACTGAAGCAATCCTAGTTTTGCCATTGATTTGCATTGGACTCGTTTACTGTGCAAGTAATCGCTGGGAAACTCGCACAGATAAGAGTCCTGTCTGCTCTGTGTGCTGGCTGCCGCAGCTCCAGGGTCCTAGAGCCCGCCTGCTGCCTGATGTAGCAGAGCTGAGATTGTTCTCAGTCTGCTCATTCCCTGTGCATAGACATCTATATCTATGCACAGGGATGAGCAGAGAGGACATCGCGTTTTGGACTGCGTCGGACGGAAGAGGATTTTTTTAATTAAAGATGGAGTCCCTAATGGCTTTTTTTTTTATTTCTAATAAAAAATTTTCTCTGTGTTGTGTTTTTTTTAAAACAATTTAATAGAAATTCATGGCGGTCATGTCTAATATTGGCGTGACCGCCATAAATTTCGGGCTTAGGGCCAGCTGATAATACAAAGCTGGCCCTAACCTCTTTATTACCCAGCGTGCCACCGCCACCAGGGCCGCTGAAAGAGCGGGGTTCAGCGCCAGAGGATGGCGCTTCAATGAACGCGCCATCTTCTGGGGCGGCTGCGGGCTGCAATTTGCAGCGGGGGGTGCCCAGAAAGCTTGGGCATCCCTGCGCTGCGGATTCCAGCCCCCAGCTGCTTAGCTGTACCTGGCTAGACATAGAAATTGCGCGGAGCCCCACGCATTTTTTTTTAATTATTTCATGAAATTCATGAAATAATAAAAAAAAAGGGCTCCCCTATATTCTTGTGTCTGGCCAGGTACAAATAGACACCTGGGGATTGGGGGCAGCCCGTCGCTGCCTGCTGGATCCGGCTGGTTCCAGAAATACGGCGAAGCCCATGTAATTTTTTTTCTGAAAAATCAATAAAACAATCCTAAAAAAGGGACTGCATCTTTATTAACCCCTCGCCCATGGTCCAGGGGTTAATAAAGATGCAGTCCCTTTTATTTACATTGTTTTATGGATTTGTCAGAAAAAAATTTCACGTGGGCTTCGCCGTATTTCTGGAACCAGCCGGATCCAGCAGGCAGCGACGGGCTGCCCCCAACCCCCAGGTGCCTATTTGTACCTGGCCGGGCACAAGAATATAGGGGAGCCCTTTTTTTTAATTATTTCATGAATTTCATGAAATAATAAAAAAAAAATGCGTGGGGCTTCGCGCAATTTCTATGTCTAGCCAGGTACAGCTAAGCAGCGCAGGGATGCCCAAGCTTTCTGGGCCCCCCCGCTGCAAATTGCAGCCCGCAGCCGCCCCAGAAGATGGCGCGTTCATTGAAGCGCCATCCTCTGGCGCTGAACCCCGCTCTTCCAGCGGCCCTGGTGGCGGTGGCACGCTGGGTAATAAAGGGGTTAATACTAGCTTTGTTATACAAGCTGGTATTAAGCCCGAGATTCTTAATGTCAGGCCACGTTTGACCCAGCCACTAAGAATCTCCAATAAAGGGTTAAAAAAACACAACACAGAGAAAATTTTTTATTTGAAATAAAAAAAAAGCCATTAGGGACTCCATCTTAAATTAAAAAAATCCTCTTCTGTCCGACGCAGTCCAAAACGCGAAGTCCTCTCTGCTACATCCCCTGTGCATAGATATAGATGTCTATGCACAGGGAATGAGCAGACTGAGAACAATCTCAGCACTGCTACATCATCTCTGTGAGCAGGCGGGCTCTAGGACCCTGGAGCTGCAGCAGCCTGCACAGAGAAGACAGCTGGACTCCGCTCGCAAAGTAACAGCAGTTACTTTGCGAGTTTCCCTGCTATCACTGGCACAGTAGCCGAGTCTAATGCAAGACAATGGCAATCCTAGTTTTGTCAGCGTTTGCCATTGATTTGCATTGGACTCGTGCGAGTAAACGCTGGGAAACTCGCAGAGTACCGAGTCCTGCGAGTCCCTTACTACTCGCTGAGTAACGAGTCCTAGCGAGTAGATTCGCCCATCCCTACTTTGAATGAGTAATGAGAAATGAATCCAATGCAAGTCAATGGAGAACTCACTCATATCCGAATTGAAACAGTTCAAATTATTTGGTTAGGGCGATCCCAACCTGATGATCTTATTACTAGGTAATCACTAATGATAATGAACTGACTACGAAATGCTACAGAAATATTCCAGCTTTATATAAGGTTATTCTTATATGTATGGATAGTGACATAAAAAATTATTTGTTTAATATAAAACTTGACTTACACCGTTGCTCATTTTTTGATGACATATTGCCTTTAACTTTTCATATTTGATGAAACAGTATGATACATTGCTTGACCTTCAGATATGTTTGTTTACCCTGATAAATAGGAAATACGAAGCTTCCTCATCATTGATAGACCCAGACTCCCACTCAAAGTGCATTCTTTATTGGTAAATTAAATCACAATTTTAGGAGCAGACTTCTAGTCTGGGCAGATTGTTCATGTTAAAAGGTCAGTTGTAAATTCCAAACAGGCAGGATTCAGCCATTGTGCTCCAGTCCTACGTTTAGCAAAGTATATGCTGTTGGTAAGTACTGTATGTATGTGTGTGTGTATATATATGCTGTGTGCATATATATACAGTATATTCTATAATATAATCATCTAATTCTGTCTGTCAGTCTGTCTGTCTCTCTGTAACGGATCTCCCGTGTCGCTGATTGGTCGCGACCAGCCGGCCACGTCGCTGATTGCTTGCGCCCAGTCGGCCGCGACCAATCAGCGACAGGCACAGTCCAGCCGCGAATTGGCATGGGATTTCAACTACACACACCACCGCTACCGTCAGGAGATCAGCGGCACTAGCCGCTGATCTCCCGACGCTAGCCACAGGTCATCTGCCGCACGGAGGTCAGCGGCGATACAGAAGTTCTCTGACTGGCGCTAGCGATGTCGCTCACTGTGACACGCAGCAGTGACCAGGCCCCCGCTGTGAGATTGCTGATTGTGGCATCACACTAAGCGAGATCGCTAGAGAGATCACTGCTGCTGAGTCACAAGTTTCGTTGTCAGGATCCCTGGAGTGTTGCCAAGTGTGACAATACCTTACTGATCACTGGTGAGGTGTCACACGTGCAGATATATTGAACAATGATGATTGGTCGCGGCCAGCCTCGATTTGCCACGGGATTTCTACCACGCTTTCCTGATTGGCCGCGCCCAGCCGCCCACGACCAATCAGCGATATTGGTACGGAATTTAACTTCCACTCACAGCGCGACGTAGTTTGGTCACGTTTACTGAACACATTCTGTCAGTCACAGTGTGTCGTACTTCAGTCACATTTATTCAATATGTTATGTCAGTCACAGTGCGACATAGTTCAATCACGTTCACTGAATACATTCTGTCAGTCACAGCGCACTGAACAGATAATTCTTTACTGTACGCTATCACGATTTATGATTCCTGTCTTACAATGGGCCATAAGCGAAAATATGGCAATGAGGATGACAGAAAAGCAGCAGCAGCAAGGCAACAACAACGTCGAGACCAAGAGACACTTCAATAAACTGCTGCCAGACAAGCCAGGATGCGGAATCTCATAGACAACGTTGGGAACAGGAGACACCACAATACATTGCTGCCAGACAAGCCCAGGATGCAGAATCTCACAGACAACATCGGGAACAGGAGACACCACAATAAACTGCCGCCAGACAAGCCCAGGATGCCGAATCTCACAGACAACATCGGGAACTGGAGACACCACAATATATTGCTGCCAGACAAGCCCAGGATGCGGAATCTCATAGACAACGTTGGGAACAGGAGACACCACAATACATTGCTGCCAGACAAGCCCAGGATGCAGAATCTCACAGACAACGTCGGGAACAGGAGATACCACAAGACACTGCCACCAGACAAGCCCAGGATGCCGAATCTCACAGACAATGTTGGGTGAATGAATCTCCACAATCCAGGGCAAACAGACAACAACATGATCGCCAAATTCATCAAAAATTAATTCTCTACCAACTAAGGCAAGCCCAACAAAATATTCAACAACTTGCATGTTATGTAACAGACAACGAAACTACAATTGAACACTACTGTATATGAATATGAATGCAGTTTGCTCCAAATGCAACTCTCTGAATTTCATTGATGAAAAACCATCTAAGGCTAGGGGTCACCCTTGCAGTTTTTTCATGCTTTTTTGGAGACCTGCGTTTCTAAAAACGCATGTAAAAACGCATCCATAGGCTCCCATGCAAAAAACGCATGCCCCAATAGCAAAAATGCATGCCTAAAGTGCGTTTTTGCACTTATGTGAGGAGCTGTCTTCAAAAACACATGCAAAAATGCATGTACCATTAGTATCATTTAGTACCATGCAAAAATGCATGCGTTTGCCATAGGGGCCCGTGTTAAAAAATGCATGCGTTTTTGAAACAGCCCCAAAAAATGGTGCATGCATTATTTTTTGGTGCTGATTCAAAAACGCATGGAAAAACGCAGGGTGCCAAAAAGCACCTAAAAAAACACATGCAGAAATGTAAAAAGCATGCAGAAACGCGTGCTTATTTTTAAGGCACCAAAAAACTCATGCCAAGTGTGACCCTAGCCTAAGGCTAGGGTCACACTTGCGTTTTTTTCATGCTTTTTTGGAGACCTGCGTTTTTAAAAAAGCATGTAAAAATGCACCCATAGGCCCCCATGCAAAAAAACGCATGCAATAATAGCAAAAGCGCATGCCTTAATAGCAAGTGCCATTCTTTTTTGGCATGAGCTTTTGCACTTATGTGAGAAGCTGCCTTCAAAAACACATGCAAAAACGCATGGTACATTAGGACCATTTAGTACGCAAGCGTTTTCCATAGGGGCCCATGTTAAAAAATGCATGCGTTTTTAAAACAGCACCAAAAAATTGTTCATGAACTTTTTTTGGGTGCTGATTCAAAAACGCATGTAAAAACTCATGGGTGGCTTAAGGCACCTAAAAAAACACATGCAGAAATTAAAAAAGCATGCAGAAACGCATGCTTATTTTTAAGGCACTAAAAAAAGTGTGACCCTAGCCTTACAATCAGTTTACTCAATGCTGCCAAAAAGGAAAAGTTATGCTACTTAGACCTCACTACTCAGATCTGTTTGAGCAATTGATGAAAGGAACGCATCAACACAGTCGAAATTTTGTAGACAATATCAAAAGCATCAACAGTTCTCATGCGTTTGCTTCATTTGGTGCCAACATTGCATTACCCCCTGGATTCGGACCGTATTGTTTTAAAATTCACAGCCAGATTTACCACCGCACTGGAACACTTTACCCAGAAATAGGACAACGGCCATGTTCAGACACATGCGTTTTTTTGCCCATCTCTGCGTTTTTTGTGCTGTTAAAAAAAACGCAGGTGCGTTAACGCAGGCTACATTTGAGTGTACATGCGTTTTTCAGGGTCACTTGCGTTTTTTTCCCATAGCCCAAAAAACGCTGCATGCAGTGTTTTTGGGTGCTGGAAAAAAACGCAGGTGTGTTTCCCCAAAAACGCATGCGTTTTTTTAACATGGGCCCCAATGGGAAACGCAGGCGTTAACGCAGGGCACATGCAGACACCTGCGTTAACGGTAGCGTTTTATAAAGGGGTCATCAAAAAGGAAAAAAAAATTTTTCCAATAGCACCCCCCAACCCCCCTATATAATCAAGAAAATAAAATTTTTTTTATGATAGCACCCCCCCCACTCCCCCCCTTGGTCGGCAGGATAACGGAAAAAAAAAATTCCTTCAGCAAAAACTCCAATTTTTATGCCATGCGTTTTTTGTTATTTGGGTGTTTGGTGAAAAAATGACTAATTGCAAAAACGTTTTGAAAGCTTTCACACACACAAGGCACATTTTTTGGCACTCTTAAAAAAACGCAAATGGTTTTAGGAGTGCTAAAAAAAACGCAAATTGTGTGTGAACATGGCCAACCACTAAAATTTGCACAATTAGGCTGTGGTCACAGTTGCCATGCGTTTTTTTTAGTGATTTAACAAAACTCATGCGTTTTTTCATGTCAGCATGAGTTTTGTAAGGTGTGTGATGGCTCCCTGCGTTTTTGGCTGCGTTTTTGAATCTGCATCTAAAAATAGTGCTTGTAGTATTTTTTTGTGCGTTTTGAAAAACGCATGCATTTTTGTAGAAAACACATGCGTTTTTTATAACATGGGCCTCTATGGAAAACGCATGCAAAAACGCATGGTACATTAGTAACTTTTAGTGCCATTCAAAAACGCATGCGTTTCCCATAGGAGCCCATGTTAAAAAAAACGCATGCGTTTTCTGAAACGCATGCATTTTTTTAACATGGGCTCCTATGGGAAACGCATGTGTTTTTGAATGGCACTTAGGCTGGGGTCACAGTAGCATTTTTCACATGCGTTTTTGGAGACCTGCATTTTCAAAAACGCATGTAAAAAACGCACCCATAGGCCCCCATGTTAAAAAACGCATGCCCTAATAGCCAAAAAGCATGTGTGAGGCTGTGGTCACAGTTGCCATGCGTTTTTTTTAGTGATTTAACAAAACTCATGCTTTTTTTCATGTCAGCATGAGTTTTGTAAGGTGTGTGATGGCTCCCTGCGTTTTTGGCTGCGTTTTTGAATCTGCACCTAAAAATAGTGCTTGTAGTATTTTTTTGTGCGTTTTGAAAAACGCATGCGTTTTTGTAGAAAACGCATGCGTTTTTATAACATGGGTTCCTATGGGAAACGCATGCAAAAACGCATGTACACTTAGTACTTTTTAGTGCCATTCAAAAACGCATGCGTTTCCCATAGGAGCCCATGTTAAAAAAAACGCATGCGTTTTTGGATATGCTCCAAAAACGCATGGGACAGTCACACATGCTTTTTGGCTATTAGGGCATGCGTTTTTTAACATGGGGGCCTATGGGTGCGTTTTTTACATGCGTTTTTGAAAACGCAGGTCTCCAAAAATGCATGTGAAAAATGGTACTGTGACCACAGCCTGACTGTCCCATGCGTTTTTGGAGCATATCCAAAAACGCATGCGTTTTTTAATAAGGGGCCTTATGGAAAACGCATGCAAAAACGCATGTACAATTAGTGCCATTCAAAAACGCATGCGTTTTCCATAGGAGCCCATGTTAAAAAAACGCATGCGTTTTTTTAACATGGGCTCCTATGGGAAACGCATGCGTTTTTGAATGGCAATAAAAGGTACTAATTGTACATGCGTTTTTGCATGCGTTTCCCATAGGAACCCATGTTATAAAAACGCATGCGTTTTCTACAAAAACGCATGCGTTTTTCAAAACGCTCAAAAAAATACTACAAGCACTAGTTTTAGGTGCAAATTCAAAAACGCAGCCAAAAACGCAGGGAGCCATCACACACCTTACAAAACTCATGCTGACATGAAAAAACACATGAGTTTTGTTAAATCACTAAAAAAAACGCAACTGTGTCCACAGCCTAATTGTACATGCGTTTTTGCATGCGTTTCCCATAAGGCCCCATATTAAGAAACGCATGCGTTTTTGGAAAAGCTCCAAAAACGCATGGGACTGTCACACATGCTTTTTGGCTATTAGGGCATGCATTTTTTAACATGGGGGCCTATGGGTGCGTTTTTTACATACGTTTTTGAAAACGCAGGTCTCCAAAAACGCATGTGAAAAATGCTACTGTGACCCCAGCCTTATACATCCTTGATACAAATGAGGCTACAGAACAAAGGATGAACCTGAAAGAAAACGAAAAGTGTAATGCTGAACTCATGAACCAAATTGCCGTACATTTACAACAAATCAGCCCATTTGCTGCGGCATATCGCATGCTAAAAGACGTTGAAGCTGAGGAAGTTAAAAGGGCTATACAAAATGGGACTGAAATGCCTTCGGGTACCCTCACACGTGGAGATCTCCCGGGCGGTGCCATAGGCGACGCACGTGCGCGCGTACGTATTTGCGTGTCGCCTAAGGTCGCAGTCGCTCATTTACACGGGGCGACAACTTAGGCGACGCTCGGGCGACAACCCGACCGGAAATTGCCTTAGCGTCGCCCAAGGCCCAGGGGCGATCAAGTCGCTGGTTGCAGCTTCCGCGTCACACAGAGCCACCATATTAGCGATGTGGGCGTAAATTTGAGCCGCATCTCGGAGATAGGCATTAACATAATGTTATGTGACACCTTGAAGACGTGTGATTGGTCATTATTTTAATGTGTCGTTACATGTAAATGCATGTGCGTATTGGCTCGGTGCTTTATAGACAACTCTCGTGTGATGTGTCGCGGATTATTGCTATACGCATTGGTGTTGCCAAGAAGGCAAAACACGACGCTCGTGTGACGTTTTATTGTACAGTCAATATGTACAACGCTTTTGTTAAGTGTGTTGTGCTACTGCGTTGTCTAATAAAATCACTCTTGCTTTCTTGGTCTGGATAATATTGCAGCCTTAAAAATATGTGTGTGCACAGATATTTGTGTGTTTGCAGTTATGGGATGTATAGATCATACCATCAATGCCAAAAACAGAAACCAAGAGCACTTACAGGATGCAGCTTAAATGTCTTGGGCCAATACATAGCTTAAATGTCTTTGGCCAATACATGAACCAAAATCCCATTTATAAAGGTTTTTTATTTATCATATAAAAAACTTTTGCACTTTTTTATCCATCCAGGGTGCAGTTGGGCCCATAGGGGCGCCATTCATGTAGTGGTGCAGAAGCATCGTACTGTGCGGCCCAATGCTCAGGCAGCGGAGCAGTTGGGTAGCTTTCAGACACTCTGCATCATATGTACCAGTGTGAATGGTGCTATATGCAAGCCCAGTGTATGCATGGCAGGTCGCCTCCCACATCTTGCTGGTAGAGGTGATTTATCAGCCTGCAGTTGGGCTTGCTTCACATTTGGGCTCTGACTGCATCCTGTAAGTGCTCTTGGTTTCTGTTTTTGGCATTGATGGTAAGGTTTTTTGATGCTGCTTTTTATCTTTTTTTCTATCATTTCCTTCTCCATGGGTGTGCAGAATATGGCTGCGCCAAAAGATTGACAACACTCGGGCGAATGAACGCACGGGAGATAACTCACATGTTGACGGGGGCCCAGAGACGCCTCAAGAGCTACAGTATTCACTGTATGCTTTTGCGTAATGTAATACAGGAAGGCTGCCACTACAGCGCTCATGCAGACTTAAGTTGGAATGTAATGACATTTGTGTTTCTGTTAAAGCACACATTTGTGGCACATCTCTGCACTTTTGAACACAGCCGCAAACACAGAGGCGACATCAATGCGCCACTGTACAGTATGTACGCTCCTGGGTAAAACACCTTTGGACGCACACATCATCAAATATGGTGCCGAGGAACAAGACAACCAATCATAACGCTCGAGCTGGCACCAATCCACGCACACCGCCAGGGCTAGTAAATACGCCCTGAAACGCCTACTGGAATGGTATAGGCGATGTGTGCTGTCGCCTTTCACATCACTCGTGAGATGTTACACAGGGCGATCAGCACACATCGCCCAAGAATGGTCGCCTGGTTTCACAGCTCTGATGTGAAACCAGGCGACCACTCAGACGTGTCGCCGTCGCCCATTTACATTAGGCGACGCATTGGCAATGTCGCCGGCGACAGGCCACGCCTCGGCGTCGCCTATGGAATCGCCCAGGAGATCTCCATGTGTGACGGTACCTTTCTATTTTCCCGGCAATTAAACAAGAACGTAAACAAGATCCCAAACTTTACAACAAACCACGTGTAAATGAGGTTGCGGTTGTTTTTACCAAAACAATGATGGAGAGCCTCCTTTTCAAAGGGATATATTAGTCCATGTTAAATCAGACCTAAACAACCCTTTGCTTTCTAAGACACAACAAATTAGCATTTTGTACAGCAACCTTGATGCTCTTCTGTATCCTCTATTCTTTCCAAGAGGTGATCAAGGGTGGCATGAAAACCTACACCAGCAAGGCACTTTAATGGTACCTTTACACGCCGCGACGGCAGGCTGGATACATCCCGCTACTTCACGTGCACGAGCACGCTCAAACGGCTACAAACGGTCAACGCATCTCCTTTACACGCCGCGACAAGGTGCGCTACGCCACGCTACATCTATAGCTAGCTACATCGCCGGGTGTGTTCAAGTAGCCAGCTGTAGCTTAGCGTACCACGTTTACACAGCGCTACAATAAGCTAATATGGGCGGACCTGGTACAGCAGGGACAGCACATAGGCGTGCCACAATCTTGGATTACGAGCCGTCCGTACGATGATAGGACAGCGCAATATCATCATGATTGGCCAGGCATCGCAGGAGGCTGAGAAATACAGCACGCTCGAGCGATTGTGTAGTGTGACTGGTCAGCTCCTTAAATATGCCTCCCTAGGCAGCGAGTACCAATCGTCATGCAGGAGCTTCCTCCAATGATCGGTGATGGGGCGCGGTATCCCGGAGCCTGGGTCACGCCTTAGCTACATTGCAGCTACAGCCCCGGGTGTCCAGAGTTCCCTTCCGTTGCCTCTTTACACGCCGGCTGTAGCGTCACGTCTTCAGACGCCGCTACGACGGGCTACATTGGCGCTACAAGCTACATTTGTAGCCTGTAGCGGGATGTATCCAGCCTGCCGTCGCGGCGTGTAAAGGTACCTTAAGACAAATTACACAACTGCAGTACTACAGTTTTCTTTTGTCTGTCCAAAATTACTTCAATCGTATTTTAAACGGTGGGAAACTGACACAACAGCATTTAACACATATGTTAAAATTGAAGCTAAATTTCATACTAATGAACCGAAAACAACTTAAAGTTGAACATTACTGCGTTCTTCAAGAACATTTGTAAAAACAATCCATTCAAATGGGAATTCCAATTGTTAAAATAGTCATTCTGCCGTCGTCGTTTGAAGGTAGCCCCCACAACATGCAACAGCGTTATCAAGTTGCAATGGCAATAGTAACAAAGTTTGGAAGACTAGTAGCCGAATAGTAGCGGTATTCGTGTACTCGCTACTCGCCGAGTAAATTAGGATTACTCGGGAGTAGCAAGTACCGAATACTTTTGCAGTGTATCAGTAGATACACTGTAAAAGTCCTGTAAAAGAGAGAAAAAGGGGTTAAAAAATAAAAAAATCGGATACTCACCTTAACCAACGGCTGTACCGGGACCGGCCGATGCACATCTATTCATGGAAAAGGTCCTTTCACTCTCTCAGCCAATCAGATGGCTGGGAGAGATCTGGCCAATCAGAGGCCGCCACGTCACAATCACGTGATCGCTAGCGGCCACCTGATTGGCCAGATGGAAAGGTCCTCTCAGGTACACCGAGGACCTTTCCATCTGGCCAATCAGGTGGCCGCTAGCGATTACGTCATTGTGACGTGGCGGCCTCTGATTGGCCAGATCTCTCCCAGCCATCTGATTGGCTGAGAGAGGGAAAGGTCCTTTTCCATGAATAGATGTGCATCGGCCGGTCCCGGTACAGCCGTCGGTTAAGGTGAGTATCCGATTTTTTTATTTTTTAACCCCTTTTTCTCTCTTTTACAGGACTTTTACAGTGTATCTACTGATACACTGCAAAGTATTCGGAATCGCTATACTCGCAACGAGTAGCGAGTACCGCTACCTACTCGTTGCGGATATAGCGATTCCGAATAGTAAGGTATTCGCCCATCCCTAAAGACTAGACATTTTTGTGACAATGAACTGTAATCCTAATAGTTGCACGCATATTTCGACGGAAACTCACCAGCCTTTTTAAAGATATCAGAAATGGACTTTTTGGAAAAGTTGTAGCAATGGTACACATCATTGAGTTTCAGAAATGAGGTCTCCCACAGGCGCATACACTTATTATCTAAGGCTGGGGTCACACTTGCAGTTTTTTCATGCTTTTTTGGAGACCTGCGTTTTTAAAAAAGCATGTAAAAACGCACCCATAGGCCCCATACAAAAAATGCATGCCATAATAGCAAAAATGCATGCCCCAATAGCAAAAACGCATTCCTAAAGTGAAATGCGTTTTTGGAATGCGTTTTTGCACTTATGTGAATAGCTGCCATCAAAAACGCATGCAAAAACGCATGGTACATTAGTACCATTTAGCATCATCCAAAAATGCATGCGTTTTCCATAAGGGCCCATGGGTAAAAAAAATGCATGCGTTTTCTAAAAAACGCATGCGTTTTTAAAGCAGCACCAGAAAAAAGTTCATGAACTTTTTTGGGTGCTGATTCAAAATCGCATATAAAAACTCATGGGTGCCTTAAGGCACCTAAAAAAACGCATGCAGAAATGAAAAAAGCATGCAGAAACACATGCTTTTTTTTAAGGCACCAAAAAAAAACTCATGCTAAGTGTGATCCTAGCCTTAGATGCAGATTCTAAGTTTCTCACGGAGGAAGAAATTGACAACATAGTGTGGGCCTAGCCCAGAAAAAAATCCTAAACTGTATAATATTGTAATCTCTCATATGGTTCATAGCCCATGCGGTGAAGCAAATCTAAAAAGTACATGCATAGAAAATGGAAAGTGTACAAAAGGGTTTCCAAAGGAGTTAAAACAGCACACTGATAAAGACTTGGATGGCTACCCATCCTACCAGCAACAACACATTGATAACATTGTTCACAAATTTAAAAATTATAAACAACTCATGGATAGTCCCATACAACCCGTACTATCAAAATGCTACAACTGTCACATCAACATAGAAATCTGTGCTTCAACAAAAAGTGTAAAATATCTTTTCAAGTACATCTACAAAGGGCATGACAAAGCTAACATCGAAATACAACAGAAAACAGTCAATCACTATGAATCATCAACTTTTGTTGACTCAAGATATATCAGTGATCCAGAAGCTGCTTGGAGGATATTTGCATTTCCACTGCATTCACATGCCATTATACGTTTAGCTACTCATTTACAAAATCAACAGCAGCTTTATTTCTTTGAAGATGCTCAAGTCGAAGAAATGTCAAAAAATGTAAATACCACGTCAACATTAATGGAATGGTTTTTGCTTAACCAACATGATGAAAATGCAAGGCAGTACAGTTGTGGCCAAAAGTATTGACACCCCTGCAATTCTGTCAGATAAGACTCAGTTTCTTCCTGAAAATGATTGCAATCACAAATTCTTTGGTATTATTATTTTCATTTAATTTGTCTTCAATGAAAAAACACAAAAAGAATTGTCCTAAAGCCAAATTGGATATAATTCCACACCAAACATAAAAAAGGGGGTGGACAAAAGTATTGGCACTGTTAGAAAAATCATGTGATGCTTCTCTAATTTGTGTAATTAACAGCACCTGTAACTTACCTGTGGCACTTAACAGGTGTTTGCAATATCTAGATCACACTTGCAGCCAGTTGACATGGATTAAAGTTGACTAAACCTCTGTCATGTGTCCTTGTGTGAGCATGGGGAAAAGAAAGAAGACCAAAGAACTGTCTGAGGACTTGAGAAACTAAATTGTGAGGAAGCATGAACAATCTCAAGGCTACAAGTCCATCTCCAAAGACCTGAATGTTCCTGTGTCTACCGTGCGCAGTGTCATCAAGAGGTTTAAAGCCGATGGCACTGTGACTAACCTCCCTAGATGTGGACAGAAAAGAAAAATTGATGAAGGATTTAAACGGAAGATTGTGCGGATGGTGGATAAAGAACCTCGACTAACATCCAAACAAGTTCAAGCTGCCCTGCAGTCCGAGGGTCCAACAGTGTCAACCCGTACTATCCGTCGCCATCTGAATGAAAAGGGACTGTATGGTAGGATACCCAGGAAGACCCCACTTCTTACCCTGAGACATAAAAAAGCCAGGCTGGAGTTTGCCAAAACTTACCTGAGAAAGCCTAAAATGTTTTGGAAGAATGTTCTGTCGTCAGATTAGACAAAAGTAGAGCTTTTTGGGCAAAGGCATCAACATAGAGTTTACAGGAGAAAAAAAGAGGCATTCAAAGAAAAGAACACGATCCCTACAGTCAAAAATGGCGGAGGTTCCCTGATGTTTTGGGGTTGCTTGGCTGCCTCTGGCACTGGACTGCTTGACCGTGTGCATGGCTTTATGACGTCTGAAGACTACCAACAAATTTTGCAGCATAATGTAGGGCCCAGTGTGAGAAAGCTGGGTCTCCCTCAGAGGTCATGGGTCTTCCAGCAGGACAATGACCCAAAACACACTTCAAAAAGCACTAGAAAATGGTTTGAGAGAAAGCACTGGAGACTTCTAAGGTGGCCAGCAATGAGTCCAGACCTGAATCCCATAGAACACCTGTGGAGAGATCTAAAAATGGAAGTTTGGAGAAGGCACCCTTCAAATATCAGGGACCTGGAGCAGTTTGCCAAAGAACAATGGTCTAAAATTCCAGCAGAGCATTGTAAGAAACTCATTGATGGTTACCGGAAGCGGTTGATCGCAGTTATTTTGGCTAAAGGTTGTGCAACCAAGTATTAGGTTGAGGGTGCCAATACTTTGTCTGGCCCATTTTTGGAGTTTTGTGTGAAATGATCAATGTTTTGCTTTTTGCTTCATTCTCTTTTGTGTTTTTTCATTGAAGACAAATTAAATGAAGATAATAATACCAAAGAATTTGTGATTGCAATCATTTTCAGGAAGAAACTGAGTACTATCTGACAGAATTGCAGGGGTGTCAATACTTTTGGCCACAACTGTATTTGTATCGAGAGATTCCAGAGCAGTACGTTTGGAATAAAACTTGGAATCCAAGACAATGAGGACTTAGCTGAATAATTGGATTCATGTATACTGTTAGTGTCAAGGATCAATATATATATTGCCTTCAGCTGTTATTACTGCATGTCAATGGAGCTACAAGTTATGACGATTTGAAAACAGTTAACGGAGTATTGCACGATACATTTAAAGCTGCAGCTTTGGCTTTAGGACTTCTATTGGATTATACTGTGTGGAGACTTACTGTGGAAGACGCAGTTACCTTACATATGCCTAAGCAACTTTGCGAATTGTTTGCCTACATCTGAGTATTTGGACCGCCTACAAATCCCGCTGAACTTTGGACACATTTCAAAGAACATCTAATCGAGGATTACTGCTCACAGAAATTGGCTACTTAAAGTTGGTAACGGTGAACTTAGCAACGAATACAACCTTGGAGAAGATATTATTGAAATACCAGAAGACGTGCACTTACTGCATCATAACTAATGTTTTTGGACAACGCATTGAAATTGATGTTAATGATCAAACCATTGTTTAGAGGGCCTCTTCCCATGCAATTCTCTGTCCCAAGAATGATGACGTACAGTAGCTCTGCTAAATTCCCGTGTGATTGATAGAATGCCTGGAGAGTATAAGTTCACAAAGCTCTCAGCTATCTGTGGATGGATACCTGGCTTTGGTAATTCCCATGTCATATCCTTAAGCGCGTAACTGAGCGGAATAGTTACTAAAAGGGCCACTTAAAAGGGTGGATATGGTGGTCTCCGCAAGGAGTCCACCTGGGGGCTAGGTCCTTCCCTGGAGGGATATCTGGCTAGTCCCGTGTTTGAGACTCTTAAACGAAGCTCCACGGACTCCATTTGCATATGGAGAGTATAAGTTGTACAAATGTGATGATTCAGTGAATGTAGACAATGACGATGAACGAGAGCATTATCCAGTTGAATTTTTAAATAGTCTTACGCCATCAGGAATTCCATCCCACAGACTACAACTTAAAGTTGAAACAATCGTAATTTTGCTGCAGAATCGAAATACAAAAAATGGTCTATGTAATGGAACTCGCCTTAGTTACTTGACTCCATTCCCACCTAATTCAAGCAAGAGTCATCAGTGGATCAGCAAAAGGAGACGAAGTGTTCATTCCACGCATTGATTTTGGTCACCGGTCTTCCATTTATGCTTCGGCACTGACAGTTTCCAGTAAAACCAGCTTTTGCCATGACAATAAGCAAGTCACAAGGTCAAACTCTAAACCATGTTGGCATATATCTACCGGAGCCCATTTTTGGTCATGGCCAACTCTATGTTGCATTTTCAAGAGTTAAAATGAGATGCAACGTCAAGGTGCAAATTCTTGATACCCTTTACAAGGAATGTTGCTTATAAATAGTCAAAAGTTTTTCACAAGAAATGTGGTGTACAAAAATATTTTAGGTTGATATTGTTAACAAATATAGTATAGTGTCGATGTACTTCTTTTGTTTCATAATTTATGTAAATACAGTTAGATATTCATGTAATGGTTTCTATATTTTGATGATCTGTTTAATAATTTCGTTCAGTTGTATTAAGATCTATAAGCAATTACATTTAATGATAATGTATATATTGTACCGGGAAAATCTTGTGTAATCATTGCATTATTAGTCTGTTAGATGGATATTTAATATACACATAGATAGATAGATACATAGATAGAAAATGCATAAAGACATAGATACATAGATGGACAGATGCACAAATAAATAGATCTAAAACACATAGATAATACATAGCTAGATAACAAATAGATATGACATAGGCAGCCGTCACACGCTACGATATCTGTAAAGATATCGCTGAAACGTCGCAGATTTTCAGTTGCTGCACCGACGTCGTTGTGTGTGACAGGTCGATCTTACAAGCGATAAGTAGTCAGATCGTTAATCACAGATATGAGAAAAGGACCCCGTATCAGATGATGTCGATCTTGCAATCTGCTGCATCGTTCTGTGTGACACCGCGATAACCGATCTCCTTACCGATTTCACCTATTCACAAGATTGACAAGCATCTGTCGCTGGTTGTGTGAACGATACCTGCACGTAACATCGATGCTGCATCCTGAACATTATCTGTACTTGTGACACCTCACCAAAGATGTTGTCCACGAGCCGCACTGCTGAGATCGTTATTGAGTTCCCTCACAAAACCGTAGTGTGTGACGGCCGCCATAGGTATACATAAATACATAGGTGTGATACATTTATAGATATTTCATATTGTAAGTGATCACACATTAAGTATAAGACGGGAGATATGTATCATCCAAATTGTTAAATTTAGTGATATGAACCTAGATGTAATGTTCCAGTATCATAGGTGCTGAGAAACTTAATTTATCTTTAACAGGGTTGGTTTTTTGTGAACAGCTAAAGAGATGGGCGGGACGGCTGTTCACCACATCTCCATCTCAAGGTGTGGTCTATACACATAGATAGATAGATAGATAGATAGATAGATAGATAGATAGATACAACATGAATAGAGAGATGATACATAAATATAGCATACATAAACGATAGACAAATAGGTAGATGATAGATAGATATGTACTATATAATCGTCTAATTCTGTCTGTTTGTCTGTCTCTCTGTAACGTTAATCCCGTGTGGCTGATTGGTCACGCCTATTCATGTAATGGTTTATATATTTTGATAATCTGTTTAATAATTTCGTTCAGTTGTATTAAGTGCTATAAGCTATAACATTTAATGATAATGTATGTGTGGCACCCCGGGGTCCGGTAATCACATTACTAGATTGGAGGCAAGGCATTCACCAGGTGAAGCACACATATAACATATCCCAACCTGGGCCTGTAGGGGAAGCTCTAACAGCTGAGATCAGGTCAGTTGCTGACATCAGTAGAGGTCCCCTAGATATGCTGGTGCAGGAGGCGGAGCTAGTCAGCTCCTGTCAGGAGAGCTGAGGTGACAGTTGAGCAGTGCAGAAGGAGGAGAGGAAAGTGATCTTGGGGACAGGAGCCGTGTAACCAAGGAAACTGACAGTGTGTGGAGCCAATAGCTAGGGCCTGAGGAGGAGAGAAGGAAGATCTGGGAGTGGTAGTAGTACCAGCAAGCCCAGAATTAAGTATAGTAGGGTCACAGGAGACCGAGATCGTAAGGGATTATACACCCAGCAGCCGAATCCGGAGAACGGATTGTTATACACCGCCCCTTTCACGGTAAAGTTAAAGAGACACAGCCACACTACAAAGCCCAGGAGAGCTAAGTAGAAATACAGCCAAGAGAAGGGTTCATGCTGCTTGATCCTACAGATAGTACAGAACAGAGAGGGTCACAGCATTGCTTTATGCAGCCAGGGCCCAACGGACACAATCTAAAAGGAAAGCCTCAGGACTTGCCTGGCGTGGAAAGCCTAAAATTACCTCCAAGCTCTGGACCACGTGAACTTTAGAAAACAGTACCCGGTACTACTTGAGTTCCACCATTAAAGGAAAAGAAAAGACTGTTACTCTTGTGTCTCTACATCATTGTTTGAGCTATTTCCTGCATCCCCATCAACACTAATAACAATTATTATCACCAGCTCAGGGATCATCCTAGCCCTACCTGTGGAGGGTTTATCATCCTGCTGCATCCCAACATCATCCCCTGAAGCTGAGATAAGCAGTGGTGGTCATGTGTCGCCCCAGGGTATGGGGTACTCGGGTATCAGGCGGTAAAGGGGTTAATTGTGTCACGGGGAGTGGCGGCCGCGCCTGATCCCGGATCCTGGGGACTAATCTCTTTAAAAGGGGTATTTACAAGGATTATGTACGAGTTTGCCATTGTCGTGACACCACCTGCAGTACCTGCTGATGTTTGCCAGCGCCGCTACAGTCCTCACGTAGTCGGTGGAATAGCGGCAGTGATGGTATAGTCCTCCGCAGGCAGCACTGGGACCTCCGGGGCAGCAATTCTGTGGAAGAAGTGAGTTCATGCAAAGAAAGATGCAGCAGAGTTGAGAGTCACTTCACCGGGTACTTTACTAGAACTTAGCAGTCATTACAGTTTCAGTGCAGTAGGTGTTATAACGACAAGTGGCTATGGGTGGCTGCAAGCGGATCTTTTGGTTAGGTAGACTGAACCTCCAATGCATGCCTTTCTTATTCCTCTTTTTCTCTCGCCTCCCAGTAGCAGTGTGAAGCCTGACCTCGTATAGAGTAGTCTGACCTTCTGCTGTCTCTCTTTCCTTCCCCTTGCTCCCGTCGGGAAAACCTTCTGTTGATCACCACAATCAGGCGTCGTGGTGTCTGGTCCCCCTCTAATGGGTACTTAGGAATCAGGGCCGTATCTGGATATACCCCCGTTCTACAGATTTTCTACAGGATGTGAAGGTTCCTGCAGGTGCTGGCTCCGGTACCCGGTTTCTTACTTTGAGCGAGCTCCCGTCCAAGCTACTTGCTCCCTTCTTTCCTCTGTCTGGGATCTGTTCTCCTTGTCTTTAGGTCCATCAGCTGAGGAGACCCTCCTTCGTGCCTCAGGTTCCCTGCCTGAACTTCTATAGCTCTCCAACCCTGAGCTGCCTCCTGAACCCTAGGCAGGTCCGGCAAAAGACCTTTTTTCTCCCCCTGGGGGTGACTAAATGACATCCCGGGTTCCCTCCCACTGTGTGACCTAGTGTGGGGTGTGGGTTTAGGGTTCCTCCTACCATCCATAAATCCACTTGCAGTGGGGTGACTACACTTCTTTTACGGGTGCAGTACCCCTTTTGTGGCACCTATATAGTGGGGTGCCACAGTCATATCTGGCCATATCCCACAGGTGGCGTCACAGAAAAACTCTTATTTGTAGTTTTATTTTTTCCCTTTTTAATTGCGGTCCCTCCAGGGCTACTGAACCGGTCCACGGCCACCAACGTGACATTCCCCTGTAAGCAGAGAATAAGGACCGGTCCTGAGTCACCCATAGCCCTGAGGGCGATACAAAAATTGGAATCACCAACAGGATGAACCAAATCCGGTTAAACTGGATTAAGTGTGCCTAAGGACTGTGTTATTACCATTATTGAACTGTGAAATTAGCCGCCATTACTGCGCCATAACTGCGTCATCACTGTGCCTCATAACTGTCAACGGGTGTCTCGAGACTGAGTTAATTTGTGCTGCATTACACGGAGAGCACCAGAAGAGGGGGCGTGACAGTTGAGAAATATAATCCCCGCCCCTCACTCTAACGTCAGTGAAGCAACATAACTACGTCATGCAGAAAAACACTTGGCACCGGGAGGTCTTGCCGGAAGCAAGTGAGTGATATTAATTGAAACTCAGTGAGGGCTGTGATTCACCAAAGGGGAACAATGTCTGCCTCCGAGGAGGAGAGATACGGCAATGCCGTTGGAGATGCTGAGAATGTGATACCTCCGCTCACCACTCCCATGCCGTTCAACCTGCCATATGTCCCTGGCGCAAAGTGGCTCCCACAGTATTCAGGGGCCCCTGATACCCTCAGTGACTTCCATGAGCGGATGAAAGGTGTATTTGAACTGTACCCTATGACACAAGCGCAGCGTGTAACTATGATAATTGGCCAATTGGAAAGTGAAGCTCGGCGGGAGGCAAAAGCTTGGTCTGATAATGATAAAGCAACTGTAACTCAAGTTTATGCCAAATTAAAAGAAGCTTTTGAGACCTGGACAGCTTGTGAATTGAAAGTTCGCTTCTTTGGCTGCAAACAAGGGATGCAGGACAGTGTGCGCAGTTATGCTTTAACCCTGCAGGAGGCCCTGAAGGCTATGAAGTAGGCTGACCCTGATAGTGCACCAAATGAGAGCCAAATGTTGAGAATCCAGTTTATTAAGGGCTTAAAAGACTCCATTACTCGGGTCCAAATGCGAACCCTGTCTTCGAAGCATCCTTATGAGGATTTTACAGCCTTCAAAGATCAGGTTCTTCGGTTGCTAAAGGAAGACCCAGATCGCAGCCCTGTGCCCTCACCACAAGTGGCAACAACTTATTCTACTGATATGACGTCCTCTTCCCCGACCTCTGCAAGGGCCTGCGTACAAGCTCTCGCACCTTTTACCCCAGAAAGTACATGCCTTCAGCTGCAGCAGCTCACTCAAGGGATGGCTTACTTGGCTAAAACTGTGAAAGATATGCAAGGAGCCGGATCATCGAGGAGAATCAGCCTAGCCTCAGTCCCCTGGATGCATCAGAGGAAGAGTTTCATCAGCCAAGGCAGAGTCACCGACCGCTATGACACCACAGGAAGAACCATTTGTTGCCATTGTGGTGAGGCAGGACACCTTGCTCAATTTTGTTCTATAAATGAGAAATCCCAGGGGCAGGGGGCCGCCCCCCGGGAGTAGACCTTTCCAGCCCGTCGAACTGGTGTCACCAGTATGTGAGGAGACGACCCATTCTGCCTATCGTACTGGACAGAATCCCCATGAACGCTCTACTGGACACTGGGTCGCAGATCACCTCAATACCCCATAACCTTTACAAACGTTATTGGTCAGACTGTGATATTACTTATGGTTCAGTTGACAATTTTACTATAGTTGCAAGTAATGGGGGATCTGTACCCCAAGTGGGATTTAAGGAAGTTACTATGAAAGTGGGGCGGGTGGAGTTGCAGGATGTAGGTTTGAATAGATGTTGATTGCAAAGCAGAAACCCCAATGGTAACGATAGGAACAAATGTAATTGGCAAATGTTTGTCAGAGGTTATTGTGTTGTTACAACAGGACGCTGAACATGCCAACTTCAGACAGCAAAGGACCCTGCAGCGGGAGATCTGGGTTCTGGTCCAAAAAATACAGGTGGAGCTTTCTGGAGGTGAGATCGGCAGTGTAAGAGTAAGTGACTCTATCCCCATTGTAGTACCTCCGCGGAGGGAAATGTTAATCTGGTGTAGGGTGGCTGTGGCCCTTAAAGGGCAAAGTTACCAGGCATTAGTAGAACCTGTGTATTCAGATAGCCGATCCACCGTCCTAGCAGCCAGGGATGTAGTTGAAGTTCACATGGGGAGGGTACCTGTACGCATTTTGAACTGTGGGGAGGAAGAGGTTAAGCTACCCCAGTATGCTACTATTGCAAAATTATATACAGTTGATAACAACGCAATAACCGTCGTGAAGCCCTTAGACTTGCCCGACCCGGCTGAGGACAATGGCTCAAAAGAAAAGTTAGAAGATTGGTGTCAGCAGTTGCACGTCGGCACCAACTCAACACCCTTACACCATAAGCGTGGAGTATACCGGGTTAGAGAATTTACACAGATTTTTAGCAAGGATCCATTAGACTTTGGGCAGGCAAAGGGAGTACAGCATTGTATACCAACTGGGGATCACCCACCTATCAAGGAAAGCTACAGGCCTATACCACCAGCACATTACCAATGCGCAAAGGAGATGTTACGGGGAATGAAGCAGGCTGGCGTGATTAGAGATAGCTGTAGCCCATGGGCAGCTCCACTAGTCCTAGTAAAGAAAAAGGATGGGACAATGAGGATATGTGTAGATTATAGACAGATCAATCGCATTACACACAAAGACGCATACCAATTACCTAGGATAGAGGAGTCATTAGCCACTTTGAGAACAGCTAACTATTTCTCTACTCTTGAACTCACCAGTGGGTACTAGCAGGTCCCTGTAGCAGAGGCTGACCAGGAAAAGACCGCATTTACGACACCTATGGGCCTAAATGAATTCAACTGTATGCCATTCGGTCTCTGCAATGCACCGGGAACTTTCCAGAGGCTTATGGAATGCTGTTTGGTCACCTGTTGCTGTACCTAGACGACATCATCGTATATTCGAAGACATAAGAGGACCACCTGAAGCATGTAGCTGAAGTCTTTGAGGCGCTGTCCAAGTTCGGCCTGAAGGTGAAACCATCAAAGTGTCATCTCCTCAAACCTAAGATACAGTACGTAGGCCATATAGTAAGCGCACAGGGTGTGGCTCCAGATCTAGAGAAGATCACTGCCATCCAAAGTTGGCCAAAACCTAACACCCTCAAGGAAGTGTGGCAGCTCCTAGGGCTGGTAGGCTATTACCGCCAGTTCATCAGAGGCTTTACCCAAATGGCCGCACCCCTGCAGAATCTTCTACTGGGTCAGACCCAGAAAGCTAGGGGCCCGAGTCAGGCTGTCAAGTGGGGAACCGAAGAGGAAGACTCCTTTCAACAGCTGAAGAAAGCATTGACTGGGGAAGAGATCTTGGCTTACCCAGACTACAGCCAACTATTTATCTTATATACCGATGCAAGCAATATAGGATTGGGGGCTGTACTAGCTCTGAAGCAGAATGGAAAAGAAAAAGTAATCGCCTATGCCAACTGGAAACTTAGGCCTACTGAGAGGAATTCTAATAACTATAGCTCATTCAAGCTTGAATTCCTAGCTATAGTGTGGGCCGTGACGGAACAATTTAAGCACTATCTGGCAGCTGCTAAATTCACGGTTTTTACTGACAATAATCCCCTGATGATGGAACAATGATGGATGGCCAGACTATCTAACTATAGCTTCACCATCAAGTACAGAAACGGGCAAAAGAATGCCAACGCTGATGCTTTATCTAGAATGCCCCATCTTCAGGATGATGGAGAAGACTTGGATGAGTTGGAAGAGGTAGAGTTGCCAGCCTTCCACCATAAGCATGTGTCCCAATGCTCTTATGAAATGAATGACCAGCGACCCCGGAGGCAGGAAGTTACCATAGATCCGTTGCCTTATCACAACTGGGCTGAGATGCAAGATAGTGATCCGGCTTTAAATCTGGTCAAAGACTTACGGCAACAAGCAGGGGCACACCCAAGCCCAGATGCCCCAGTGGAGGCATTGCAGCTCTGGAAGGATAAAGGAAGGCTGTTTATCTATGCCGTTAAACAATGCTGACGTCATATTAACCCTGTAAAAATATAAACGGGGAACAAGAGGCGCAATAGTGTCCTATCACTAGTGACACTGCAGTATGTCAGAGTGGTGCTATGGAGCCACTCACCTGGTACAGTTGTGATCCCCACAACTAGTTTGAAGGCGTAAAATACTCCAAGCTGCTGCAGGACCTCCACCAACCACTGACCAGGGGTGATATCCAGAATGATGATGGTAGTGTAGGTGTGTCACGGTCCGCGCTGCTTCAGGCTCAAAAAACTCACCAAAGAGTCAAAGATTCATTAAACAGATTTTCATCCTTTTATCCTCTCCTTCCTCCAACGCGTTTCGGCCGTTTTATCCCTGAGTAAGAAGGCGCCAGGTGGGGCGCCGAAACGCGTTGGAGGAAGGAGAGAATAAAAGGATGGAAATCTGTTTGATGAATCTTTGACTCTTTGGTGAATTTTTTGAGCCTGAAGCAGCGCGGACCGTGACACACCTACACTCCCATCAACATTCCGGCATATTAACCCCAGAACTCGAGAACTTTTATGGCAGATAGTGATCCCAAGAAAGGACGCCCAGATGGTTCTGGAAGCCTATCACGATAGGGCCAGATACATCGGCTGGAAGAAGCTGAAGGCCCTGCTGCAGGAAAGATTTTATTGGATTGGTATGAGACCAACCATTGAGGCCTGGTGCAGGAACTGTGGCCCTTGTAGTCTTCGCAGGAAAGATTGTGATAGCCAGAGGGCTCCACTGTAACCTATTGTCACTAAGCCCTGGATTTGGTGGCTTTGGAACACATGAAATTGACCCCAAGTCGATCCGGCTATGTCTACACACTTACGATTGTGGACCACTACTCTCGATTCTTAGTAGTGGTACCTGGGAAAGATCAGATGGCAAGAACCGCCACTCAAGCCTTTCAAATGTACTTCTGTAGGCCTCATGGTTACCTGGAGCGGGTATTAACTGATCAAGGTCCGACCTTTGAAGCGGAAGTGTTTCAGGAATTCTGCAATCTTTATGGGTGTAAGAAGATTCAGACTACACCTTATTGTGGAGCCCACTGGGACGGGGTACTCAGTACCGGACCGGGGTACTGCTGGGGAATGTGATGGCGGTCCTGGTCTGGACCGTGTCCCGGGTTCACACAAGTAAATGGGGTGTATTTACAGGGGATTAGGTTTTTTCGTGACGTCACCCACGGGTTGTGGTCAGGGTGACCACCTCTGCTGCAGAACCTCCGGGGATGATGTTTGGCAGCTGTAGATGGAATGGCTCTCCGCAGGTAGAGCCCAGTTACCCGGGGCAGTGGTAATTAAAGTCTGTGATGGTGGTTCTAGATGTTGCAGGAAAGTAGGGGTAGTAGTAGAGATGATGAGAGTGGAGGCAATGGCAGTTTATGAGGGAAAGTAGGGTTTCAGCACAAGGACCACACACACTCACATTTGTTGTCGTTTTCCAAGTCTTTACTGTGCAGATGGTAAAGCAGAGTATTGTCCACGGAGTCTGTACCGGGGCCGGGTTGCTCCCACCCTGACCGGGTCCTTGGCTTCCTACTTCTGCGCTTTGTGTGTGGCGCTGCTGCCGCTTTTAGCTCAACTGCTGTCCCTGTCTCCACTCACGGGTACCAATCTGCTAGGCAACTTGAGTCCTCTGTGTCACTGACCCCTCCGTGTTGCTTTGCTATGGTACAGTAAAGATGGTGAACCTTCACTATCCCGGTATTCACTGTGCTGTCTGTCTCAGGCACAGCATCGGATCCGGTATCCGTCCTATCTTTGTCCCGGGTGTGTTCCTCTGTTTCTCTGACTCCTTCCCTCAGACCTCTCAGGACCTCCACTGCCACTTGACTCTCCTTCTGCTCTCAACTAACTGACTAACTGTCACTCCTGCTCTGAGGTAAACAACATTAGCTCCTCCCACTCTTGCAGGTGCCACCTAAGCTCCTCCCACTTTCTAGTGTAGTGTTGTGTGGGGAGTAAACCTGTGTTGATGTTTCTGTGGCACATTAACCCTTGGGGTGCCACATTCCCCCTTAGTTAAAGACAGTACTCCGGGACTGTGGAACAACAAAGAAACAAACAATTAATACAATTAATATTTACAGAGACTTAAAAGTAAAAAGTACAAAAATCAATAAAGTTCAAAAACAGTCCAAGAATTCAAAAAGCAGTCCTTCCGGGGGTTTAGTCTATTGCCTCCAGGCTGATGAATTTATACAAGAAAGTTTATACCACAACCAGTCCGTGGTAGTATGGTCCATAAAAATAAAATAAAAGGAAAAAGTTCGAAAAATATGCAAAAAGTTCATACAGGATAGTCTCTGTAGGTACTGGGCTTTTTTAACGTTGCATTAACTATGTACATTTGTCCACGGGCATATCTGCTTAGGAGGCCTGGATTCATTACACCACCCCCAGACACTTTCTTTCCCTAACTTAATGTACATGGGGGTTAATCCAGTTCCTCCACCCTCTTGGACACTATCTACCTGGTTTAATTTATATTTACACAAACATATTTATATTTTACAGTTAATTTGACCTTTTAATCCCTGTGCCTAGCTGGTAACTGACCTCTAGTACTACCCTCTGATCTGCGTAAAACGGGTATACTACTTGCATGTAGCCTATTGGTGCTGGTGGGAATGTACCTACTTGTAGTGTTTGGTACTATAGAAGATGAAGATCTGACTGTAGGACTGGCAAGCTCACTGGGACCTGGAATTGATTCTTCCTCTATGGGTTCTACTTCCAGTTCTTCAGGTCTTGGGACTTCTTCGGGTAATACGGGTTCTGGTGTTGGTTCCACTATTGAAGGGAAAGCAATCATTGGGACTACAACTGCTCCGTAGTAATTTGGCCATGTTTTGGGGAAATCTCCTAGCACCGTATGAAATACTTCATCTTCTTTCTCTTTGACAGGTTGGACCTGTACTGGTACTGTTACTTCTGGTGTCTTCAGGGTTTCAGGACACGGTTTAAGATGGTCTCTGGACACAACTACTGAAGTTCTTCCTTCATCTTTGCTTATTAGACACATTTTAGCATTGTCTAAATTGGATGGTAAGACTGTGTATGGGATGGTTTCCCACTGATTATCCAATTTGTTAGTGCGTCTCTTTCTTTTGAGAACTAGCTCACCGGGTTGTAATGGAGTTGCTTGAGCACTTTGGTTATAGGTTCTCTCTTGTCTTGCTCTAGCTTGCTGAATATTTTTCTCTACGCACTCTTGTACTAAGCGATACTGTTGCTGACGTAGGGGATCCCAATTTGTTTCTTCAACTTCTGCGTCTGGTTTCACGATTCCCATATCTAAGTCAATTGGTAGCTTACCGGGTCTTGCACGCATAAGATAAGCTGGAGTGCAGTTTGTAGAACTCACTGGAACATGGTGGTATAAGTCTACCAAATCAGGAAATTTATCTGGCTATTGATTTCCCTCAGATTCTGTTAACGTTTTCAATAGGTCTATTACAATATGGTTCATCTTCTCGCATAAGCCATTTGTTTGGGGATGGTACGCTGTCGTGCGGATCTTCTTACAGCCGTACATATTGCAGAATTCGTGGAAAATCTCTGATTCAAAGGCTGGACCTTGATCTGCAAGGACTTGTTCTGGGTAACCATGCGGTCTACAGAAATGGGTCTGAAATGCTCTTGCTGCCGTCTTCGCTGTCAGGTCCTTGACGGGTACAACCACTAAGAAGCGTGAGTAATGGTCCACGATAGTTAAGGCATAGATATAGCCTGACAGCCTTGGCGACAACTTGGCGTGGTCTATCGCAACTAACTCTAGTGGTTGCTTGGTTACTATGGACTGGAGTGGGGCTCTCTGTTGATCTTTCCTTCTGAGGTTGCATGGGCCACATTTTCTACACCAATCTTCAATTGATTTTCTCATGCCAACCCAATAGAATCTCTCTCTTAGGAGCACTTCCAACTTCTTCCATCCGAAATGACCTGCACTGTCGTGGTAGGCTTCTAAGACCATTTTGGCGTCTCGCTTGGGTACGATTATCTGCCAGACCAATTCATGTGTTTTTGGATTGGTATGCCTTCTGCAGAGCTTCTCTTGATACAGGAACAACTTGCCTCTCTCTTTCCAGAGTTGTTGGGTCTCTGCCGGAGCGTTCTGGTTAGGGTACACACCATTGTTGTGTAAGCAGTTCTTTCACTAGCTTCACAGCTGGATCACTATCTGGGTTTCAGCCCATCCATGGTGTGCTAACGGGTTAAGACTTGCCTGTTGTTCTCTTTTGGTAGATGTGGGGTTGATACTTGTCTACCTTTGAACGATGTAAGGCCGGTAGTTCAATTTCTTCCAACTCTTCCGGTTCCTCTTCCACGTCTTCCTTGTGTGGCATCCAGGATAAGGCATCTGCGTTCCCGTTCTTGCGGCCTGCCCTATATTTGATGACAAAATTGTAGTTAGATAGCCGGGCTATCCATCGCTGCTCTAACGCACCTAATTTTGCTGAATCTAGGTGAGTCAATGGGTTGTTATCCGTGTAGATGGTGAATTCTGCAGCTGCCAAGTAATGCTTGAAATGTTCCGTTACAGCCCAAACTACTGCCAGTAGTTCTAACTTGAAGGAGCTGTAGTTCTCGGGATTTCTTTCTGTAGGCCGGAGCTTCCTACTTGCAAAGGCAATAACTCCCTTTGCCTCCTTGCTTCTGCGACAACACTGCTCCCAGTTCCACGTTGCTGGCATCCGTGTATAGAATGAATGGTTGATGGTAATCAGGGTATGCCAGGATCTCTTCTCCCATCAGTGCACACTTCAGTTTGTTGAAGGAGTCTTCCTTCTCTTCACTCCACTGGAAAGGAGGATTACGGGTTGAAGACTTTCTTGATTGTCCTACCAGGATGTCTTGTAGAGGAGCTGCTAGCTTCGTGAATCCACTGATAAATCTTCTATAATAGCCTACCAGGCCCAGGAATTGCCTCACTTCTTTCACGTTAGTAGGTCTTGGCCAATCCCTTATCACCGTGACTTTATCAGGATCCGGTGCTACTCCCTCTAAACTCACGACATGTCCTAGGTACTTTACCTTTGGTTTGAGAAGGTGACATTTAGATGGCTTGATTTTCATGCCATATTTGGACAAGGCTTCGAACACTTCTGCCAGGTCTTGTAGATGTTGATTATACGTCTTGGAGTAGACTATGACGTCATCTAGGTACAGGAGGACAGTTTCAAAGTTCTTGTGTCCTAGGCAGCTCTCCATGAGGCGTTGGAAAGTCCTGGGTGCATTACAGAGTCCGAACGGCATACAATTGAACTCACAGAGGCCCATCGGCGTAGTAAACGCTGTCTTCTCCTTGTCGGCCTTGGCCACAGGAACCTGCCAGTACCCACTAGTCAGATCAAGGGTGGAAAAGTAGTTAGCAGATTTTAATGCAGCTAATGACTCCTCAATCCTAGGTAATGGGTATGCGCCCTTATGTGTGATGCGGTTAATCTGCCGGTAATCTACGCACATTCTCATGGTCCCATCCTTCTTTTTAACTAACGCTAGAGGTGCTGCCCAGGGGCTTCAACTGTCTCTTATTACCCCTGCAGATTTCATTTCTCTGAGCATGTCTTTGGTGGTTTGGTAGTGAGCGAGTGGTAATGGTCTATACCTCTCTTTTATAGGCTGATGGTTACCTGTGGGTATAGTGTGCTCTACCCCTTTAATTTGCCCAAAGTCTAACGGGTGTTTACTGAATATTTGCTCATATTCTTTCACTACCACTTCCAGCCCCATCACTCTCATTCCCTTCTTTTGAGGTCCATACCATTAGGCTATTCCATCCCCTCCCCCTCAAAGTAGCAGTGGTATACCGCCCCCCAGGGTCACTCACCCAGTTCCTCGACCATTTCTCCGCTTGGCTCCCGCATTTCATGTCCTCAGATTTACCAACCCTTATTCTGGGAGACTTTAACATTCCTATAAACAGCCCCATCTCCCCATCTGCATCCCAGCTCCTATCTCTAACTACCTCTCTTGGCCTATCACAGCTCTCAACCTCTGAGACGCACGAAAACGGTAACACCCTTGACCTGGTCTTTACCCGGCTCTGCTCATCCTCCCTCTTGGATAACTCACCTCTACTCTCTGACCACAACATTCTCTCCTTCTCACTCACTAACCCTCGGCCAACACAGCCCAATCCTACCTATCACACATCCAGAAATCTACAGGCAATTAACCCTCAAGCTCTCACAGACTCCCTCATCTCATCTCTGTCCCCAATCTCTTCAATCTCCTGTCCAGATCAGGCAGTAAATCACTACAATGACTCTCTCAGAAGCTCCCTGGACCAAGTAGCACCCCTCACTCTCAGAACCTCCAAACAGAGAACAAAACAGCCCTGGCTCACACCACAAACTCGATTCCTCCAGTGATGCTCTAGGAGTGCTGAACGCTTATGGAGGAAAACTCGCTCACCAGGAGACTTTATCCACTATAAATTCATGCTCAAAACCTACAACTCCGCCCTTCACCTTGCCAAACAGACCTACTTCACCACCCTGGTCTCCTCACTATCCAACAATCCAAAAAAACTCTTTGACACCTTTCACTCTCTCCTCAGTCCGAAAGTGCAGGCCCCCATCACTGACCTCTGTGCTGATGACCTAGCTTCCTACTTCATGGAGAAAATAGACAACATCCGCCAGGAAATCAGCTCTCAGCCTCCAAGCACTGCCACCCCATTCTTCCCCACATCTCCTCCGGCTCACTCTCCACATTTGACCCAGTCACAGAAGAAGAAGTCTCCAGGCTCCTTTTTTCCTCTCGTCCCACCACATGCACTACTGACCCCATTCCCTCACACCTGCTCCAGTCCCTCTCTCCAGTCGTCACCACTCACTTAGCCACAATCTTCAATCTCTCCCTCTCTTCTGGCATCTTCCCCCTCTCCTTCAAACACTCGATCATTACTCCATTATTAAAGAAAACCACTCTCGACCCATCATGCACAAATAACTACAGACCAGTCTCCAATCTCCCCTTCATCTCTAAACTCCTGGAGCGCCTGGTCTATTCCCGCCTCACCCATTACCTCTCCGCTCACTCTCTGCTAGACCCATTACAGTCTGGTTTCCGCCCCCTTCACTCTACAGAAACCGCCCTCATCAAAGTGACCAATGACCTTCTGACAGCAAAACGTAATGGTGACCACTCTCTGCTTATTCTCCTTGATCTCTCTGCAGCTTTTGACACTGTCGACCATCAGCTCCTACTCTCTATGCTGCACTCCATTGGCATAAAGGACACTGCTCTCTCCTGGCTCTCCTCCTATCTTTCTGACCGCTCTTTCAGTGTATCTTTTGCTGGCTCCACTTCTTCCCCTCTTCCCCTCACTATTGGGGTCCCTCAGGGTTCAGTCCTTGGCCCTCTCCTCTTCTCTCTCTACACAGCCCCGATCGGACAGACCATCAGCAGATTTGGCTTCCAGTACCATCTTTATGCTGATGACACACAACTATACACTTCAGCCCCTGACCTTACCCCTGCGGTATTAAAGAACACCAATGACTGTCTAGCTGCAGTTTCCAATATCATGTCCACTCTCTACTTGAAACTAAACCTTTCCAAAACTGAACTTCTTCTGCTCCCCCCATCCACTAACCTCCCTAAATCGGACATCTCTCTCAGTTTGTGGCACCACGATAACGCCTAGGCAGCAGGCTCGCTGTCTGGGTGTTATGTTTGACACCGATCTCTCCTTCTCCTCCCACACACAATGTCTCGTCCGCTCCTGTCGCTTACACCTGAAGAATATCTCTAGAGTCCGCCCCTTTCTCACCCTGGAAACAACAAAAACCCTCACCGTGGCCCTCATCCATTCCCGCCTTGACTATTGCAATTCTCTATTAAGCGGCCTTCCCCTCACCAGACTTTCTCCTATCCAGTCCATCCTTAATGCAGCAGCCAGGATCACCCATCTGGCCAATCGTTACTCAGATGCCTCTGCTCTTTGCCAGTCATTGCACTGGCTGCCCGTATACTACAGGATCAAATTCAAATTGCTTGTTCTCACCCACAAAGCTCTTCACAATGCAGCACCCCCCTACCTCTCCTCTCTCATCTCTGTCTATCACCCCACCCGTTCTCTACGTTCCTCAAATGACCTTCAACTGACATCTGTACTAATCCGATCCTCCCACTCCCGGCTCCAAGACTTCTCTAGAGCTGCACCAAAACTCTGGAATGCTTTACCCCAAGGAATCAGGACTATCCACAACTTGCATGGCTTCAGACGATCCCTAAAAACGTATCTTTTTAAGGCGGCCTATCATACTCCCTAATAGAAGTCCTTTGTACTGTAGACAGTGAATGGGCTATCCCTCTGGATATTACTCTTCTATAAACTCCACCAAACCAAAAAAGGTCTACACAGACTGTATAATGACCATCCATGTAAGCTTATCTCTATGCCCCATTTCCTCAAGATGCCTGGACCATCAGTGCAATAAGCCCCTGTACCTTGTGCAACCCCTATCCCGTCGTAGATTGTAAGCTCTTTTGAGCAGGGTCACCTTCATTTCTTGCTTTATTTATTGTATTTTCTTTTTACATTGATTCTATGCCTATTGTTTTGTATCCAATTATTGTACTGTTTTTGTTCTCTACTGTAATTACTTACTGTATTATATTTTCTGTACTCTAACCCTACATTGTAAAGCGCTGCGGAATATGTTGGCGCTATATAAATAAAGCTTTATTATTATTATTATTACTACCCAGTATACTCCATGCTTTTGATGGGAAGCTGTAGAACTGGTACCCACATGTAGCTTTTGGCACCAATCCTCCAGCTTTTCCCTTAAGCGATTGTCATCCGCTTGACTTGACGGGTCCAAGGGCTCGACGACTGTGATGGCATTGTTATCAACCATGTACAACTTAGCCATGGTAGCATACTTTGGTAATGTGATCTCATCCTCTCCACAATTTAATAGGCGTAATGGCACTCTTCCCCGGTGTACCTCAACCACTCCTCTAGCTGTGAGTATAGTAGGTCTACTGTCTGAGTACACGGGTTCTACCAGGGCTTGATAGTCTCGCTCTTTGATTCCTATTGCGGCTTTACACCAAACCAGCATTTCAGTTTTGGGAGGTATCACAATGGGTATTGGATCACTTACTCGTACACTGTCAATTTCACCTCCGGATATTTCTACCTGCTCCTTTAAAGTCAGAGCTTTTATTTCTTTGTGCAAAAGCCTCTGCTGTCCGGTTCTGGCAGTCTCGGCGATCTGCTGCAAAACAGTTATTACCTCGGAAAAACACTTTTCAATTACATTCATTCCTAATAACATTACTGGTTCACGATCTCGCCGGTCAACGTCTATAATCATAATACCCTGGTTCTGCAATTCTACCTTTCCAATCTGAATGGTCATTTCTCTGAACCCAGCCTGTGGTATTAATTGTCCATTACTAGCCCATACGTTCATTTTAAAGTCTGATGGACCACTATCAATGTCTGAATCAGCCCAGTACCTTTTGTAAAGAACATGTGGAATCGATGTTATCTGGGACCCGGTATCCAACAAGGCATTAAAGGGAATGCCATTCAACATGATAGGGATCACCGGCTGTCCTCCCACGAATCTGTCATACCAGGCTGAAGGACCTTTAGAGTTCATACCTGAGGAGTGGCCCGCCTGCCCAGGGAATCTCCGTTTAAAGCACACTCTCGGGCAAAGTGACCTGGTTTCTGACATTGGCGGCAAATGGGCTGCCGATCCTGCTGATAGTGGTCGCTGGGTCGTCCTCTTGCTGCTGGGTATCTCCTGGGCCTCATCCACGGAACATTCTCCTTGCTGGTCGCCAACTCGATCTTGGGTGCAGGCTTTGATCCTCGTAGCTCCTTGATGACTTTAGCCATGGAGATAACTGTGTCTGTCAGGGCATCCAGCTTTTGATTGAGGGCCTCATTAGAGATAGGCGCTCTGTGTTCAGCAGCAGTTGTTGGCATGGCAGATGTCGCTGATGCTATCGGTTGCTGAGGTGCTGCTGCAGGGCCCTGTATAGATTGCAGATTCCGGGGCTCCTCTACCTGCTGCAGACGAATAGCTCTGTCTTTTAACTCAGCAAATGTCATTTTAGGATTCTGGATGAGCATCATACTCAACTGTCCTCTGTGGGACGGGGATAAGAGACCCTCTATGAACTGGTCAATTAACATTTTGTCAGCTCCCGGGGCTAAGGCAGGTTCTGCTAGCTTAAGTGCTTTGAGTGCTTCCTGCAGATTTAAGGCAAAGTCTCTGGCACTCTCTTCAGGCTTTTGTTGACATGCAAAGAACCTCATTTTAGACCGGGTATCAGCAGTAGATTCAAATGCTGCTTTTAATCCAGCTATAAGATGCTCTACAGTGTCCTTTTCTGTATCCAGCCAGGATGCGACCTCCTGCTGTGCATTGCCTGTTAATTGTCCAATAATCATCCCTACATGTTGGGCTTCAGTGAGGGGGTACATCACATAGTATGCTTTTATCTTGCTGATAAAGTCATTAAGAGTGTTAGGCTCACCGGAGTATTGAGGCAGCCACATTGCCCCTGGAGTATACGGCATCAGGAGCGGCATAATAGGCGCTGCTCCTTGCGCTGCAGCACCGCTGAGTGCTGCTCCTTTATCCGATGCTGGATTCTCACCGGCTGCTCCGCCGCTGCTTGGCACCGCTGGCTGCGACATCCTGAGCCCCCTTAGTTAAGGTCTGTCCTCCTGTCTTCCGCTTCCGTCCGGATGTTTAACAAAATTTCCGCTGCGCACCAGGGATTCTCTTCCCTTCTGAATGACGTCAGAGCGGGAGCGGTTTTTCTTCCGGCGCGTCGCACGTTCTGTAATGGCAGATTTTGAAATTTACAGTCTCTGTGGCGCAGTTAAAATTCAGTTTGCCGCGTGCCCAGCAATGGCAGCTGATTCAAAACGGTCACTAACCACGGCACACAATGCCCGGTATTGGGCACGGTAGATCCTGTTAGTGACGCCAGGTTGTGGAGCCCACTGGGACGGGGTACTCGGTACCGGACCGGGGTATTGCTGGAGAATGTCACGGCGGTCCTGGTCCGGACCGTGTCCCGGGTTCACACAAGTAAATGGGGTGTATTTACAGGGGATTAGGTTTGTCGTGACGCCACCAACGGGTTGTGGTCAGGGTGACCACCGCTGCTGCAGAACCTCCGGGAATGATGTTTGGCAGCTGTAGATGGAATGGCTTTCCGCAGGTAGAGCCTAGTTCCCCGGGGCAGTGGTAATTAAAGTCTGTGATGGTGGTTATAGATGTTGCAGGAAAGTAGGGGTAGTAGTTGAGATGATGAGAGTGAAGGCAATGGCAGTTTATGAGGGAAAGTAGGGTTTCAGCACAAGGATCACACACACTCACATTTGTTGTCGTTTTCCAAGTCTTTACTGTGCAGATGGTAAAGCAGAGTATTGTCCACGGAGTCTGTCCCGGGGCCGGGTTGCTCCCACCCTGACCGGTTCCTTGGCTTCCTACTTCTGCGCTTTGTGTGTGGCCCTGCTGCCGCTTTTAGCTGAACTGCTGTCCCTGTCTCCACTCACGGGTACCAATCTGCTAGGCAACTTGAGTCCTCTGTGTCACTGACCCCTCCGTGTTGCTTTGCTATGGTACAGTGAAGATGGTGGACCTTCACTATCCCGGTATTCACTGTGCTGTCTGTCTCAGGCACAGCATCAGATCCGGTATCCGTCCTACGTGCTTCTCCGGGTTGAGTTTAGGGTAACTCCTTGTCCCGGGTGTGTTCCTCTGTTTCTCTGACTCCTTCCCTCAGACCTCTCAGGACCTCCACTGCCACTTGACTCTCCTCCTGCTCTCAACTAACTGACTAACTGTCACTCCTGCTCTGAGGTAAGCAACATTAGCTCCTCCCACTCTTGCAGGTGCCACCTAAGCTCCTCCCACTTTCTAGTGTAGTGTTGTGTGGGGAGTAAACCTGTGTTGATGTTTCTGTGTCACATTAACCCTTGGGGTGCCACATTATCATCCGCAAACAAACGGTTTATGTGAAAAAATGAACTGAATTGTGATGGATTTGCTGAAGACCCTTCCAATAGAAGAAAGGAACATGTGGCGGAAAGGCTGCCAGATCTAGTGTATAACTATAATAATATTCCAGTAAATTCCACCAATTTCAGTCCTGCTTACCTAATTAGAGGTAGACCCTTTAAGTTGCCCATTGACCTTGAAATGGGGGTATTGACCCCTTAAAGTAACCTCCCGGAGATGGACTATGACGCTGAGCGTCAACAGAAGTATCGCCAGGTACAAGAATGTGTGGAGAGAAATCTAGCTCAGGCTCTGGAGAAGCAAAAGAGTGGCTACAACCAAAATGCGCCAACCGGCCCTCTGGAACCAGGAGAGAAGGTCCTGAAGCAGAAACAGCGGATTTACAAATTAGATGACCAATGGGAGGCCGAGTCCTACACTGTGATGCCGTCTCATCTTGATCCTCAGAAGGTTTGCTTGATAAGCCGGAATGTGTGAGAAATCTCAGCTACTGTCTCCCAAGACCATTTGAAACGATGTCCTGAACAGCTAAGGAGTCCTTAACTGGGCATGTCAATGCCTGTTCACAAACCAGAAAAAGAGGAGATAATCCATACCATGCTGGGTGACCTCCCTGCTTCAGATTGGCTTCAGATTGACGGAGCCATTGTGGTTCCAGTGCTAACTTTCTCTATGCCAGTGACTGATCCACCCGCCAGGACCTTATGGGCTGAAGACTTTGATGAATACGACACCCCTCGTAATATAGAGGAACCTGTCAGTCCCCGGGTGAGCCAGAGTGTACCTGTTATTCCACTAGAATCACAAGCACTAAACAATAGTGTACCCTCTCCACACATAGCTGATACTGATACAGATTTAAATAAAAATCAAATGTCCATCAATTTTAGTTTCACCTCATAACAATAAATCTCAAAATTTTGAGATTTACAGATTTAAATACCCTGACAGAAGCACCGGTATTGCGTAGGTCAATGCGTAGCAACAAAGGTCGGGTTCCAGCTCGGTATAGAGATGATTAGCCCTGGGAGAGGGAAGTCAAATTTGTAATGTAAATAGTGTAAATACACAAATTTTAGTTAGAAAAGTTAATGTACCCTTGTAAATAGTTGGAGAATATTGTTTTTTTTTATGACTTTTAGTAGCCCGGTGGTGATAAGGACACTGGAGTGTCAATGCAAGAAGATTACCACTGGGGCTGCACGAGCAAACTGGTCTGTCAGGCTGGGTATATGTAAAGACTTTTGTTACTTTTTGAACTTTTATTCTTTTTGTTGGACTGCTTTTCAAGTAACTTTGCTTGGTTTTTGTAATTTTTCTTTTGAAACTCTGTTATTAATTCCTGTTATGCTATGTTATATTTTTATGTTTTCTCAATCTGGGAGTACTGAAATTAAGCAAGGGGGAAGTGTGGCACCCCGGGGTCACATTACAATCTCGGAGGCAAGGCATCCACCAGGTGAAGCACACATATAACACATCCCAACCTGGGCCTGTAGGGGAAGCTCTAACAGCTGAGGTCAGGTCAGTTGCTGATGTCAGTAGAGGTCCCCTAGATATGCAGGTGCAGGGGGTGGAGCTAGTCAGTTCCTGTCAGGAGAGCTGAGGTGACAGTTGAGCAGAAGGAGGAGAGGAAAGTGATCTTGAGGACAGGCCGGTCAAGGAAACTGACAGTGTGTGGAGCCCATAGCGAGGGCCTGAGGAGGAGAGAAGGAAGATCTGGGAGTGGTAGTAGTGTCAGCAAGCCCAGAATTAAGTGTAGTACAGTCACCAGAGACCAAGATCGTAAGGGATTATACACCCAGCGGCCAAATCCGGAGAACGGATTGTTATACACCGCCCCGTTCACTGTAAAGCTAAAGAGACAAAGCCGCACTACAGAGCCCAGGAGAATTAAGTAGAAATACAGCCAAGAGTAGGGTTCACGCTGCTTGTCCTACAGCTAGTACAGAACAGAGTGGGCCACAGCATTGCTTTATGCAGCCAGGGCCCAATGAGCACAGTCTAAAAGGAAAGCCTCAGGACTTGCCTGGCGTGGAAAGCCTAAAATTACCTCCAAGCTCCAGACCCCGTGAACTTTAGAAAACAGTACCCGGTACTACCTGAGTTCCACCATTAAAGGTAAAGAAAAGACTGTTACTATTGTCTCTCCACATCATTGTTTGAGCTAATTCCTGCATCCCCATCAACACCAATAACAATTATTATCATCAGCTCAGGGATCATCCTAGCCCAACCTGTGGAGGGTTTATCATCCTGCTGCATCCCAACTTCATCCCCTGAAGCTGAGAAAAGCAGTGGTGGTCATATCCAGCCGCATCCCTCAGGTGGCGTCACTGACAAACTCTTAACTGTATTTTTATTTTTTTCCCTTTTTAATTGCGGTCCCTCCAGGGCCACGGAACCGGTCCACGGCCACCACCGTGGCATCCCTGTGTAAGCATAAAGACCGGTCCTGAGAATCCCATAGCCCTGAGGGCGATACATATGTATTTTACCTGGAAAATCCTGTGTATTCATTGCATTATTCCTAAATCTTCATTAGTAAACTACAGACATATTCCAGAATATCCGATGCTTTAGAATCAGGCAGGGCCGGCTCCAGGTTTCTGTACGCCCAGGGCGAAAAAGTCTCAGTGGGCCCCCTTTAGTACATATTGCTGCAAGTAGGTGTGTGTATGTATATATATATATATATATATACACTTATCACAACTTTAATCCCTACCATGCCGTCTCTCCCCCCAAGTGCTGTCTTTCCCATCCTGTGCACCGTCTCTCCCCTCTCTGTGCATACCTCTCCCCTCTCTGTGCATATCTCTCCCCTTGTGCAGTCTCTACTCTCTCTGTACAGTCTCTCTCCCCTGTGCGCTGTCTCTGTCTCTCCCTTGAGCCTGTTTCTTACCTGTGCTTGTTCTCCTCCCTGTGCGCTGTGTCTCTGCTCTACACCTGTCTCCCCCTGTGCCTGTCCTCTTCCAGTGCGTTGAGTTTCCCCTGCGCACCTATCTCCCCCCTGCGCACTGTGTCTCTTCACTGCACCTGTCTCCACCTGCACGCTGTCTTCCTCCTGCGCCTGTCCGCTCCCCTGTACACTGTGTCTCCTCCCTGTGCTTGTCTCACTCCCCCTGCACGCCGTCTCCCCCATGGTGTAATTTGACCCTGACAGCGCCCCCTGAGTGCTGCCCCCACACCTCACTCTCGGGGGCCCCTGAGTGCTGCCCCCAAACCGGGGGACCACTGAGCGCTTCCCCCAACACCGGTGGGCCCCTGAGCACTGCCCCCACACCAGGGGGCTGCTGAGCACTGCACCCAACACCAGGGGGCCCCTGAGCACTGCTCCCACACAGGCCGCTGATCTCTCAGACTCTCAGCCTGTAATGCAGAGTGAGCTGCAGCTGCTGCTGCTCTATTTCCTGTGTGCGGAGATACAGGAAATAGAGCAGCTGCAGATCTCACTACATGACAGGCTGTCTGAGATCAGCGGCTGCCGCTGTGGGCAGAGGTGTATCGATGTTTTCTGGCACCCGGGGCAAGAGTTCAGTTTTTGCGAACCTCCATGGTCTGAGTAAATAAATACAATAACTATGTTTTTTGTAGTTTTATTTTAATAAATTCTTTAAAAAATCCTGTGTGGATTGGTGAAAACAGTGCTGGTGTTTTACAACGTGTATCCCACCCCCCAAAAAACTAACATAAGACAAACAAAATCTATACAGATATGAACCTCTGTTGGTTCTATAGATGAAGAACGCACTAGTCCTAACCTGATTGTCTGGGTCTTAAGGAGAGAATTCACCCGGAAAACAATCCGTCTCCTATGGGGGTTCAGACCTATTGACCCATGGATGTCTGGTCAAGTTTTGTTTTTATTGGGTGTTGTCCCAATTAACCCTTATGTATCTGTCACCTTTATACCAGTCAGAGGTCCTATGATCGTATAGGTCCGGTACACATCAGTTTCTGACCCTGAATGTGTCAGTATAGTACCCTGCCCGACGTGTTTCGCCTCTCCAAATCACATGAGAGGCTCATCAGGGGCTTTGAAGATGAGAGGGTGATGCGTGGACCACTCTAGTTATATGTGATCCAATAAATCATCTGTCTGATGTTCAGATGTATAGGCTGAGGATTGGAACGGGATTTTCAGGAACCGTCCTCTGATGAAGATAAACATTGTCAAAGGATACGGGTATGGTTATTATTCTTGGATGTCTCAGTTGCAGTCCAAGTTTTGGTCCGGTCTTTTATAAGGTTCTATTCCTCTTAGTAGTTTTGCAGTCTATTCCCGTGATAATTCAGGTGATATTTTATTCAGGATCCCTCTGAAAACCCCTTCCTGCACTAACAACAGCAGTGTCTATTAACTGGTTGGTTGATTACGGTGCCCGTCTTTGTTATGGGGCATAAGTCCTCATCTGTCTTTTTTAATATGGCACTTTCTGGTCTTATCTGTAGTGGGTTACAGTAGTGTTTTGTTCCACTTAGAGCCAATGGATCCAGAATAGCTAGTCATCTCAGGAGCCTCAATTGCAGCCTCAGAGGACGGTTCCTGAAAATCCCGTTCCAATCCTCAGCCTATACATCTGAACATCAGACAGATGATTTATTGGATCACATATAACTAGAGTGGTCCACGCATCACCCTCTCATCTTCAAAGCCCCTGATGAGCCTCTCATGTGATTTGGAGAGGCGAAACGCGTCGGGCGGGGTACTATACTGACACATTCAGGTCAGAAACTGATGTGTACCGGACCTATACGATCATAGGACCTCTGACTGGTATAAAGGTGACAGATACATAAGGGTTAATTGGGACAACACCCAATAACAACAAAACTTGACCAGACATCCATGGGTCAATAGGTCTGAACCCCCATAGGAGACGGATTGTTTTCCGGGTGAATTCTCTCCTTAAGACCCAGACAATCAGGTTAGGACTAGTGCGTTCTTCACCCATAGAACCAACAGAGGTTCATATCTGTATAGATTTTGTTTGTCTTATGTTAGTTTTTTGGGGGGTGGGATACACGTTGTAAAACACCAGCACTGTTTTCACCAATCCACACAGGATTTTTTAAAAAGATTTATTAAAATAAAACTACAAAAAACATAGTTATTGTATTTATTTATATAAAATTAATATAACTATAAAGTGATACCTCCATGGTCTGAGCAGACATCATATGACCAATCATCCATATGCGATTTTTACACTTAGGGCCTTTTGACATAGGTGTTTTTTGAAAAATGTGGCAGTTGCAGTAAAAAACCTGCAGCTGCCGCATTTTCCGCCTAGAGGCCGCACTTGCTTCTCGCTCGCGGCACGCTCCATGCATTGTCTATGGAGCGTGCGGTAAGTGTGCCGCAGGTGCGGTGTTTTTTTTTGGTGTTCAGCCTGGTACAACTAGGCAGCTGAAGGCTAGAATCCACAGTGCAGGGTGTCCAAAGCTTTCTGTCTCTCTCCCCGCTGAGAATTGCAGTCCACTGCTGCCTCAGAAAATGGCGCTTTGATAGAAGCGCTTTTTTCTCGCGCTGTACCAAACTCATCCAGGGCCCTGGTGCAGTGACTCCTGGGTAATAAAGGGGTTAGAGCCAGCTTTGTATTATCAGTTGGCTCTAAGCCCGAAATTCATGAGGTCACGCTAATATTATACATGACTGCCATGAATTTCTAGTGAAGTATTAAAACAAATACAACACAGAGAAAAAAAAATTATTAGAAATAAAACAAAAAAAACACTTAGAGACTCCATCTTTATTTAAAAAAATTATCTTCCATCCAACGTAGTCCAAATACACAAGTTCAGCACTGCTACATCGCTCTGCATAGACAAACGTCTATGCAGAGTGAGAGCAGGCTGAGAACTGAATGTGACAGTCGGGGTTCACCCGAGGTCATAGCTCGGGCTATGACTGCGGGTGAACCCTGCCGGCAGAGCTCGAACACTCCCGACACCCATGGATATTGCCGAGTGCAAGTGCAGTGAATAATACCGGAAGTTAATGATTTCCGGATTATTCACTGCTCTGCCTGGCGCTCGGCAATATCCGCCAGCGTCGGCAGTGTTCAGGCTGTGGCTGTGTTTTTTTGTTTTATTTCTAAATTTTTTTTTTTTCTCTGTGTTGTTTTTTTTAATACTTCACTAGAAATTCATGGTGGTCATGTCTAATATTGGTATGCGCCCATGATTTTCGGGCTTATGGCCAGCTGATAATGCAAAGCTGGCCCTAACCCTTTATTACCTAGTGAGCCACCACACCAAGGCCCTGGATGAGCTGGATACAGCACCAGAAGATGGTGCTTCTATGAACACACCATTTTCTGGGGTGGCTGTGGACTGCAATTTGCAGTGGGGGCGGGGTGAAAGAAGGCAGATTTCGCCTATTCCTGACATTGGCTGACCTCGATCGCTGGGTTGTGTGCGCTGGATCGCTGGCGCGTTGCCAAATGTAAAATCGTTAACGAGATCTATGCTTGTGACACCGCACAAGTGATATCGCAAAATTGTTCTAACGATTTCGATCACGTGACTTTGCAGGCGATATCGTGATCTATATTGAAGCGCGTGACGTGGCCTTTAGGAATCTGATATTACGATCAATAAATCACATTATCACTTTTTTCTGGGATGTCCATTCTATGTCCATCTTGACTTTGTAAATATTCTCTTTTCATTTTAATCATATTTGTACCCAAAAATAAAATATATACATTAACTTTTTGATTTGGGTCCAAACGAAATTGTCTTTATAGGTTATTATTAAACTCATTACCACAAAAATTAAATCAATATTATCCATTACTTATTACTCTTATTTATTGTATTATTTAAAAATATATATATTTTAAATGTACTGTACTGATTCTATATTGGAGTAATAAAATCAGAAGCAGTGTTCTGAGTTTTTGCACTATACAAAAGAAAATCTAGACATTTAACTACAACTTTCTACCCAACAAGGTGTCTGTGTCACAACCAATGTTTTTGCACATCTGTTTTACTAGTCAATATATAAATCCATGCACACCACACTAACATAGCGACCTGTTACAGGTGCTGATATTTAGTCAGATGCCTACCTTCCAGTTTTTATTACAACATTACAACAGGGAAGTGAGTTGAATTTTGTTGAAAACAATACAAAAATACAAAATAAAAAAATAGACATTTACTTGTGTATTTGTTTTTACAATTGTTTGGTTTACTAATACTAGTTAGAGATGAGCGAACTTTCAATAAACATGTTCACCAAACATGTTCGCCATATTCAATTTTGGCATGAACATGAACGATTTGGATTCGGGAACAAGAAAAGTTTGTTTGAAAATCGTCATAATTAGCTTTGTTTGGCAACTGATCGGATAAAAAAAAATTTTCTACCTTAGGATAGCGAGCGGGACATCTTTGAGGAAGGAGGGGGTGCGAAGAGGTCAGAGGTGTGTCGGACTCCATATTTTTGCTTCTGGCACTTACTGCAAGGGGCTGGCGGGGCGTCTGCCCCGAGCGCAGCAGACAGGAGGGTGCCATCCAGCCGCCTGCAGCAGCACCCGAGCGAGGTGTCTCCCCGGCCGCATCTTCCCCCACTCTAGGAGCCGTCAGTTCTCTCTGCTCCCGCTATCAGGTGACAGCAGGAGCAGAGAAAATGCCAGGCGCCGGCTCCTGCTATCTATCGTACAGAGAGGCTATGAGCCGCTTTGTACAGTGGAATAGCTCCCTGATACCTGGCATTTCCAGGTCAGGGGGATATCAGTGAGGTGATCAGCCATCTGATCATGTTACTAGAGGTAACTCGGTGGCCCTGCAGTGCAGAGGCAGCAGGATGGGGAAAAGTGCTCCAGCTGCAGGAGCTGAAGACCCCAAAGAAGTATGTAATTAGGGGAAGGGGGACAGGGTGGGGGAATATGAGCCAAACTAGGGGGAGAAAGGAGGAATAAGAGCCAAACTGGGGGGGAGGGGGGAATAAGAGCCAAACTGCGAGGAGGGGGGGGAATAAGAGCCAAACTAGGAGGGAGGGGGGGAATAAAAACCAAACTGGGGTGAGGGGATGAATAAGAGCCAAGCTGGAGAGTGATGGGGGGAATAAGAGCCAAACTGGTGGGATGGGTGAATAAGTGCCAAACTGGGGGGATAAAAGCCAAACTAGGGGGCATGGAGGAGGAAACAAGAGTCAAACTGGGGGGAGGGCGGAATAAGATCCAAACAGAGGGGAGGGGGGAATAAGAGCCAAACTGAAGGGAGAGGGGGGATAGGTAAGCCAGACTGTGAGGGGGGAAATAAGAGCCAAACTGGAGGGGGGGGGGGGGGTATGTGAGCCAAACTGGGGATAGAGGGTGGTGGAGTATATTTGAGCCAAGGTTGGGGAGGAGAATATGTGAGCCAAAGCGGGCGGGGAGGGGAAGAGGGGGGGAAGTATATGTGAACCAAATTTGGGATAGAGGATGATGGAAGTATATGTGAACCAAACCTCGGGGAGAGAGTGGGGCGAGTATATGATAACCAAGGGTGTAAATTTGAGGATCCAGTATAAAAGAGTGAAGGGACACTGTGTGAGGTGTGAGGAAGATGGCTGCAGCACAGTATGCTGAGTGAGGGGGGATGGCTGCGGCACAATATGGTGAGTGAGTGGGGATGGCTGCGGCACAGTATGGTGAGTGAGGAGGTATGGCTGCGGCACAGTATATGGAGAGAGAGAGGGTTGGCTGCTGTACGGTATGTGGAATGAGGGGGGAAGAGTGTGGACACAATACGAGGACTGAGGGGGATGGCTGCCAACACAGTATGTGGAGTGAGATCGAGTTTGATGAGGGAGAACAGTATAAACTGTGGGCAGTATAGGGGGACACAGTGTAGAGGACAGGGTGACCAGGGAGCCCAGTATGGAAAGGAGAGGGCAGTGTGGTGCGGGTGCAGTGTGGAGGGTAAGCACCAGAATAGGGACAGTCTATAAATCATATATTGTGCAGTGAACACTGAGCAGGAGCAATTATTTATTCCGGGGCCCAGTGTAGGGCAGATATTTTTACTCATGACAATTTTGATAGTTTTGCAATTTTTAAGGGTATCGTGTCGGGATGTGCTGCAGACTGGCGAAGATGGACGTCTCCAGAGATGAGCTGTGGATGTGAAAAGTCATCATGGTGTCTGGACAAGATGAAGAAAAGAAAAAGACGACCCTGATCAGAGACAAGGTCATCTATAAGGTACCCAGATGTAAATGATTACCGTATTTAAGATACTGACTAATTCTCATCAGTACTGTAGTTCCTGTATGATCTGGAGGTGACTGGTAACAACTCCCAGTATCTCCTTACCATTGTTAAGGATGTAGTAGGAGTTATAGGTTCATGCAGCACAAATGTGTTTGGGTCTGATCTGACATTACAATTGTTTTACCATGCACTGATGTTGGTTCTGATTATTAATTTCTGTACTGATGAGGATTGTGATGCTGTGTTTCCATAGTGATGGGGGTTATATGAATGCATACCTGTATTGATGGGGGTTCTAGTTATGTATTTCTGCATCTCTGGTGGTTCTAATGATGAATTTTGTTACTGATGTGGGTTTCGGTGATGTATTTCTGTTCCTTTGGTGGGTCTGGTGATATATTTCTGCAGTGATGAGGGATATGACATTGTGTTTCTGTACTGATAGGGGCTATAAGGATGCATTTTTGTACCTCTGGTGGGTCTGGTGATGTATTTATGTACTGATGAGGGTTGTGATGCTGTGTTTTTGCACTGATGAAGGTTATATGGATGTATTTCTGTACCTTTGGTGGTTCTGGTGATGCACTTTTGTGCTGTTATTGGTTATGATCCTGTACACATGTAACAATCTATAACCTGTAAGATTATGTGATACATGGCTACGTTCATAAAGTGTTGTGCCCTTTGACAATTTAAGGGTTTTATGTTTTTATTTGTTAGAAGCATTAAAGGGGTTGTCCCACATTTATTATGAGTCTGCAGTCTTTCCATGTGTCCCTCTATGTGACTGCAGACATCTGAATTCTCACAGAGCACACACTGCTCACTGTCAGGATTCTCTGCTGCTGGCGGTGAGAGGTATGAAACTGTAAGTATGTGATTTACATACATGCACTCGCGTACTGCCTAGACATGCGAGGTGTCGATCAATGAAAATGAACTGAACGAAGAGTGAAGAATTGCACGACTGTCCAATCTTGCTATTAACACTGGAGAATCCTGACAGTGTGCAGACCACGCTCTGTGAGAATTCCGAGGCCCTCAGTCACCCAGAGGGACTACAAACTTGTCTCACACCTGGATGAGCCCTTTAATTTAAACAATAAGCCCTGTAGCCCAATCCTAACAGCTTGTAATATACTTTGTTTTTCATTGAACGTTGAGAGAATTAGGTATTGCAGCTCATCGGCACATGACTGTAAGTGTGCAAATCGTATATGAATGATCGGTCACATGACGACTACTCAGACTGCTGGAGGGGGGAGGGGGATGGGGCACCAGACTGAAGTCTTGCCCCAAGTACCAGAAAACCTATATACACCTCTGCTTACTTTGTGGATGTTCTGGGCGGGCAGACGATCAGGGTGCATAAACCATACATAACTTGCAGACACAAGGGCTTGTGTTATTGGCTGCCTAATTCACATGTCTCTTGGGATAAAAGAAGTGACTATTTGCCGTCGTCGCCATTTTGGGAGTGTTACTGGTAGGGACAGTGTTGCTGCTCTGTCCCCGCTACATAGAAAGCTAGCTAGCTACTCAATCTCTTTTTAGATATACCATGTTCCAAATTATTATGCAAATGTTCTTTTTCTCTGATTTTCCTAAATGGTTGGTGCAAATGACAGTCAGCATAATAACAGTAATCACCCGTTAGAGTATACATTGAATTTTATTGTAGAAACCTCCCCATGATAACAGTATATTCTTCAAAATTAAAAAAAAAACTCTAAATGCACTGTTCCAAATTATTAGGCACAGTAGAGTTTCATACATTTGATATGACCAGAAAAAATAAGATCCAATTTATTGATAAAAGGTATCTCCTTGCGTGAAAAAGACTACAAAGTTTCATTATTCGCAGATGATGTTCTTATAACAATCTCAGATCCAATTTGTTCATTGAACAATTTACAAGACACTATTAACCAATTCTCAGAAATTTCCTACTACAAAATAAATCTAACCAAAACACAAATTCTTCACCTAAATCTTGACCCTGGAACACTAGAGACCCTTAAAAGAAACTTTCCAATGTCTTGGGAAATTAATCATATAAACTACCTTGGAATCGAACTAACTAAGCCACTATCGTCAATTATTGAAGTTAATTAAATAATATTTATAAAACCTTACAAAAAGATATCCTGCACTTGGCAAAACTGGAGGTTTCCTGGTTAGGCAGGATAAGTGCCTATAAAATGTGCCTCTTACCAAAGCTTCTCTATATCTTTCGATCACTCCCACTAATAATCCCCAAAAAATTGGCTACAAAAACTACAAACTCAACTAGTTAAAAAAAGCATAAAAAGAGGTGGACTTGCACTCCCAAATCTGACCTCCTATTACCATGCTACCCTAGTGAAACTTTAGTCAGTCATGGTGGACGAGAGGGGAGAGGCCTGTTTGGCTCTCAATGCAAGAACCCCCACATCCCCATGACGGTTTAGATCTGGATACTCTTACTTATCTATGCGATAAAACTAAACTACTTCCTGAAATACTCACAGTTAGATCCACGATTCTCGCCTGGAGAACACTTCTAAAAATCTCCTATAGGTTGTACCCCGCGTTCTCCCCTTCCTGGATAAAAATAGAGATACTGGAACACATGTCATTAAGAATTAGATTGGCCTCATGGGAAGAAATGGGCATTCATTTTATACCAGATATTTTAAACAATCATCAAAAACTTGAACCCTTCCTTACACTAAAAAATAAATACAAGCTTAACCACACAGAGGAAGCCACATGGAAAAAAAATTGAAAATCTCATTAAAACTCATAAGTTGAACTTCTTCTCTCTGCCACACAATCTGGTACAAATGCAAAAATTTCCACAAGCCCAAATATTCTGGAAAACTGGCTACATCTATCAGAATTTTAATCAGGATTGCATCTTCCAACATGCTACCAATGTGACAGCTTGGAATAATGACCTTAAAATAAATATCTCACTCAATGCTCTTCAAGAAAATTTTGAAATTATTTACAGATATATCCCTTGTGCTTCTCTACTAGAAACACAGTAGAAGATTTATTCCCGCTGGTATTTAACACCAGTCAAACTCTCCAAAACACAAGACACTAATTCCCCCCTTTGCTGGAGTAACTGTTTGCATAATAGGAATTTGATTCATATCTTCTGGAACTGTATAGTCCTCAATCCCTTTTGGTCGGGAGTTGAGTCTCTAATAAACAAAATATCAGGCCTAAATCTGAAACTCACCCCAGAATTAGTACTATTGCTGCTAGGCCTCAAAAATCTTTGAAACAAATATAGACCTATTATCGCCCACATTTTTCTCGCAGCAAAAAATACTATTGCAGCTCAATGGAGAGATCTTCTTCCCCCTAATATTGAACATCTAGTTGAGAAAATTGCGTGTCACAACACCTATGAACACGCGTTTGCTCTCAGGAACAACTTACAAAACAAATATCATAGAAAATGATATTACTGGAATCTCACCATGACTCCCAAAACGCCAATGTGAGTCCCTTGCGTTGGGTAGATAGAAAACAGCATCGAAATACTCTATACAATACTGTCCAATTGTCTTTAATGGGCTTGCCATACTCCGATTTACTCCTCCCCTAACCCCTGTTTTCACTCCCTTCCCTCATTGATTAACATGATGTACAAAAATTGTACACAGTTTTTCGGCTTATATGTACCGTATATACTCGCGTATAAGCCGAGTTTTTCAGCCCAAAATTTGGGCTGAAAAGTCCCCCCTCGGCTTATACGCGAGTATATAAAAAAATAAAAAAAAATACCGCAGCAGCCCCGGAGGTATACAGGCCCCCCATCAAGTTCCAGGGCCCCCCCCCTTACGCGCCAGCCTGTAAAGGAAAATCATACTTGCCAGTGTCCAGTCGCGCCGTCCGCAGCTGCCGACACGCGATCCCGGGCTCCATTCAGCGTCTTCCGCATTTCCTGTAGTCGCGGGCAATGACGTCATTGCCCGCGACCACAGGAAGTCGGAAGCCGGAAGACGCTGAATGGAGCCCGGGATCGCGTGTCGGCAGCTGCGGACGGCGCGACTGGACACTGGCAAGTATGATTTTCCTTTACAGGCTGGCGCGCAAGGGGGGGGGGGCCCTGGAACTTGATGGGGGGCCTGTATACCTCTGGGGCTGCGGCTGTATACAGCCCAGGGGCTGCGGCTGTATACAGCCCTGGGGCTGCGGCTGTATACAGCCCTGGGGCTGTGCTGCTGTATATACCTCTGGGGCTGCAGCTGCTGTATATACCTCTGGGGCTGCAGCTGCTGTATATACCTCTGGGGCTGCATCTGGGGCTGCATCTGGGGCTGCATCTGGGGCTGCATATACCTCTGGGGCTGCATATACCTCTGGGGCTGCATATACCTCTGGGGCTGCATATACCTCTGGGGCTGCATATACCTCTGGGGCTGTATATACCTCTGGGGCTGCATATACCTCTGGGGCTGCATATGGGGCTGCATATACCTCTGGGGCTGCATATGGGGCTGCATATACCTCTGGGGCTGCATATGGGGCTGCATATACCTCTGGGGCTGCATATACCTCTGGGGCTGCATATGGGGCTGCATATACCTATGGGGCTGCATATACCTCTGGGGCTGCATATGGGGCTGCATATACCTCTGGGGCTGCATATACCTCTGGGGCTGTATATACCTCTGGGGCTGCTGTATACTACCACTGGGGCTGCTGCTGTATACTACCACTGGGGAGGCTGCTGTATACCTCACTGCTGGGGGTTGTATACCTGTGCTGGAGTCCACCCTCGGCTTATACGCGAGTCAATAAGTTTTCCCAGTTTTTGGGGGCAAAAGTAGGGGGGTCGGCTTATACACGGGTCGGCTTATACACGAGTATATACGGTAAGTCATCTGTTGTTAAATACTCACTGCAAGTCTCTGAGTGATCTTGTGGGATTACACAATGCACAAAGTTACTAGATTTCATGTACATTGTATTTTTTCAATTTCGATTTGATAGCAAAAATTACTTTTTTTTATTTTCTTTTTATTGAGCTGTTTGGTCCTGATATTTTTAATCTCTTGAATTGTGTTTGCGAATTCCACTGATTTGTATGATTGTACTTATTTCAATAAAAACATTTGAATATAAACATTTAATATGTTTGAAAGAACTAAAAATGCTCATTTGTTGAATTTGCAGCATTAAGAGGTCACATTCACTGAAAATATAAGCTATTTAACTCCAAAACATCCTAACAAGCCAAGTTACATAGGAACCCTTCTTTGATTTCACCTTCACAATTCTTGCACCCATTGAACATTTTAGTTTCTGGAGAGTTTCTGCTTGTATTTCTTTGCATGATGTCAGAATAGCCTCCCAGAGCTGCTGTTTTGATGTGAACTGCCTCCACCCTCATAAACTTTGCTTGATTATACTCCAAAGGTTCTCTATAGGGTTGAGGTCAGAGGAAGATGAGTTTATCTCCTTTTATGCCCATAGCAGCCAAATGACACAGAGATATTCTTTGCAGCATGAGATGGTGTATTTTCATGCATGTGTTACGTATTGACTGCCTTGTACAGTAGTATGGAAGTGCTGCTGCTGTGATTTAAATGAAGCCTTTTTTTCCCTGCTCAGTGTGGAGAGATGAAGCTGATGAGTGGGAGCAGGTTGTAGCAGGTGTGTGTGGTGAATATGATACATTCTTGGATGAGCTGAGGGGTGTGTCTGGGCTTTCTGCTCCCCACCCTTCGGCCATAAATGGGTCAGCTCACATCCACCTGTTCTTGCTGATTTCAGTTCACTTCTGGACTGTGACCTGATGTGAGCAGATGCTGATCTGAAGCTGCTGTGTCTTTTTCCCTTGGAAGCTGCTGGACTCCGTGGTCCATGGGTGGAGGTAGGGGGCTTATGCCTAGGGCTTCTCAGGAGCTTTAGGGACTTAGGCTGGCGTCTTGAACCTCCACACTTACTTAGAGGTATCTTTGAGATCAGGGCGAGCCAGCGACCCCAGTATCAGGGCCAGAGTATGCTCCCCTGATCCCCTTTGTCCAGCTTCTGCTACCCCAACTCCTCCCAGCATGACAGCATGAAGATGATTTTGCTCCTGAAGGCACGTTTTTGCTTTTTGTACCATGGTAGAAAGTTCTCAGTCAGAAACTCTATATACTTTGCAGATGTGATTTTCACACCTTCAGAAAAATTAAAGGGGTCTACCAGCTGTTTCACATTGATTCCGGTCCAAAACATGACACCTCCTTGCTGACGTCGCAGCCTTGTTGGGGCATGGTGGCCGTCCACCAACCATCCACTACTCTATCCATCTGGACCATCCAGGGTTGCTCGGCACTCATCAGTAAACAACACTGTTTGAAAATTAGTCTTCAGGTATGTCTGGGCCACTGCAACTGTTTCTGCTTGTGAGCACTGTTTAGGGGTGGTCAAATAGTAGGTTTATGAGCCACAGCATCCTTTGAAGGATCCTACACCTTGAGGTTCGAGGGACTCCAGAGGCACCAGCAGCTTCAAATATCTGTTTGCTGATTTGTAAGGCCTTTTTTAGCAGCTGCTCTTTTAATCTGATTAACTTGCCTGGCAGAAACCTTCCTCATTCTGCCTTTATCTGCACAAACCTCTCTATGCTCAGAATCAGCCACAAATCTCTTCAAAGTACAATGATCATGCTTAAATTTTTGTGCAATATCTAATGTTTTCATCCCTTGTCCAAGGCCTTGCACTATTTGTTGCTTTTCGGCAGCAGAAAGATCCTTTTTCTTTCCCATGTTACTTGAAAACTGTGTCCTACCTGAAAACCCTGTTTTCCTTTTATTGGGCTCACCTGCCAAACTAATTATCACAGGGATCTGAGATTGATTTCAGTTATCCAAAGAACCCTGAGACTGAATACCATCAATGGATTTCATTGAAAAAAAATAAAAACAAACCCTATGACACTTAAGAACATTTTGCATAATCATTTTGAACATGGTGTAGAAGAGGTGGATGAGAGGTTCTATTTGGACATAGGCATTTTTTTGATTAGACAGGTTATTATCAAATCTATGTGCATTGTCAGAGACTAGTGATGGGCGAATCCTAAATTACTCGGAATCGCTTAACTCTAGCGAGTCCGAGCACAGGACTCGCTACTCGTTGCGAGTCTAGCGAGTCCAATGTTAATGAATGGGGTAGCGAGTAATAGCGAGTAGTGTGAGATTTACAAATCGCAGATGTGTCTCGGAAGCTTCAGCCTGAAGCAATCCTAGTTTTGCCATTTATTTGCATTGGACTCGTTTACTTTGCAAGTAGCTGGGAAACTCGCACAGATAAGAGTCCTGTCTGCTCTGTGTGCTGGCTGCCGCAGCTCCAGGGTCCTAGAGCCCGCCTGCTGCCTGATGTAGCAGAGCTGAGGTTGTTCTCAGTCTGCTCATTCCCTGTGCATAGACATCTATATCTATGCAAAGGGATGTAGCAGAGAGGACATCGCGTTTTGGACTGCGTCGGACGGAAGAGGATTTTTTTAATTAAAGATGGAGTCCCTAATGGCTTTTTTTTTTTATTTCTAATAAAAAATTTTCTCTGTGTTGTGTTTTTTTTTAAAACAATTTAATAGAAATTCATGGCGGTCATGTCTAATATTGGCGTGACCGCCATAAATTTCGGGCTTAGGGCCAGCTGATAATACAAAGCTGGCCCTAACCTCTTTATTACCCAGCGTGCCACCGCCACCAGGGTCGCTGGAAGAGCAGGGTTCAGCGCCAGAGGATGGCGCTTCAATGAACGCGCCATCTTCTGGGGCGGCTGCGGGCTGCAATTTGCAGCGGGGGGTGCCCAGAAAGCTTGGGCATCCCTGCGCTGCGGATTCCAGCCCCCAGCTGCTTAGCTGTACCTGGCTAGACATAGAAATTGCGCGGAGCCCCACGCATTTTTTTTAAATTATTTCATGAAATTCTGAGATTCTGACTCTGACTCTGAGACTCTGACTCTGAGACTCTGACTCTGAGACTCTGACTCTGAATATGAGACTCTGACTCTGAGACTCTGACTCTGACTCTGAGACTCTGACTCTGACTCTGAGACTCTGACTCTGAGACTCTGAGACTCTGACTCTGACTCTGAGACTCTGACTCTGAGACTCTGACTCTGAGACTCTGACTCTGACTCTGAAACTTTGAGTCTGACTCTGAGACTCTGACTCTGAGACTCTGACTCTGAGACTCTGAGACTCTGACTCTGAGACTCTGACTCTGACTCTGAGACTCTGACTCTGAGTCTCTGACTCTGAGACTCTGACTCTGAGACTCTGACTCTGACTCTGAGACTCTGACTCTGAGACTCTGAGACTCTGACTCTGACTCTGAGACTCTGACTCTGAGACTCTGACTCTGACTCTGAAACTTTGAGTCTGACTCTGAGACTCTGACTCTGAGACTCTGACTCTGAGACTCTGAGACTCTGACTCTGAGACTCTGACTCTGACTCTGAGACTCTGACTCTGAGTCTCTGACTCTGAGACTCTGACTCTGAGACTCTGACTCTGACTCTGAGACTCTGACTCTGAGACTCTGACTCTGAGACTGACTCTGAGACTCTGACTCTGGCTCTGAGGGTGAGACTCTGAATCTGAGACTCTGACTCTGAGACTCTGACTCTGAGACTCTGACTCTGAGACTCTGAGACTCTGACTCTGAGACTCTGACTCTGAGACTCTGACTCTGAGTCAGACTCTGACTCTGACTCTGAGACTCTGACTCTGAGACTCTGACTCTGAGACTCTGACTCTGAGATTCTGACTCTGACTCTGAGACTCTGACTCTGACTCTGAGACTCTGACTCTGACTCTGAGACTCTGACTCTGAGACTCTGAGACTCTGACTCTGAGACTCTGACTCTGACTCTGAGACTCTGACTCTGAGACTCTGAGACTCTGACTCTGAGACTCTGACTCTGAGACTCTGACTCTGACTCAGACTCTGACTCTGAGACTCTGACTCTGAGACTCTGACTCTGACTCTGAGACTCTGACTCTGAGACTCTGACTCTGAGACTCTGAGACTCTGAGACTCTGACTCTAAGACTTTGAGACTCTGACTCTGACTCTGACTCTGAGACTCTGACTCTGAGACTCTGACTCTGAGACTCTGACTCAGACTCTGAGACTCTGAGTCTGACTCTGAGACTCTGACTCTGAGACTCTGACTCTGAGACTCTGACTTTGAGACTCTGACTCTGAGACTCTGAGACTCTGAGTCTGACTCTGAGACTCTGACTCTGAGACTCTGACTCTGAGACTCTGAGACTCTGACTCTGAGACTCTGACTCTGAGACTCTGAGACTCTGAGACTCTGAGACTCTGACTCTGAAACTCTGACTCTGAGACTCTGAGACTCTGAGACTCTGACTCTGAGACTCTGACTCTGAGACTCTGAGACTCTGAGACTCTGACTCTGAGACTCTGACTCTGAGACTCTGACTCTGAAATTCATGAAATAATTAAAAAAAATGCGTGGGGCTCCGCGCAATTTCTATGTCTAGCCAGGTACATGTAAGCAGCTGGGGGCTGGAATCTGCAGCGCAGGGATGCCCAAGCTTTCTGGGCACCCCCCGCTGCAAATTGCAGCCCGCAGCCGCCCCAGAAGATGGCGCGTTCATTGAAGCGCCATCCTCTGGCGCTGAACCCCCCTCTTCCAGCGGCCCTGGTGGCGGTGGCACGCTGGGTAATAAAGGGGTTAATACCAGCTTTGTTATACAAGCTGGTATTAAGCCCGAGATTCTTAATGTCAGGCCACGTTTGACCCAGCCACTAAGAATCTCCAATAAAGGGTTAAAAAAACACAACACAGAGAAAATTTTTTATTTGAAATAAAAAAAAAAGCCATTAGGGACTCCATCTTTAATTAAAAAAATCCTCTTCCGTCCGACGTAGTCCAAAACGCGATGTCCTCTCTGCTACATCCCCTGTGCATAGATATAGATGTCTATGTACAGGGAATGAGCAGACTGAGAACAATCTCAGCTCTGCTACATCATGTCTGTGAGCAGGCGGGCTCTAGGACCCTGGAGCTGCGGCAGCCTGTACACAGAGAAGACAGCTGGACTCGGCTCGCAAAGAAACAGCAGTTACTTTGCGAGTTTCCCTGCTATCACTGGCACAGTAGCCGAATCTAATGCAAGACAATGGCAATCCTAGTTTTGTCAGCGTTTGCCATTGATTTGCATTGGACTCGTGCAAGTAAACGCTGGGAAACTCGCAGAGTACCGAGTCCTGTGAGTCCCTTACTACTCGCCGAGTAACGAGTCCTAGCGAATAGGTTCGCCCATCCCTATCAGAGACATGTTTTTTACATTGAAAACGTCATTGACAAATCTTGTATTTCCCATAAAAGGCTTCTTTGCCCTCAAACAAGTGATTGCAATTTTTTTGTGGTTCCCCTAAAGGTACCTTCACACATAGCAATTTTGCTAGGCAATTTCACTGGCAATTTGCTGGTTGCAGTGAAATCATGGACACATTGTTCTATTTTGTTGCTGTGTACAAATGGAACAATGTGCCACATTTGCGTGACATCGACAGAACAGTCCATAGACCTCCAAGCACGGACACCTAGTACATGGGTCATTCCATGTCAAGTGATCCAAAAATTAATATTTTTTTTCCCTGACGTCCTCAGATTTTTTTAATTTTTTTTCTATATGAAGAACAACTTTAGTTAATTACAAAAAAAAAGTTTTGAATTTTTTTCTTTATCAGTTAATTTTTTACAGATTTTTAAAGTTTTAAAAAAGTGCGAATTTTGGCCTGGTATGGCTTTACATTTTCTATCATATCTCGGGCTAGAAATAAGATAGAGAAACAAAATAAACACCAATCTACTCAGAACTGTGCAGGCTTTCACCAGATATGTCACAAGAGGATCTTTGTTAATATTTTACCCATGTGATCGCAAGCGCAAAACTTTAAAACGCATTTCCAAAAATCGGTGCGCTTTAAATATTTCAAAAACTGCCCATGTGTCTGCTATGCTCTTAGCCACATCTGTACCAAATTTCATGTTGGGATCGCGATGGGATCAAATTTTAAAATATTTTAATATTAATAGCGTCAATGGGTCATTCTAAATCAAGTGATCTAAATATGAATATTTTTTTTTTACCTGACGTCTTTAGATTTTTTTCATTCTTTTTCTTTATGAAGTACAACTTTAGTTAATTACAAATTAAAAGTTTAGAATTTTTTTCTTCATCAGTTAATTTTTTACAGATTTTTAAAGTTTAAAAAAAGGGTGAATTTTGGCCTGGTATGACTTTACATTTTTTTATCTCAGGCTAGAAATAAGATAATGAAGTTGGAGAGGCATCATTTTACTCAGAACGGTAACAGCTTTCATTTGATATGTTACAAGACTATGTTTCTTTATATCAAATTCAAACTATTGACGGGCAATTGTGAAAAAATGACTGATTGTGTTCTTGGTTATATTTGTGCAGAGATTCAACTTGGGACCTGTCAAATTTATATATTTTTTATTTTATGGTTGTATGAGTTATCACAACTTATTGAATAAAACATTTATATGCAACAAAAAAGAAACACAAAAAACAAATCCCATAAGTGCCAGGATAAATACATCTTAATCATAAGAACACAACGCTCAGCATTTTCAACTTGAATGTATTGAACAAACCAAAAGAAGAAAGGTGATCATATCCTCAAGTTTGATTAAACAAGATTAAAAGAAGCAAAAATGTTAACCCCTATTTATACATATAAATTTGTTTTCTAATCTATCACTAAACATGTGATTTATGAAGTGTTTAATAAGAATAGTACAGTAGTTAAATCATCGTTCTAAAAAATTATGAACTAATCAAACAATTAATAGTATGTTTTTAAAGTGGCATATTATCAATTTGTCCCTTCTAGTGGGTGAAATGTAATCTTGTCCATAAACGCTTACTAGCAATCGCCATTTCCTTGTGTGTCAAAGAGTATGTCCGGCCTGTCACGGTGTTAGGCTCCGCCTGAGTTAATATCTGATTTTTGTAAACTTTTAAAATGTCTGGCTTTCTTGGATACACAAAGGATGGCGCTGGACCAGAAGGATGCAATAAAGTCAATTCTACTTCTTCATATTCACAATCTTTGGAGAGTACAGTAGCCGCCACCAGCGCCAATCATATTCATATTTATTCAAAAGGATTGCAACAGTGTCTATGATAAAATGCTGTTTCTTGAGAAGTAGCAGCCATTGCTGTGTGGGAAAAATACAGTTAATATTAAGTAAGGAAGATAGGTAATAAAAATAAAGATTTACAGTACACTTGAGATAGAACTGTATTACTATAAAGTGAGTTTTAGGGCTAGAGCGCGCAGTTTATTCTGTCTGCAGATACACGCTGCAGTTTTGGCAGCTTGTTTTTCTACCAAGTTTTTACCACATATGCGTTAGTTTTTTTAATCGCTAGTGAAAAAAATGGCAGCTTTTTTTATATAAATGATAAATGCTGCGTTTATTGCAGCAATTAAAAAGTAGTTCAAGCAGTGATTTACTCACTCTTGAGTGTTTCCAAAAACACTGCATGTGGTGAACCCCATAGAAATCAATGGGGCTGTTTTTCTGAATGATGATCCCTAAGAATAGCACTGTGTGTATTGGCCCTTAATAATAAAAGCATTAAACTATTAATATATTTACTCACCCATATTTTAGTACACAGCCTTGATGGCTTTGTACAGACTATTGCTTGTTCAGGAGTGAAGATGTCCAGACATGTCAGGACATGAAAGGTCTGAACGAGCTGTCTTACTTCCTGAATGCAGTGGGTAGACACTTAACATGATTGACAGAGCTGCTGGCCTATCATCTGCTCTGCATTCACTGTCTATCCCTGTGCTTTCTCAGTTTGAGCCCAAAACAAAGCTTTTTCCTATATGTCCTCTCCTGCTTCTAAGCTGTAACATATCAAAATAATACAGTAATGTCTAAAAATAATGGATTTGATAAATATAGACCCCACGCTTTTAGACCACAGGATGAACAGATCTGAATTCAAGATTTTTGAATTGACACTATAATAGTTAAATATTTTAAAATATGATCCCATCACGATCCCAACTTGAAATTTGGTACAGATGTGGCTAAGAGCATAAAAGACACATGGGCAGTTTTGGAAAATTTTTATTAAAACGTTTTTTCGGAAATGCGTTACAAAATGTTGTGTTTGCGTTCGCATGGGTAAAAATTTAAAATTAGCAAATATACTCTTGTGACATATCTGGTGAAAGCCTGGACAGTTCTGAGTAGAATGGTGTTTATTTTGTTTCTCTATCTTATTTCTAGCCCAAGATAAAAAAATGTAAAGTCATACCAGGCCAAAATTCACACTTTTTTTAAACTTTAAAAATCTGTAAAAAATTAACTGATGAAGAAAAAAATTCTAAACTTTTAATTTGTAATTAAGTAAAGTAGTACTTCATAAAGGAAAAAAAATAAAAAAAATCTAAAGAAGTCAGGTAAAAAAAAATATTCATATTTAGATCACTTGATATGGAATGACCCATTGACGCTATTAATAGTAAAATATTTTAAAATATGATCCCATCGCGATCCCAACTTGAAATTTGGTACAGATGTGGCTAAGAGCAAAGCAGACACATGGGCAGTTTTTGAAATATTTAAAGCGCGCCGATTTTCCGGAAATGCGTTTTAAAGTTTTGCGCTTGCGATCACATGGGTAAAATATTAACAAAGATCCTCTTGTGACATATCTGGTGAAAGCCTGTATAGTTCTGAGTAGAATGGTGTTTATTTTGTCTCTCTATCTTATTCCTAGCCTTAGTTATGAGGAGAAACGTAAAGGCAGGCAACAGCAAAATTCGCACTTTTTCCGAACTTTGAAAATCGTTTAAAAAAAAAATAAATTTTTAAAAAAAATTTTCTCTTCACATTTTGCATTGACTGACATGCTATTATCAAATAACAAAATCTCAAAAGAATTAAAAATATAGAGGTAATAATCATTGGTTCACTTGACATGGAATGACCCACATAGGTAATTAACTACACTAAATGACTAAAGTTACCTATGATGCAGCTGATGTCATACGCATTCTATATGATGCTTTTTTTGTTTTGCCATACCTGCCGCATTTCTATGATTATTGTTGTAATTGTATGACAGGTTGCATATTACCGTATATACTTGTGTATAAGCCGACCCGTGTATAAGCCGACCCCCCTACTTTTGCCCCCAAAAACTGGGAAAACTTATTGACTCGCGTATAAGCCGAGGGTGGACTCCAGTACCATGTATACAGCTCCCAGCACCCCTGGTATACAGCTCCCAGCACCCCTGGTATACAGCTCCCAGCACCCCTGGTATACAGCTCCCAGCACCCCTGGTATACAGCTCTCGGCACCCCTGGTATACAGCTCCCGGCAGCCCTGGTATACAGCTCCCGGCAGCCCTGGTATACAGCTCCCGGCAGCCCTGGTATACAGCTCCCGGCAGCCCTGGTATACAGCTCCCGGCAGCCCTGTATACAGCTCCCGGCAGCCCTGGTATACAGCTCTCGGCAGCCCTGGTATACAGCTCCCAGCAGCCCTGGTATACAGCTCCCTGCAGCCCTGGTATACAGCTCCCAGCAGCCCTGGTATACAGCTCCAGCAGCCCTGGTATACAGCTCCCAGCAGCCCTGGTATACAGCTCCCAGCAGCCCTGGTATACAGCTCCCTGCAGCCCTGGTATACAGCTCTCAGCAGCCCTGGAATACAGCTCCCAGCAGCCCTGGTATACAGCTCCCAGCAGCCCTGGTATACAGCTCCCAGCAGCCCTGGTATACAGCTCCCAGCAGCCCTGGAATACAGCTCCCAGCAGCCCTGGTATACAGCTCTCAGCAGCCCTGGAATACAGCTCCCAGCAGCCCTGGAATACAGCTCCCAGCAGCCCTGGAATACAGCTCCCAGCAGCTCTGGAATACCGCTCCCAGCAGCCCTGGAATACAGCTCCCAGCAGCCCTGGAATACAGCTCCCAGCAGCCCTGGTATACAGCTCTCAGCAGCCCTGGAATACAGCTCCCAGCAGCCCTGGAATACAGCTCCCAGCAGCCCTGGAATACAGCTCTCAGCAGCCCTGGAATACAGCTCCCAGCAGCCCTGGAATACAGCTCCCAGCAGCCCTGGTATACAGCTCTCAGCACCCCTGGTATACAGCTCTCAGCAGCCCTGGAATACAGCTCCCAGCAGCCCTGGAATACAGCTCCCAGCAGCCTTGGAATACAGCTCCCAGCAGCCCTGGTATACAGCTCTCAGCAGCCCTGGAATACAGCTCCCAGCAGCCCTGGAATACAGCTCCCAGCACCCCTGGTATACAGCTCCCAGCACAGTAAGGCCTCCCCATGCTGCGGCTGCTCACTGTAAAATAAATAGTGTTATTATCTCTTACCCTCGGTCCAAGCTGTGCATCTTCCCTCCTTCCTGCTTGTCCTGTGACCGGGGCTCACTTCGATGACGTCACCGGCCGGTCACATGACACGCAGGGAGGAGGGAGGAGGGAGGAGGGATGATGCACTGAGAGAGGGTGAGAGCTAATAACACTATACATTATACACTGAGCAGCGGGAGCATGGGGAGGCTTTATTGTGGTGGGGGCGCCATATTGTTATGGGGAGCCTGTAATGGGATATGCACTGCTCCCCCCGCAGATGGGCGAGGGATGCAGTGCATATCATGAATAAGTTATGAGCGGCTCCACGGCAAGAGCCGCTCATATTACAGCCTTCCCCTCACCTCCTCCAGCCTCCTCCTGCTCCCGGACACAGCCCCCACCTTGCACAAAAGTATATGACTCGTGTATAAGCCGAGGGGGGGACTTTTCAGCCCAATTTTTGGGCTGAAAAAGTCGGCTTATACACGAGTATATACGGTATGTTCAGAACTCTGTTACTTGTATGTCAATTATTGGAATAAAGGCATTTATTTTTGTTCTTTTGTATGATTTATGTAGATAAACCCTGATGAAAGCCATTACATTGACTGAAACGTTGGAAATACTATGTACTAATTTTTTGCCGGATTGTGTCCAATAAACATAGACCAATTTCAGATTTATCAGAAAATTCTTTTATTTATTGGTGTGCCGAAGTATGCTTTATCATTGTACTTTGTACATTGTAGGACGGTTTGGAATTTTCAGAAGTGTGAGGCATGTTTTTTGTTAATTTTTTTCCCTTCCCATGTTTAGTGCTGCTTGCACTTTCCCCTGCAGGATTAGCAGGACTGCAGCCTTTGAGACGAACCTCAAAGCCCTTAATGGCCATTGTCCTTAATGGACTCTGCCCATAATGGACTTTGGCCCATTATTTTGATGGCTTGTACCTCATTTTAATTGAGTTTGCTGATCCTTGTGGGGCTTAGTTATATACTATGTATACTTATATATGCCTATATGTATATATGTGTTTCTTTTAGTCTTATTACAGTCTGTGCTAAATGTCTATTTTAAAGCGAACCTGTCACCCCTACCGGACATCAAAAGCTAAAATAGCCACCTTCTGCAGCACTTAGGCTGCTTTCAGAGAAGGTGTCTATAGCCTTTTGATGACCTATATACAATGAAATATGCACTTAGATAAATGCTTACACTTAAGAAGGCCGGTGACAGGGAGGCGGAGTTTCGCGCTCCTCTAACCCACCCCCTCTTGTCAATCATCGTGCTCGCCTGTTGCTGCCTTCCCTCACTGTGTAAAATGAACGTGTGCCTCCGTTCTCCTGTATGGCACCACGCATGCGCTGTGCACGGTGCCCGATGACTTCCTGGACACCCGGTGCACAGCGCATGCGCAGCGCCATACAGGAGAATGGAGGCGCGCGTTCATGTGACAGTGAGGGGAGGCAGCAGCAGGCGAGCACAATGATTGACAACAGGGGTCAGAGGAGCACGAAACCCCACCTCCCGGTATCCAGTCTTCTTAAGTGTAAGCATTTATCTAAGTGCATATTTTATTGTATATAGGTCATCAAAAGGCTATAGACACCTTCTCTGAATGCAGCCTAAGTGTTGCAGAAGCTGGCTATTTTAGCTTTTGATGTCTGGGGGGTGACAGGTTCGCTTTAAAGTGATCACTGTTTGTGTATTACAAATGTAAGCTGTGCTGTTTCTGCAAACTAAGAGGTGCTTTGACACTGGCTTACAGGTGTTGGCAAACAAGCCACAGGCCTCTGGACTGAAGATCTGAGGTATGGAAATGCAAGACACTACACACACTCCAGTAGATTAGGAGTTGTTTTACCCTCAAATTACTCATGCTACTGTGAGCATTTTGCGTGGCCTGCAAAATCTTTGGTTTTGTCTTGTATGAAACAGATCAAGGATGTCATTATTTGGTAATAGAAAATGGAGGTGCAAGCACAGTATCTTGATGATTTGCTTTCCTAAGTGCTTTCAGTGTGTTACAACATTCCTTGGGTAACTAAATAAGTAACTTATAGGCAAGATTTTTTATAGCGCAACCACACTTTTCTGCTTTTTTTTTTATAAGTTAGTAACACAATTGAATATTCGTATCTTTGTAATGTATCCTATTAGAGATACATGACTCCCTTCCAATGTATCAGTCACTTCTGTCTCCTACACTGTACACTGTTCATTCAATCTCCAAAGTTGGTGAAATCTTTTTTTCAGCTCTTTCACTTAGGGTCCAAATTACCACTACTACTGAAAAAGTGTGGAAGGGAAGGGGGGTGGCTGAAAGAAGAGTCAAGAAGAGACACAAAAAATCTACCTAAAATTACAGATGCATGTTTAAGATTAACCATTACTCTCCCATTGTAACATTGTTTGAGTTGAGTCATTTATGCAGATGTTTGGAGCACAAAATAATAAAGAAAAAGGACAATCCAGTAAAAAAAATACACTTCTTGTTTCTTTGAATATTTTTTTTATTGTCTTCTTTTCTACTATGGCACATTCATACGTATTGTCAGGTTTCTGATCTTGGCTGGCCTCAGCTCTCAGGAGACTGCATCAAATAATCCTGTTTGTCATTCTTTCCTCTGGCAGGTGGATTAATGCTGATCTACATCCAGACTCTTTGCAGCAAAAGATGTATGGACAAGGTCAGCTGGATCAATGCTGATTAGCCAGAGAGTCTATTATCTGCTCTATATTTATGTGACATTCTTGTCTGACAGCATCGCTCAGTATAAGCCTACACACAAATGCCCATAGGCTCCACAATGTGTTTGCCTGGCACAACAACATGTTGAATTCTGTTGTTGTGATAAAGGGCATTAAATCTTATACACATTAGCAAATGACATTAAAACTGCTTGCTTAGACTGACTGTGAAGTGACTGAAGTAACAATTGGTATATTTCCTAGAGGAGGGATGTGGCTTTAAATCTCCTTATCTACTTAATTGTCTCCTTATATTTACAGGCAAACTCCTCTCCATAAGGTAGTTAGTGAGTTCCCCAGACCTCGTCTATAGCCTGTCACACAGCCAGATCAGAATATCCCACACACTACACTGATGAGGGGCAGTTACCCAGAAACGCAGCGTCTGTAGTTTGGGGTTCTGATCTGGCACAAATCCTGAAGGTCCAGTTACACAGGACGACATTGGCGCGGTCATTTTTGAGATCCATTCAACATCGCTGGCGAGATGTCACACGTCTAGATATCGTGGACAACTCACCAATGATGTTGTGAGCAGGGATCATTTGCAAACTCCGCAAACGATTCCTGCTCATTGCTGTGAATGGGCGAAGTCGTCCGTAACATCGTTATCGCAGTGTTACACAGTACGATGCAGCAGGTTGGTTAAGCTGAAGTTGTCAGGATTTTGAACATGTTCATAAAGATGTCAACTTCAACTTGACTAATTATCGTAGTTGAATCTTTCAGTTACACACAACGACGCACTAACGATGTCGTTTCAACATTGCTGAACACGTCACTTTTGAACGATGTTGAGAACGATGTTGAGCCGTGTAATGGGGCCTTTAGTTAACAGGCTTGTCAGAAAGCCAACTATGACTTTGGGGAGCTACCTAAAGGTGGAGGTGATGCTAGAGTTCATCCCGGTGGCGTAGCTAGTCTGCTCTGGGCCCGGGGCGGGATCTGCACCCAGGGCCCCCATGTGAAGAGCGGGGGGGGGGGTGCTGGCAGAGAATTCTCGTGCCACCCCATCATCTGAGGCAGTGGCGTAGCAACTCTTTGTGGCGCCCGGGGCCATCGAAAAATTTGTTGCAGCTGCCGCCCCTAAGAATTGGGCCAAATGGCCACTCACCTCCTGAACTCTCCATCCTTCTGCACTCCCCATCCTCCATCCTCCTGCACTCCCCATCCTCCTGCACTTCCCATCCTCTTGCACTCTCCATCCTCCTGCACTCTCCATCCTCCAGCACCCTCCATCCTCCAGCACCCTCCATCCTCCAGCACCCTCCATCTTTCAGCACTCTCCATCCTCCTGCACCCTCCATCCTCCTGCACCCTCCATCCTCCTGCACTCTCCATCCTCCTGCGCTCCCCATCCACCTGCGCGCTCCATCCTTCTGTGTGCTCCATCCTCCTGCGCTCTCCATCCTCTTGCGCTCTCTGTCCTCCTGCGCTCTCTATCCTCCATCCTCCTGCACGCTCCATCCTTCTGCGCTCTCCATCCTCCTGCACTCCCCATCCACCATCCTCCAGCACCCTCCATCCTCCTGCATGCTCCATCCACCTGCGCTCTACGCTACTGGTCCATCCACTTCCTCACTGAAGTGACAATTTGTGAATAAGATATTCATTCATACATTAGATGTCAGTTCCAGCAATGTAAAGCTCCTCTTCTATGAAGTAAAAAAAATAGATAGATAGATAGATAGATAGATAGATAGATAGATAGATAGATAGATAGATACCGTAGATAGATACCGTAGATAGATAGATAGGTAGATTATATACACATATGTATATACTGCTCAAATAAATAAAGGTAATAGTTAACAACACAATGTAATGGTGAAGTGTTCCCTTTATTTTTTTGAGCAGTGTATATATATATATATATATATATATATACTGTATTAGGGGAAGCATATCAAAACTAGCACTCCATTTAGTGCTGATTCTGATAACAAATTAGATAAGATCTCTTACAGGAAGATATCTGTAAATATTCGGTGCATAATACAGAACCAATCTGGGGACTTTCAAGTAATCACATAAAATTCACGATTTTGCTGCTCTTATATATTTTGTGAGGCCATATGCTTGTATGAAAATGGAGTTTATCAATCCTTAGAATGGATGGAACGTGGCATAAAATTCCCAACATCTGTATAAAATCAGCTGTGTGCTCGATCTCCATATTATAAAGTTGTGGGTGCTGCATGAGATGTCATAACCTTCCTCCATGTAGAAGAGCTTCAAGTGGAGAATGTGTTAAAGTGAATCTATCACAATACTATGTACTATTAAAGTGGTTTTCCTACCAACAGTGTACAATTTAATCAATAGATCTTTGAATAATAATTATTTTCATAATTGGATGTGTTTATCAAAATGTTCCTATGCTGAGGAAATCTTATATATGTGTCTGTACTGTGTAATAGCTGTGTCTGACCATACAGGGACATGGTCTGATCATACCACACCTCCTGTGCTGAGATATTCTTATATATGTGTCCCTGCTATGTACTGTGTAATGGATGTGTCTGACCATACAGTGACATGGTCTGATCATACCACATCTCCTGTACTGAGATAATCCTAAATATGTGTCCCTGCTATGTATTGTGTAATGGATGTTTCTGACCATACAGGGACATCGTCTGATCATACCACATCTCATGTGCTGAGATAATCCTATATATGAGTCCCTGCTATGTACTGTGTAATGGATGTGTCTGACCGTCCAGGACATGGTGTGATCATACCACACTTCCTGTGCTAAGATAATCTTATATATGTGTCCCTGCTATGTACTGTGTAGTGGCTGCATCTGACCATGCAGGGACATGGTCTGATCATACCACATCTGCTATGCTGAGATAATCTTACGATAGGATCACATTGGGTGTATTCTATGGGTAGGGTCACATTGGAAAGCTAAATTGCATTCACCGCATCCGGATCCGGATGCGGTGAACGCAATGCCGGGCACACACAGTTTTTGTCAAAACTGTGTGCAGAATACCGCACTGCGGTCACCGGATGGCTCAGGATGTGTAATCCTGAGCCATCCGGTAACTGCAGAGTGTGCGGTTCCCGATCTGCGAAGTTAATAAAGAGTTAACTAGCTGCCCTAAATGACTTGTTGAGGTCTGTAGGGGGGCTTAGACCCCCTACAGACCGTCCGGCGACTTCTATAGTGTTCTGCAACAATGTTACTGTGCACGGGCGAGGAGCCCGTGCCTGTCACCCAAAGGTGCCCCCCCCCGTATCACTATACTGTGGTGCATAGACCCCTCTATTCCAAATAAGCTGTATTGGTGTATAGTACATGCTAAATGTGGCCATTCGCAATGTAAGTATATACTTACATTCTTTCGTAGGCAGAGATGAGGAAATCCATGGGCGGGGCTGTGTGCAGTAGCCTCCGCCCGCTCCTTCTTGATGCCCGCCCCCTCTGGCCGTAATCCAGTGTTTTGAGGGCGGGGACGTCGTTAAAGGGGCGTGGCTAACCGCGGAACATTAGTTAGCCACGCCCCTTTAACAACGTCCCCGCCCCCACAAGACTGGATTACGACCAGAGGGGGCGGGCATCAAGAAGGAGCGGGCGGAGGCTACTGCACACAGCCCCGCCCATGGATTTCCTCATCTCTGCCTACGAAAGAATGTAAGTATATACTTACATTGCGAATGGCCACATTTAGCATGTACTATACACCAATACAGCTTATTTGGAATAGAGGGGTCTATGCACCACAGTATAGAGATACGGGGGGGGGGGGGGGGCACCTTTGGGTGACAGGCACGGGCTCCTCGCCCGTGCACAGTAACATTGTTGCAGAACACTATAGAAGTCGCCGGACGGTCTGTAGGGGGGTCTAAGCCCCCCTACAGACCTCAACAAGTCATTTAGCAATCAATTTAACTCTTTACTAGGTTTGCTGATCCCGGCAATAGCCGGGATCCGCAAACTCGACAGTTACCGGATGGCTCAGGATTACACATCCTGAGCCATCCGGTAACCGCAGTGCGGCCCGGTAAACGCTGCGAAAACTGCTGCCTGCATGATTTTACGAACAAGAAGAGCTGACAAGCAACAAATGGCGATCACCACATATTACAAATACAAATAACTTTATTGCACATAATGGACACAAACATCACAAAAGGTGGCAAGAAATTTTAAAAACAATTAAAACGGCCACAAGCGGCCATACAATACATCAACACTACCCCAGCTGGTTAATAGAGTTCACACATATTCATGAGAAAAGCATCCAGCAGCATCACATAATATACAGCAGTATCAGAAACTGTTAATAAGCAAATAAAGTGCAACTAAAGTGCTGCTTATGAAGTCACAGAAACTGCTTGGTAAACCCAAATTAGCATGCTATTCTACTACCTGATTAAACGGCCATAGCCTATGATAATCGATCGGACAGTGAACCATCTAACACAGCTACGGGGTAGGTAAGGAACACCCTGCATGATTTTAAACGCAGGCAGCAGTGCCGGATCCGGCCACCGGATGGCTTGTGAAGCCATCCGGTGTTTTGCATAGGCTTCCATCAGGAGCCTTTCCTGGTCCGGTTTTGAGCTTTTTTAAAGCTCAAAACCGGATCAGGATTTAAAACAAAAAACGCCAATGTGACCCTACCCTATGTTTCCAGCGGTGTCCGCTAAAAACTTAGAATCTTTTCCCGAGATGCAGCCTGAAGACAGGCTGCATAGTGGGAGAGCGCGGGCCCCTAGCAACCTGTTGTGTTCCCTGGATACCAGCTACACAGCAGGCTGTGTGGAGTGCGATTTGCACCACGCACAGGGAAATGCACCATGCTGCGTTTCCCTGTGCATGGTGCAAATTGCATTCCCCGCAGCCTGCTGTGTAGCTGGTATCCAGGGAACACAACAGGTTGCTAGGGGCCCGCGTTCTCCCACTATGCAGCCTGTCTTCAGGCTGCATCTCGGAAAAGAATCTAAATTTTTTGTGCATGCGTCAGCCGTAAGGGCTGACGCAAGTGTGACCTTAGCCTTATATATATGTCCCTGCTATGTACTGTGTAATGACTGTGTCTGACTGTACAGGAACATGGTCTGATCATACCACATCTCCTGTGCTGAGATAATCTTATATATGTGTCCCTGCTATGTACTGTGTAATGGATGTGTCTGACTGTAAAGGGACATGCTAAAGCGCTAAAAAGCGCTGCATAAATGGTGAATTACACAGTGTGTGAACGCAGCCTAAGACAACACAGCTAGGGAGCTGCAAAAAAAAAAAATAAGAGGTGATTAAAGCAGTACATATATACATAGGGTAGGGTCACATTACAGACATGAATTGCATTCACCGCATCCGGATCCGGATGCGGTGAACGCAATGCCGATCACACACATTTTGTGACCAAAATGTGTGCTGATTACCGCTGTGCAGTAACCGGATGGCTCAGGATGTGTAATCCTGAGCCATCCGGTAACTGCATAGGTTGCGGATCCCGGCTATTGCCGGGATCAGCAAACTTAGTAAAGAGTTAAATTGATTACCTAAAGGACTGTTTGAAGTCTGTAGGGGGCTTAGACCCCCCTACAGACCGGCCGCCCACTCTGGTGGGCTTCTTCTACAATTTCCCACCTTGCACAGGCTCCTCGGAGCTCCGTGCATGTCAACCAAAGTAACCCCCCCCCCCCCCCGTATCACTATAGAGGGGTGCTTACACCCCTCTAGTACAGTTATACTTTAATTATGTGTTGTCCCCAAAGGATTATTACAGTGGCAATGTAAGTTCATACTTACATGCTCTCGTAGGCGGAGTCCAGGGATTTCCATGGGCGGGGCTGTGTGCAGCAGCCTCCGCCCGCTCATTCTTGATGGCCGCCCCCTCTGGCCTTGATCCACTGTTGTGAGGGCGGCCGCGTCATGAAAGGGGCGTGGCTAACTATGTGCCGTGTTAGCCACGCCCCTTTCATGACGCGGCCGCCCTCACAACAGTGGATCAAGGCCAGAGGGGGCGGCCATCAAGAATGAGCGGGCGGAGGCTGCTGCACACAGCCCCGCCCATGGAAATCTCTGGACTCCGCCTACGAGAGCATGTAAGTATGAACTTACATTGCCACTGTAATAATCCTTTGGGGACAACACATAATTAAAGTATAACTGTACTAGAGGGGTGTAAGCACCCCTCTATAGTGATACGGGGGGGGGTTACTTTGGTTGACATGCACGGAGCTCCGAGGAGCCCGTGCAAGGTGGGAAATTGTAGAAGAAGCCCACCAGAGTGGGCGGCCGGTCTGTAGGGGGGTCTAAACCCCCTACAGACCTCAAACAGTCCTTTAGGTAATCAATTTAACTCTTTACTAAGTTTGCTGATCCCGGCAATAGCCGGGATCCGCAACCTATGCAGTTACCGGATGGCTCAGGATTACACATCCTGAGCCATCCGGTTACTGCACAGCAGTACAGGGAACCGCTGCGAAAACTGCTGCCTGCATGATTTTTAACGCAGGCAGCAGTGCCGGATACGGCCACCGGATGGCTTGTGAAGCCATCCGGTGTTTTGCATAGGCTCCTATGAGGAGCGTTTCCTGGTCCGGTTTTGAGCTTTTTGAAAGCTCAAAACCGGATCAGGATTTTGTAAAAAAAACGGGAATGTGACCCTACCCATACTTTGTTTCCCAGAAGATAAGAAAGCTGTTAGACTGTTTCTGTGCCCACTCATTAAACCTTATGAATATTCACTGCTTCACTGCTGATGAAATTAGAAAATGTTACTGCTCACTGCGTCCTCCAGAACTCACTGATGGGACTGTGGCATCCGCGACTGTAAGAATGGTGATATCAGTGAGGTTACCAGTGTTCACAGCCAAGTGGTTCCCATCATTCCTTCTGTGACCGCCAGTGCACTCCCTGCTGGACTGCCAGACTGTGTGGCATGGTGGCAGAGCAGTGTGGCAGTGAGTTCACCAGTGGTCACAGAAGGTACCCTGAGAATACCAGCTGTGAACTCTGGTGAATAGGGATGGGCGAATCTACTCGCTAGGACTCGTTACTCGGCGAGTAGTAAGGGACTCGCAGGACTCGGTACTCTGCGAGTTTCCCAGTGATTACTCGCGAGTCTAATGCAAATCAATATCAATCCTAGTTTTGTCAGAAACGCTGACAAAACTACGATTGCCATTGTTTGCATTAGACTCGTGCGAGTAATCACTGGCTACTGTGCCAGTGATAGCAGGGAAACTCGCAGATAACTGCTGTTTCTTTGCAGCCGAGTCCAGCTGTCTTCTCTGTGCAGCTCCAGGGTCTTAGAGCCCGCCTGCTCACAGACATGATGTAGCAGTGCTGAGATTGTTCTCAGTCTGCTCATTCCCTGTGTACAGACATGAATGTCCGTGCACAGAGATGATGTAGCAGTGCTGAGATTGTTCTCAGTCTGCTCATTCCCTGTGTACAGACATGAATGTCCGTGCACAGAGATGATGTAGCAGAGCTGAGATTGTTCTCAGTCTGCTCATTCCCTGTGTACAGACATGAATGTCCGTGCACAGAGATGATGTAGCAGAGCTGAGATTGTTCTCAGTCTGCTCATTCCCTGTGTACAGACATGAATGTCCGTGCACAGAGATGATGTAGCAGTGCTGAGATTGTTCTCAGTCTGCTCATTCCCTGTGTACAGACATGAATGTCCGTGCACAGAGATGATGTAGCAGTGCTGAGATTGTTCTCAGTCTGCTCATTCCCTGTGTACAGACATGAATGTCCGTGCACAGAGATGATGTAGCAGAGCTGAGATTGTTCTCAGTCTGCTCATTCCCTGTGTACAGACATGAATGTCCGTGCACAGAGATGATGTAGCAGAGCTGAGATTGTTCTCAGTCTGCTCATTCCCTGTGTACAGACATGAATGTCTGTGCACAGAGATGATGTAGCAGAGCTGAGATTGTTCTCAGTCTGCTTATTCCCTGTGCATAGACATCTATATTTATGCACAGGGGATGTAGCAGAGAGGACATCGCGTTTTGGACTGCGTCGGACGGAAGAGGATTTTTTTAATTAAAGATGGAGTCCCTAATGGCTTTTTTTTTTATTTCTAATAAAAATTTTTCCTTGTGTTGTGTTTTTTTTAAAACAATTTAATAGAAATTCATGGTGGTCATGTCTAATATTGGCGTGACCGCCATAAATTTCGGGCTTAGGGCCAGCTGATAATACAAAGCTGGCCCTAACCTCTTTATTACCCAGCGTGCCACCGCTACCAGGGCCGCTGGAAGAGCGGGGTTCAGCGCCAGAGGATGGCGCTTCAATGAACGCGCCATCTTCTGGGGCGGCTGCGGGCTGCAATTTGCAGCGGGGGGTGCCCAGAAAGCTTGGGCATCCCTGCGCTGCGGATTCCAGCCCCCAGCTGCTTAGCTGTACCTGGCTAGACATAGAAATTGCGCGGAGCCCCACGCATTTTTTTTTAATTATTTCATGAATTTCAGAGTCAGAGTCTCAGAGTCAGAGTCTCAGAGTCAGAGTCTCAGAGTCAGAGTCTCAGAGTCAGAATCTCAGCATTTCATGAAATAATTAAAAAAAAATGCGTGGGGCTCTGCGCAATTTCTATGTCTAGCCAGGTACAGCTAAGCAGCTGGGGGCTGGAATCCGCAGCGTAGGGATGCCCAAGCTTTCTGGGCACCCCCCGCTGCAAATTGCAGCCCGCAGCCGCCCCAGAAGATGGCGCGTTCATTGAAGCGCCATCCTCTGGCGCTGAACCCCGCTCTTCCAGCGGCCCTGGTGGCGGTGGCACGCTGGGTAATAAAGAGGTTAGGGCCAGCTTTGTATTATCAGCTGGCCCTAAGCCCGAAATTTATGGCGGTCACGCCAATATTAGACATGACCGCCATGAATTTCTATTAAATTGTTTTAAAAAAAACACAACACAAGGAAAATTTTTTATTAGAAATAAAAAAAAAAGCCATTAGGGACTCCATCTTTAATTAAAAAAATCCTCTTCCGTCTGACGCAGTCCAAAACGCGATGTCCTCTCTGCTACATCCCTTGTGCATAAATATAGATGTCTATGCACAGGGTATAAGCAGACTGAGAACAATCTCAGCTCTGCTACATCATCTCTGTGCACAGACATTCATGTCTGTACACAGGGAATGAGCAGACTGAGAACAATCTCAGCTCTGCTACATCATCTCTGTGCACAGACATTCATGTCTGTACACAGGGAATGAGCAGACTGAGAACAGTCTCAGCTCTGCTACATCAGGCAGCAGGCAGGCTGTAGGACCCTGGAGCTGGGGCAGCCAGAACACAGAGAAGACAGGATCTTATCTGTGCGAGTCAGCGATTACTTACAAAGCTGATGGCTGTAACTTGAACGATTATCAAATAGAGGGACCCCATGTCATTTTTTTGTATTATTTATATATTTTTACACTACACACAGCCAGTGTGATGAGCAATAAACAGCAGACTGACTGCAAACAATCACAAACACCAGCACAGACGTTGGGGGGTGTGTATAGCAGTTTGACTGGCAACCAATCATAGATGCTGTCATAGTGGGTGTGTGAGAGAAGCAGAGAATATTCATAAGGTCTAATGAGCAGACCCAGAAACAGTCGGACAGTGATTTTATCTTCTGGGGAAACAAGGTATGTATAATTGTACTGCTTTTATCTCCTTTTTTGCTTCTTTTTGCAGCCCCCTTGCCCTTTCTGCCACCTTTACAACACTTAAGTCTGGGTCCCCATTGACTTATATGGTAGTCGGGGTCAAGTTATTGTCAGGTCTGAGTCCTGAACCAGACAGTTTTTAAAGTCCAGCCGAACCAGTGAACCTGAATATTCATGTGTCCATCCATCTCTAATTGCAATCTCTACAGAATAGGAAGTCTCAGCCATCAAGTTCAGTGGGCTAAGTGAAAACTGCAAAAAAATCTGTATTTTGTTGACTGATTTAAAAAATTAATAATAAGTCAGCCAACATTTTCCTAAGGCGGCCGTCACACGGTTCAATTTCTTCAACGATATCGTTTTAAGCGATCTGCTTTTTGATCTCTTAAGCGATATCGTTTGTGCATCGCTACGTGCGATCAAGCGATTTTACAATGTAAAATCGCTTGATCGTGACATCGCAGATATGAGAGCGGGAGCTCATATCAAGCGATAAACGCTTGATCAATCTGCTTCATCGTGGCGGCACAGCCTATGCTGGGAGATAGTATCTATGGTAAACGTCGGATTACTAAGCGCCGCGCGGCGCCTAGTAACCTGATGTGTACCATAGTTACCAGCGATCTCACTGGCCCACATCGCTGGTGAGTCTGTCTGTGTGACAGCTCACCAGCGATGTGAGCGATATCGTTGGCGATCGCGCGTGCACGTGATCGCTAGCAATGTCGCTCACGATATTGTAGCGTGTGATGGCCGCCTAACAATGATTTTAATATTTGAAGTTTTGATTTGCAAAAGGCTTTTTTTCTGGAGACATTCTCTGGTTAATGGTAAAGGGTAGTATAAGTTATTCTCTTGGATCTTGTAGGACTACATAAGAAAAACATATTGTATGTCTCTGTAAAAAATTTAAAAAATACTTAGGAACAGTGTGTACCGTTGATTTATGTCTTTCTACATTAATTGAGGAATCTCCAAACCTTGAAGAAATGACTAATCAAAGGACATAAAACTATCTGCTTCTTATCTCTGGACACTGATGTTTATCTTCCCAGATGCTCTCTCCCCCCTCCCAACTCTGACCAATGTTACACCTCACTTGGTTTATTTACTGCATTATCCAACCCTGCAATTGTATATATGTGTGTTCAGAAGTTGTGTCATTATTAAGCCTGAAGAAGACACCATAGAGTCTCGAAAGCTTGCTTTGCTTTTTCTTACCATCTTTTCAGTTAACTATTAAAAGGTATTAACCACTGAGGAATCTCAGATTCTAATATATATTTTTCTTCCAGTAATACTATCACAAGCGTGATGAAATGGAGGATCTCTTCCTGTCTGAAGTATAGAGAGAAAATGGAGACTAATCTACCATAATGCATTGCAAAGGGGAGGAGAAGCAGAGACATAAAAAGTAGAAAACTGATGCTGGTAAATTTCAGTCACTAGAAGGAGCTTGAATAATTTGAACAAACCTAGTGAAGAAAACATCTACTGTCAATGAGGCGGTCGACAGGGTAGGGGGTACTCGGGTACCGGGGCTGATGGTGGCTTTGATGGGGAATCATATAACCAGATAAAGATAAACGGCAATCTCTACACCATGCTTCATATATAAATGCAAGTACTTTTATTAGTTGTTTGGGGTAGTTTATTGGGCGAAGTGCCCCTGTGAACTGATATACGTGGGGATGACCTCCCATGAATTACGGGTAAGAGTCTTGGAACCTCTTAGGGATATCAGAAAGGCGGTGGAAGCTACTACCAATGAGGAAATAGCTGCCCTGAAAAATATCCCGAGGCACTTCAAGGAGGCCCATAACTGCAATTGGCGGTTGCTGAAGTTTAGGGGGATAGATAAAGTGCATTTGGGGGTGAGGGGTGGAAACTTAAAACAAGTGCTTGCACCAAAAGAGGTTAAGTGGATCACCTTGCTGGAAACTACAAAACCTGGAGGCCTCAATGATGCCATCTCATTCAAACCGTTCTTATAATGAGATCGGGGAATAGGATATATTTGTCCTGCAATGTAACGAATACTGTGTAGTAAAGTTTTAAAAAACACCATATATATATATATACATTTGATATTGTTTCTTAGGGCCACCGACGCTAGCCACACCGAACAAATCATTGTGTTTTATTTGGTGGTCACTGTTTTTAATTGTTATCTTTATCTTTATATTGTAGCTGTCCTTATGTTTGTCCCTGATATGAAAGCATATGGGATTCAAGTGACATACGGAATCACAAATGAAGGTTGTTGTTCATTACTGCCCAGTACCGCGCTACCGTTTCGCCAGGAGGATCTGATTTGGCCGATGCTCATATTTCTATATATGCATTCATGATATTGACTGTACACTAATAAAGGTGCAAATGCATTATGGATGAGAATATGCAGGCTAATGTTTTTTCCAGGCAAATGTGCAATAAATATGAGGAGCAACTAGACTGAACTGAGAGTAATATGTGGAGTGTGGGCAGATGCCCACACTTACAATGGTGCTGAGTCCCACAGTTGTGTGCGCGCGGTGTCTGCAGCATCCCCGCCTCCCACGTGACTCCGGCGTCCAATGGTATGTGCCGGATCTGTGCATGCGCAGGCGGCACTTCCGGGACGCCGGGGCGCGGACGGATGCGGGTAGGCGCAGACATGGTGCGCCAGTATGCAGCTGGAGAGGGGGTAACTAATGGACATGACTATATAAGGTGACCGCCACACTGCCCCAGCGCCTCCTGACGAAGCGGTGAGCGAAACGTTGAGGTGCTGGTCAGTGTGGTGCGGTATGGATACTTTGTAACTGGGCACTTTTGCACTTTGTGAGGGTTTTAATAATGGTCATATCATACCATGTTGTATCCCTGTCTTCTTGGACAGTCTCTGGGTGTCAGCAGGTGTAGTGGAGATTGGTTTACAATCCTTCCTGTGCAGACAAAGTATTGATTGTATCTTAAATGGTATTTTGCCTGTAATTTGTAAATGTATACCTGCATTCACACTGTCTGGAGTTGTTTTTAGGGGAAGGTTTTTTTTGAGTGTGATGTTTTTCCAAACAACTAATAAAAGTACTTGCATTTATATACGAAGCATGGTGTAGAGATTGCCGTTTATCTTTATCTGGTTATATTGACTAAATAGTGAGATTATGAGGCTGATGATATATGTAATATTATGGACTCTAGAATTTTGTCAGTGATTTGATGGGGAATCATGGCTGGTCGGTCCCCAGTCCCATGCCCTGGACCCTCAATGACGGGGAATGGTAAGAGAATGAGGGAATTGGTAATGTGACGCCACCTATGGTACCTGGTAACAGGTATACCAGCTCTGCAGCCGGCCACTGAGGTGATGGTGGGTGCAGTAGAGAGTGGTATAGCTCCACACAGGTGGAGTTTAACCTCAGGGCAGCAGGGATGGATGAGGGGAGTAGTAGTCATGTCTTTGCAGACAAGTCGGTGAATAGCGGCGGTTAAGCAGGCACACACACACGGTGATCGTTGTTTCGTACCTTTTATGGCCACTTTACACGCGGCAACAGGAAGATAGAAACCGGCAGGTGTCGGAGACAATTGTACCTTTTACCTTCAAAACACTTTGAAGTGGCTCCGTGTAATTCAGGTATCTGCAAGATGTTTTGAAGGTAAAAGGTACAACTGTCTCCGACACCTGCCGGTTTCTATCTTCCTGTTGCCGCGTGTAAAGTGGCCATTACTGGTGACAAGGTAACAGGTGCAGTCCAGAGAAATAACTAGGTCCCCGGTACAATTTGGGACTTCAATCTTAAAAAAGTTATGAGGTCTCCTTTGTCTCTGTGCTCTGTGGTTTGGGGTAAGTCCTGCCTGTGCTTGAACCCACCGCTTCTTCCTCTAGGGGCTTTGCTCTAAACTGACTATGAGGTCCTTCTGTGGGGTCCCTTTTTCTCCTATGGCCCCTGGTCCTGTACTTGGCCAGTTTTAGCGTCTCTTACTTAACTTTCTTCAGGGATGAACTCCTCCTGAGTCTTCCGGGCTTTTTGCTGTTACAATAAATGATGGCAGCGTCAGACTCCGGTGTCCGGGTGTACTATAGAGCTATCTTAACTGGTTCACTTTCTTGATTCCCTACACTTCCTCCACTGGCCTCCGACCCTTTCCCTAGGGTGCAACACAGCAGTCAGTGGTCCCTGGTCCTGGGCCTTGATCCTTCCCAGCGAGCAGCTCCTCACTCCAGCTCTCTCCACAGACTCGAACTAACTGGAACTCCTGGGACTAACTGACTACTCCCCTCAGGCCTGGATCTTTTAAAGGGGAACTGACTTAAGGCAGCCAGTAGGGCTCCCCCTTCAGGTCTGGGGTGGAAGGTGTTCTGTGCTGTGTGAACCAAGGTGTAATTCCCTCCTTGCACTGGTGGATCCTGTGGCAATCCACTGCAGGGATTGCCACATTAATGCAACAGAATAAGAAAAAAAACAGATTAAATGCATGGAGGCAGAACAATGTTATTCCTTTTTCACATCAGCGTTTTTCGCTGATTGTGACAGACGTGGCAGATTTATCGCATCTGCCGCCTTTCGGTCGCACTTGCGGCAAGCCCCATGCATTGTCTATGGGGCTTGTGGCAAGTGTGGCAAGTGTGGTATAGCTGCATTTTTTTTGTGGTCGCAACTGCTGCAAGTGCTATACCGCACTTGCCGCACCTTCCGCAAGCCCCATAGACAATACATGAGGCTTGCCTCAAGTGTGCTGCAAGTGTGACTGTTAGGGCTCGGACACACTCTCCTAGTTACATGCGAGTTTCTCGGACGAGACTTGGAAGAGGCTGATGCAGTGACCTTGAATGACTTCTCCCTGTCTGAACAGGAGTATCAGCTGATTGCGGTTTTGTGCAGCTCCACCCTCCCCGTCCAGAGAGGGAGAGGACATTCAGGGTCACTGCTCCAGCCTCTTTCGAGTCTCGTCGAGAAACTCGCATGTAAGTCGGATAGTGTGTCCGAGCCCTTAGTCGACAGATGTGGCAGATGTGGTAAATATGCCGCATCTGCCGCAATCAGCAAAAAACGCTGATGTGAAAGCAGCCTAAATGGTTAATATCAGCGAGCATAAAGTCAAATGTTACCTAAAAAAAAGCTTAATTTTACATTCTTTCTATTGTTTAAAAAGTTAAAGTGATAACAGAGTTCTAGTGCCTCGCTAATGTAGAATGACATTGTGGGCAAAGACAAAACAAATGGAGTGATGTCATATTCCCCATCTCTGCCCAGCCAGTAACATATGAGTGTGGTCAGAGAGCTCTACCCGAGCCACCACGTGACACGTCTAAGCAGGGACCTGTGTGTGCCGCCCCTCTGCTTTACCCACTCCAGAGCTGACTAACAGCTTCATAACCCAGCAGGTTATCATTAAAATAATATATACTTTGCATCAGCTCTGCACATTGATTTAAGCCTGCGGTTAAGGAAAAAGAAACAGATTTTAGTGACTTATTAAAAGGCCTCGTACAATATCTTTGAATATTTGAAAAATGAAATCACCAGATACATAGCACAATGTAAAAAATGACACTGGTGTTAAGTCTGCAAGTCTGCTCAATCCATTCATTCTACACAGCCCGGTGCTGTGCTAAGACTATGAGCGGGGGGAAAACCTGCACATTTCTGAGGCCACTTTTCACTAAGAAAATGATCGTTCCTGGACACTGTCTATAAATTATGACACTGAACATGTTTTATTCCAGTTTCACACCTCTCAGAAACAAGAAGACTCAAGAGCCACAAGTGTATATTGTATTGTTCAGCTCCCCAGGTAGATGTTCCGTAAGAGGTGGAACTATAATGAGGGAGATGGAGGCTCTTACATCAAGCAGCGCGATCAAGGGTGCTATTGGGAGCCATATTTAAAAATGTAATTTTCTAGTGCTGTCATGGACTAAAACATTGGTTATTGATAGAAAACAGTTTTTATATTTCCCCAGACAAAAACTACAGGATCTGAAATACAGCTCCTTGTGCAAGCATAGGAAAAGAAGGCATTTGTGTTATATTGTTTAAACTGGGTATTTAGATGGTATTTTGGGGGAAAGTAAAAAATAGGTTCATGTTAAGATCTGTATTATCACCTCGTAAGACATTTTGCACCTGCGATGCTGAAATCTCAGCTTTTCTTCCCCGACCTTCTTTTGGCACCTTCACCTCATGTCCAGAGTAAGGTCATGATTCACACTATCCTATAGTATGACACTATAAATGAGAACTACAGGTTACATAATTCATAGATGGAGAGATTGACATTCCACCACTAAAATAGAGATTGAACCCCCAATTCTTTAAACATTTTGGGGAGATGCACAATTTAAAGCTGTTTTCTTGTAACTATCATATATCATCTGTCCACATGATAGGTCATGAACAGGGGCGGGCATATCATTGGTGCAGCTTGTGCAGCCGTATAGGGCACCGTGATGTAGAGGGGGCCATTTCCATCTCTGAAACAGGTGGAATTGTGCATTAACAATGATGTAGGACCGCAAAGGGCCAATATACCAATCTTGCACAGGGTCCCTTTTCTTTCACTAGTCTTGATTGTATGATCTTTGTATGATCACTTGGACCCCACCTACATCAAAAAGTCCCAACTCCTGAACCCGTCATATGAATGAAGTTGTAATGTGCATAAATATGAGCCTGATAGAAATAGCTCCAACCAGCTCTCAGCTAACTCCTGCAGTCTTAGGCTATGCTCACAATGGATGTTTTTGATCTGTGTTTAGCGCTGCGTTTTTTTTTCTTAATAGTACCAAAAATCAGTCAAAGTTCAGTCAAAACAACTGCCAGCATAGTGAGTGGGATTTGCAGTTTGACGTTTCTGATTGGTGTTTCTGATTGGTGCAGAAAGCGCATCCAGAAAATAATCAGCATGACAATTAGTGCTCCGTTTTTCTGCTGCCCTTTCTGAACCATTACCATCCAATCACTTACCCTTCCTGCTGATCCCACAGTGAGCTGCTGTGATGCCTTCTTCTTGGCATTGCCAGGACCTGCAAGTACTGTACTGACAGGATCTGCCCATGTGACTCAACCAGAGAGTGACATGGGCAGGATCTGTAAGTGTGATACCCACATGTCTTGTCAGAAGACATCTCAGAGGATCTCTGTGGGATCGGCAGGGAGGGTAAGAAAGTGTGTGTGTCTATTTTCATCTTTCTATCTTCCCCAAAAATGGAGCAAAACAGCAACACAAATGGATGATGTATTTGTGATGATTTTTTGCAAAAAAAAAAGATCCGTTTTTGGTGCAGAAACTACCAAAAATGGATCAACAAAAGTGAAGAAAAAACACTCTGTACGAATGAGGCCTAATAGGGTTTAAATCGTTAGGCTAGGGTCACATTTGCGCTGTGACCCTAGCACAACACAAGTGTTAAATACTTAGATATTTCCTGTGCAGCGCATAGCGTTAACGCTATGCGCTGCCAGGCAACAGAACCCCATAGTAACCCAATGTTTACCTTAGCAGACGGCCACAAACAAAGCCCCAGGATGTGCACTTTTTGACAGCGCACAGGAAAACGCGGAAGCAGCGTTTTCTTTGCACTCAGCTAAAGCGCACTTCTAAGTATTAAATGCAGTTTACAATAGATAAACACTGGGCACTATCCAAGTGCTAGCAGCTTAATCAGGTGAATGCAGGGTTAATCCAGCGGCAGTAATCACGTCGGTGGTGGACAGTCCGTATAGCAGCAATGTATAGCAATATAGCGAGAAAAGATAAAACGGCAGCACTCACCAGCTTGTGACGTTTCTTTTATTCAAGGTCCAAATGCAAAGGATCCATGAACATGCTTGGGGGAGGAAGGGGTGGAGGACATCAGACGACGGCTTGCTGTTTCGTGGCAATTGCCACTTCCACGGGTCTTTGCAAAGACCCGTGGAAGTGGCAATTGCCACGAAACAGCAAGCCGTCGTCTGATGTCCTCCACCCCTTCCTCCCCCAAGCATGTTCATGGATCCTTTGCATTTGGACCTTGAATAAAAGAAACGTCACAAGCTGGTGAGTGCTGTCGTTTTATCTTTTCTCGCTATATTGCTAAGTATTTAATGCTTGCTTCGTGCTAGGGTCAAAAACACAAATGTGGCCCTAGCCTAAGGCTAGGGTCCCACTTGAGCCAATGCAGCGCTAAAAGCTACAGTTTTTCATAATTCCAAAATGTGGAAACCGGTAGCGTTAATGCTTCCATAGGCTCCCATGCAAAAACGCATGGTCAAAATGCAACACTTTTGACGCTATTCGTTTTTTCTAAAGCACCCAAAAAATGTGGTAAGCAACGTTTTTGGGGGCGTTTGGAAAAACGCCTGCTTTTTTTTAACATGCGAGCCTATGGGAAACACATATATGTACTATGCATTAACACTAGCATTAAAATGGCCTACAAAATGGCAACAGAAAACTGCAACCATTAACGCTGGAGGCAAAAAAACGGCCTCCAAAGTGTGACCCTAGCCTAACTCCATTCATTACCCTAGACTTGTGATCCTTGAGGGTAACAGAGAGCAGTACACCTAGTGATCATACATTTATTACCTATTCTCTGTTTCCAGGGTAGAATACTTCTCTAATAATTCAGACGTTCCAGAAATTTACAATTATTTTTTCACTTATTCTGCATGGGAAAAATTCTGTATACACATAGGTACAATGTAGACCCATGTAAAACTTTAAAGGTACTGTCACACACAGCAATTTTGCTAGCAATTTCACTGTCAATTAGCTGGTTGTAGTGAAATCATGGACACATTGTTACATTTGTACACAGCAACAAGATAGAACAATGTGTCCATGATTTCACTGCAACCAGCAAATTGCCAGTGAAATTGCCCAGCAATATTGCCGTGTGTGAGGGCACCTTTAAAGTTTTACATGGGTCTACATTGTACCTATGTGTATACAGAATTTTTCCCATGCAGAATAAGTGAAAAAATAATTGTAAATTTCTCGAACGTCTGAGACGGTACCTTAAGAGAAATATTACGGATTTGTACAACAAAGACCTATTATATAGATGTTTGCATCAGTCCAAAAACACTAATGCCACTGGGATATTTTATTAGGTTCCAAAAGAGTCCCTATATTTATTGGCTTAAGGCAGACATTTTGACCTCAATATAAGGTAATCGCATGGTCTAACAAAGTGAAATAACACTTTTTATGATCTACATTTCCCCGTCCTTCTTCCATCTATATTATGCCGCGTGTTCACTGATGTGGAGCTTCTACGTAATATACTTTCAGACTCAGCAGCGGTTTGGATGTTTTACTCTTAGATAAGATGGAACCGATTTTCCACAGCTAAAAGCAAATGTTTTCAAGTAAAACTATGGGTTTTCAAAGAAATTATTATGCCACAGTAACCCGTGTCAGCGAGCTCTCAGCGGACAAGTTATTTTCAAGTCTTGGGAAATACTGCTTGGAAAAAACAGCATGAAAAATACATGAATCTGGTAGGCACAGCGCTGACATATTCACAGCTTTTCTACTTCTGCCAGCTTTATTCAACTTGAGGTGTTGGTAGGTGTCACATTGTGAAGTGTAACCAACAAAAGTAGAACATTACAGAGAGGAGATGGATCCTCGGCGCACAGTTGTGACTGTTCCCAAGACGACTGGCTCCCCTGCACCTCCGCTTCTGCTGTTCCTGGCTTCTGCCGGTGTGAGTTTAGCACATCATTATGACTCAGCCTCCCACAGGACCGCCTCAGGTGTAGCTGGATTTCAGAGCTGAGCTCAGCATTGTCAGATACTCCTTATGATCGGCCAGGGCCACTCTGGGACCTGTATGCATTCACTTTTTGTATGAGTTGGAAATATTAACTCTTTCCTGTTACATTGTTCAAACTCTAAACTGGGAAGTGAAAGGTTAAGCAGTCAGCAAACCCTGCAGATTTCTCCTGGCACCATTTATAGAATATATGTATTTTCTAGAAAGGCATATAGATGAATTTGCCCATAACTTGAAAACATATGGATCTAGTTGTATTTTGCTATCCCTCTCCCTCCTTAAGGCTGGAACACAGATTCCTGAAAGATTTTACTTCTATTCAGCCCACACATATTGTACACGTGCGGCCCTTCCTGTAAATCGCTACACACTAGAGACAATTTGCTTTGTAAACTTGTGTAGATAATGGGTCATTGGTTAAGTGAAGTAAACAATCAAAATAGTGATCTATCACATTTGTTTTTTCTGAGCCATGGCCAACCTGGGAATTGTTGAAAACTAAAATGACCATCTTACAGATATGTGTGTATGGCATCCCTACTTCCCTCCACCCCCCATTGGCCATTCCTGAATGTGCCATGCACATGAAACATTCTAGATGAACAGCCTTCAGGGACTTTCAGCTGCAGCCGAGAATAGCCAACACTTTTAGAGGTCTCTCCATTTTCCCGAAGTGTCCAAATATAGTTACAATGGTTAGAATCTTGCAGAGAAAGCTAAAGTATCAGCTGGTTTATTCTCATGTTGCTTGACCACATTATATAGATAAACGTGTTTCACTAGATTGCTAATGAAATCATATTTGTTTGTAAATTGCAAATTCACACCAAGATCTGCATCATAATTGTGGGTCTTAAAGTCTAAGCTCTTGTCAATTTATGTTGCCGATATTTTTGCACTGTATGCATAAAATTTCTCTGCACTTTTGTCATTCACACCACTCTGAAGCTGGGTGTATGGGTCACGACTTCAGAGAGGCATAGTGCACATGACCGGAAATAAGGACAACATCTGATCATTTGATCATCTGCAGTGGGTGGACCTCTCTGAAGCTGGGATGCATGCACCTGGCATCAGAGAAGCTCAATGATGAAGGGAGCACAGCCGTATGTATATACATTTTGTCTGATGCAAGCAATGATGCCGGCTTTCTACAGCATGTTATCACATCCACAGGAGCAGAATAACATGATAGGGCACCTTTACACGCCGCAACCACGGCGATAAATATTGACGGCGATATGTCACCCTGGAACCATTGATGGCTATAATTCCAGGGCAACATATCGCCGTCAAAAATGTCTCCCGCGGTTGTGGCGTGACAAGGTACCCTTAAGTGGATCGATTAGTTGAGGAACTAACCCCCTCGACTAGTCAAAGCCCTAATTAGCATCTCACAAACAGTCTTTAGAAATGCTTTTTCTATCATTCTGTTTATGGATATGTGGCACCCCTGCAGGGGATTGCCACAGCATTCACCGGTGCAAGGAGAGATTTACACCTTGGTATTCACAGCACACAACACCTTCCACCCCAGACCTGAAGGGGGAGCTCTACTGGCTGCCTTAAGCCAGATCCCCTTTAAAAGATCCAGGCCTGAGGAGAGGAGTCAGTTGGTCCAGTGAGAAGCAGTTAGTTTCAGTTACTTCCAGTCAGACAGTGAAGAGAGCAGGAGTGAGGAGCTGGTCGCTGGGAAGGATCCAGGCCCAGGACCAGGGAACACTGACCCAGCTGTGCTGCACCTTTGGGAGAAGGTCGGAGGCCAGTGGAGAATAGGAGAATTAAAGGAGGGAAAAAATGTTGTTTCCATGTAGTTCACCCGGACACCGGAGTCCAACGCTGCCAGCATCCGCTGCAGCAGTAAAAGCCTAGAAGGACCAGGAGCACCAAATCCCCTGAGGTAAATTAAGAGACACTCAAACTGACCAAACACAGGACCAGGGGCCAAAGGACGAATAGGGACCCCGCAGAAGGACCTCATTGTCAGTGATAGAGTAAAGCCCTGAGAGGGAGAAGGAGCGGTGAGTTCAGTCACCGGCAGGACTTACCCCAAATCACCGTACACAGAGACAGAGGAGGCCTCACAACTTTCTAAGGTGAAAGTCCCAAATTGCACTGGGGACCTGGTTACTTTTCTGGACTGTACCTGTTACCCTCTCACCAGTAAATGGTACCAAAACAAAGACTACTGTGTGTGTGTGCCTGTGTAAACGCCGCTATCCACAGCATTGACTGCAGAGACGCGACTACTACTCCCCTCATCCATCCCTGCTGCCCTGAGGTAAAGCTCCACCTTTGGGGAGCTGTAGTACGCTGAGCTGCACCTCTATCACCTCAGTGGCTGGCCGCAGCGCTGGTATACCCATTACCAGGTACCACAGGTGGCATGACCTTCACGACCATCATCCCCCACCATCTCCCGCCATTAAGGGTCCAGGGCATGGGACCGGGGACAGACCAGCCGTGATCCCCATCCAAGTCGCCATCAGCCCCGGAGCGGTATTGGTCACAACCTATTTTTAGAGCTCAACAGGACCGATTATCCCCTTACATAGCACTGCCGCAATAAATAGCGGTATTTAAGGGGACACTGTCAGGGAATTTTTCAATATTATACTAATATTACTCTTGAATAGTGCCTGGGTAGACCTTTTAAAAACATGTAAAATCATTATTCCACCCTTTGTAGTTTCCATATTATCAGCATCTTCACACCCTGCAGGGAGCTGCTGCTTTAGTCCTCTCCATTATAAATCTCCATTATAAGCAGAGATGATTACTGTCATGTAATTATGCACTCCCTGAGCAGCTCTCTCCTCCCTCTGCTTTCAGTGCTGTGTGGTTTTACTTTCTGGAGGTACTGTTCTGTTCAGGGCACGGAGGGAGAAAGGTACAGGATTGAATTATCTGATCTAGACTCCATTTGTTTCTGTAAAAAGGAATCCCTGCTGTGCTCTGAGAGATCCTGTGTTTATCTGATCTCTTGCTTCCTCTGCAAAGAGAGTAGAGAGTAGGATACAGCCCCCCCCCACTGATCTCCTGTGCTGTGATGTGACATGCATATTCATCCTATGGGGAGTGGACAGCAGAGAACTAAGTGATCACTCACTGTGATTGGCAGAATGAATTAATCTCTTTATTTGAAGTTTACAGAAAATAGAAGGGAAATATAAATAAAAGAAATATATCAATAGAGAGAGTTTAGAGAAAGGAATTAGAAAATTATAGCAGTTACATATGTATTTTTGACATGACAGTTTTACTTTAAGTGGTTAAATTACATGACATGTTGGTACCCAAAATTAGAATTGTGGGTGCCTATCATTCCCATGGTATCTATAAAGCTGTCCTGTTATTTGCTCCGTACGACTTGTATGGAATAAGTAAATTGAAAATAAGACAAAATATGCAAAAATTATGTGTTTTCATTATACTGACATGCAAAAAAATGTTATAAGGCCCCTTTCACATCAGCGTTTTTTTCAAATCGCGGCAGATGCGGTGAAAAAACCGCATCTGCCGCGATTACTGCATACCGGCTGCAATTGTGGCACAGCTGCGGCACGGTTGCGGCAAGCCCCATACAATGTATAGGCAGGCTGACCGCGTTTTTTTTCGCGGCCGCACCTGCCACAAGTGCCAAAACCGCACTTGCCGCACCTGCCGCAAGCCCGCCTATACATTGTATGGGGCTTGCCGCAACCGTGCCGCAAGTGCAGCCGGTATGCGGTAATCGCGGCAGATGCGTTTTTTTCACCGCATCTGCCGCGATTTAAAAAAAACGCTGATGTGAAAGGGGCCTAAGAAGTGATCAAAAAGTCATGTTACAAAAAAGTTAAATGAAAACTACATACTGCCCTGCAATAAACAAGCCCTAATGTGACTCGTTCTGGAAAGAAATAAAACAGTTGCAGCTCTCAGAATATGGCGATGTATAAAATAATACATTTTTGCTTTTAGTATGTAAAAGCAACAAATGCAAAAAATGCATATAAATCTGGTTTTGCTATAATTGTACGACCCAAAGAATAAATTGCTCTTATCACTTTTACCTCACAGTGAACTGCGGAAAAATAGAAAAAAACAATTACTGAATTGCTGGTGTTTATTCTGTCTGCATCAGAAAAATCTGAGCGAAAAGTAATCAAAGAATGTTATGTAACCCCAAATGGTACCAAAATGATCTGTAACTTGTCACGCAAAAAATAAACTCCACATATAGCCCTGTTCACCAAAAATTATAAAGGTTACAGATCTCAGAATATGGTAAAAAAAACTATTTATTATAGAAAACGATTTTACTTTGTAATAGAAGCAAAACATAAAAACTATAGAAATCTGATATTGTTAAAATAACACAAATCTGAAAATTAAATCTGTCTTGTCATTACTATTACCATATGGTGAATCGCACAAAAATAACAACTATTTTTGTACTGCTGTCTATTTGTTCATTTTGCCAAAAATTCGAATAAGTCTAATTTCACATGTATCCGGTGCTCTCCAATGTCATGGGTTGATAATAATGCATAACAGGAGGGCAGAGATGCACTGAGAAGCTAATCTGAACCTGTAGATAAAGTTTCCTAGCTGACCTTGATCCCAGAATTTACCCCTAAAGGTGGAGATATCTGGGCTGCCAACCTTACCCTGCTCCTATCCAGCCCTGGGCTAACATCCCCTCACCTCCATCCATGGAAAGGAACACAATTCCTACACACAGCTCTCACAAAGGTTAGCTTCAGGAAAGCTTCTGCACCACTGCTCTGTGTCCATACAGCACAAAATCAGAGCAAAGACTAAACTCTTTCAATGACACCACCTGATGGGTAATGAGATTATTTAAAGATTGGGGAGTGGTAAAAGCATAATCTGACACACACAGCAGAAGCTTGCAACTTTAAGAGCCACAGACAGCTAATCCATGGATAGCAACCAAGCCATGGACATTAACCCTGAATGCATCAACAGGAATAAACATATTTAATTACTGCAGAGCAGTTTATGAAGGCTGCAGCACAGGCTACACGTGACATCCACCAAGCTCTTACGTCAGGGTTTCCATGTAAGTCTCAAAAAAATGAGGGAGAGAGGCAGGGGGGAGGGTTTGGCTTAGAGCCCACAGAAGAGTAATACAAATAAACCCAACACCATGTAGTAATGCTGTAATGCACACATACTATTTTGCTGCACTGTTTTCCTGGTGTTTGATAACACTTTTCTCTGCAATCATTCATGTAATCATTCATGTAATCATTGAAGTAAAGGTATGATTGCACTCAGCATCCCAGAGACTGCAAGGCAACAGCTTCATTTTATAGTCTTAAATCCTGCTGGTTGATTCCCTTTAACTTTTCAATTGCCAGTCACTGTTGGAGTCATCAACACTGATTGATCACCTGGGCAAGGAGTGCAGTATGTGATGATGATGTCTGTAAAGCTTTATAGAATTAATAATGTAAGATAAATACGTAATAATATACTTGCAAGCTCTTTGCAACTGAGCTTGTAATCACTGCTCTGAAGTTGGTCAGATGACTGGATCCAGCCAGTGACAGTGCTTATATACTCCTCTGATACCAAAAAGGGAAAACGTGCTTCATCAGAGAGTGCTCAGTTTGGGACAGCCACCAAATGATGCCACTGTTTACCAATAATAAGTGGACAACCTGGAAAGCAGGAAGCCGTGAGGTAGGGGAGCAGTGCACTCCATTGTTAGTATGTTGAGGAAATCCCGTTCAAAAGAGTTGAAGATTGAAAAGTACTGTATATACTCGAGTATAAGCCGAGTTTTTCAGCACAAAAATTGTGCTGAAAAGTGCCCCCCTCAGCTTATACTCGAGTCAGTGATGGCTCAGTGTGGAGGACGGTGTCTGGGGGCTGGAGCAGGCGGGGGGAGGCTGTAATAGGAGCGCCAGGCCACGTGGGGCCGCGCATTAGTGCAATGCTATATGCACTGCATCCCCCAGTCCATCAGCGGCAGGGGGAGCGGTGCACATTACATTGCACTGTCAGGGCTCCCCCCAGTGGTATATACAGGCCCCCCAAGTGGTATATACAGGCCCCCCTTGCTGCTGTAAAAGAATAGTTCATTCATACTTATCCTCCTCGCTGTCACCTCGCGTCCCCCGGTCTTCTTCCTGCTTGTACCCGGCGGGCGCAGCAGCAATGACGTCATTGCTTCTGCGCCGGTCACATGACGCCGGATACAAGCAGGAAGAAGACTGTAGGACGCACAGTGACAGTGAGGAGGATAAGTAAGAATGAGCTATTCCTTTACAGGTGTGCGGCAGCAACGGGGGCCTGTATATACCAGTGGGGGGGACCTGTATATACCACTGGGGGGCCTATATATACCACTGGTGGGGGACTGTATATACCACTGGGCGGGACCTGTATATACCACTGGGGGGCCTGTATATACCACTGGGGGGGCCTGTATATACCACTGAGGGGCCTGTATATACCACTGAAGGGGGCCTGTATATACCACTGGGGGGGCCTGTATATACCACTGGGGAAGCCTGTATATACCACTGGGCGAGACTGTATATACCACTGGGGGCGCCTGTATATACCACTGAAGGGGGCCTGTGCATGCCACAGGGGGGCCTGTATATACCACTAAAGGGGGCCTGTATATACCAGTGAAGGGGCCTGTATATACCACTGAAGGGGGCCTGAATATACCACTGATGGGGGGCCAGTATATACCACTGGGGGAGCCTGTATATACCACTGGGGAGCCTGTATATACCAATGGTGGGTCCTGTATATAACAATGGGGGGCTTGTATATACCACTGGGGGGGCCTGTATATACCACTGGGGGAGCCTGTATATACCACTGAAGGGGGCCTGTATATACCACTGGGGGAGCCTGTATATACCACTGAAGGGGGCCTGTATATACCACTGGGGGAGCCTGTATATACCACTGAAGGGGGCCTGTATATAGCACTGAAGGGGGCCTGTATATACCACTGATGGGGGGCCTGTATATACCACTGATGGGGGCTGTAACCTCTGATGAGGGGCCTGTATATATCACTGATGGGGGGGACGGTATATACCCCTGAAGGGGGCCTGTATATACCACTGAAGAGGGCCTGTATATAAAACTGAAGGGGGCCTGTATATACCACTGAAGGGGGCCTGTATATACCACTGGGGGGGCCTGTATATACCACTGGGGGAGCCTGTATATACCACTGGGGGAGCCTGTATATACCAATGGGGGGCCTGTATATACCATTGGGGGGCCTGTATATACCACTGGGGGGGCCTGTATATACCACTGGGGGGGCCTGTATATACCACTGGGGGAGCCTGTATATACCACTGAAGGGGGCCTGTATATACCACTGGGGGAGTCTGTATATACCACTGAAGGGGGCCTGTATATACCACTGGGGGAGCCTGTATATACCACTGAAGGGGGCCTGTATATAGCACTGAAGGGGGCCTGTATATACCACTGAAGGGGGCCTGTATATAGCACTGAAGGGGGCCTGTATATAGCACTGAAGGGGGCCTGTATATACCACTGGGGGGCCTGTATATACCACTGATGGGGGCCTGTATATACCACTGATGGGGGCCTGTATATACCACTGAAGGGGGCCTGTATATACCACTGAAGGGGGCCTGTATATACCACTGGGGGGGCCTGTATATACCAATGGGGGGACCTATATGCACCACTGGGAGGGCCTGTATATATCACTGTTGGAGCCTGTATATACCACTGAAGGGGGCCTGTATATACCACTGGGGGAGCCTGTACATACCACTGAAGGGGGCCTGTATATAGCACTGAAGGGGGCCTGTATATACCACTGGGGGGCCTGTATATACCACTGAAGGGGGCCTGTATATAGCACTGAAGGGGGCCTGTACATACCACTGAAGGGGGTCTGTATATACCACTGATGGGGGGCCTGTATATACCACTGAAGGGGGCCTGTATATACCACTGAAGGGGGCCTGTATATTCCACTGAAGGGGGCCTTTATATACCGCTGGGGAAGCCTGTATATACCAATGGGGGGACCTGTATATACTACTGGGGGGGCCTGTATATACCACTGGGGGGCCTGTATATACCACTGGGGGAGCCTGTATATACCACTGAAGGGGGCCTGTATATACCACTGAAGGGGGCCTGTATATACCACTGAAGGGGCCTGTATATACCAATGGGGGACCTGTATATACCAATGGGGGATCTGTATATACCACTGGGGGGCCTGTATATACCACTGGGGGAGCCTGTATATACCACTGGGGAGCCTGTATATACCAATGGGGGGCCTGTATATACCACTGGGGGGGCCTCTATATACCACTGGGGGAGCCTGTATATACCACTGAAGGGGACCTGTATATAGCACTGAAGGGGGCCTGTATATACCACTGAAGGGGGCCTGTATATTCCACTGGGGGACCTGTATATACCACTGATGGGGGCCTGTATATACCACTGATGGCGGCTGTAACCTCTGATGGGGGGCCTGTATATACCACTGATGGGGGCCTGTATATACCACTGAAGGGGGCCTGTATATACCACTGAAGGGAGCCTGTATATACCACTGAAGGGGGCCTGTATATACCACTGGGGGGCCTGTATATACCAATGGGGGACCTATATATACCACTGTGGGGGCCTGTATATACCACTGGGGGGCCTGTATATACCACTGGGGGAGCCTGTATATACCACTGAAGGGGGCCTGTATATACCACTGAAGGGGGCCTGTATATACCACTGAAGGAGGCCTGTATATTCCACTGAAGGGGGCCTTTTATATACCGCTGGGGGGGCCGGTATATACCAATGGGGGGACCTGTATATACTACTGGGGGGGCCTGTATATACCACTGGGGGGCCTGTATATACCACTGGCGGAGCCTGTATATACCACTGAAGGGGGCCTGTATATACCACTGAAGGGGGCCTGTATATACCACTGAAGGGGGCCTGTATATACCAATGGGGGACCTGTATATACCAATGGGGGGATCTGTATATACCACTGGGGGGCCTGTATATACCACTGGGGGAGCCTGTATATACCACTGGGGGAGCCTGTATATACCAATGGGGGGCCTGTATATACCACTGGGGGGGCCTCTATATACCACTGAAGGGAGCCTGTATATACCACTGAAGGGGACCTGTATATAGCACTGAAGGGGGCCTGTATATACCACTGAAGGGGGCCTGTATATTCCACTGGGGGACCTGAATATACCACTGATGGGGGGCCTGTATATACCACTGATGGCGGCTGTAACCTCTGATGGGGGGCCTGTATATACCACTTATGGGGGGCCTGTATATACCACTGAAGGGGGCCTGTATATACCACTGGAGGGAGCCTGTATATACCACTGAAGGGGGCCTGTATATACCACTGGGGGGCCTGTATATACCAATGGGGGGACCTATATATACCACTGTGGGGGCCTGTATATACCACTGGGGGGGCCTGTATATACCACTGGGGGAGCCTGTATATACCACTGAAGGGGGCCTGTATATACCACTGAAGGGGGCCTGTGTATACCACTGAAGGGGGCCTGTATATACCAATAAGGGACCTGTATATACCAATGGGGGTACCTGTATATACCACTGGGGGGCCTGTATATACCACTGGAGGAGCCTGTATATACCACTGGGGGAGCCTGTATATACCAATGGGGGGCCTGTATATACCACTTGGGGGGCCTGTATATACTACTGGGGGGGGCCTGTATATATCACTGGGGGAGCCTGTATATACCACTGAAGGGGGCCTGTATTTACCACTGGGGGAGCCTGTATATACCACTGAAGGGGGCCTGTATATACCACTGGGGGAGCCTTTTTATACCACTGAAGGGGGTCTGTATATACCACTGGGGGAGCCTGTATATACCACTGAAGGGGGCCTGTATATAGCACTGAACGGGCCTGTATATACCACTGAAGGGGGCCTGTATATACCACTGATGGCGGCTGTAACCTCTGATGGGGGGCCTGTATATACCACTGATGGGGGGCCTATATATACCACTGAAGGGGGCCTGTATATACCACTGAAGGGGGCCTGTATATACCACTGGGGGGGCCTGTATATACCAATGGGGGACCTATATATACCACTGGGGGGCCTGTATATACCACTGGGGGGCCTGTATATACCACTGGGGGAGCCTGTATATACCACTGAAGGGGGCCTGCATATACCACTGGGGGAGCCTGTATATACCACTGAAGAAGGCCTGTATATACCACTGGGGGAGCCTGTATATACCACTGAAGGGGGCCTGTACATACCACTGAAGGGGGCCTGTATTTACCACTGGGGGAGCTTGTATATACCACTGAAGGGGGCCTGTATATACCACTGAAGGGGGCCTGTATATACCACTGAAGGGGGCCTGTATATTCCATTGAAGGGGGCCTTTATATACCGCTGGGGGGGCCTGTATATACCAATGGGGGGACCTGTATATACTACTGGGGGGGGCCTGTATATACCACTGGGGGGGCCTGTATATACCACTGGGGGAGCCTGTATATACCACTGAAGGGGGTCTGTATATACCACTGAAGGGGGCCTGTATATACCAATGGGGGACCTGTATATACCAATGGGGGGACCTGTATATACCACTGGGGGGGCCTGTATATACCCCTGAAGGGGGCCTGTATATACCACTGAAGGGGGCCTGTATATACCACTGAAGGGGGCCAGTATATACCACTGGGGGAGCCTGTATATACCACTGAGAACCGCTAAATACTTACAGCGGAGGTAACAGTTGTAGTTGTAACCCATAGAAACTCCGCTAGGAGGCGCGAAATGGTCCGTCATTTTTGTATACCCTCATCCTCCCTCCCACATTCCCTGTATATAACCTACTGCACCGCTATAAAATAAAGTTTTTTTTATACACCAGGACCCGGTGAGTGCTGCCACATTTATTATTTTGTAACCGGAAGTAATCTTGTGACCTCGATGTGCAAAAAGTAAAGCTCTGGAACAGGAGCAAATGACCAGCGGTGGTGCCCGGTAGTGCTATTATTAATTAATTGCTTCAACTTCTGTTCCTATTTTTCTTCTCTAAAAGATAGGTGCATCCCATGGTCCAGGGCATCCTATAATGCACAAAATATGGTAGTTAGACCACAAAAAGTGATAATTCTCTCCTGAATTAGGGGTTTGTATATTTTCCAACTGATTCAACACATTTTAGCAAATCCATTGCCTTGTGTGGGTAAAAACCATGGACTGCATGAACTTGCCAATGGACATCTTGCTGAGGTATAACTGTACCAGTTTGGATTTAAGATAATTGATTTCATGAATGAGTAGAATACCATGTGATATATACAGTACAGAAAGAAATGTTTTCAGCATGACTTCTGATTTGAGTTCTGTCACAATAAATCATGTTGATTTTACAAGACAATATTTTCATTTTGAGCCTTTTGGGGCAGCCCTGACTATGCCTGTGTAATATTATGTGCATTTTAATATTGTGGTCGGTTGGACCTTCCTGCTTGTAATTATATGTAACACTGTATCTTCCCTTCCTACATCTTGTCTTGTATGTCTCCCACTGGATAGCTTAGACACCTGCCTCAGCTAGTCTGAATGCAGGTTCCACCTGGTGAGCCCCGGGACCCCAATAACATGCCGAGTGTGTACAACTCTAATGCCTTGGCCTTAGCCTGTTCCGTTATTTCCTGTAAACTTCGCAGGGTCAGCTCGTTACTGGTGCTTCTCATTAGTAAAGCGCTCCCAGCTGGTTCTCTTTAACACATCTAGCCCTCAGCTGGGCTTTAAAGTGAACACTTTCTCAGCTCTGTCCCTCATGGGATGTCATTGTGTTCTCCACATTTCTTGACGCCTGTCCCTTCAATGGCTCCCAGCTGAGCCAATCCTCCTGCAAAGCTTCATGGGAGAGAAAATTTGGCAAACAGTTTAAGATGATGGGAAGGCCAGGGTAAGTGTGTTATATTTTCCATGTCTGCATGTAATTTATTGCTCTCTCCATGTAAGATATATTATTAATTTCCTGCATATCTTGGAGAATGTATATCTGACATACGCCGTTCATCTTTGATGTATTAAGAAGCTTTCAAATGGCCAAACACTAAACCTTTTCAGCCTTTCATCTTCATACATATAATAATTCTGATTGTTGGAACAAGTACATCTATTATTTGTAGCTTTAGACAGTGTCAGTAATGTGGGCAGCACTTACATTATGGTAACAAGATTTGTGGGTATGAGAGCAATGTGCACATTAAATGAGACATAAAAGCCCCTGTTTACTAGATTTATTGCTCTGTCACACCATGTTGGCTGCAGGAAGACTTGGTGCAGTGACAAATCCTTTATTGTGCCCACGTACTAAAGCATGTCACATATTAGCACTACAAGTCTTATTGAGGTTCAGGGAGTTGCATGTGCACATATAATGAGACACTGATAGGGGTTTTATGGCTAACACAAACTGCTGGCCCTTGATTTTTGACCTCATTTTCATTGCATGAGTGCTTTTGTATGCTGATATTGAAGACATTTGGCTTGGAAGCGGACATACCATTGGTGCAGTTGCTCAGGGACCCAAGAGTTAACAGCGCAACGTCAACCTCCAAAACAGCAAGTGGCTCCTTTTGTAGTGCTTTCTGCCCATATACTGTCTTTGGAAAGGGGCCTTCTGTCTGTTTCGACTTCTGATTTGGTTGAAAATCCATTAGCAATTCTACATCACAAAAAGCTAAACATTACTTTCAATTGTCTCCATCGTAAGCATTTGTCATGGCTCATGAAGGGCAATACAGTTTTCAGTAGTTTTCAGCAATTGGTAGAAAATGTTTCCATAAAAACCCACATGTATCTAAAATCAGCAGACAAAAATATAAAATTATTCTATAAAATATAAACAAATCTGAAATAAGCAACGCTGAGATTGTATAGATAATGGGACATATTGTCTTTGGCCATTCCGGACAGTTGTGCGGTTCAGATTAGGTCAGACAACAAGATGTTGGGTCATTGTTGGGTCATTTGATAGCCGGATAGTTCATCCCTTTACCCATCCATTGAGAAAATACATTTTGCTTGGTATGGGCAGCTGCTGTGGAAAGACGGAGCTCTGCCCAGGTTCACACTAGCGATATAGAGAAAGGCCAGTGTAATGTGAATTCAGCTTTCCTTCATGGATCCTATAGCAGCTATTGTGTCAACTTCTATGATAAAAGTTAACTCAATATCTTCTAAATTCATTATCATAACACAGCTAAGGCTGGGGTCACACATAGAAATCCGTTTTTGGAAGTGATTTTCATCACCAATCCGTTTTTTATAGGGTGCTTTTTGAGCCTCCTGCACCCCTGAACGTTTTTGGAATTAGTCTTTTTTTCATTAAAAACGCATGTGGTTAACGCATGCGTTAACGCAGGTGCCTATATGTGCCATGCATTAACGCATACGTTTCCCATAGGGCCCCATGTTAAAAAAAACGCATGCGTTTTTTAACTGATGCCAAAAACGTTGCTAGCAACGTTTTTGGCTCAAAAACGGACAGAGCAATGTTTTGAGGTCCAGAAAAAAACGGACAGGGTGTTTATTACATCCAATCCGTTTTTCTGTCAGTTTTTGGACTTAGAAAAAAAAAAATGACAAAAATGAAGCCAAAAACGGACCAGGGCTTATGTGTGACCCCAGCCTAAGGCTTAAGCTCCATCGGGGAACCACAATTTCTCTACAATGCAATATAGCATTGCAGTAGATCATACGAATGATCAAAACAATCGCAGCTTCATTTCTCTTAGGAGACTAAAATAGAAAATGAACATAAAAAAGAAAAGTTTTAAAAAATATTAAAAATTATATAAAAGTATTTTTTTAAAGAAACGTATTTGGTATAGTCATGTCCAAGAAAGTGATACAGTATATATCAAAATATACATTGATTTTAACCATACAGGTGCATTTCAATGAATTAGAATTATCATCAAAAAGTTCATTTATTTCAGTAATTCAATACAAATAATGAAACACATATATTATATAGTGTCCTTACACACAGAGGGATCTATTTCAAGTGATTATTTATGTAAATGTTGATGATTATGGCTTTTAGCCAATGAAAATCCAAACGTCATTATCTCAGAAAATTAAAGTAGAGAGGATGAAGGGTTAAAAACCAAAAACCATGCTGCCATATTCCACAAGGCATCAAAAGGTGATTATAATATTGATTTATAAGTCAATGCATTTTATGGCTCTCTGCAATGCCCTGAAACATGGCAATATGACATTGATTAGTCTTGAGGAGGGGACGAGAGAGCCCTGAAATGCAATGACTGATAAATCTATATTATATAGTAAGCAAGTCAATCAGGGCACTTAGCGGGGCCAAGGTCACGGTTGAATTCCCTTCCAGGAATGGCGATTTCCCACCGGGGGTGCACAGCCAAAGTACCAGCGATAGCAAATAAAAAAGGAGAAGGGCGGCACTCACCGGGTAAACGAGATGGTCTCTTTATTCCAAATATCGGAAACAAGCAGGGTGCAGGGAGGGGGCAAGAGGAGCCGCCGGACTACGGCACCGTTTTGCGACACGTGTCGCGAAACGGTGCCGTAGTCCGGCGGCTCCTCTTGCCCCCTCCCTGCACCCTGCTTGTTTCCGATATTTGGAATAAAGAGACCATCTCGTTTACCCGGTGAGTGCCGCCCTTCTCCTTTTTTATTTTAAATCTATATTATATTTACCTTTTGATGTCTACTGGAATATGGAAGAGTGGTTTTTAACCCTTCATCCTCCCTACTCTATATGCACCATGCTGGGGACTGCAGCTGCCGTGATATGCTTTTATAGCGGTTGTTACTCTCACAACCACACAAGGTGAAACCTCTGATACCTATTTAGGTAATATTTTATCTATCAGATCCTTCATTCTCCCTACTTTAATTTTCTGAGATAATGATCTTTGGAGTTTCATTGGCTGAAAGCCATAATCATCAACATTAACATAAATAAACACTTGAACTAGATCCCTGTGTTTGTAATGGCTCTATAATAATATATGCATTTCACTTTATGCATTGAATTACTGAAATAAACTAACTTTAGATGATATTTTTTCATTGAGATGCACCTGTACATTAAAATCCATCAAAATGTAGAATATACTCCAAACATGGTTTAAGTAAATGTGTGAGCTACGGGTTCAAAACAACTAGTCCTCACACTGCTTCAATGATGAAAAAAAAGCTAAAAATAATGGATAAATTGCGTATGTTTTACATTTCAACATTTTTTCCTGTACTTTGCAAGATAAAATGATGGTGTTATTCAAACTTGTTCTGCAAAAACACAAGCCCTTCTATGGCTATGTTGATGGAAAAATAAAAAGGTTATAGGTCTTAAAACAACAAAAAGAAAAAGCAAAAAAACTAAACTGAAAAATCCTCAAGGTCAAAAGAAGGTAAAATTGTTTCTTCTTATCTTAGACTGAAATGACTTTCCCTGCTATATATCTCAGTCTCTCAGAAATTACCGTATTCTGTAGCAAAACATAGAACAGAAACGAAGATGAAGATAACCAACACGAGAAGCCAATATCAAGATAATCAAGAGCAAGGTAACCAAGACCAGAAGCCAACACCCAACCAAGACCAGAAGCTAAGATCAGAAACCAAGACCAAGAAAACCAAGACCAACCTAACCAAGACCAGAAGCCAAGACTAAACCATGATCAAGATAACCAAGATCAAGATAACAAGACCATAAACAAAGACCAAACCAAGACCAAGATAACCAAGACCAGAAGCCAAAACCCAACCAAGACCAGAAGCTAAGACCAGAAACCAAGACCAAGAAAACCAAGACCAAGCTAACCAAGACCAGAAGCCAAGACTAAACCATGATCAAGATAACCAAGATCAAGAGAACCAAGACCATAAACCAAGACCAAACCAAGACCAAGATAACCAAGACCAAAACCCAAGACTTCCTGACCTTAGTTATATATATATAGGTGCCACAGTGGCATGTCCAAAAGCCTACCTTAGTGCTTCCTTGAATTAACCAATTGGCTTTCAATTTTTCCCCCAGGTTATCCTTTCCAACTATGATGGGATCCAGTGAGGTCCAATAGTGAGGTTTCAGAGTATATTGAGATTCTTTCATGATGGGAAATAGTGTTCTTCACTTTCAGATGAATCTATCCACAAATTGCTGCAGTATTGTGGTAAGTATAGAGGAATCACATTAAAATGTGGGGAAAGAACCATGATGCACCCCTTATGTCTGAATATACCCTTAATGATTTGTGACATTTATTTTTGAATCCAGTTACATAATGTGGTCAGCTATTCATTACCTTGGCTCATACAAACACTGGCCTCTGCTTTACTAAAAAGCAGAATATATAACTGAACAACCTGTCATTACATATGGAAACAAAGAATGAAAATTGGATAATAGGGCATTTTAAATTCAACCAACGTCCTATTGTTAGCGGAGATGAATGGAGCCCTTTTGATTCTGGGCCATGGCAAATAGTAATGTGTAAAATGATGTCAATATAAATGTGCGGGCTTTTTACAACGAAACCGCATCAAAGATCAATTGAACGCATTCAAGAATGTGTCATAAGCCTTAGCCAAAAGCAAATAATACTTTACCTCACATTTACATATTGGTAGGCCTTCATTTTCCTTTGTGACAGTTTTTGAATCATGAGGTCTATGTCTGGAATGAATAAACTTTCCTTAACTAGGTGTTCTGGATAAAAAAGGAGATTCGGTCACTTAGATGTCTTAAGCTTAAAAGCTATTTAGCTAAACATTCCTCTCTGCTGGTCGTCAGGCTAGAGCGCGGAGAATAATCATGAAAGAGTTAAAACGAGTCTCATTTTCTCATTACTAGAACATTTCAACACTCCCTCTGTGGCCAAGAGTTCCCCGAAAACTCCATCCTGCAGCTGTACCCCTGTGATTACAGTCTGGATTATATCACAGAGGCTCTGATCCTGTAAGAGGACTATAGGTGGCAAGCAAGCACTGTGTTACAGTCTGTGTTCTGCGCTCTGTTTGATGTGGATCCATTCCTGTCTGCATTTTAATTATGTTTTGGCTGGAATTATTCAGCAAGCTGCATGTAACCTCTCTCCTCTGTTAGCTGCATATGTGCCAGACTCCCTCTTTGCTATTTCTGTCTGCCTTTCTCCCCTCCCATCACTTATTCTGCCTTTGTCCGTGCCCCCCCCGCCCCCACCCTACTTTCGTTCCTGAACACTCACATCTCTGGCTCTCTTCTTCGCTACCTGGGATGTAACCTTTAAAATGGAATTTAGAGGTTGCAGCGTAGGAAATGTAATCTTGACTGCTGTATGGAAAGCATTTCTTAGGAAATGTGGGTTATGGGAAAAGGAGAACCGTATCACCTGCACAAAGTGTTTTCGTAAGCATTAGTTACACAGATGCGGCATATTGTAAGCCACAGAGCTGTCCAAAAAATAATGCAGATCCGTAACTTGGAAAAAGTACAACATGGTCATAAAAGGAAATATGTAGGTTTACAAGAGCAAGCATTATCTGGAGAGCGGAGACTGTACTGTAGGTGTTGTAAAAATGATGCATTAATATTAGACAAGCACATGAGGGGTTGTCCGGGATTTGTAAAAACTACCTCAGAGCATAAAATGTGGTAAAATAACTAAATAAATATTACACACCTTGTAAATTCTCCACTGCTCCAGTCCCGGTTGAGCTGTCTTCTAGTTTTGATGTACGGCACATGTGTATATTCCTGCCGCAGTCAATCACAGTGATTGGCAGCTATAATCACATATGCATGTACAACATGTCATCTCTGCAGGACCAAGGAATCGTGGGACCTGCAGAGCGTCAGCTTGGGAATGGCTGAGGACTTACCAGGTAAATATTGATCAGCACATTTCCTGTTTTGAGTAATCTTTTAATATCCTGAACAACCACTTTAAGGGAATGATCAGTGTTACCAGTGTTCTACATGCGGCATATTTTCGTTGAGTCCAAACTGCTGAGTTTCACAGTATAAGTAAAGTAGATGGGATCAATAGAAATCTCCTGGGCACTGTGCTTCTTTTTACGCTACTTAAACTCACCTGCGGAAAGCTGATTGTTCAGTTCAGATTTCCCAAATAGACTTGCATTAGATGCGGAAAATACACAGGTAGAAACATGCATATGCTTTTTTATTACATTTACACACTGAAAACACACGTAAAAAGCATCTAAAAAAATCAGGTATCAATAAAGTTTGTTGAAACACAGTCAGTGAAACAAGCAGGAAGTTGCCCAAAGCAAATGTTCAACATCCGAATGCACACAAATGCATACACAGGCACAAATACCATATTAAAGATATAGCTAGATAGATTACAGAAATATATTAGCTAGAATAGATAGATGTCCAGCTGCCATTTAAAGTCTCATCCTACATATTATACTATTACACCGTTTGGTGCCTTTCATGTGGCATGAAAGGGTGTTTAGCCAGGTTTAACCCTACTAAATAAAATTAAAAAATCCACATGTGGTCCCCCCTATTTTTGATCACCATCTAAGGTAAAGCAAAAATCTGTGGCTCATATTATCAGGCCAGAAAGGTCCATGGTTGTTTTGCCTTCCCAGCCTAATAATAGCAGTCCACAGCCACCACCGAAGTGGCACATCACATAGATATGCCAATCCTGACGCTTTGCCTTACCTCCTCCCGATGTCCCTGGTGCAGTGGCAATCAGGATAATATTTGTTTGGGTTGATATCAGCTGTGTAGTGTCAACTGGCATCAAGCCCTGGTATTAGTAATGCAGAGAGGTCTATCAGACACCCCCATTACTACCCCAATTTAAAAAAGCACTGCCTCACACTTTCCTGGTTCACCATTTTATTTTAAAAATACAAAACCATGCAGGTCTGAGGTAATCCAAGGAATCCAATGTAGTCCAGAAAAAGGAACCCTGAAAGACAAAAAAGAGAGAAATAAGGTCAAATGAGGCATGTCAGTGACACCATTAAAAAGAGGATGTTGAGCACACAGAGTCTGTTGTGCTTTAAGTGCAGGTCCAATCTATATTTTTTTTAAATGGCTCGAAATTAAAAAAACAACACAAATATCTCAGCAAAAAAATTATGGTGTTTCCAAAAGTGTTTTCTATGTGACAAAAAAGTTTAATAGACATTGTGTGCACTTAGCCTTTCTTTACAGTTAGGAACAGACACACAACAGTTATTTCATGGAGGTTTCTGTAATTTGTGCAGGGTGTAGTTGTAAAACTCAAGTTTTCAGGATTTGATGGAATTTCCAGCTCCTTCGACAAACCTGGCTGATTATAATGTGCTACATTATTAGAGCATATTTTTAATACAGATCATATTTTACTTCAGTTTTCATGTGTATTACGGCCAGTGACAATGTTAGAAACCTCTCGGCACCATAACTCAGAGCCGAGCTCTGCAAAAAAAATCCATTTCACTTCTAACTCCCTGAACTTTCCAAAGACAATTTATGATTATAGAATTGCAAAGATCTACTACAAATACTCCTCTATAATGTCAAACGCCTGCTTTAGAGAAATTATACCTGACTTTTTAGTCACATTGATAGATTTGCATGAAACGCCAGAACTCTTCGGGTCTGTATCGGGAGTATGGGAAGTCAAAACAACTGTGGTACTGGATAACTGATCTGGAGGCAAGATTACATATAATATTGCATGAAAAAGTGAACAAAAAGCACTTTACAATAATTATTTACAATCCAATCATTGCATCAATTCAAAATAGCAATCTGCGATTAACAGGGAAACCTGATATAGAGAATATATTGGAGAAAGTCCTACACACTATAGACTAAAGACTACTTCACACGCTCCAATATCTGAAACGATATCGTTGAAACGGCATGCGTTTGAGATCGTTATTACGATCTCGTTTGTGCATCGGTGAAGCAGCAACATCGTTCAGTGTGACACCTTTTTGAACGATGCCGTTAATATGTCTCCTATTCCTGCCGCTTTGTAAAATCGTTCAAATGATCTTCTCCAAGTAGCTGGCGTGTTGCCAAATTTAAGATCGTTAACGATATTCTTGTGTGTGACAATGCACTAACGATGTCGGAAGGATCGCGTCACATGGCATGCCTAACGATATCGTTCACAGATATCGTAGCGTGTGAAGTGTCCTTTAGAAATGCAAGTATGAACTACATGATTGCATGAGATTAATTGTGTGAGTAGAGTTTTTTTTTATGGCTCTTTGTTATGGCCAATCAGGGGCTGGCTGATGCCTCTTGCCCCGGGTGGCAGTTTTGATATGCCAGCCCTGAGTTGAGGAGCGGGGGGGGGTGCTATCAGAATTTTCGGATGCCCTGGTGGGTGGGTGCTATCCGAATTTTCGGATGCCCGGGAAAGGGAGGGGTGGGGGATGAGGGTGCTATCCGGCCACCGCAGCTCACTTACCATGTCTGCCGCCATCTGCTGCTGTATCGCCGCGCCGGCCGCAAAGCTCCGCCGGCCGTCCCATTTCTGTGGGGTGGCGGCCCCTAAATGTGGGCTATACCACTAGCTCAGGGGGCATTTGCCCCCCTGCCACCTGGGCCAGTCCGCCCCTGTCCCCAATGATTCTAACTTTGAGAGCAACATCTAGCTCTGATAGAGGTTCACAAGTCTCACCCCCCTCTCATTGATGTCACCCAGAGCCCCTATTACTAATATAATGATAGCAAAAGCTTTTCCACAGAAATCCCATTCAGATCTGCTCTTCTTGTGGGGCTACTCACAAAAGTCACCAGCTGGAGAACTACTCTCCATAGTGTTTGCTAGACCTAGTGTTTATGCACCCAGCTGGAAGACATTGATGTGTGGCTCGCGGGTCACATGGGGTTCCTGAGCCACATGTTGAGGAACCCCCAGCTCTAGAGGAAGGAAAAGCTGGTATAATTTCAGATAAAAACTTACATGGTGGTTTTATGGCATCTTCACATTCTAGAATACATGATGGCAATCATTTTTATGAGATGTTGGACTCTCTTATCGCATACCTCAATATTTTTTCTTTCAGTTAACATAAGATGGCTTACTTTTGCTGGAAAAGTGTTTTTTTTTAAAGCATCACTCCTTTGTTTTGTACTGTATTTCACCTCTGAAGTGGTGTTTTAAATCTAAGTCCTCTGACCCCTGACTTATGCTCACCTACTACGGTGGGTCTTCGGCAAGTTTTGACCTGCCAGTGGCTCCAGTATTTTGTCGAGGATGCAAGAGGTAAAATTTCAATACACCTCCATGGGATGAAACTCTTTCTGGCCTCGTTCTGTCTCTATAGAGATGAATTGAGAACTTGTGACATAACTTCTGCTTCTGGACAATCAGAAATTACAGTCACAAGATGGCGCCACGGGACCAGAGCGATGCTGAAAAAGGATTAAAATGGTTATATAAAACAGAGGACAGAGATTTAATGCACCACTCCAGCACTGAATAAAATTGCTAGAGTGGTGCTTTAGCCTCAGTATTTAATTGGTACTGTATATGGTATTGTAAAGGAAAAATAGTTTGCAAGTGAAATGTAAATAAAACAGCAATTTTAGCTTTCTTAAATTTTATTTAGCAAAATTCACTCTGTGATAATATTGACATGGTACATGGAGTTATGTCAATTATGATGATACCAGGTGTATTTAGTTTTACTACTAAAACTATTTTCTTAAAAAACTTTTAAAAAGCAAAAAAGGTTTTATCTCACCATATACAGAGACCCATCATTTTTTCTTTTTGATCAATGAAGCCTACTGGTTGCTTACCTAATTTTATTTTATTTTTCTGCAGAGAAATCTGTAATCTTTATTGCTAATATTTTGGGGTGCACACATTTTTTTGTCACTTTCTCATATTTTGGTAGAGACAATGTCTAATAAATAACCTTTTTTTGCCTTTTTTTCTTTTTTTTCCTGCACTTGATGAAAGGTGTAAATATGTTTAGATGTAAAATTTTGCAGACACATGATGGCACCTATATTTCTTATGTTTTTTTTTCATTTTTTGTTTAAAAAAGTGCAAATTTAAGGTTATTTATACAATATTGCTTATTGTATTTAAAAAATGTGAAACATTTTTTTGGACTCAAGTGAGTTGAATCCGTGATTGCTTTGATTCTGTATTGCAATGTTGTGTTATTTAGCAATCTTGCAAAAAGGCCTGCCTGTGCCAGGCTTTAGTAGAAGTACTAACAGGGAAGGCAGGGGACTTCAATAGGTTCCTGGACGCCATGGCATTAACACATGAAGGTTGACTGGGTGATGGAGCCTCTCCCCTTTCTAACCACGTAGATGCCTTGGGTGCTATTGTCAGCCGGCACATGGGGTCTGACTTCTTGGTTGACTGTACACATTTAGTCTTCAGTGTTAGAGTTTGATTAGGATGCCGGTAGTACTGGAATTTGCAGTGTCTTCCCCAGGTCACCATAGAGGCCTCTGGACAAACTGGAAAAGGATCTCTGCTCAGCATGTCCAGAGCAGTGTTCACAACAAGCAAGCAGTGTGTGGATGTGTGGTGGCCAGCTCTCATTGCGCTGGTCAGATTTGTCAGAACTGATAGAGACTATCTGCTAACTTCTTGGGTCAGGTTAACTTCACATTGGGAGAAAGCAGAGGTTGCTGCTGGTGGAATATCATACCAGTAGAGACTTCTTTGGGTGTTAAAAGCTAGTGACTGGATAGCTCCTCCTGTACCTGAGGAGCCTGCTCTAGAGTGACTACAGTTACTGAAAAAACCCATGACTCCTTGGGACTTGCCAAGACTTCCTTGGATCTGATACATCTGGACTTATACCATATAGTAAGTCCTGAGCATGAGCCATGCATACTATTTATTGGTGGGAATTGTGCACATTCTTCTTTTTGGCACCAAACTGGTTTAGCAAGCTACAGCCAGTTAGAAAGGACTGTACTTGATCAACTGCAAGATTGAAATCATACAGAGAACTTGGCACCCAGATGGCCTTTGTTTTGTATGTGTCTGTAGGGAAAGGGGAGGATAGCAATATAGTTTACCATCAATGCCAAAATCAAAAACAACACTGCATTTGCAGGATGCAGTCAGACCCCACTATGTGAAGCAAGCACCAGGTGTAGGCTGATAAAAATCACCTCTACCTACAACAAAATGTGGGAGGTGACCTGCCATGCACATAATGGGCTTGCTTAGGACACCATTCACACTGATACAAATGATGCAGAGTGTCTGAAAGCTACCCACTGGCTCTGCCACCTACCCAATGGGCCGCCCAGTACGATACTTCTGCACCACTAGATGAACGGCACCCCATGGGGCCCAGCTGCACCCCGAAAATGATAAAAAAGTGCAAAAAAGTTTTTTATATGATAAACAAAAAACCTTATAGATAAGGTATTGCAATATAGCTAAGATTGCTAGTCATTGTGCTGGTCCAGGTCCTGCTGTTCACTCAGTGATTTACACTCTCTTATAATATAAGTTTTCTCCCTGCATTATTTAGGTATCTGTAAAGGTACCTTTACACGCCGCTACAACAGGATGGATACAACCCGCTACTTCACGTGCACGAGCACGGCCAAACGGTTACAAACGGGAAACGCACCACCTTTACACGCCGCCACAAGGTGCGCTAAGCTACGTTACATCTACAGCTAGATACATCGCCGGGTGTCTCAAGTAGCCATCTGTAGCTTACCTTACCTCATTTACACACCGCTACAACAAGCTAATATGGGCGGACCTGGTGCAGCAGGGACAGCACATAGGCGTGCCACAATTGTGGATTACGAGACGTCCGTACGCTGATAGGACAAAGCAATAACATGATGATTGGGCAGGCATCGCAGGAGGCTGTTTAATACATGACGCTCGAGCAATTGTGTAGTGTGACTGGTCAGCTCCTTAAATATGCCTCCCTATGCAGTGACTACCAATCGTCATGCAGGAGCTTCCTCCAATGATCGCTGAAGGGGCGCGGTATCCCGGAGCCTGTGTCACGCCCCAGCTACATACCAGGTACATCGCCTGGTGTATAGACATCCCTTCTGTAGCTTCTTTACACGCCGATACAGCTCGCTGCAATCGGCTTTGTAGCCACCTGTTTCAGAGCAGTGCTCGGAAACAGATGTATCTGTTGCCGGCTGCCTCCTACCGTCTTCACACGCCACTACTACTACGGGCTATATTGACGACGCAAGCTACAATCGTAGCCTGTAGCGGGTTGTATCCATCCTGTTGTAGCGGCGTGTAAAGGTACCTTTAGGTAAATTATTCCAGAAGGTTCTGAATATCCTGGAGCGTGTCGCTGGGTCAGCACATTGATCTCGGTCTTTTCTGAATGAGTGCATGTATATTTCTTGTGGCAAATTCTGGGTCATATTTTGAGTTGTTTTACCCATATCCTTGTTGCAGACAATGTTTTCTGTGTGCTCAACTAAAGTGCAGTCCACGTAGCTTTGTGTGTGGCTGGGTAACCATGGTACACATCGGGTAACTAGGGGCTGTGTTCTCCCGAACCGCATAGCATCACCGCTATGCGCTTCTGGGAACACTTCTAAGTATCAACCGGATTGCGGTAGAATAGGGTAAAACGTCAGTGTGGCCCTAGCCTAAATCAGATTTTTTTTACATCCCCAGAATTAATGTTTCAGAAAATCACTGTTATACAGATCACAATGACGAAAGACACATTTTATTTATCTTAATTTCTTGTGAAAAAGCTTCATATAAAATTGAAGGCACACTGATGTACCAGATTGTAATAAAGCGGTATATACTTCAATTACCTATAACATGAGATCCAGCTCTGCCTTACGGGAAGATCATGTGCATGAGCAGAATTAATAGTGATAATAAAATGTTTATTATTATCATACAAATAAAATGACAGATTGACACTATGTGGTTATCTATCTACAGTTATAAAGCAGGGCTTCCGAGAGCGCAAAAAATCTGATGAAAATCGTTATTCAGAGAACAAATAATGAATGGCATTTTGTCTTTTCTTTTAGATATAATTTGATGGAATCATTGATAAAATCAGTTGTAATAAATAATTGTCAAATGGTAGAGAGTGATTCCATTTTAATAGGCAGTAGTAAGAAAATCAATTGTTTCATTTAAAGGTACAAGCGTTAAAGATACAATTGTGAACATGCACAGTGCAAATTGGGTACATTAAAAATGTTAAAGGCCAATAATGGAGTCCGGCTCAGTAAGTATTGTAAACGTGAACAATGTCAACCGAACTAAGCTGAGCAGATTGATGTTCTGTATTGATCAATTTGTAACATGCAGAACATTATTCACAGTATATATTTTTTTTTTTCAAAAATTTGCTTTATTAAACAAATTGAATACATCAACCGACAAGACATTCAATCAATTACAGGCTTAGTTATAAGCACATGAGAAAAAAAAACGGTAAATCAGACATTGTAAACGTAATATGCTTAGCGTTAACATGACGTAATAAGTTGTTCCCAATACTTATTGTACCTGACAATTTAGAATGAGCAGGTCATTCATTCATTATATTCAAATAACCATTAGACTCATAAGGGTCGAGAAGCAAGAGAGAGAAAGTGAAGGTTAAGAAAGAGAAACAAGAGGTGAAAAGAGTCTAGCAAAAATTAAGAAAGAAGGGGTAATGTTAAGTATGGAAGAAAATAGAATAACCAATATTGATGGAGGAAAGAGGGGGGGGGGACAGGGGAGAGGACAATAAGGGTATGGGATCAGGAAACAGCCATCCCTCCATGTCTCCACATTGGAAGTACATATTGCAACTTGCCCAGAGCAGTTGGACTAGGTAGAAAGAATACCTGTGAATTCTGGGGACTCCCGAAAAAGAAGCCAGGCAGTCCATGTGGAAAAGTATTTACTCAACTGAGCATCAGAGTGGGCAGAAAGTTTTTCCATGCGACAGATATGGTCCATCTCATGGAGCCAGTCCATCACAGTAGGAGCCGACCTCGATTTCCACTTCCGAGATATTACAGCTCTAGTTGCAGCCAGACAGTGCCTCAACAAGCCATGTTTGATCTTCCTGAACGCACCGGGAATCATAGATAGTAGCCCTGTTTGAGGCAGACAGGGGACATGGATCCCTGAAACATGTTCGTGTACCCTAAATACATGTTGCCAGAGGGATTGTATGGATGGGCAGCTCCACCAGATGTGGAGTAAGCTTCCTCCCGAGGCGTTGCAACATCAACATGCATCGGGAGTGGATGGGTAAATTCTGTGGAGCTCCTGCGGACAGCGATACCATCTCGTTAACAGTTTGAAATTTGTTTCCTGTACCTTACAGGCGAATGACATTTTGTGTGTACACAGGAATGATTTAGCCCAATCCAAGTCCGATGGAACTAGTTTCAAATCCCGTTCCCAGGCTGCCACATACCATGCTGGGTCTGAATCAGAAGAGCAAGCCAGAATATTATAGATCTGCGAGATGACGTGTGTCGGTGTCGTAGTTTGTAATAATAGTGCTTCAAAGGTGGTTTGCTCCCTAGTCAGTTCAGACAATGAGCTGAGGGATGTTATGAATGACTGTAGATGAAGATAGGCAAACCACTGGAGTCGGAAACCCGGAAATCTGTCGCGGAGGTCCACTAGAGCGGGCAGAGAGGGAGTACCCATAAGGGTCTCACAGACTCGGGTTTTCTGTTTGGAGGACCAACACATGAACCTCTCCACATTGACCGCCGGCGGGAAGTCGGGGATGTCAAAAAGAGGGGTCAAAGGGCCCATAAAAGAGGAGAGGTTGAATCTGGCACGCACTCCATCCCATACCCAGAGGAGATCGCGCGTAAGCAGCGAGTCCGAAATGCTCCTGGGGCGCTTAGAAGCTACCACCCATGGAAGAGATGTTATAAGCCAGCTGGAGATATCTGCCTCCATGGTCACCCACTCACAGTATATATTTTATGTGAATGTACAGTTAGGTTCATAAATATTTGGAAAGAGACAACATTTTTCTAATTTTTGTCCTGTCCATTACCACAATGGGTTTTTAAGAAAACTATTCAGATGTGGTTTAAGTTCAGACTTTCAGCTTTAAAGAGGACCTGTTCCCCCCTGGTGACATGCTATATTCAGTGGTGCTGTCTCTTTTGAAAGCACCATGAGGGATGACAGGTCCTCTTTAATTCAGTGGGTTGAACTAAATTATTTCATAAAAATGTGAGGAACTAAAGCATTTTTAAACTCAATCCCTTCACTTCAGGGACTCAAAAGTAATTGGACAAATTAAATATTTGTAAATAAAATGTTAATTTCTAATACTTGGTTGACACCCTTTGTTGGCAATGAGAGCCTTCAGGCTTGGACTCCTGGGCATCAGCGGATGATGTTTCCTCCTTTTTATTGCTTTTTCAGGCCTTTACTGCACCTGTTTTCAGTTGCTGTTTCTTTGTGGCCTTTGTGTCTAAAGTTTAGTCTTTAACAAGTGAAATGCGGCTCTATTGGGCTGAGATCAGGTGACTGACTTGGCCATTCAAGAATATTCCACTTCTTTGCTTTAGTAAACTCCTGCGTTGCTTTGCCTTTATGTTTTGGATCATTGTCCATCTGTATTATGAAGTGCTGACCAATCAGTTTGGCTGCATTGGGCTGGATTTGAGCACACAATATGTCTCTGAAACCCCAGAATTCATCCAGCTGCTCCTGTCCTGTGTCACATCATCAATAAACACTAGGGACCCAGTGCCACTGGCAGCTATGCATGCCCAAGCCTTCACACTGCCTCCGCCATGTTTAACAGATGATGTGCTGTGCTTTGGATCATGAGCTGTACCATGCCTTCACCATACTTTTTTCTTTTTTTCCATCATTCTGGTAGAGGTTGATCTTGATTTCATCTCTCCAAAGAATGTTCTTTTAGAACTGTGCTGGTTTTTTAAGATTTCTTTTGAGAAAAGTCCAATCTAGCCTTCTTATTCTTGAGGCTTATGAGTGGCATGCACCATGCATTGAGCCCTCTATATTAACTATCCTACAGTCTTCTTTTCTCTATGGTATATTTGGATATTGATAAACCTACCTCCTGAGGAGAGTTGCTCACTGTTGTGAAGGGGTTTTTCTTCACCATGGTAGTTTCTCTTCAAATATCTACCACTATTGTCTTCCGTGGGCATCCATATTAATAATTTGTTGAGGTCACTACTGTTTTGTATTGCAGCAATTTCAAAGATGTTTTTTTTTTTCTCTTTTCCAGAAGAAGGATGACTTGTATCACCTGCATGGAGAGCTCCTTTGACCACTACTTCTCAGCAAAAGCTTCAATTGCAAGCACCGAACCTCAAATCAACTGCAGGCCATTTATGTGCTTAATTGACAATGAAATAAGGAAGGTATGACCAACACCTACCCATGAGACAGCATTTGAGTCAATTGTCAAATTACTTTGGGTCTCTTTAAAAACATGGAAGCACATGTAAAGCAGCTGAAACTCTTAAATCCTTCAGTTCATCCAATTTTAAAGTGGATACCATCAAATGAAAGCTAAAAATTTGGACTTTATGCCCATGTCCATTATATAGTTGTGGCCAAAAGTTTTGACACCCCTGCAATTCTGACAGATTAAAATACTCAGTTTCTTCCTGAAAATGATTGCAATCACAAATTCTTTGGTATTATTATCTTCATTTAATTTGTCTTCAATGAAAAAACACAAAAGAGAATGAAGCAAAAAGCAAAACATTGATCATTTCACACAAAACTCCAAAAATGGGCCAGACAAAAGTATTGGCACCCTCAGCCTAATTCTTGGTTGCACAACCTTTAGCCAAAATAACTGCGATCAACCGCTTCCAGTAACCATCAATGAGTTTCTTACAATGCTCTGCTGGAATTTTAGACCATTCTTCTTTGGCAAAGTGCTCCAGGTCCCTGATATTTGAAGGGTGCCTTCTCCAAACTGCCATTTTTAGATCTCTCCACAGGTGTTCTATGGGATTCAGGTCTGGACTCATTGCTGGGCACCTTAGAAGTCTCCAGTGCTTTCTCTCAAACCATTTTCTAGTGCTTTTTGAAGTGTGTTTTGGTCCATTGTCCTGCTGGAAGACCCATGACCTCTGAGGGAGACCCAGCTTTCTCACACTGGGCCCTACATTATGCTGCAAAATTTGTTGGTAGTCTTCAGACTTCATAATGCCATGCACACGGTTAAGCAGTCCAGTGCCAGAGGCAGCAAAGCAACCCCAAAACATAGGAAACCTCCGCCATGTTTGACTGTAGGGACCGTGTTCTTTTCTTTGAATGCCTCTTTTTTTCTCCTGTAAACTCTATGTTGATGCCTTTGCCCATAAAGCTCTACTTTTGTCTCATCTGACCAGAGAACATTTTTCCAAAACATAGTTTTAGGCTTTCTCAAGTAAGTTTTGGCAAACTCCAGCCTGGCTTTTTTATGTCTCTGGGTAAGAAGTGGCGTCTTCATGAGTATCCTACTATACGGTCCCTTTTCATTCATACACCGACGGATAGTACGGGTTGACACTGTTGTACTCTCGGACTGCAGGGCAGCTAGAACTTGTTTGGATGTTAGTCGAGGTTCTTTATCCACCATCCGCAAAATCTTGCGTTGAAATCTCTCGTCAATTTTTCTTTTTCGTCCACATCTAGGGAGGTTAGCCACAGTGCCATGGGCTTTAAACTTCTTGATGACACTGCGCACGGTAGACACAGGAACATTCAGGTCTTTGGAGATGGATTTGTAGCCTTGAGATTGCTCATGCTTCCTCACAATTTGGTTTCTCAAGTCCTCAGACAGTTCTTTGGTCTTCTTTCTTTTCTCCATGCTCAATGTGGTACACACAAGGACACAGGACAGAGGTTGAGTCAACTTTAATCCATGTTAACTGGCTGCAAGTGTGATTTAGTTATTGGCAACACCTGTTAGGTGCCACAGGTGAGTTACAGGTGCTGTTAATTACACAAATTAGAGAAGCATCACATGTTTTTCTAACAGTGCCAATACTTTTGTCCACCCCCTTTTTTATGTTTGGTGTGGAATTAGATCCAATTTGGCTGTAGGACAATTCTTTTTGTGTTTTTTTCATTGAAGACAAATTAAATGAAGATAATACCAAAGAATTTGTGATTGCAATCACTTTCAGGAAGAAACTGAGTATTAGCTGACAGAATTGCAGGGGTGTCAATACTTTTGTCCGGTCCATTTTTGGAGTTTTGTGTGAAATGATCAATGTTTTCCTTTTTGCTTCATTCTCTTTTGTGTTTTTTCATTGAAGACAAATTAAATGAAGATAATAATACCAAAGAATTTGTGATTGCACTCATTTTCAGGAAGAAACTGAGTATTATCTGACAGAATTGCCGGGTTGTCAATACTTTTGGCCACAACTGTATGTATTTGTTTATCTGTATGTACATGTGTGTATATGTATATGACGAGACATTGTGGGTCACATCATAGACCTACAGGTGTACACACACGTACACACATGTATACACACATGTACATAGATACACAGGCATGTACAGACACACACGTATACATACACACATGTACACACACATACAAACACATGTATACACATGTGTACAGACAAACACAAGCATGACAAACACACCCGCATACACACATGTATACAAACACACACGTACATGCAGACGTATACAAACGCACACACATGTATGCAGTCACACATGTAGACACACACATGTATACAAACACACATGTACACACACATGTACACACATGTATACAGACACACACATGTACAGAAACACACACAGATACACGCACACATGTATACACATATGTACACAGACATATATGTATACAGTACACACACATGTACACACAGGTATCCGCACATATGTATACAGACACATACATACAGGTATATGCACACATATATACAGACATACATGTACACACATACATGATACACACAGACAGACACACATATACACACGTACACACACATGTATAGACACACATATGTACACACGTTTACAGACACAGACATGTACACACAGATATACGCACACATGTACAGACACACACACAGGTACCCACATACAGACACACATGTATACAGACACACACACATGTAGACACAGACATACACACATATACAGAACACAGTATACGCACCCCACACATGTATACAAACGCATACATTTATACACACACATGTATACACAGACACACATGTATACACACATGTCTAGAGGCACACACATGTAAACACACATATGCTCATACAAATAGACACACAAACATGTACATACATACACATATACACACAGTGTCTGCCCCTTCCCCCCTTCCTCGCTGTTGTCTTCTCACCTGCACCCGTGGTCCATTGTCTTCCTGGAGTTTTCACCGGCAATCAGCAGGTCATGTGACTGGGCGGGCTGATGTGATGTCACACAGAGCCTGTCACATGACCCACTGATTCTTTTCCTGGACCTTTCACGGCAATGGGACTACCGGGTGCAGGTGAGAAGACAGCGGCGTGGAGTGAGGATGGAGCGGAAGGAGGGGGAAGGAGCAGGGGAGGGAGTACAGAGCGGGGGGAGGATGGAGTGGCGGGGGAGGACGGAGGATGGAGCAGCAGGGGGAGAGGACGGAGGACGGAATGGTGGGGGGAGGGGGGCAGAGGTCGGAGCGGCAGGGGGGAGGAGGATGGAGGACGGAGGACGAAAGCGGCAGGGTGGGGTAGGATGGAGCGGCACAGGCAGGGGGATGACAGCCATGAACTGCCCTGTCGGTGTCTCTCTGTAATGGAAATCCCGTGTCGCTGATTGGTCGTGCGAGCCAGGTGCGACCAATCAGCGACGCGTGATTTCTGTTACAGAGAGACAAACTGACACGATAAGACGATTATATCATAGGATTTTTGTTTATTTTTCTCACTGACTAATTTTGTTGTGCTGAAAATGAATCTGATGATTAAATTTGCTGATTAGCTTTAATTTTCAAGATCCAGAGGAGGTTGTAATTGTGATTAAGTATGACACCTTTCATGTTGGCTTATAGAAAAATTGTGTTTTTATTATTGCATCATCATTTTTGCATTTTTAGTAGCTAGTCTAGTACACCATCTATATAGTCTATTGAGCCTTCTATCATCTTATTGTGATGAATCGAAAAATTTTGCTCATTAACTTTATGATTATTCACCGCACGGTAGATGGTAGAATGTATAGGCTGTTTCCAGGATATTGCACTGGCTACTGCAGTTCAATCACAGATTCCTACTCTCTGTGACAGTGTCTGTGATTGGCTATTGCATCCCTCATCCATTGTTCCAACAACTGTGATTGGTTGCTATAGGCCATGAACCTGATATATAGTAACGTAAAAATAAATGAATAATTTTAAAAAACGACATAGAATTTAGCTGTATTTTTGATTGTCAGCACAGATAAAGTAGACAGCTAAGGGCTGCCACCCTGAGTTGCCTGGTTTTACCTTGGCTGGCAATCAAAATCCATGGAAGCCCATTATTTTTTTAATTATTTAAATAAATCATTTTAAAAATATGTGTGGGTTTTGCCCTATTTTTTTATTGCCAGCCGAGGTAAATACCTTGCAGCTGGTGGATGGTATTCTAAGGGTGGGCTATCACTCCCCTTTAAACAGGATGTCATCTGGAGGTAGCGCTGAAGACATCATGGATGATGGATGCTGTGGGTAAGATTTGTGCAGCACTTACAATCTGCTCCTTTCTCCATTGCTGCTGCTACTTCTAACTGGGTGTCCAAAAATGGTGGCGGTCTGAGTAACTGTGCATGCATGTCCTGGGTATAAGCATGCAAATTTACTCATGCCACCGCCATTTTGGACACTTGGGTGTACAAAGATGCCAGAAGCCTGATGCACAGGGAGGCAGAGAGAGCAATCGGGGCAGAGAGAGTGCACAGGGGGTTAGAGAGAGCACATGAGGAAAGATAGAGTGCACAGGGTGCAGAGAGCACACATGATGAGCATAGAGAGTGCAGAGTGGAAGAAACAGTACACAGGGGGCAGAGAGAGTGCACAAGGGGGCAGAGAGGGCACAGGGGAAAGAGAGAGCACACAGTGGGGCAGAGAGAGTGCACAGGTGGGGCAGAGAGTGCACAGGGGGGCAGAGAGAGCACAGAAGGGCAGAGTGAGAGCACAGGGGGCATAGAGAGTGCACAAGGGAAGAGCGTGCACAGGGGGAGGGGAGAGTAGACAGGAGGATGGGCGAGAGAACATGAGGTGAGCACACAGGGGGAGAAAGAGAGTGCACAAGGGGGAGACAGCAAAAAGGAGAGACCATAGAGGGGAGAAGACAGCATAGAGTGGAGAAACACCACATACAGTAGGGCGACACACAGGGGGAATACAGATCAAAGGAGGGAGCACATGAGAGAAAAAGCCAGCATAGAGGGGAGAAGATAGCAACTAAGGGGAGAGAGACAGTGCACAGTGAGAGACAGGTCAAAGGAGAAAGCACAGAGGGGAGAAGACAGCAGAGGGGGGAGAGAGACAGCACACAGGTGGGAGAGAGAGCAGACAGCCACCACCTCCAGTACCATAGTGCCCATCCCCATAATGATGTCACTGCAATCCAAATGCGATAGCATCAGGCCCCCATCTAGTAATATATAGCAGTCACATACTGTACTATACTTGATATCTGATGTCTGTAGTCATAGAATATCATATAGCAGTCACATATTCTCTGATACATTAGGTGTAATATAATATGTGTACAGACATCAGATGTTATATATAGGTAATATGTACCTGTTGTATTATCTGATGTTTAAAATAACAGAATATCACATACCAGTCATATATATTTTCCAGCTGTGAACTGAATGTGCTTTATTATGTGCACAGACATCAGGTGTATAAACAGTATAATATGGTGCCTGAGCATGTCTCTGACTCCACTCTGCCGACGCAACACTCCGATCATTGTGTGCAGGATGTAGGAGATGTCATCCACTTCCATTATAATAGAAGAAATGTAGTTAAGAGTAGGCCTGTGTAGTTGGAGATGGAGTCGGTATGAAATGGACTGACTCCGACTCCTAAAATATATAATAAATTGGGTCCAGTAGTTCAATGCAGAATGTGCTGAGTTATTAGTATGAATTATTATTATGTTCTATTTAAATATTTTAATCATTGTATTATAATAATGATTAAAGCCTAATGTTACCTTGCAGTACAATACATTTATCACTTAAACATGAGTCATGCATGGGGGAGTCAGAGTCATGGAGTCGTGGAGTCGGAGTCGGATTTAGGAAAGTTGAGGAGTCAGAGTTGTGGAGTTGGTGTCCATTTTGATGGAGTTGGAATCAGAGTCAGATACAGGAAAATTAAGGACTTGGAATCTGAGGTTTGGCTAACTGACTTCACAGCCATGGTTAAAAGGGACCATGACAGCATTGAGAGTGATCTTTTGAATTCACCCATCAGATTGTACCGTGTACTTTGCATACAGCAAGAGAGATTAATAAAACCCTTTTTCAGAGGTGTGCAGAGGAACCTATTAGAATTAAATGGGTTGTAGGAAGCCAGTTTGCATGATTTAAAGGTGATGGGCATGGTTTATAAGTAGGGATGAGCGTGCAGTCAAATACTCGGACTCACTATACTCGTCCCGAGTAGATCATAATACTGGGGTATCAACACGGAAGGAGGATGACATGGACGACGAGGTGGTCGATGATGAGACCAACGATGCGACCTGGACTACTGGCATGCATAGCCTGCACAGCAGCACAGAGGAAGAAGGTGGATACATAGCACCAACAAATGCACCAAAGGCTACTGGTTTGAGCAGATTGCGAAGTGTGTCAACTGTTACCAAGAGCAATCCCTCTGTGCCGCAAGTCAAGGCAAGGGTGAGTTCAGCCGCTGTCTGGAAATTATTTTCAGATAGTCCTTCTGAACCAAATGTTGTCATTTGTATCATCTGCCATACAAAGCTGAGCAGAGGCCAGGGCAAAGGCAACAAAAGCACCACCAGTATGCATAAACACATGGCAACCAAGCACCCTTGTCGGTGGGCGAACAACAGGGTGTCTGCAGGTCAAACAACTGCGATTTCACCTGTTATCCGTCTTTCCCAATCTGCTGCAGGAAGCAGGTGATCAGACCTCTTGCTCACAAGATGCGGTTTCACAGACGCAGGACACAACAAGCTCATCCACTTGTTTGTCCCAGCCAAGCATCCAGTTGTCCATGCTCCAGATCTATGAAAGGAGACGTAAATAGCAAGCTACGCACCCGCACAAGCACAAATACTGAATGCGTACATTGCCAAGTTGCTAGCCGTGGAGATGTTGCCGTTTAGGCTTGTGGACACACAGTCTTTCCGTGATCTGTTGGCTGTGGCTGCCCCACAATACTCAGTTCCCAGGCGGCACTATTTTTCCCAGTGTGCCGTCCCCGCATAACACCAACACGTCTTAAACAATCTAAAGCGTACTCTCACGAACGCCATAACCAGGAAAGTCCACCTTACAACAGACTTGTGTACAAGTACTTGTGGACACAGATGATACATCTCTGTCACGGCACACTGGCTCAACCTGGTGGAGGGTGGGACAAAGTCTCAAATTGGACCATCCCATATCCTACCAACGCCACGAATAGCAGACCAAACCCCAATCAAGGTTTCCGCCTCATCCATTACGGTCCTTCTCCCTATTCCTCCTTCTGCTCCGCCTCATCATCCTATGCTGAATTACCCTCTACATCACTCCCAAGTTGGGAGCAGTGCAGTCCGCGCATCGGCAAAGCGGCAACACACTCTAGCTGAAGCTCATCTGAAGCTCATCTGCTCAGGTGAAACACCACACACTGCAGCAGAGCTGTGGCAAGGAATAAAACAACAGACTGATCAGTGGCTCTCCCCACTGCAACTCCAACCTAGTCTGGTTGTAATGGGTGTAACCTTGTGGAGGCTTTAAAGCTCGGAAAGCTGGTACACGTGACATGCATGGCTGATGTGCTGAACCTAGTGTTGCAGAAATTTATAAAAATATACCCTGACTTGCAGTACCTACTTGAGAAGGTGCACCGTATTTGCACCCATTTCAGACATTCCTCAACCACTGTTGCCAGTCTTGCAGCGCTTCAAAAGCAATTTAATTTGCCTAACCACTGAGTCATTTGTGACCTGCCAAGATGGTGGAACTCAACATATCATATGTTGGCAAGGATAAGTAAGCAGCAGAGGGTACTTGCTGAATACCAGCTTAAACATGCCCGTCAGACTGAGACCCAGCCAAGACACATAATAACTGTCGAGTGGGTGTGCATCGCTGACATTTATTATTATTATATTATTTATAGAGTACTATTAGATTCCATGACGCTTTACATATGAAGAGAGTAGAACAAGGACAAATACAGCATATACTGTATGGACAATCAAGTTTTACAGAAGAAGGCTGTGGCATTACTGTGATTGGTTAATGCTGGGCGGAAGATCCAAATATTGCGAGGCAAGTAGTGAAATACTCACTATGTTTTGAGTACCATGAGTACCGCATTATTCGCCAAGTATCGAATACTTACGATTATACTCGCTCATCCCTATTTATAAGGTATGAATCTGGTGACAGGTTCCCTTTAAAAAAAATCATCATTCTCTGCAGCACTTTGTTTTTGGCAGCACATTTCCTATTTATACAGGACAACTGTATGAAGTTGTATTGTCTTAATGATCGGTATTAATGTGGCATTCTGCGGGTAAGTTGCCACGAGAACACCTGGTGCACGGAGGGATTTCCACATCAGGTACACTTATACATGCAACACCTTCCACCCCAGACCTGAAGGGGGAGCTCTACTTGCCGACTTCAGGCAAGGTGCCCTATAAAATGCAGTCCAGGGGGTGGAGTTAGGGAGTGCAGTTCCAGAGAGTTAAGGCGATCCCGAAAAACACATCTTTTTAGGGCGGCCTTTCATGATCCCTACTCAAAGTCATCTAGACATAGCCACCCACCAGTCTCAAGTGATCACAAATAATGGGTGGTGGCCACTTATATTGCTCCTAACTGTTCCGTATCTTCTCAAGTTGACTATACCATCATACTAAATTAGCACTGTACTTTATGTCACCCCCACCTCATTGCTAGACTATACCATCATTGTAAATAAGCACCTGTACTTAGTCACCCCCACGTCATTGTTAGATTGTAAGCTCTTTTGAGCAGGGCTGTTATTTTTGCTCTAATTATTATGCTTTGTATTGCATTGTTTTTGGTATTGTATTTTATTTTCTAATTGTTTCTTATGATTGTTTAAACATGAACTTGGTATTGTGAAGCGCTGCGGAATATGTTGGCGCTATATAAATAAAAATTATTATTATTATTAGGACTGTGACGACGTCCTGGTGAGTGTTGGCGTGCTAGGCTCGCACTAGAGGGAAGCCTAGCCAGTGTAAGGAACCAGAAGGTGAGGGTCGGAGGCAAGGCGAGGAACAGAGTGGGGCAGATGAACCATACCGTTCGCCCCAGGAACAGACAGAAGCAACCTGGAGCCGGAGTCCGAATCTGCACGGGTCCAGTTAGCCCAGCAGAGAGTACCGGAGGACCAGGAGAATTCAGGCTCCTGGCAGCACTTGTGGCACAGAAACTACACATAGCCGGGGCCCGCAGAGGAGTTAGTGGTGCCCAGCAGAAGGTTCATCTTGCCTGCCATACAAGTGAGGAAAACAGAAGTCAGGCCAGGATTCAGTCAGGCCAGAACTTAACACACACACACAACGAGGAGGCCTAACAACTCATCGGGTGTGGAAATCCTAACTGTCACCGACCACCTGGACTGTACCCTGGATATTACCTTGAACTGGCAACATCAGTAAAGGATTAATAAACAACTCCAGTGTGTGTGTGTGTGTCCTCCATTGCAGCCCCTAAACTTGCACTGCACAGAGACTCTACCAGTATCTCCACCTGCAGAGCTGCCTCCCTGTGTAGAAATACCCCTATTCATCATCCATTTCTGCCCCAGGGACTCCGCTCCCCTATTGGGAGCGTCACCACCTAGCTGCCCCATCCATCATCCCCAGAGGTCTGCAGCAGCGCTGGTGCCATCACCGGACACCATAGGTGGCGTCACAAGACTCTTTAATTTTATATAACCTCCTTTTTTTAGTGACCACCAGGGCCACAGGCTGCTTGTGACTTCCCCTTTGATTAATGCCCAGGAATGGGTACCCCAAGGCCATAAAGGTGGGTCATTAACTAGCTCTTGATTAGATTAATGCTGCAATATTAAATGGGTTCAATTGTCTGTAAGGACCTTTACCACGGCTACATTTTAGCTTTACCAGTAACTTATGTTCAGTGAAACATGGATACATGTTCTATCTTGTCTGTGTACAATGGAGTCAGTATCCATGATTCACTGAACGTAAGTTCCTGGTGACAATACAAATTACGGTTAAAGTACCCAATTCTATTACCAAAGGACTCATTCTTTTACAATGGGTGATATTTTCTTCTCACCAAGATAGTGTTGGTTACTTGCATAATTTAATAAAGATTTCTGTTTTGGGATGATGATGTTTCATGTCAGAGGCAAATATGATACTGATGGCTACTATTGTGCCCCTCTGTACATTACTAATATCTGTTGAATACTTGTGTCAGTTAATTAAAATTATTTTTTGTCCACAAAACTGCAAAAGAGAGAACTAATTTGTATAAGTTCAAAAGGATCAATTATGAAATGAGAAATAGTGATAAATAATCATTTACCTTTATTGATTTTTAAAGAGTATTTAAATGGCAAAATGTGAACCTAAAGTGTCTCTGTTATCAGGTTTCGTGAAATATTTCAGAGATGTTTGTCTTATTTCAGGGACGAGTCCTGACCCAGGGTGAAGTTAGGCACCCCGCAGAGTGGAGGTTCTGCAGTTCTGCAGACAGGAAGTAATGTATACATGATTATGCTCCAACCTCCTCATAACAGGATGTTGAGTTTACCCTCTGCCTGGCACTGAAAGCTGCCTTTCACATTTTGTGTATGAATTTAGCTTGCAAGTTCCCAGAGACTTAGAGTAAACACAAATCCCTAGTCTCACATTAGGCCGGCCTTCCCAGCTGCTTTCTGTCAAGGTCTATTGAATGTAACACAGCCTCACCTAAAACTGGAAGCACCTGTGACTTCCTTGGATTGCAGAGCTCCCATGAATGTGAAAGGTTAATATACTGTATGTTCTCCGAAATACAAAAAGTACATATGGAAAATATAGATAAGTGGTCAATTTGTAATTCCGCTAGTAATGACTTGATCTAATTCTAAGCTCACACCTTTTGGAGATTTTGTTGGCCTTAAGCTTTGGGTTCTTGTTCACCTTTCCCATGAACAAAGTTGATTTTAATCAAATTGATCTTGGAATTATAATAATTTCCACAATTAATTGTGTGTTAAAAAAAGATGTTCCTGTGCTGAGATAATCTTATAAATGTGTCCCTGCTTGTACTGGTAATGGCTATGGTCACATATGAAACTAAATATCACAGCATCCTTGGATGGAGGAAGTATGAAAGATTATGCTGGGAAAAAAATTGCTTGAAGCAAAACAGCAGAATTTTACTCACAAAAATGTATCTAGATCCGGCACTGCAGTCCACCCGGATGGGTTATCAGATTATGCCTTTGGTAGAATCCTTTGAGCCATACCGGGTAAAACTAGACAGAGTGTGGAGATCCCTGCGCTCAGACAACCTAGTAAAGAAGGTTAAATAGCTAGGCTCAAATGAGCGTTTTGTTTAAATGATCCGGTTGAGCTTTAGTCGGGGGCTCTTAGGACCCCCCTACAGACCGGTGCCGGACGGCACTTCCTGCTGTTCTTAACATATGTCACAGTGTTGCACGGGCGAGGGCCCGTGCTCAGGTGTGTCCTGACCAAAGTTTGCGCCCCTACCCCAACTCCCTGTATCAATATATAGACTGGAGGTGGCATACACCCCTCTGTTACCATTATGCTCGTATATATTATGTCACTATACAGCTATTAAGCGTTCCTGCAATCGTAATGTACAAAAAATTAATATTTACATGTGTTCGTGGAGGTATGAAAGCGGAGCTGTCAATTCCTATGGCGCGGCCCTGTGTGCGATATAAGGCCTCCGCCCGCCCTTCATTGATGGCCGCCCTCCATCACGGGTAGCAGATCCATAGTGTGAGGGCGGGCTGAGCAACGCCCCGAGTTTACAAAGGGAGCGTAAGTGGCTAACTAAGTGCGCGCTATACTAAGTTTGAAGGAGACACACTCATGAGAAGTGGAAAGTGGACCGGTGCCTGGTCTGTAGGGGGTCTAGCCCCCCTACAGACCTCAAACAGTATTTACACTATTTAACTCTTATACAAGGAGTTTGCTGACCGCCCGGGATCCGCAACTCTGCAGTTACCGGATGGCTCAGGATTACACATCCTGAGCCATCCGGTGACCGCAGTGCGGTATCTGCCCTGAAAAATGTGTGGACGAAATGCTGCCTGCATGATTGATTAAACGCAGTCAGGAAATGTGACCGTACCTACCACCGGATGGTTATGATCAGACCATTCCGTGTTTTAGCACATCCGATTACATGACTGGGGAACAGTTTCTAGCCGGTGTTTGAAGCTTTTTGGAACATCATACAACCATCAGGAACATTTTGTTACCAAAAATGGGAAATGATGACCCTGGCCCTATTACATTCAGCACATAGGAATATTTTTATTTTAACCACACTCTAGTTGTGGAACATATTGTTATTCCAATATTTATTAATTAAAATTAACTTTGACATTATCTTTATTTGTTCTAAAACATCATTAAGGGTCATTGTCCCTTCAAATAACTCAAACCTTATATTCGACTACGAGAGCTTCACATTTCCTTACCCCACTTCATAACTTCCCAAGTGATGTAAGCTTGAAGAGTATGTAATGACTAAATTACCTAAAAAACTATTCTGTGTCCTATGGTAGTGATATAACCTACAGTGATGTGAAAAAGTGTTTGGCCCCTTCCTGATTTTTTTTTCTTTTGCATGTTTGTCACATATAAATGTTTCAGATCACCAAACAAATTTAAATAATAGATAAAAATAACAAAAGTAATCACAAAAGGCAGTTTATAAGTTAAGGCCTTTATAAAAAAAAAGAAATCCAAACTTTCAGAGCTCTGTGTGAAAAAGTGGTTGCCCTCCCTCCCTTAATAGATAAATTTACTGGGTTTATTAGGCTGCTTTCACATCAGCGTTTTTTTGAAATCGCGGCAGATGCGGTGAAAAAAAAACCGCATCTGCCGCGATTACCAGCATAACCGCTGCACTTGCGGCACAGTTGCGGCAACCCCATGCACTGTCTATGGGGCTTGCAGTAAGTGTGCGGCAGGTGCGTCAAGTGCGGTTTCGGCACTTGCGGCAGGTGCGGCCGCGAAAAAAAACGCGGTCAGCCGCGTTTTTTTTCCGGCTGCACCTGCGTCAAGTGCCGATACCGCACTTGACGCACCTGCCGCAAGCCCGCATAGACATTCTATGGGGCTTGCCGCAACTGTGCCGCAAGTGCAGCGGTTATGCGTAATCGCGGCAGATGCGTTTTTTTCACCGCATTTGCCGCGATTTAAAAAAAACGCTGATGTGAAAGTACCCTTACATCTTTAGGAAACGGAGTTCAACTTCACTACTCACACCCAGACCTGATGATTGCTACACCTTTCTCAAGAAATCACTTAAATAGGACCAGTCTGACAAAATAAAGTAGACCAAAAGTTCCTCAAAAGATCTTTACGGTAAACATATTTCCTTTTGGCGAACAGAGCCAAATCTCTAGTTATTTCTAGAAAAGGAGATAAAGATGCAACACAGAAATAAAGTTGTCAGAGTTCAACATTCCTAACTGTGTGTATTATTTTTATGATATCAATCATCTTGAATTAAGTTCTAGTTACGTATTATAAGACAATTTAGTCAGATTGATTATATTTAGAATAAAAGCATTCCATGTGGTAGAGTTAGCTTAGTTCATGAATGCTTTGTGGGCTCTGTGGGCTGTAGAAAAGGTATGCTGAGTCCTAAAGTCAAAACCTTAGCGCTCAGCTTGCACTTGGTCTACCCATCTCTCTATGGTTCCCAAGCCGTTTGTATGTCATTACGGTGAGGTAGCCACTAGACAGTTGAGCTCAAACTAGTTCCACATGGGGAGATATTCTCACTAAACCCTGGGAAAGTGCTGGGATTTACTATGGATCAGCACATGATTTTCAGAGTTGGCTTTCAGTAAATGCTCACAGAAATCTCCTTTTTCAAGAAATTTGGTAACTGGAGTCATTGCGCTAACTTTTGTTACTTCAAAAATATGCTCCAAACCAGAATGTTAAGACATCAGTTTTTTCTTCCTGAACACTTGGAGATAAAACCATTCTCTCTCTTCCAAACATGTGCTAGAAATCACTTCTATACATTCCTCCCACCTTGTTAACACATTGGGGTCTCTGTGTGAAGGCTGCTGTGACATAGCAATATTTTATAACATCTCTGCTTCACATGTAAAATGCTTGTAAATCATGTTTTTCTTATTTTTGTTAAGTCAATACGGATCAAGAATCTGAGAGCTTTCTGGAATTTCAAACTTTTATGAGAGTTATTGTAAAAGTGAGATAAAGGGAGAAAAGACGGGCAGCTTAATATACAAATTTATGGTGACGTTCTCCAGCTTAAATCCCATAAAGCAGATGTGCCTTTTATTGAACAGACACATAGATATAGGGTGGCACTAGGCTCTCCGTCAAAATGCTTATGCCTGAAAACTGGCGTAAAACACTTTGAAAAGTAGCAGGATTTTGCACACTGCACTTACGTAAAATTGTGGCAACTTCTGTTGTTTTCATGACACTTTTAAGCAGCTTTGCTAAAATGTGGGGAGCAAGAGAGGTGGCCAGGCAGGAAAAGGTATGTCTACATCCACCAAAAGGGTGGAGCTGGGGAGGAGCCGATGCAGGACAAGGTATGTCTACATCCACCAAAATGGGTGGAGCTGGGGAGGAGCCCAGGCAGGACAAGGTAAGTCTATGTCACCCCCAAGTGGCTGGAGCTGGTGAGGAGCACAGGCAGAACAAGGTATGGTTATGGGTAGAGCTGAGGAGGAGTCCAGGTAGGACAATGTATTTCTATATTCTCTGAAATGTGTACAGCTGGGGAGGAGCCCAGTCAGAACAAGGTATGTCTATGTCCAAGAAATAACTGTGGCTTAGGAGGAGCCCAGGCAAGAAAAGTTATGTCTATGACCACCAAATAAGTGTGGCTTAGGAGCCCAGGCAGGACAAGGTATGTCTATGTCCACCAAAATGGGGGTAGCTGGGGAGGAGTCCAAGCAAGACAAGGTATGTTTATGTCCACCATAATGACTGGAGCTGGGGAGGAGCCCAGGCAGGACAAGGTATTTCTATATTCACCAAAATGGGTGGAGCTGGGGAGGAGCCCAGGCAGGACAAGGAATGTCTATGTCCACCAAAATGGGTGGAGCTGGGGAGGAGCCCAGGCAGGACAAGGAATGTCTATGTCCACCAAAATGGGTGGAGATGGGGAGGAGCCCAGGCAGGACAAGGAATGTCTATGTCTACCAAAATGGGTGGAGCTGGGGAGGAGCCCAGGCAGGACAAGGAATGTCTATGTCCACCAAAATGGGTGGAGCTGGGTGGGGAGGAGCCCAGGCAGGACAAGGTATGTGTACATCCACTAATTCTCAAAAGCTGACTTGAGTACCATTTCTGTTGAGACGCATGGTGGCGCGTGCAACTGATCATTATAAGCCCATTAATACTGCTAACCATATTAGTTTAAAGACATCCATAAGGGGGATGATATCACACCATTATTCCTAGTATTTTCTGTATGATGTAAGCAGGGCCGTATTTGCCCTTAGGCACTTGTAGGCACGTGCCTAGGGCGGCAGAATTTGGGGGAGGGCGGTGCCTGATCGTGGTGTTTTTTTTTTTTTTGTTGTTTTTTTTTCCCGGCTCCGGGCCGGCCGGGTTTCAAGCCCCGCCCCCAGTACATCCCCCCCCCCCTTGCCTTCATCATTAGGGCCGCCGTCCCGCCCGTCCACCCACCCACCTCACCTCGGCCTCGGCCTGCAGCCGGCAGTACCCGGAAGACGAGGAGAAGGAGGAGCCCGCCGAGGAGCGGAAACTTGAAGTTCCCGCTCTGCTCCTTCCTGTCTTCCGCGCTCCTTAAGTGCTGCTGCTGCTGAGGTGGTGGCGATGGTACTGGCGGCTCCACCACCCAGCCGCCCCTCCAGACCCAGGGGACGGGGAAGCAGCGGGCAGAGCGCGCGGGCACTGAAGGCTGGAGGATGGTGCAGCTGGCGGCGGAGCTCAGTGCTCAGAGGGAGCCCGGCCAGTGACAGCAGCGTGCACCAGGTGAGGACCCTAAAGTGTGGGGAAACAGGGGGACCAAGGAGAAGAGGACAGAGGCACAGGGGGACCAAGGAGAAGAGGACAGAGGCACAGGGGGACCAAGGAGAAGAGGACAGAGGCACAGGGGGACCAAAGAGAAGAGGACAGAAGCACAGGGGGACCAAAGAGAAGAGGACAGAAGCACAGGGGGACCAAGGAGAAGAGGACAGAGGCACAGGGGGACCAAGGAGAAGAGGACAGAGGCACAGGGGGACCAAGGAGAAGAGGACAGAGGCACAGGGGGACCAAAGAGAAGAGGACAGAAGCACAGGGGGACCAAGGAGAAGAGGACAGAGGCACAGGGGGACCAAGGAGAAGAGGACAGAGGCACAGGGGGACCAAGGAGAAGAGGACAGAAGCGCAGGGGGACCAAGGAGAAGAGGACAGAGGCGCAGGGTGACCAAGGAGAAGAGGACAGAGGCGCAGGTGGACCAAGGAGAAGAGGACAGAGACACAGGGGGACCAAAGAGAAGAGGACAGAAGCGCAGGGGGACCAAAGAGAAGAGGACAGAAGCGCAGGGGGACCAAGGAGAAGAGGACAGAGGCACAGGGGGACCAAAGAGAAGAGGACAGAGGTGCAGGGGGACCAAGGAGAAGAGGCGCAGGGGACCAAGAAAGAGAAGAACAGAGGCACAGGGAGACCAAGGAGAAGAGGACAGAGGGCAGGGGGACCAAGGAGAAGAGGACGGAGGGCAGGGGGACCGAGGAGAAGAGGACAGAGGTGCAGGGGGACCGAGGAGAAGAGGGGCAGGGGGACCGAGGAGAAGAGGACAGAGGTGCAGGGGGACCGAGGAGAAGAGGGGCAGGGGAACCGAGGAGAAGAGGACGGAGGGGCAGGGGGACCGAGGAGAAGAGGACAGAGGTGCAGGGGGACCGAGGAGAAGAGGGGCAGGGGAACCGAGGAGAAGAGGACGGAGGGCAGGGGGACTGAGGAGAAGAGGACAGAGGTGCAGGAGGACAGAGGAGAAGAGAACAGAGGTGCAGGGGGACCGAGGAGAAGTGGACAGAGGCGCAGGGGGACTGAGGAGAAGAGGTCAGAGGCGCAGGGGGACTGAGGAGAAGAGGACAGAGGTGCAGGGGGACCGAGGAGAAGAGGGGCAGGGGGACCGAGGAGAAGAGGACAGAGGCGCAGGAGGACCGAGGAGAAGAGGACAGAGGCGCAGGGGGACAGAGGTGCAGGAGGACAGAGGAGAAGAGACAGAGGTGCAGGGGGACCAAGGAGAAGTGGACAGAGGCGCAGGGGGACCGAGGAGAAGATGACAGAGGGGCAGAAGGACAGAAACAGGGGGACAGAGGGGCAGAAGGACAGAAACAGGGGGACAGAGAAGAAGAGGACAGAGGGGCAGGGGGACAGAAACAAGGGGACAGGAGGAGAGGAAAGAGGAGCAGCAGGAGGGACAGAATAGAGGAGGACAGGGGTGCAGGAGGACAGAGGAGCAGCAGGAGGGACAAAGGAGAGGCGGACGGGGTGCAAGAGGAGCAGCAGGAGGAGGACAGAGGAGAGGAGGACGGGGGTGCAGGAGGATAGAGGAGAGCAGGGGGGGGGGTGCAGGAGGACAGAGGAGAGCAGGACAGGGGTGCAGGAGGACAGAGGAGAGCAGGACAGGGGTGCAGGAGGACAGAGGAGAGCAGGATGGGGGTGCAGGAGGACAGAGGAGAGCAGGATGGGGGTGCAGGAGGACAGAGGAGAGCAGGATGGGGGTGCAGGAGGACAGAGGAGAGCAGGGCGGGAAGCAGGAGGACAGAGGAGAGCAGGACGTTGGTGCAGGAGGGACAGAGGATAGGAGGACGGGGGTGCAGGAGGGACAGAGGAGAGGAGGACAGGGGTGCAGGAGGACAGAGGAGAGGAGGACGGGGGTGCAGGAGGACAGAGGAGAGGAGGACGGGGGTGCAGGAGGACAGAGGAGAGGAGGATAGGGTTGCAGGAGGATAGAGGAGCAGCAGGAGGGGCAGACGAGAGGAGGACTGAGGAAAGGAGGACTGAGGTGCAGGAGGACAGGAGCAGCAGGAGGGACAGAGGAGAGAAGGACGGGGGGTGCATGAGGACTGAGGCTGTGGCTGGCGCTGTGTGTGGTGATAATGGCGGCTGTACCGTGTGTCTGCCTCCATGCAGCTGCCGCCACCTTCCTGAGTTGGCAGGGTGTGACATGCCGGGAGTTGTAGTTCTCCTACCTGCCTGTCCTATATGATTTCTGGGCAGTGTGTTGGGTGCTGGGTGTTGTTGTTCTTCCAGGTGGGCTCAGTGTTGTCCTGCCGCCTGTCTGTGGCCTGTCTGTCTCTTCTGGGATGTCCTCGGCTCTGTGCTGTGCACAGACAGTGTACCACCCTCTCCCCAGCTCCGTGCTGTGCACAGTGTACCACCATGTCCTCAGCTTCGTGCTGTGTACAGACAGTGTACCGCACACTGTCTGTGCGCAGCACGGAGCTGAGGATATGGCGGTACACTGTCTGTGCAAAGCACAGAGCTGGGGAGATGGTGGTACACAGCACAGAGCTGAGGACATGGTGATACACTGTCTATGCACAGAGCTGAGGACATGGTGTACACTGTACACAGCACGGAGCTGAGGACATGGTGGTAACACTGTGCACAGCACGGAGCTGAGGACGTGGTGGTATCCTGCCACCTTAATATCGGTCTGTTTCTCATCCAGGAGAGTCGGATGAGTGTCATCTGTTTTTGGTCTGTTTGGCATCCAACTGCTGTACGAGTGTCCGACATTTCTCTCAGATCACATCCGTGTGCAATCTGTTCTTTCCTCAGCAGCTATTAGTGTAGAATCATTTACAGGAACATTTTACATTGTTCTCGGTTACAGAATGAGAATGTATCAGTGAAAAAAACCTGATGCATCTAGGATGGTCTGTGTGCGGTATGTAATTTTGTCAGACCCATAGACTTGCATTGGCGAGTCTCGGTGTGAATCGCATACTGTCGCAGAATGTTGCGACTTTTTTCTCATCCTGAATCTGGCTGAGAAAAAAGCGTCCGACACTCGTCGGTGCTCTCAGACATTGATTAACATTGGTCCGAGTGTAATGTGATGAAATCACACATTGCACTCATCCGAGTTTCACGCCAATGTGTCCGTACCCTAATAATAAAATCCATATAGTAATCCTACAATGTCTGCTGGACATGGTATGGGGAGGGTTTATGGCTCAGTTGGTACACTCCATACTTCTTGTTATTAACCAGTTAATGCTCTCTTGTCCATCGCACTGCAGTGTCAAAAGAGGAAGACAACGAGACAGGCAGCAACACGGCGTCAGAGAACCCCTGACTCGAAATACAAGATCCTCAGATCCCGGTATTGTGACATAATATTAAGAATAATATTTTTTGCACTTATATTACACTATGCACTCCACATCACTTTACATACCGTATATACTCGCGTATAAGCCGAGTTTTTCAGCCCAAAAATTGGGCTGAAAAGTCCCCCCCTTGGCTTATACGCGAGTCACTGTATACTGTATACACTGTATACAGTGTATACAGTATACAGGCCCCCCCCATGAGTATACAGGCCCCCCCTGCCTTGTGCACAAACCTGTAAAGGAAGGGATTAGTATACTTATCACTGTCCCGCTGCCGCTGTCCCGCCGCCGTCATCGCGGTCCTTCGTCTTCTTCCGTCTGCTTCCGGCTCCTCCGGTCGGCGCAGGCAATGACGTCATTGTCGGCGCGACCGGGGAGGAAACCGGAAGAAGATGGAGGAGCGCGTTGGCGGCGGCAGGACAGCGGCAGCGGGACAGTGATAAGTATACTAATCTCTTCCTTTACAGGTTTGTGCACAAGGCGGGGGGGCCTGTATACTACCACTGGGGCTGTATATACCACTGGGGCTGCGTGTATACTACCACTGGGGCTGTATATACCTCTGGGGCTGCTTTATACTGATGGGGGGGCTGTATACTACCACTGGGGCTGTATATACCACTGGGGCTGCGTGTATACTACCTCTGGGGCTGTATATACCTCTGGGGCTGCTGTATACTGATGGGGGGGCTGTATACTACCACTGGGGCTGTATATACCACTGGGGCTGCATGTATACTACCTCTGGGGCTGCTGTATACTGATGGGGGGCTGTATACTACCACTGGGGCTGTATATACCACTGGGGCTGCGTGTATACTACCACTGGGGCTGTATATACCTCTGGGGCTGCTGTATACTGATGGGGGGGCTGTATACTACCACTAGGGCTGTATATACCACTGGGGCTGCGTGTATACTACCACTGGGGCTGTATATACCACTGGGGCTGCTGCTGTATACTACCACTGGGGCTGCTGTATATACCTCTGGGGCTGCTGTATACTAACCACTTGGGCTGCTACTGTATATACCACTGGGGCTGCTGCTGTATATACCACTGGGGCTGCTGCTGTATACTACCACTGGGGCTGCTGTATATACCCCTGGGGCTGCTGTATACTAACTACTGGGGCTGCTGCTGTATATACAACTGGGGGTGCTGCTGTATACTACCACTGGGGCTGCTGTATATACCTCTGGGGCTGCTGTATACCACACTGCTGGGGGCTCTATACCTGTGCTGGGGTCCACCCTCGGCTTATACACGAGTCAATAGGTTTTCCCAGGTTTTGGAGGCAAAAGTAGGGGGTCGGCTTATACACGGGTCGGCTTATACACGAGTATATACGGTCCATCATCAACACTGTCCCCATTGGGGCTCAGAATGTAAACATCCTATCAGTATGTCTCTGTAGTGTGGTTGGACAAACCTTTTATATGTACTACATGATGAAATGTGGGGGTAGAAGCTACATGAAGCTTGGGGGGGGGGGAGGCCGCGACTGGGGGGAAGATTGTCCGTGACGGGGGTAAGGGGCTGCAACGGGGGGGAGGAGCCATGATGGGGGGAGGGGCTGCAACAGGGGGGAGGAGCCGTGACAGGGGCCGCAATGGGGGGAGGAGCCATGACGGGGGGGCGGCTGCTGAGAGTGCCTAGGGCAGCAGGAACTCCAAATACGGCCCTGGATGTAAGCAATGATATTTTTTGGAGGGTTCATTTGTATTATGTTCTATTACTCTGTTGGTCACTACAGGATATTTGATACATCTTTTTTTGGGTATAGATACCCTCTTGACTCCCGATAGAAATACATATGCATTAAGTCACCCCAAGCAAGAAATATGTTGTGTGGCATTAATGTTTGGTTTTATTGGCCTATACATCTGAAAGTGTGGATGATAGAATCATTTTGGGCCTAGCTGTATAACATAAGTCACATCTTTGTAACTGGGTACATATGAATTGTTACAGGCTTGGGCATATTTTGTATTAAACTTTGGGCAAACTATACTTTTTATATACCTACTCATATCTAGATTTCTCTATTTTTATATCTATACTGATTGCTGGTGCTAAGACTTTAGATTATTTTTAGGGTTGAGTCAATGTTGAGCGCGGGTGACACATCGTCAACCGTAGGGTGCCAACCTGTGAGATAAGGTTCAGATATCACTAGGTCTCAGTAAGGGATGCATTGACCTTTGCTTATTCTCAGTGGATTTCCATGTTTCACTTTTGTTCCCCTATTTTTAATAATTGTTTCAATAAAGTCCCTGTATATATTTATAGGTTTTCTTAGCTGGTTTATCATTTGCAAAGTAAAACAAAAACACTCAACCTATAACATGATAAATAACATGTAATATCCTTCCTTTCCAAGCAATTACAGTGTCAACTCTTGCCTTTTATTTGCTTTCAGTTCAGGCAATGTGTGTCAGGCAGAACACAAGCGTTGTTTCTTTGATGCGATTCCTTGCACGCCCTGGTGATGTTGGACAGAGTGAGGGATTTTTTTCTTTATCCACGTGGTGCCTTGGCTGATGTTAGCAATCAGTTTTTTTTCAGAGAACACAGAAGCACTTGGCTCATTTTGAGTTGGATAGGAGCAAAATATGTTGCAGATGCAGAATAATATGACCCGCTCCTGCTCAGAACAAAAATGCTGTGTGGTTCTCACTGCAGGTGAAAAATCAGCAAAGCCATTGCTGTAATCATCACAGCTACACAGCAGGACTTGTGCTATACTTTACAGTTAGCGGGAAGTAATCCCCCCTCTTAATATGAGTGGCATTGTTTGTTCATGTGTCAGTCCAACAGACACTTCATAGCAACCAAACTCCCAGCGGACGTTCTGTTACAGATCATGGCTCTCCCACTACAGCCCTCTCTGTTCAGCATCTCTGCCTGTGTCTCTGTCACTAAGTAATATTGTGTATCTGACATCCTGTTATGGAGTGGCGGCTGTACAATGTTACCGCCCTGGGTTTCTGGCTTTACCAGGCTGACAAAAGAAGGACCGATGGTAACAAATCATTAAATAATGCAGAAATTGTGTCTGAAGACTGCAAGTAAGGGCCCGCTCCCCCTGGCACATAGCCAGCAAATACCACGGCTGACTGCTAGCTGATATTTTCTGGGATAGCATTCGGCCCAATGTTATAGTATAGAGGAGTGATGATCAGCCACGATTTTCATGACGATTCAGCTTGCTATGTTTAACAGTGTATCTTGGCTCATTAGCTTCCATACAAGTCTATGAGTGAATATGAAACATCAGACTGCATTCTGATGTCATTAGTTCGAGGCAATGGAGAGAAGATGGAGAAATTAGTCTCTCCTTCTCCTCACCTGTGAATCATAGCACAGTAGAATGACACTGAATTCACATTTGCAGCAGATTTTTTAAGTTGATGGTCATAAGTAAACCGAATCCGAACTCTCACATCAAATGCTATACGGCAATGTGACGGCACCCTAGTAATTATTATTGCTTACGAGTTGCCAGGAAGTCAAATAATAATAATATTTATTCATTTATATAGCGCTATTAATTCCATGGCACTTTACATACATCATAACTACCATTAGAGATGAGCAAACTTCAAATTCGGCACAAACATTGCAGATTCAGTTCGCGATCGGAAACTTGAGCAATTTGCTAAAAAATTGCTAAATGCGGCTCTGTCTGGGGAAAACGTTTGGAATTTAAAATGACCCTGAAACTTTCTTTGGGGTCACAATGCTCGCTGGAAGACCCGCTGGCTGGAAACAGCACTGAACCTTATGGAATGTTCCAAACAATCGGATCTACCGTTTTCTTTTTCTGGAGTTTGCAGATGTGTTTGACACCTGCAGGGTGTGAATTTTAGAAACAGTGCCAGATGTGGCAGCAACTGTGAAATCCAAGAACCTTAGCATGTCCTTTAAACATCTGTTTAAGAGAGCTTAACATTTTTTTAGGCGGGAATATTTTTTATTTTATTTTCTTATTAATTTTTTTATTATAATTTTTTTTGGGAGAGCAAGCCTTTATTACTGGAGAAGGTCAGCAGCATCCAAGGCCAATTCTCCTACACTTATGTGATAGAAATAAAAGAAAAGGGCACATAAAGCTTAAATGTTTCACAAATGAACACACCTTAGTTAGGGTGTGACTCACCTTTTCTGGTTGTATGAGCTACAACCAGCTGAAGATGCTATAATAAGATGGCCACTACAGAACCCTGTGTAGTGGAGTACAAGAAATACGTATTTGAAAGTCGGGTTTTATTCCACGCTGCCAAGGAAAACAATCCTTCTGGATTGTCTTCCTTGGCAGCTCGGAGAAGAACCTGGCTTTCACTCTTATGTGATAGCAGTAATGGCAGGGTACAAACATCATGGTGCCTGGAGACTGGACACAAAAGCAGGAAACGGGTCACATACACCAGAAATAAAAAACGCAGTGCACACCCCAATAACTATTGGGAAATAGGTCAAACCAAAAACAGAGACGAAACCATGAACCACCTCAGAAAAGCAGAAATACTAACTGCTACCACCCAAAAGAACTGAAATAATCAAGGACAAACATACAAAATGGCAGGTTTTAAATCTGCCTCAGAGCAGTCATCTAATCATGCTGGGGCAATGCCCAATCTCCATCCCCCAGACCACAGAGACACTGGAAGAGGGGTGGAGAGGGGGAAATGGAGGGAATCTCTAATCACCTGGCTTCACCAGTAGGCACAATGTCCCGTACCTGATGGCAATAGGTAACACCAGGGGACCCTGCTTCTCAAGACCACTAAACAGGATAATTGCTGGGAGCAGCAGAGTCTGCCTCCCAGTGATACCAGGAGTAAATCTCCTAGAATGCAATATCCATACTGAACAAGAACGAGCACAAGCTCTGCCCCCCAGATAAAACACCCTACCCCTCATGAAAACATGATAAAGTGCCGGTGATCCGTGCTGCTGAGAAGTAAAACCAGGAACCGGGAAGTCTGGTATAATGATGCTTTTTATTCTGACGAGTTTCAGAGCAGCCTCTTCTCCTTCCTCAGGGTTTAACCTCTGAGGAAGGAGCAGAGGCTGCTCTGAAGTGCGTCGGAATAAATATCATTGTTATACCAGACTTCCCAGTTCCTGGTTTTTCTTCTCAGCTGTGCAGATCACCGGCACTTCGTCCTTTTTTCCTGTTGTTTGCGACGTTGCACGTGGAAGTGTTGATCTAGCAGCAGCTGTACAAGCATTTACACTGGTTGTGGGTATACACAACCATATCTGGTGAGCAAAGTTCATCGGGCGTTTCGCCCCTCTCTGCTAAAGAGATAAGACTCTATGCGCATTTTGTCTCTTATTTGTAGAACCTACTCCTCATGGCCAGTGAAGGGCAATGAGTAAGCCAGGAAGTCCAGGAGCATGTGGGGCCTACTCAGGTACACAGCTACCAGCCCTGACAATATATTGGTTCTTCGCTGTAGAGCAGGATATGGCAATGTTCTCATTAAATCAGATGAACCAATGCAGCAACAAAAAAAAATATTGCCGTAAAGTTTCAAATAATTAGTCCCCATTAGCTATGGAAGATCCTTATTTTTTATCCAGGGCTGTGATGTGGTGAATGTCTATTTCCTTAACAGTCTATAGGAGAGAAAAGAGTGCCATAAAGCTTATCACTTATGGCCACTTTACACGCGGCTACATTTCTAGCTTATCCACAGTTAACTTACTGGCTGCAGTGAAATCATGTAGACATTATTCCATTTGTACACAGCAACAAGATAGAACCATGTCTCCATGATTTCACTGCAGCCAGTAAGTTACCTGTGGATAAGCTAGAAATGTAGCCCCGTGTAAAGTGGCCATTATATTTCTAAGAAAGGGTTATTCACACACTAGCTGGAATGCTTGGGCACCAAATGGTTAAAGGAATATTCTGTATGGGTAGATTTTCTCATCTTTCTACCCCTATGATCCTGAGAACATAAGGCTAAGTACCCACAATCCGGAGACACTGCGTTCTAGATGCAGCATGTCTTCTGCAGAGATGTAAGTATTCTCTAAGGGAGAACACAGTGCCTATGTTCATGATTAGAACTCTGGGTTCAGTGGATTTTTTGCTGTTCTCTCCCGCCAAGAACACTAGAATCTCCACAAGTGTAAATTAGTAAACCGTACCACATCAGTTTATGCTGTGGAGAAAAGAAGCACAGGGGGCTGAGGTTTCTATAAATCCACTCACTTTGCTTATCCTGCAGAATACAGCATTTTGGATGCAATGAATATATGCTGCTTCCAAAACGCTGCTAATCCTGACCATGGGCACACAGCCTAAGGATCTCAACAACTATTTTTACAGAGCTGTGCTAAAGTATTCGTGTGCTGGCGTGCTTTAAGAAATATTATGGCCAGGATATTGCCATATGAAATTTTGCTATTTTGACTATTTCTGCTAAGCTTTCTGTACATGAGATCAATTTTATTTTAGAGATAGATGTTTTAAGTATTGATGCATTTTGCTGACATGGACCTCTGGGTTTTATTCGCCTGCATTATGACCACAATTTAGACCCATTTAACAATTAAGAATTATTGATTGATATGTTCACTGCAAAGCACAATCTTTAGGCCTGCAGAATAAGTTACGACGCTTAAAACATTTTACAATATCATATTGAAAAGTGTTAAAATTCTGAAAGGTAGAGCCAGGATTGATCAGAGACATGCACAAAACCACCCAAGTGTATAGCAAAAATGCAAGCTGCATCAGTGCAAGAAGTTAACAGTAGAGATGAGCGATGTTCGATTCGAAATGTTCACCAATCTCAAATTCAAGCTGTTTTGGGCGATATTCGAGTCATTCGACGAATGCAAACAATTAGCTTCAAATTCGGCAGTTCGAGGTTATGTTCGATAACAGTTCGTTCACCAAAAGGACCTTATAAAGTTGTCTGGGGGCAGAGGAAAAGGCTGAAATGGGGGCATGATTGTTTAAAAGCCGGCGGTAAAAAGCCCGATTCTCTGCCCCCCCGCAGCCTCCCATCCCAGTCCTCCGCTCCCCCCGCCGCCTCCCATCCTGATCCTGAGTCAGGACCAGGCGGGGAGCGCAGCACCAAGGAGCGTGGAGAGAAGGACCAGGGCGGGGAAGCCGGTGGCAGTGAGAAGACTTCACCGCCGGCTTTCCTGCTCTGTGCTGCCCTCCCTAATGCCCCCTCCCCACTCCCTGGAGCTGCTCCCCCCACCTGTTCCTAACTGGCATAAAAAAATACAGCAAAGCCCACGTCAAAAATTTTACGAAAAATCCATAACACAATCTAAAAAAAGGGACTGCATCTTTATTAACCCCTCGACCATCTTATCACAGAGATGATGGTCGAGGGGTTAATAAAGATACAGTGCCTTTTTTTTTAATTGTTTTATGAATTTTTCAGAAAAATAGTAACGTGGACTTCGTTCATAGAAGCGCCATCTTCTGGCGCTGTATCCAGCTCATCCAGGGCCCTGGTGCAGTGGCTCACTGGGTAATAAAAGTGTTAGCCTGAAAGTCATGGGATCACACCAATATTAGACATGACCGCCATGAATTTCTAGTAAAGTTTTTTAAAAAAAACAACACAGAGAAACAATTCTTTATTAAAAAAATAACAAAACAGCACTTACGGTTTTGAAGATTAGGATGGGGTCAGCACCACCTTGCAGCGTCTCCCATACAGCCTGGGGAGATTTCACCGCCGCCTGCAAGCTTTCAGCCCTTGGCTATGGAGGATGATGAGGAGGGTCCTCCCTGCTGCACCGCTCTGCACGCTCTGGTGCTCACTCCCAACAGTCCGATACGTCATATCCAGTTTTGCGTTATAGGAGAAGAGAAAGAAGTCGCACTCAGAGCTTCTATAAACAGCGGTTCTTTATTGTGCTTCAGTGCACACAGCAGGTGGTGGCACACGGGTGGGAGGACGGGGGGGCACGACGTTTTGCGCCGTATAAGGCTCTTCAGCAGGTTAGTCCTCCTAACTTGCTGAAGCACCTTATACGGCGCGAAACGTCGTGCCCCCGTCCTCCCACCGGTGTGCCACCACCTGCTGTGTGCACTGAAGCACAATAAAGAACCGCTGTTTATAGAAGCTCTGAGTGCGACTTCTTTTTCTTCTCCTATAACACAAAACAGCACTTAGACTCCATCTTTATTAAAAAAAATATCTTCTGTCCAACGTAGTCCAATCCACTTTTCTTCTTTAGCTCAGATACATCTCTGGTAGAGAATCTCTACCAGACTTGTAGCTGACCTGTGCACTGGGTGGCTGTGGGAATGTTCATGTGAGTTCATGCTGCATGAACTCACATGAACCCTGACAGCACCGTGGCTACTTCAAGTGAACAGCTGCTCTGCATCATCTGATCATTTGAAATAACCGGCGAGAAAGCCAGCAGTGAGAAGATTTCACCGCTGGCTTTCCTGCTCTGTGCTGCACTCCCCGCTTCCTGATGCCCCCTCATCGCTCCCCCTGCTGCCTCCCTGCCTGATCCTAATTTAGGACCGGGTGGGGCGAGCAGCTCCAGGGAGTGGGGAGGGAACATCAGGGAGTGGACAGTACAGCACAGAGCAAGAAAGCCGGCGGTGAAGTCTTCTCACTGCCTAGTTCCCAGCCTGGGTCTTTTGCTCCTCACTCCCTGGTGCTGCACTCCCCGCTTCCTGGAGCTGCTCCCCCCATTGGTCCTAAGTTAGAAGAGGCTGTTTTATATGTGTTCAACAGTATTCAATGAACATTCAATGAACATTCGACGAACATTCGATAAATGCACGTCCTATTCGACGAATCAAATCGAATTCGAACACCAGAGTGCTGGCTCATCTCTAGTTAACAGGATTATGGGCGTGGGGAGCAGTGACTATTTATTTTCTTTTATAGTGGGCAGACCTGTTCACCCAGGTGCTAGTTTACTGCAGCAACACCTTTGCACCTGTCTCCTGCTAACCGCTTCACTCTCGCCTCAACAACGAGCCAGGTACATCCAGATTATAAGATGTGCCCCTACTTTTTTCTCAAATTTGGGAAAATAAGGGTGTCTTACAGGCCGAAAATTAGTTCTTGCTAAATGTCCAATGGCTTGAGCTGGTCAGCAGTCCAACTGAAGGGTTGTATTTCCTGTCCAACGACAGACAAGGGTGCAACTGGGCCTGGAGAAGATGGGGCCTGTTATTTTCAGCTGAATATGTGTCATTGGATGCATTTCATTTGAAAATTATTGCTGAGCAGAGCGCCACCAGCTCCCTTCCACACACTAAGGCTATGTCCAGACACATTGTTTTTTCTGCAGCAATACCTTCGGGGTTTGTAGTAATTCCTGATTTCTTGGCAGGAGATTTGCTGCATTTTCTTGCTGTAGATTTGTTGCGTTTTTGCTGTGTTTTTGTTTGCTATTTTTTATCTGAGTATTTACTCAGAGAACACTGAAAAAAGACCGAAAATGAATTGACAGCTCATTCTTTCAAAATCACAGAAAACCTGGGATGTTTACAGTTTCTGCAAAGAAATAAAACAAATGTGTGTGGACACCTTTTCCTGAATCACATAGGTTTTGCTGGGAATCAAAACCGCAGATTTAGATTAGCATGGATTAGCATAAAACCAAGGTAAAAACTGAGGCCAAAAATGCAGTAAAAGCACCCTGTGTGAACATAGTTTAAGGTTGAAGGCAAACTGTCGTGCATCAAGCAAGGAGCGTGTTTGATGCACGACAGTGATGCTAGTGTAATGCGTGTTTGTGGTTGTGTGTGATGCGAGTGTGGTGCGTGTGGTGAGTGTGCCTGCATGTATTGATGTGATTGTGCTGCGAGTGTGAGGTGTGAGTGCATGTGTGGTGCGTGTGTTTGTGATGCTGTCCACCGTCCTGAAGGACCACAGGCAGCATTTGTCGGGGAATTCAATTTTGAATTTCCCAACATGCACGTACAGTAATAATCATCCTGCCCAGCTGTGACAGGAGTGAGGCAAGATGATTATTATAATGTGCTTTAACAATCATGTCTGCATATGTCCAAAGACTGTCAAAGCGCCTTGGACAAATGCTGAGGTCATAAATAGCCAAATGTGTGTTTTATGCCTATAAATCTGCAAAGTCAGTAATTGTCGGCTTTACAGTTTCATTTCTAAACTCCTGCGGCTGCTGTCAGTGAACAGCAGTAATGTACGCTGTTCAGGGTCCTGAACAGCTAAGTAATCAGCACAGTAGTTTGCCTGTGCTGATTGCTTCAGCACTCAGGAGCCTGGACAGCGTACATTACCGCTGTTCACTGACAGGAGCCGCAGGAGTATAGAAATGAAACTATAAAGCCGACAATTACCGACTTTGCAGATTTATAGGCATGAAACATACATTTGGCCATTTATGACCTCAGCATGTGTCCAGAGCGCTGGGACAGTCTCTGGACACATGCAGACATGACTGTTAAAGCACATTATCATAACCATCTTGCCCCGCAGCTGTCCCTGCGGGGCAGGATGATTATTACTGTATGCGCATGGTGGGAAATTCAAACTCGCCGGCTTTTAACAGCTGGCAAGTTCAAAGCGATTTGCGCAGCACACTCGGGCCCTGTATGGGGGGAGATTTTCTCACCCCCATACACTTGCATTGCGCTCACGCGCGTCAGAATCGCGTGTAGTCGCAGCATGCTGCGACTGCACTTGCTTCAGACTCGCAATGCGAGTTAGATGCGTGGGACTCGCACTAATGTGCCCTCGCATTGCACTCGCGCAAGTCCCTCTCTCAGTGTGCCTTCAGCCTTACTCTACAAACCATACACCTATTAAAGACCCACAGCTGCTGAAGAAATCAGTGTTCTGACCTCACTGTATTGTGTTATCTGCATGATGCAGAAGAGGATGAAAGAAACAGGGAAAGATTTCAGGCCATTTTAAATTTCAATCTTTTTTCCCTGAACAAAGCCGCATTCAGCAAGTTTTTGGTACATTGCTCACGTTTTTGAAGGTGAACAGAATCTGCAATGTTCATGCCAAATTTGAAATTGGCAAACATGTTCTGGGCAAGTTCGCTCCTCTCTAGTCAGGTAGCACCACAGAGATTGGTAACTATTAGTGATGAGCAAAAAGTCAAATATTTGAGTTTGGATTATTCTAACCAAATACTTTTTACTATTCGGATATTTGTCTCGAATACTGGACCTAATACAAGTCAAAGGGGACTTGAATAATTTTCAGGGTAATCTTCTAGAAGAATATTTGAGTTCCCCATAGACTTGTATTAGGTTAAGTGTTCAAGATGAATACCCAAATAGTAAAAAGTATTCGGTTAGAATAATCCTAACCTGAATATTTCACTATGTGCTCATCACTAGTCCTGATCTCTAGCGTTTCTGGGTCAAAGAGCACCATGTTGGTATGTGCTGCAGAAAACCATAGAAGAGAGACATTTGTAGAGATGAGCTATGTGTGATGGGGTGTGCGACAGAGCAGGAAGAGACACCAGGCCTATGAACAATCCAAAGAGATTTATTTAAACAGGGAAAATGAAACAGCACATACGGTATCAAGGTAATTCAGCAGAGTCTGTTATGAGGTCATAACAGCAAAAACAAGTCCGGGGGTGCCACCTAGTAATTTGACGCCAGGGAAAAGCTAAATGAATCTAGCAGGTAGGTGAGGGACACAACACAATCCCACGTGGCAGCTTCTAACATCCACAGACAGACACCAGGAGCTGGCCGCAGCCTCAGATTCCCGGCCTTTTGCAAGTCACCACACAACTGAACTGATCCAACATGAGTGCATTGTTCTTTGTCTTTGGATCAGCCCCTGGATAGGGGAAGGGTTCACATCCACTTTTAAACATTTGGCTACAGTCAGAAGATTCCAGATATCCAGACTCCGTTCTGTGTACAGGTCTGTGTATTGGAGTCACCTCCTGCTGAGAACAAAGACAGAATTCCCTCACTATATGCAAGACAGAAAATCCTAAAGTAGGTCACATTGCATTACATAGAGTACATAAGTACAGGTGGGAGAATGGCACCCTGTTACAACCCCTTCCCCTCTCAATTTGTGTACGGACTAGTGACCTCTACAGGTCGCTTTTCAATTACACCTAGTCATGGATGACATGACTCAGAGTTTCGTTATCATGTACTCTAGCGTGACTTAAGGCCGTGTCACACGTGTCAATGTCGCTAGCGACATCGCCGAAAAGTGAAGCATCAGCGATAACGCTAGCGATATCGCAAGTGCGTTGTGCTGTGTGACAGCGCGACGCAACTGCGATTTATCGCTGGTCGCTGGTTGACAGGTTTACGAGGATAAACGTAAACTTGTCAATCTGCAACCAGCGATTAGGCTGGATCGCGCCGTCTGACACCGCAATAGAGATGTTGGCGGCGATCCAGCCTATACCGCAGCATTGCTGCGGATCGCTCCTGGGTTGATCCCAGCTCAGCGAGTGATGGCTGCGCCCACATCGCTGCGGCGTCACCGGCAACATGTTGCCATGTGACACCAAGGCTGCGATGTTGGAAGCGACCGCGCACCCGCACATCGCTTCCGACATCGCAGCCTTGGTTGACACATGTGACGGGACCTTTACACTCTGCTTCATGCAGCGACAAATTGGCATTGTAGCTCTCCCAAATCATTGCCTAGGAGAACATCTGCAGGAAGGCCACTCATGACCCCAACCACATATTGTCTGACCCAAAAGCCAAAGTTCAGATCTACAGTTGCTTTGGGAATAGTCCTCCATTTGCCTCCACCAAATTCAATGACAATCCCAGGTCCTTTCTGGATCGCCTCAGGCCAAACCACTTGGGAATCAGCTTGTGTGAGAAATGCCCCAGAGTCACAAAATCCAATAAGTCTCTATCCATGCAGCATAACCTCCTGCAAGTGCTTACCCTGATAGGAAGAAGACATCGTGTATGCGGGCCTCACCCCATACCCCCTTAGTGGTTCAACACATTGTGGCTGAGTGACTAGGCCAGTCCTCATGTAATGGTGACAAATCTTCCAATGAACTTGGTTGTAAATAATTAAAAGTCTGATTGTGTGAAGGATCATTACTCATTGGACAAGCTGGGCAGGTGAATTGCAGATGCCAAGGCTGCTCACATCTATAACATCTGCGCTATATCTTACTCCATCCAATTTGCATTCTGGGGTAGGGGGTAAGGGAACCTTGAGGCTGACTTCCACCTGAAAATGCAGGAGGTGGTTGTTGGGTTTGAGGACGACTCCTCCACTGTATAACTAGACATGCAGCCTGCAGATGCCCAGGATGCCTACAACCATAACACCTGCGCTCTGCTACTTTCTCTCCTCATCGCATTCCAGAATATGAGGAATGAGCAAATGAAAGCACATTCACATGGGTATCAACATGAAGGGGTGGCTTAGGGGAACGGTGAACAATGGGCGTAGAAGGACAAAGGACCACCGATGTTGGGGAGTTAGCAGTCCTCTCTCTATCCTCCAACATATACCTCAACCGAGGCTTAATGTGATAACCTCATCAGCTAAAACAGCAGCTTGTTCCACTATTGCTGATTTCCTCTCACGCACCCGTTCACAGATCTCAATGAGGCATTTGGCATAGAACTATTCTTTAAGAAGAGCTGAATTAAGGTCTCCCAAGTTAAGGCCCCCTCTCCTTCCAGCCAGCGATAACATACTTGTTTTAGCCTGTGGCCATACATCTTGAAAGACACTTGCCGATCACAGGCTAAGGAGCAGAACTGAGCCCTGTAAGTGTCTGGGGTTGCTGAAAAATATTCCAGGATGGTCTCTTTAATGTCCATATACTCACAGTTCCACAGAGGGACCATAGACTTCAGCAGCTCCACTCTCTAAGATCCCCACCAGATGTCTGACTTGCTCCCTTTCTGGAACATTCATTAACTGCCATTGATGTTTGAAATACTGGAAGAAGCCCGCAATGTCACTTGCAGCCTCAGTAAATGGCTTAAGGTCCTTGCGGAACATTCTTGGGGATTTCCTCATGGTGGGTGCTGTGCTTACAGTCTGTATGGAGCTTCTGGCTGCTTCCACAGCAAACTTCCTCTTCTGTGCTCTGTGAATAACCTCCCATTTATCTTCTATGGTGGCCTCATCCCTCAATAATGCCATCTCTTAAGCTCTGTGAATGGCCTCCCACTTATCTTCTACTAGCTGGGTGCCCGATGCACATGCATCGGGATTCTAGAAGAGCGAGTCTCTGACTCGCAATGGCCGCTTCGCGGCCAATGCTTCGGGCGTATCCACATGACCACGCCGACTCGCATTGCGAGTGGACTCAGAAGGGGCAAAAAACCCATTCGCACTTATATAATAGATGGTGGCCTCATCCCCTAGCAATGCCGTCTCCTCCTCATGCCACACAACCCACTGACCCAAGTATTTACCTCCAGCTCTCGTCTTTCCTCCCTTTGCTCTGTGAATCCTTCCTCGATGTCATCTTGCTAGAAAGCTCCTTCAAAAGTCTCAATTAGTTGATCTTTGGACAGTCCTTTGTAGTGGACTCCTATTTCACAGGTCTTTGTTTGTAGGCTCCCCACAGTCCATTTCTTGTATCCTGAGGTTCTGGTTCTAGACATTGATAGGATGCTGTCCTCCATTCCTTCTTCTCTGATCTCACCTCTGCCTCCAGTTTTTGACGGGGTGTGCAACAGAACAGGAAGGAACACCAGGCCGATGAAGAGATTTATTTGAACAGGGAAAATGGAATTGCACAAATTAGGGTAATTCTGCAGTGCTCAGAATGAGTATACAAGTGCAGAAACATGTCTGGGGGCGCCACCCGGTAATCTGACGCCAGAGAAAAAAATGAAATAATCCTGAGATGAGTTCAATGAATCCAGCAGGTGAGGGGCACAAATCAATCCCATGTGGCAGCTACTAACCATCCACAGACAGATACCAGGAGCTGGCCACAGCAAACACACCCAGCCTTTTGCAAGTCACCACACAACTGAACTGATCTAACATGAGTGTACTGTTCCGTCTCTTTGGATCAGCCCCTGGATGGGGGAAGGGTTCACACCCACTTTTTAACATTTGGCTACAGCCAGAAGATTCTAGAATTCCAGACTCCATATTGTCTACAGGTTTGTGTATTGGAGTCACTTCCTGCTAAGAACAAAGACAGAATCCCCCCACTAGATGCAGGACAGAAAACACTAAACAGGTTGGGCTGCTTTCACATTGCAATTTTTTTTTCTGTCCGTGGGGATCCTGTTTTTTGCAGGACCCCACGAACAGGAAAGGACCACATCGGAAGTGACCTCCTGATGCCATTCCTGTGTAAGGATCCGTGGTTTTGACAGATCCGAACATAGAAGCTGGAGTAGCCTGAGCTTTCACTTTCGCAATGTATATACATGAATTGCGAAAGTGAAATTGAATAAAGCAAGTGTAAAAATAAAAAACATAAATGCTTACCTGTCCAGAGACTGTATCACAATGTGCAACATTCGGCTCTGATGTGTTAAGGACCTGAATCAGCTGACCAGGAAGGGGCGGGGCAACTCAGTCAGCTGATCAGTGGTCACATGACCACATCACCACGATTTAAATCATGTGACCGCTGATCAGCTAACCGGGAAGGGGCGGGGCAACCCGGTCAGCTGATTCAGGTCCTTAACACATCGGAGCCGGATGTTGCGCATCGTGGGACAGGTGACCATTCATTTTTTTTATTTTTAACACTTTGCAGAGTTGTTTTAGTGTACTGAGCATGCTCAGTACACTAAAATCGGATCTGAGAAATGATCCTGTGTTTTCTCGGATACTCGCTCCATAGGCCCCCATGTTAATTGCCATGGGCCGCGTCGCATCCAGACACAATCGGATCAGTGACGATTTGGACAGAATCGGATGGCCATTAAAGACCAATTCATGCCCATAGGCATACATGGGGGCCAAATTGGATCCATGGCCGTCCGTTTTACAACAGACAGGCACGGATCCCCAAAAATCACATTGGGAAACCAGCCTTACATTACACAGAGTTCATGAGTAAAGGTGGGGGAGGGATACACTGATACACTGTGTATGTATGAAGTGATCAAGGCATCTGAACAAGATGGAGTAGATAAGAAAAAAAAAGAGAACAATTACCATCAGAAAAGACTACACCTAAAAACTTCCTTATAACACAGATGAGTCCTGCACACAGAGAACAGGTCTGTAGGAACCTGTTCACACCGCCAGCATAATTGGAAACAAAAAGCTATTGCGACAAAAAACAACAGTACACTGCAGTAAAAATATTAAAATGCAAGTGCAGTATAAAAATGGTATAACAAATACAGGGTACTTAGTTAATCCGTTTTTTTGCGCAGAAAAAGTTATTTTAAGCCACATCACTATCTTCAAAGTGTACCCATCTCAGACGCGGTCCTAACTGTTGTATTAAAAACCTGACTGGTGTGAATACTTACCAGTAAATAGGAGCCAGTATGACCAGTGTCTGATGTGGAATGAAGGCGACGGGGCTCTATGTGTGCAGGGCCCAGAGAGGGGCGGGAACTCCATCTCTTGCATGGCAAGAGGCAATTAATTATAACACAGATGAGTCCTGCACACAGAGAACAGGTCTGTAAGAGCCTGTTCACACCGCCAGCATAATTGGAAACAAAAAGCTATTGCGACAAAAAACAACAGTACACTGCAGTAAAAATATTAAAATGCAAGTGCAGTATAAAAATGGTATAACAAATACAGGGTACTTAGTTAATCCGTTTTTTTGCGCAGAAAAAGTTATTTTAAGCCCCGTCGCCTTCATTCCACTTCAGACACTGGTCATACTGGCTCCTGTTTACTGGTAAGTATTCACACCAGTCAGGTTTTTAATACAACAGTTAGGACCGCGTCAGAGATGGGTACACTTTGAAGTTAGTGACGTGGCTTAAAATAACTTTTTCTGCGCAAAAAAACGGATTAACTAAGTACCCTGTATTTGTTATACCATTTTTATACTGCACTTGCATTTATTTTTACTGCAGTGTACTGTTGTTTTTTGTCGCAATAGCTTTTTGTTTCCACCTAAAAACTTCCTGTATGTAAATTTCTATTAGTAGCTAGCTGCAGAGCCTGGAGTCGCTCGGGGATAGTAACTAACTATTTTTAGTCATAAGCTGAGTGTATGTCTGTGTGTATGTATGTATGTCCATTATATGCATCAATACTGCACCTCCACACCAACCTCAAAAGCTGCCCCATCCCCTCTCCACCCAAACCTACCCCCCACCCCAAAACTTTCCCTACCCCCAAACCTGAATTTCATGAAATAATAAAAAAAAAAAACCGTGGGGCTCCGCGCTATTTCCATGTCCAGCCAGGTAAAACTAGGCAGCTGGGGGCTGGAATCCGCAGCACAGGGAGAACCTCTACCAGAGATGTAGCTGAGCTGTGCAGCCATGGGAAAGTTCATGTGAGTTCATGCTGCATGAACTCACATGAACCTTTCCCTGACATCACCACGGCTTCTTCAAATGAACAGCTGATCTGCATCAGCTGATCATTTGAAATAATAATAATATCATTTGAGACTTCACCGCCGGCTTTCCTGCTCTGTTCTACGCTCCCCGCTCCCTGATGCCCCCTCATCGCTCCCCATCGATCCAGGGAGCGGGTAGGGGGCATCAGGGAGCAAGAAGCGAAGCAAAGAGCATGAAAGCCGGCGGTGAAGTCCTCTCTTCTCACCGCCATCTTCCCCGCCCTGGTCCTTCGCTCCCTGCTCCCTGATGCTTTGCTCCCCGCCCGGTCCTAACTTAGGATCGGGAGGGAGGCTGGGGGGGAGCGGAGGATCAGGATGGGAAGCTGTGGACAGCAGTGGATCGGGCAGAATGATTGTTTAAAAGTCGGTGGCTTTTTACCGCCGGCTTTTAAACAATCATGCCCCCATTTCAGCCTTTTCCTTTGCCCCCAGACCACTTTATAGGGTCCTTTTGGTGAATGAACTGTTACCGAACATAACCTCGAACTGCCAAATTTGAAGCTAATTGTTCGCATTCATCGAATGACTCTAACACCGCCCAAAACAGCTCGAATTTGAGATTGGCGAACATTTTGAATCGAACATCGCTCATCTCTAGCTATCATATGCTGACTAGATGTGCGCTACCTCAATAAAATCACTTGTTTGTGGCAAAATGCATACTTGCGACCACATGACCGCCTGCCCTTGCCACTGGCACTGAAAAATCTTAAGAGCAAGTAGTGTGGATTTGGATGTCTGCAGTCACACAGAATGACCACAGACTTCATCACAAACCTGGACAACTCCTTTAATTTTAAATTGAGTACTGTAGCATGCCCAATTGTGACAGCATGTAAAATATTGTCAGGATTTTATTCTATTTCCTGGTTTCAGGGGTCATCAAGTGACTACTTATATTTGATTTTCATGCTCAATTGATGTTACCAATCTCATTGTCTAAAGGTGGGTTTACACGTTTCAATATCGTTGCGATATCGCAATTCAATGGCGCGGGAGCGCGCATTTAGTGCACGTTTCTCCCGCATCACATTGGAGGTTTACACGTTGCGATTTCTGAATCCAACGTCCGTACAATGTCTACGCCCCCAACCCAGGAACGACCATTTAACATGGGAGTGAATGGGTGACGTAGAACTTCACATCGGAATTGGGCTGTCACACAGCACGATCCGGCTCCAATCTCCATTCAATATCGGAGCATTGAATAGCACGCTCATTCAATCCCCGATATCGCATTGACATCGTTCCTGCATCGTATTGGACGTTCACACCATACAACGCAGGAACGATATCGGGTCCAACGATCGAACCACGTGACTTTTCATTGAAATTGGACTCTGATATCGCAACGTATAAACCCGCCATAACACACTTTTTAGCAGCCAATGGCTATTGATGGCTAGAGGTGTTTAACCATATAATGATATCTATGCTAAATGATACTCTCTAGCCATATTGAGTATTTTAGTTCATAATAATTAGGTTTTGCTAAACCACCAATGCTTGTGAGTCTACATCAGAGCAGTTGCAGTACCAGTTGCAGCTTCATTTATACATTTCCCAGTCATTCTGTCCCTTCTGAGTTATAAGCAATTAGGCTAGGGTCACACTTGGAGGGTGACCCACATTTCCCGGATATGCTAAACGCATAGCGAAGCCTGCTGTAACGGCTAGCGTTAACGTTGCTTGCTGCCCGGCAATGTTGCTCCATAGTAACCCATAGTTTACCTTGGATGCGGCCACACACACAGAGCCCCAGGAAGTGCGCTTTACCTGAGCGCAAAGGAAGATGTTGCAGACTTCGTTTTCCTGTGCGCTCTGCTAAAGCGCACTTCCTGGGGCTCTGTGTGTGGCAGCACCCAAGGTAAACTACAGGTTACTATGGAGCACGTTGCCATGCAGCGAGCGTTGTTAATGCTAGCCGTTACAGGAGGCTTTGCTAAAGCGTTTAGTGGGTCACCCTCCAAAAGTGTGACTCTAACCTTAGGCTGGGGTCACACATAGAAGTCCGTTTTTGGAAGTGATTTTCATCACCAATCCGTTTTTTATAGGGTGCTTTTTGAGCCTCCTGCACCCCTGAACGTTTTTGGACTTGGTCATTTATTCATTAAAAACGCATGTGCGTTAACGCATGCGTTAACGCAAGTGCCTATATGTGCCATGCGTTAACGCATGCATTTCCCATAGGGCCCCATGTTAAAAAAATGCATGCGTTTTTAACTGATGCCAAAAACGTTGCTAGCAACGTTTTTGGCTCAAAAACGGACAGAGCAATGTTTTGAGGTCCAGAAAAAAACGGACAAGGTGTTTATTACATCCAATCCGTTTTTCTGTCAGTTTTTGGACATAGAAAAAAAAAATGACAAAAATGAAGCCAAAAACGGACCAAGGGCTTATGTGTGACCCTAGCCTTATTCTACTATTGGTGTTAGATTCCTCATCACTATTTCTGTTTCCTGACCTTGTTAACTACAACATTGCTGTCTGAGGCTAGGATCAGACCTGTGTCAGCCCTCAACCTGCCGGATCCGTGAAAAACATAGAAATTCTCAGGCTGATCGCATAGCGTTAACAGCATGTAACGCTATGCGCTGCCTGTGTATGCATCTCTATTGCAACCTGCAGCTTCATGCACCCGCCGGCTCAACACAGAACTCCAGGATATGCGCTATTGTAGAGAGCACAGGAAAACGCTGCAAATCGCATTTCCTGTGCGCTCTGCAATAGCGCATATCCAGGGATTCTCTGAGGAGCCGTTGGCTGCGATAAGCATAAGGTTGCCATAGGGAAACATAGGCAGGTGTCACATAGCAATGCATGCTGATAATGCTATGAGCTGAGCCTGCCAGAATCTAAGTTTTTCACGGATCCGCCAAGCTGAGGGCAGACGCAGGTCTGACCCTAGCCTTACCTTGATAGATTATTGAACTTAACTTTTGCCTTTTAGCATGTTGATTTCGTTTAGACCCCATCTTTCCTATTGACCTGTCTTCTGATTTTATCCTTGGTTTAATCCTTCAGTTTGTCACCTGACTTGTCAACAGCCATGCTGCAAACTCGCTCCATTGGCTAGCTGCATGAATGCAATGTAGATCCTTTTCAGCAAAGTCCAGATTCCAGGAAAGGAGCGAAAGGGGAACACCAAACTATTCGCTAGGACAAGGTAATTGGTTTGGCTAGTGTAAGAACTATTTATAAATCCCTTCCTAAGAGACACCATCATCCAATTACAGTATCCAGAATATTAATTATATGAGCTGGTAATCTCACAATCATTTAACACTGTCACATTTATGACATCATCATGGATCCTTAGGGTAATGCTTTGCTCTGAAAGTGTTGGGTCCAGTGCAGACATACTGTAATTATTTTGTATATTGTGATAGTTTTATTAGATTACTTTTCAGCTTAGCACGTTACAGCTTTTGGAACATTATTCCTATTTATGCAATAAAATGATTTCATTTAAATTTCATCCGTACTAGTCACCAGGCCAGCAGCTCAATATTTTCTCTAAATAATTTCATTTTTTCCTGCTTTTCAAAGTTTGGATTGGGTTTCCTCTGATCTCTGATGCCCCAATCATTACCAAAGAAGCCAAAGCATCGCTAAAGTTTTTTAATAACTGTACAATGTTGCTCAGCCGCTGGACAACCACTTTCTGCTGTCACTAATGAGATATTTTCAAGCTATTTTATCATTTTGTTTTTTTTTTACAAATAAATATACAACATTCCTTGACAAATGTGTTCTCTTCTTTACCGCACTTGAGAAACTATCTACTTATACCAGGAACATTTTTCTCATTAGATGACATATAAATGGTATCATCATGCAGGTCACCATCAGTACCTTTCATCCTCTGTTCTATGGATATAAAAAGGTCTTTTCAAGCAATAAAGTCGGACGTTTTCAAATCAACCTTTGTTGATTGGAACTACGCAAGATTGAAATGTTTTTAAACCTTTTTATTCATAGAACTCTCATCCCAAGGTTTACATTAAGGACGAGGATTAATAATAAACTCTAAAATGCAACGCCTGGAAAGACAAACTTTGTGCCACTTAGGGCCCTTTCACATCAGCGTTTTTTTTCAAATCGCGGCAGATGCGGTGAAAAAACCGCATCTGCCGCGATTACCGCATACCGGCTGCACTTGCGGCGCGGTTGCGGTTTTTTCCATGCAAAGTATAGGCGGACTTGCGGCAGGTGCGGCAAGTGCGGTTTTGCACTTGCGGCAGGTGCGGCCACGAAAAAAACCGCGGCTGACTGCGGTTTTTTTCGCGGCCGCACCTGCCGCAAGTGCAAAACCGCACTTGCCGCACCTGCCGCAAGTCCGCCTATACTTTGCATGGAAAAAACCGCAACCGCGCCGCAAGTGCAGCCGGTATGCGGTAATCGCGGCAGATGCGTTTTTTTCACCGCATCTGCCGCGATTTGAAAAAAACGCTGATGTGAAAGGGCCCTTAGGCTGTTTTCACATCAGGGTTTTACGCTGATCGCGGCAGTTGCGGTGAAAAAAAACGCAACTGCCGCAATTTACTTCATAACGGCCGCACTTGTGGTTCACTTGCGGCAAGTCCCATACAGTGTCTATGGGCTTGCGGCAGGTGCGGCAAGTGCGGTTTTGGCACTTGCGGCTGTTGCGGCTGCGAAAAAAACGCGGCCGCACCTGCCGCAAGTGCCGAAACCGCACTTGGCGCACCTGCCGCACACTTACCGCAAGCCCCATAGACATTGTATGGGGCATGCCGCAAGTGTGCCGCGATCGCGGCTGTTATGCGGTAATCGCGGCAGTTGCGTTTTTTCACCGCAACTGCCGCGATCAGCGTAAAACGCTGATGTGAAAGGACCCTTAACTGGGACCTTTTAGTAGATTGAAAAGCCACAAAGGTACAGTAGCACAAACCAAAACGCTAAAATCAAGTGATATTGTAATCGATTTTTCCAACGAAAAAAATCCACCGTTTCTCAATACTTGTTTTGCATTTTATCTGCATCATATCTTTATTTAACATGCCACCATACCACACCTTTCTGTTTACAAGCAACATTTCTGGCTGTGCCGCTTCTGGCTCTCTCCTATTACCAGTATGCCAAGTGTTTGACTGGCAGCCAGTGAAAAATCTGCCTAATGAAACAACCTACTAATTTCTGAGCAATCTACTACCCTTTCCCACAGAAGAAACTTGGCTTCAATTCAAGCACAGGCTCTGATGAAGTAGAGAATTTCATTGAGTGGATGCAGATAGGAAGCTAGATTTTTTTCCCTCTTTGTCAGTGGTGGGGAACTGCAGTCCACGAGAGCCACCAACACTGCATGTTTTCAGGAATTCTTTAGCGGGTGATCATATAATCACATGCACTGGTGATGATTCCAACTCCTGTGCAATGCTAAGGAAATTCTGAAAACATGCAGTATTGGTGGCTCTCGAGGACTGGAGTTCCCCACCCCGCTCTATAGCATCTTTGTCTCCATTTATGTGATGTCCCAAGCGATGGGCACATTTTTTCTAGAGTAATTGAATTCTACCTGTACTTTACAAAAATCTGTAATCTTTTATTTTTTATTTTTTTGCAATTTGTTCTGCAAGAATTTAGCAAAACAGTATCTAACTGGCTGAAGCCTTGTCACAGCTGAATATTGCAAGGTGAAGACTACAGAGATATAGCACAGAGATGGCAGAAAGTAGAGGCCTTTTTTTGCATCATACTTCTATTATTCTCTAGGGTCTAGAGAGACTGCAAAGCATAATTAGGAACAATCAAAGCACAGAGAATAACTTTCTTGACAATTCAGTTTCTGTGAAAATCAACCTGATTTGATAAATTCAAATTTTACTAGATCAACTCACCTTTACTTGTGACATGTGGTTTCTCATCATTATTATTATTATTATTATCATTTATTTATATAGCGCCATTATATTTCATGGCGCTTTACATGAGGAGAGGGCAGATGAGGACAAGTACAATAAATGTGGACGATCAGGTCATACAGGTACATGAGGGGAGAAGATCCTGTCCGTGAGGGCTCACAGTCTACAAGGGGCCAGTGGGGATACAGTAGGAGGGGGAGGTGCCGGTCGTGAGGCGGTGCGGTGGATCTGGCATCATTGCAGGTTGTATGCTTGATGGAAGAGGTGGGTCTTCAGGCTTCTTTTGAAGGTTCCCAGGGTATGAGAGTGTCTGATGTGGTGGGGAAGAGAGTTCCAGAGTATGGCAGAGGCATGGGAGAAATCCTGTATGCAGTTGTGAGAAGAGGAGATGAGGGGGGAGAAGAGGAGGTGTTCTTGGGAGGATCGCAGGTTGCGTGAGGGTTGGTATCGGGAGACCATGTCGGAGATGTATGGAGGGGTCATGTTGTGTATGGCTTTGTATGTCATGGTTAGTATTTTAAACCGAGATCTCTGAGAAGTGGGGAGCCAGTGAAGGGCTTGGCAGAGGGGGGAGACGGGGGAGTAGCGGGAAGTCAGGCAGCAGAGTGTAGGATAGATTGGAGAGGAGTAAGGGAGGTAGCAGGGAGGCAGGTGAGCAGGAGGTTGCAGTAATCGAGGCGGGAGATGATGAGAGCATGAATAAGTATTTTAGCAGCATCGTGGTCAAGAAAAGTGCAGATCCGTGAAATATTTTTGAGCTGGAGTCGGCAGGAGGTGGCGAGGGCCTGCATGTGGGGCTTGAAGGAGAGGGAAGAGTCAAGGATTACCCCGAGGCACTTGGCATGGGGAACTGGTGAGAGAGAGCAGTCGTTGATGAGGATGGATTGGTCGGGTAGTGGGGGAGAGTGGCTTGGGGGGAAGACTATGAACTCAGTTTTGTCCATGTTCAGGTTAAGGAAGCGAGTAGAGAAGAAGGATGAAATAGTGGACAGGCATGGTGGATTTTGGGGAAGAAGGGAGGTGATGTTGGGTCCAGACAGGTAGATTTGGGTGTCGTCAGCGTAGAGGTGATACTGGAGGCTATGGGACTCAATGAGGTGCCTTAGGCTGAGAGTGTAGATTAAGAAGAGTAACGGCCCCAGAACCAAGTCTTGAGGGACACCAACAGATAGGGGGTAGGGCGAAGAGGAGGTATGGGAGTGGGTGATGCTGAAAGGTCGGTCCATTAGGTATGAGGAGACCCAAGAGAGGGCTAGGTCAGTGAAGCCAAGAGATTCCAGGATCCGAAGTAGAAGGGAGTGGTCAACAGTGTCGAAGGCAGCAGATAGGTTGAGGAGGAGGGGGACGGAGTAGTGACCTTTGCTCTTGGCAGTCAGTAGGTCATGGTAACTTTGGTCAGGGCTGTTTCAGTGTAGTGGTGGGGTTGGAAGCCTGATTGTAGGTGGTCGAAGAGGGAGCAGGAGGATGGGTGAGAGGACAGCTCTGAGTGGACGTGCTGTCCTAGTAGTTTAGAGGCGAAAGGGAGAAGAGATATGGGGTGATAGTTAGAGACAGATTTTGGGTCGAAGGAAGGTTTTTTTGAGGATGGGAGTGATCAGAGCATGTTTAAAGGCTGAGGGGAAGGTGCCAGTGGTAAGTGATAGATTGAAAAGATGGGTTATTTGCTGGGATGATAACACAGGTGAGGTTGGGAATGAGGTAGGATAGAAGCAGTTCGTGGGCACTGGTTGTGAGGTGTGATTTTGACAGGAGGGAGGAGAGCTGATTTTCAGTTATGGGGGGGAAGCAGCTGATGGAAGGAGAGTGCAGTATAAGTGAGAGGGGAGGTTGTGCGGACAGTGGGTCAAAGCTGTCTCATCCTGTGAGGTTCTCAGACGTTTTTGCCACATCCACTGTTATCCTTGAATCTAGTGTGTTTTTTCGGCCATCTTGTTTCCTGTCCTGTTGCATTGACTTTTGCCCTCAAACAATATGGAGTTCTCAGCTTCAGTGTTCCCACCCTGTTCCTTGCCATTTGCCCTTTTAAACAACTTCGACTGGTTAACCTGTGCTCCTGAATCAGGTCTGCAATGCAATCTGTCTGTGACTTGGCCTCTGGAAGCCTTGGATTCACTCTCCTTGGAACCCTGGAACCATTTGTGGATACTGGACCCTTCTGCTTACCATCACCATCTACCAGGAAAGTACAGATACTCTGAATATTCTCCTTGAGACTTGTGCTATGTTTTAAAGCTCTACCTCTGATATACTTGGTTTAGTGCTCGCACTCTGCAATTTACGTTTATTTCACATTCTGTTAATGCACTGACTTGTATGACACAATACAAGGAATACTTAAGAAGCATATGTCTCATGTGTCTCATTATACCCATGCATTAGACTCTAGTTAGACTGTATCATATATGACACACCCATTTCTCAAGCAAAAAGGGAAAGTTGAGTCCAATGTACTCTATGTCACCCATTGTGAATTACATCAGTGATGTATCATTGGTGCAACCTATGCAGTAGCACAGGGGCCTAAGGGCAAAAAGAGCCCATTTCCACTTCCAAAGCAGAAGGAATTGTGCAGTATGAATAACTATTGGACTGTGAAGGGCCCATATATTGTCTATGCACTGCATTGTTCCATTTCTTACTGTGTCCACCAGTGAGAGACATGAATGTGATTATGACAGAAGTCAGAAGATGCAGGTCACAACCTTCTTCCTTCCACTCTACGCACTACCTACTCCTCCCCTTCCCGCTGTATACTAAATCTTCTCCCTGTCTTCCTTTGCTATCTCCTCTGACCATTGATTCCAAACCCTTCCCAGACTTTCCCTTAGGCTTAATAAATTTAGCGATAAACACAATAATGCATCAAACCTTTGTGAAGGGCATCCTACTGATGGAGCACTAATGTGACCCGTCAGCCACGCGATAAGGTTTTCTAAGACATGAAATTATACTTTACTTTGCATTGATATCTTGAGGAGCCCTAATTTATGTTGTGATTATGAGATGTCTCGAAATGTTTCTCTTACAAATAACTTTATGAATGATTTTTTTTTTGTATTCCTTAAATGCCAAGAAAACAAGACTGAATGTGTTTTCCCATAACATCTATCTATTTTACAGAGTACATTTCTAGTAAATTAAAATCAGAACCATGCATAGTTTTGGTTGGATTCTGGAAGTCTGTATGTCACATGAATGTACAAATCCAAGAACATGTGATTGATTGTGCATTTTATCCACATGTAACTGATAGACTGTTTCCATGAGCTGGAATTTAGAGCAGTAATTTTGCCATTTATTTCAAATCCTTAACATATACATAACAACTTCCAGGTAGAAAAAAGAACTTTGATGTTTTGTTGTGGTAAATGTACATTTTATGCAAATGTAATACTGATTGATGCCCTGAAATCTGGAGATTTAGTTGTAAGCTTCAAGAATGAACCCTGAACTGTGTATGTTCCTTTTAGTAGAAAAGATATTGCTGATTTTTATACAAGTAGAGAAGTTTAAAGGACTTTGCCACAATTGTGTCGTAAATAGCTGATGGGCCCAATGTTTGTGAATTGCCACCTCTTCATGATTGTTGAACCATGTTGAATTCGTTGGCTCTCTGGTTCTAAACATTGCCGCTGATGAAGGAACATGTGACCAAACTCATCCATCAGTCGCCTCCATTTTAAGGCTTCTAGTCATGCTTTATAATGGGCTATTCTAGGCTTATCATACTGATGAGCAATCCTTAGGACACTCAAACCCCTCACAGATAAACTATTTTCTGATTCTGAGATGACTGGATCTACAGTGAACACATATCTAAGGCTGGTTTCACACTGGCTTTTTTGCCACCCATGTGAATCCAGCTTGAAATGGATGCATCTGCATTTATTTTCGGTCCCATTGACTTTCAATGGGGCTGGATGTATCTGCGGGTGCATCCAGTTTTGCACCTTACTCCAGCATTCGTGTGTTCATAATTTTTTCCAGAGACAAAAAAACACAACTTGGAGCATTTTTGTTATCTGTGTAAAAAACCGTGAACACACGGATCTGGGACAATACAGATGACTTTACAATAGGGCTTTATGTAACCCGGATCTGGGGGACTCCAGACTCTGCTGGATCTGGACCCCTGGATGCGGTTTTTGAAAATGTGCATGCTCAGAACACAGTTCCAAATGACACGCCCCTCTCTGGTGTGTAATTTGTCCCCGGAATCGGGAAAAAGATGTACACAGACGGAATAAACTGTATGCTTCCGCACCAGAATTATCACTGATCCATGAGACGGATCAGTGATAATACCAGTGCAGGGGCATCAGTTTTTACAATACCAGGGCGGGATCTGAGGGAATCTGGGGGGATGCAGGTAAAACCTGCATCCTCCAGATTGCAAAACACGCTAGTCTGAAACTAGCCTAAGACATCGAGGCTTGGTTCATCAAGTAGCAGCCCTTCCTGGTACTGGAGAGAATATATAGATACAGCTGTGGATAGTGGGGTCATTACATGATTATGTTCTATTCACTTGCATTATGTATATATTCTGCATTCCATGTCAGGATTTTACCTCAACATATGAATCTTACATAGATAGACTTGGTGAGGAACAGTTTTATGTGCTGCGAGATTACTAATATTTAGTTACTCCTGACATTTGTCCTTCTATACACAGAGCATTTTTCATTCAGAAACCATTCTAATGCATGAGATAATTGACTCCTCTCATTTCATGAGCTGTTTCAAAGTGCTTTTTAATCTACTAGGCAGCCATTCACCTCTGATCTTCATCTGCTTGAAAGAGGTGGCTGTACCTATGGTAACTCAAGCTGAGATGGAGGAATGTCCACTGTTGTAGCTGTGAGGGTGCCAGGCATTTGGAGGGAAACTGGCACCACTTCCCTTTGAACCCTTTATTTGTCCTGATGATATCATGCCAAAAGATATAAATCCTACCCAAGCTGCAGTGATACTTAGTACTGAAGAGAGGACGTCAACAGGACAATATTTTATTTGCCAAAATTACAATATTTAGACACACAGTCATTGAGTAAGATGTCAGATATTACAATCTAAGGTTTTGTTACCCTGTAAACAATAATATAAATAGGAAGCTGCCATACCTACATGATTTCTGACCTTAAATTAAGTTCCCTGCATCTGCCTAGATACACAAATAGTGGCAAGCATATAAAGTATAGTGAGCGTTAGTGATGGGCGAGTCCTAAATTACTCGGAATCGCTTGACTCTAGCGAGTCCGAGCCCGGGACTCGCTAATCGTTGCGAGTCTAGCGAGTCCAATGTTAATGAATGGGGAAGCGAGTAATAGCGAGTAATGTGCGATTTACAAATCGCAGATGTGTCTCGGAAGCTTCAGGCTCTATCTGCTACAATAGCTAAATCATGTTTAATAGGCTCCTGCTGTTACTTCCGGGATGCCTACTAAGCTCATTACATATTCACTGCACTGTCAAACTAACAGCCAATCACAGGAGCTCAAAGACAAAAAAAGGGGGGGGGGACAAGAGGCGCAATAGTGCCCTTATCACTAGACACTAGGACGTGGAAGTGGTGAAAAATGCAATTCACTCACCTATTCCAGTTGTGTGACCCACAACTGGTTTGAAGGCTCATAGATTAGTATCCTGATGGCTGCTGCAGGACTCTCACCGGCTCCACGCACCTGGCAGCGAGGACCGGATAGCACCGTCTTTCCCTATATTGTTTAATCACAGGAGCTCACACTCTGTGGGAGCCTCTGTGATTGGCTGTTGTAATCAGACTTGATTTTCTCAATCTGGACAGTGATTCTGCTTGGTTGCCATACACATTAGTGAATGGCAACCAACCTGTCGTTGTAGGGTGTAAAATAAATAATTATTTTTAAAAAAAAAACGCGTGGGGCTTCACAGCATTTTTAAGTCTAGCGCGATGAAAGCAGACAGCTGCGAGCTGCCACCCTCAGCTGCTTAATTTCCCCTTGGCTGGCAAAAAAAATGCGTGGGCTCTGCCCTATTTTCCATGCCAGCCAAGGTAAAATTAGGCAGCTGAGGACTGGTATTCTCAGCGGGGTGAGGACCCATTGTTATAGGGCCCCCCCACGCTAAAGAAGATCAGCCCACAGCCGCCCCTGAAAATGCTGCATTAATAATAAGCGCCATTTCCAGGCGCCTTACGGGCTCTTCCAGCGTCCCTGGTGGCGGTGGCACGCTGGGTAATAAAGGGGTTAATACCAGCTTTGTTATACAAGCTGGTATTAAGCCCGAGATTCTTAATGTCAGGCCTAGTTTGACCGGCCACTAAGAATCTCCAATAAAGGGTTAAAAAAAACACCACACAGAGAAAATTATTTATTAAAAATAAAGACACAGACAGCATTAGGGACTCCAACTTTATTACCACCACATATCACTCCAAAGACCCAGGTCTTCTCTATTATTTTCTTCTCTCTTCTGTCTTCCTTCTTCTTGTTGAACTCATTCAGCTCTGCTACATCACACATCACACAGTAAGGGGCGGAAATGCGCTCCCTGCTGTCTGATGAGTCAGTGAGGCTGTGAGCATTAAGCGGTGACGTCACCGCCGGCCCCATTGCTATAGTAACCAAACTATCGGTTACTATAGCAACGCTTCAGCAGTGCCGACAGCACAGCGCCACTACTCATTCATAAACTGTTGGCTTTAACTCCCTGCTTACCAATCACTGCAGCGCCGGTAAGCAGAGAGTTAACTGTGCTGTGACAGCGGCTGGTATATGCGAAGCCCACGTCAAATTTTTTTCTGACAAATCCATAAAACAATATAAATAAAAGGGACTGCATCTTTATTAACCCCTGGACCATGGGCGAGGGGTTAATAAAGATGCAGTCCTTTTTTAGGATTGTTTTATTGATTTTTCAGAAAAAAAATGACGTGGGCTTCGCCGTATTTCTGGAACCAGCCAGATCCAGCAGGCAGCGACGGGCTGCCCCCAACCCCCAGGTGCCTATTTGTACCTGGCTGGACACAAGAATATAGGGGAGCCCTTTTATTTTATTATTTCATGAATTTCATGAAATAATAAAAAAAAAATGCGTGGGGCTCCGTGCAATTTCTATGTTTAGCCAGGTACAGCTAAGCAGCTGGGGGCTGGAATCCGCAGTGCAGGGAGGCCCAAGCTTTCTGGGCACCCCCGCTGCAAATTGCAGCCCGCAGCTGCCCCAGAAGATGGCGCGTTCATTGAAGCGCCATCCTCTGGTGCTGAACCCCGCTCTTCCAGTGGCCCTGGTGGCAGTGGCTCACTGGGTGATAAAGAGGTTAGGGCCAGCTTTGTATTATCAGCTGGCCCTAAGCCCGAAATTTATGGCGGTCACGCCAATATTAAACATGACCGCCATGAATTTCTATTAAATTGTTTTAAAAAAAAACACAACACAGAGAAAAAATTTTATTAGAAATTTAAAAAAAAAAGCCATTAGGGACTCCATCTTTAATTAAAAAAATCTTCTTCCGTCCGATGTAGTCCAAAACGCGATGTCCTCTCTGCTACATCCCTGTGCATAGATATAGATGTCTATGCACAGGGAGTGAGCAGACTGAGAACAATCTCAGCTCTGCTACATCATCTCTGTGCACAGACATTCATGTCTGTACACAGGGAGAGCAGGCGGGCTCTAGGACCCTGGAGCTGCGGCAGCCCGCAGGACCCGAGCCCGGCACAGAGCAGACAGCCGGACTCGTTACTGTGCGGGTTTCCCTGCGATTACTTGCACAGTAACGAGTCCAATGCAAGTCAATGGCAATCCTAGTTTTGTCAGAGTCTCTGACAAAACTAGGATTGCCATTGATTTGCATTGGACTCGTTACTGTGCGAGTAATCGCTGGGAAACTCGCAGAGTACCGAGTCCTGCGAGTCCCTTACTACTCGCAGAGTAACGAGTCCTAGTGAGTAGACTCGCCCATCCCTAGTGAGCGTAAATAAAGTTTCCTGTGCATCCATGCCTCCTGCATTGTGCTTGCACCAATGTCTAGTTACTAGTGTAGTGATGCACCACACTGACAAAAGATCACCGAAGACAATCACCTGTAGAATCAGTATGTCAGGCACACAACAGCTGCAGTGTTGTACTGTTCACATATACCACAGCATCCTATCACACCTGTGGTCTTTTCACTAATCTCCTGCACAATCACTTAATTTTACTTAATTTCCTCCATTGTAAGGCTAGCTTCACACTTGCGTTTGTGTCTGCATGCTCAGAACATGCAGACGCAAACGCAGGGCAACGCAGCACATACTTATGAGAACGCAGCGGAGAATCTCCGAATGCGTTCACATTAGTATGGTGCCCGGGTAGCCAATCAGCTGTCTCGGGGGTGGCGGGTGGAGGAGATCAGCAGTGGAGATCTCCTCCACCGGCACAGCTGGTCTCCCACGGTGTCAGCGCGGGAGATTTGAAGAAACAGCTGATCTGACAGCGGTTTAAATCTCCCGCCGACACTGAATATTGTGATGTCGGTGCAGGTGATAAGAAACAGCTGATCGCTGCTTCAAATCTCCCGCACCAACCTCACCTATTCGGTGTCAGCGCGGGAGAATTAAACAGCTGTCAGATCAGCTGTTTCTCCCCGCTCTCCCTGCTGACACCGGCGGGAGAGCAGAGCCAGCTGTAGCTGATCTCCCGGTGGCCGCTGGTGATTTCAATGAGATCCGCAGCGTTCTCCTGCGCTGTCATGTGGAGGACACTGCGGATCCATTGACTTCCATGCATTTTTTTGTGTGCTTGCGGGTGCTTGCAGATAAAGCAAGCGCCCGCGAACACGAAAAATGCAACAGGGCTGCATTCAGAGTGCAGAGTAGGGCGCACAAATTATGCACATCTGTACGCAAACGCAACGAACGCAGCCAAAATGCAGGCACATGCGTTCCCATGTTAAACATAGGAACGCATGTGCGCAAGCGTTTGGCTGCGTTCAGTGCGCTGAATAACAAACGCAAATGTGAAGGCACCCTTAGGTAATGCTGAAAACAAAATGCTGCCCTTCACTCTCCAAACAAACCTACTTCAACACACTTTATCATGTCACAATGCAACAATCCTAAATGACTCTTTAACTGTTTCCTCTCCCTCCTCAGTCCAAGAGTACAGACCCCAACCACCAACCTCAGCACTGACAAACTGGACAACTATTGTAAAGACATAATTGTCCACATATGGCAGGAAATTTCCTCCAAGCCTCAAAACATCATAGGTTCTCTTCCTCCTCTCCTACCCTTCATCAACTCACTTTCTACCTTTGATCTGGTCACAGAGAAAGAAGTTACCCAACTCCTTGCATCTTCTTGCCTACTACCTGCACCAGTGACCCTATACCCTCAAATTTCCTTCAATCTCTTTCTCCACTGTCACATTTCACCTAGCTAAAATATTTAATCTTTCCCTCTCATCTGGTGTTTTCCCCTCCTCCCTTTAAACACACCAGCATACACCATTACTAAAAAAAAATTCCTCAACTAGACGTCTGCTGCCAACTATGGACCTCTCTCCAATCTCCCTTCTCCGGTCCACTCCCGTCTGATCCATTATCTCTCAGATAATTCTCTTTTTTAACCCATTACAATCCAGTTTCCGGTCCTCACACTCTAATGAAACTGCCCTTACTAAAATCTCTAATGATCTGCTAACAGCTAAATCTAATGGTCACTACTCCCTGGTTATTCTCCTGGATCTCTCTGCTGCATTCAATTCTGTGGATCACCAGCTCCTCCTCTATATGCTGCCTTCTATTGGGCATATGGGTACTGCTCTCTACTGGTTCTCCTCCTACCTCTCTGACTGCTCCTTCACTGTATATTTTACCAGCTCCTCCTCCTCTCACTGTTGGGGTTCTTCAGGGTTCATTCCTATAAACATCTACAATCCAAACCTCCCACTCTCGTCTCCAAGACATCTTGCAAGCAGCACCAAGTCTATGGAACGGACTACCAAGAACAATTCAATTAATTCCTAATACTCACACTTTTAAGCGAGCCTAAAGACGCATTTCTGTAGACTAGCCTATCATCTCACCTCGCTTTTCTAACTATTTCTACCCTTTTCAAATCCAGTCCCTTGTATCATCTTTCTACAGCCTACATGGACTAGGCCACTTAGAATAGGGGATACCAGTAATTTAGTAGGTCCCAAAAGGGGGGTGGAGCCTAGGGTAGAGTAGTGGGAGTGAGTGACAGATAGATCAGACAGCGATGGGAAGGCAGTCCGTGAGGACAGGCCTGACAGTGCGACTGACTGGAGGGATCCCCATCTTTAAGTGGGTGCCCAGGACAGCAGG